>BSBK01002952.1:777500-1405000 GCA_027943335.1 Chamaecyparis obtusa
GATTACATTTTGTATGACCTTGAACATTTTGTCATCCCTTTTTCGATCATATTTTCTCGATGTATTCTTTTTATTCCCTATTGCAAAAAGTATTCAAATTGAGAACTTCACAATTCAATGCAAGAAAATAATCACTTTCACTCCATAAAAAATCACTTTAAAAAACTCCTTTAAAAACTCCTCAAGAAAAAATCACTTTAAATAATTCTTCAGAAAAAATTGCTTTATATGCTCCTTCATAAAAAATCACTTTATATGCACTCATTTGTAAAAAATCACTTTATATTTGCTCCTTCTATAAAATAAACTCCTTATAAAGTCGCTTTCTTAGATTTTTTTTTTAAACCAAAAAACCAATCCTCATTATATATGAGGAATAAATGACCAGTCGCGATTGGTCATCCACATGACCACTCATGAGTTGAGCAACTCTGACATGTACTCGGTCGAGTCCTACTTGGCCGAGTCATCCAATGTGGCATTCCAAGTGGCAGCCAAGTCACCAAAAATTACAAAATCATAGAAATTTTCACTTCTGCAGTTAATTTCTCCATTAAAACTCCTCATAATGAAAAAAAAAAAAATACCCATTTGTAGAGCTCTGAGTTAAGAACATGGACATATAATCTTTAAAGTATTTTGATTAAAACTAATATATTAAATTTACAAAATATCGCAAGTAGGTATATTAGCTTTGGAGAAGATGTTGATTTAAAATATGAAAAAAAATAGTAATCATATCAAAAAAAATTTAAAAATTATATGGAACACTAGAGGAGAGAGTCCTCTTCAAGAATATATAATTTTTTTTATTGGTATATATTTGATAGGGGAAATAAGGTGGGAGATGAAAACTGTCAATTTTGGGTAAGTTCGACTTTGAATAGTTATAACGGAGAAAATATACATCGGAAACCAATATTTCATTTTTTTTCATTGTTTATACATGTCATTTAAAACATATTTTGAAATAAGAGGAAAAAAATATATTTACATATAGTTTATTTGGCGGGAGGTAGACCCCTTGATTTGCGGTATTTTTCAAAAAATAAAGAATGGACTTTAAAAATTAAAAAAAATATCAATTCTTGTTCAAAAAAAAATTCAAAAATTAAAGGCATAAACTTCATCCAATTTTACACATTTCATCAGTTTGCATCATCTTCAAATTTCAAACAAAAATACCAATTTTATGTCATTGAAGTTTAACACTTTTGGTGTTATTAGCCTTTTCCTTTATAAAAGTGTCACATAACTATGTTTTTACCCTTCTTTCATTGCATGTGTCTCTTCATGTAATTCTATTTTTCATTGGATTAGATTATGTAATACATGTTTTATTTTTCATAAATTAGAAAGATGTTTGATTTATTTTTCAATACTTTAGAGCCTTTGATTAGATGTTTAGTAGTGATGAATTTGATGTGTTGGATGAAACTCTTGATGACTTCATCTCTATTAATTCTTCCTCTATGTCTCCTACACCATCTCTTTTCCAACTATTAATCAATATGTTTTATGTGAATGGTCACACTAATGACAATAATAAAATATAAGATGTCCATCTTAGTCAAGATAATCTTCAATCAACAAACAAACTTGTGATTACTGTCCAAGGTTGTAGTGATTCCAATATTTTTTAAACTCTCAATAAACATTTGATTACTATTAAAGGAAGAACAAAAAGTCCATTAATTTTGTGAAATAAATCACCCAAAACTACTAAGTAGTTCACATGCATATAACACAAGGAGCAATACGTAACTTACTAATTCAACTATTCTTCTAGCAAGAAGAAATATGCTTCCTTCTACATTGCATCTTCCTCAAAATATTTGTAAAGGATGCCATCTTCTTGAACAACTTTGTGCCACTCTTTCCAAGATATCCCTTTGGGAATTAATTCAAAATTCATCCACATATCATGGAATGTTAAAAGAAGCCTTGAATATATGAATATTCCACTACCTGTGGAACCTAATAATATGATTAATTTATTGGAATGTATTTATGCAATTAAAACTAAGGTTGATATTGTATTTCCTCAAGATGAATTTTCTCCTTTGGAAATTCAAGATTGGTATGATCCTCTTATGATATCTATTCTTATTAATGATAGAGCTATTAGAAAAACTTTGATTGATAATGGATATAGTCTTAATGTGTGTAAAATTGAGTTGTTGCATAAGATTAACATGGATACTTCTTTAATTCAACCTGATCCTTTTTTCTATTCATGGATTTGATAATTTTGTGAGAAAAATATTAGGTATTATAACATTACCTATTACCATGGGTCTTGTTACTTTACTGGTGTAGGAGCACCTAGGGTCTTTGGTCTACCCTATTCCAATTTTGGCTTGTAGGTGACCTTGGCCAAGTCACTATTTAGTAAGGACTAAGAATGATTCCCAAGTGTGTGATGGTGTCTTATAAAGTCCTTAGTGTGTGTGGGAAAGACTTTTCCAAGGTCTACCAAGGACTTGTCTTAGTTTTTGTCTTCTTTGTTCAAAGTTGTCAGCATAATCTTTGATTGGTCAAAGGTCAAGTTGACCTCCAAATCTATGGAAATGAAGTAGAAAAAGGTTAAATGAGTTTAGATAAAATCATGTGATCAATTTAGACTCTTTAGAGTGGTCTAGGTGGAGTTGACAATAAAAGTTGTAAACGTTGTCAATGACAACTTTGCAACTTTTCAAAGTTGTCATGACAATATCGGCCAATTTGCTCAAAGATGAAAAGAATCAGTTGAGGGTTAGTTTGGGAAGTTTTTTCTCAAATATTGGACCTAATTAAGACCAATCCTAATTAGTGATCGAGTTTGGCATCTCTATGTATTCAGTTTACAAGTTTAATAGACTAGTTATTCTCTACAATCCCGGTAATAGTGAATAGAATTCAATCATCCAAGTATTCATGGATTTATTTGAGAAAGATCTTTGCATGTCTTGATAGTATATTTCATTTTGTGTGAAAACTTAGGTTTAGATTTATTGTTTTATTGGCATAAATTAAAACTTCCCTCTGTGACTGGTTCATTGGTCCATACAAAGTTGAGAGTCTTAAAATGGCTCTAGCATGAGTTCCACCGGTGGGTTTTGTACAGCCTTGTAGAATATGCTATGGAAATGTATATACACTATAAATATGTATTTTTGGACCAAAATATGTAGGTTACCTATTTTTAACATCAAACCCTAGGTGAGACCCAATGTACCTAGCTAGGTGGCTTTATTGTTGCAGAATAGATATGGAAGGCTTAAAGGATTGGCAAACACAATCCAAGGCCATATAAGGTAGGGAAAAAGACCAAGGAGTCAAGGTGATGGAGGAGAAGAGGTGGTGAAGTCATTTGGGGTATTTTAGAAACTAATTTTCCATTGTAATCAGGCAAAACTTATAGCCCTTTAAAATAGGCCTAATTATAGAAAAGAGGTGTACAAACATATTGAGACTAGGAAACCTTAAAAATCCTTGAGATCTCTAAAAAGGGTATCTGGAACACAAATTTTTTTGTGGCCTTACTTGGAAATTTTTAGAGTTATTGATTGAAAGGAGAGCTAAGAGACCTAATTAGGCCTAAAAGGCTACTAGCCCTTTTTGGAAAAGTTTGAGGAGATCGATTGCTAAACCTTGAAGGTTGGAAGCAATACCACCCCTAAACTAGTGAAGTTGAATAGTTTGGAACCCTTCCATCTTATTTGCAGTAGAAAATTTTTTGGTTGTGTATGAAGATGGAATTAGTGATTTGATTCCATGAAGGGTTAATGGAGATAAAGTTGGATATGCACTTGGTAGTGAGGTCTTGGAGAAAGGATTCTTTGAGGGAAGAGTTCCTCTGCTGTAGGGTCTTAGAAAGAACCATATAAAGATAATTAGGAAAGAGACCTTGAAGGATTACTAAGGAGTTAGGACTTAGGAGCAAAGAGACCTCCCTATCAAATTAGTATCGAAGCCTAACAAGGTTTGGGCTAAGTATATGTCAAAATTAGTGGGTGAGTCAGCCATGGTGATAAATGTTGAGTTGGGTACGGAAGTGATAGATCAAAGAGAGGAGAATAGGATACTCCAGGAAGAATTAGAAGATCTTAGGGATAAGACAGGAGAAGTGGAAGAAAATATTGAATTGGTGAGTGAGAAGTTGAAAGAAGATGAAAATAAGGGTAAGGCAATGTATGAAGATGGTGAAGTTCCTGAACCTGATCCACCTATGCAAGAAGAACCATTCCTCAAAGCCATTAAATTCATCGAAGGTAAATCTCTAGAAGGGGTACCTTTGTCTAGTGGGAAGATGGATCTTGAATTGGTGATGGAGTGGATACAGGGATGGAGAACCATTTTGAGAACGAAGGGATTAGTGAGTCTCAAAAAGTGAAGGTGGCCAAATCTAGGATGAGGGGACCAACATTGACTTGGTATAAGTTCCTTCAAACTAAAAGAGAAAAGATGGAAAATAATCTAATAGCTACTTGGAAAGATATGGTGACTAGGATTAAGGATAACTACCTTCTAGAAGACTTTGAGAATCAATTGCATAAAAAGAGACAAAATCTTAAGCAAAGGGAATTGGATGTTGTAGCTTATACTGAGGAGTTTCAAAAGTTATGTTTGAAATCCAAGGTTCAAGAGGAAGAAAGTATCAAGGTAGCTAGGTACTTGAATGGAATTAGGTGGAGCATCCAAGAGGAGATCAATCTATTTAATCTCTATTACCATCCATAGATGCTATCAGTTGGCCATGAAAGTGGAAGAGAAAGAGAGAAAGACAAAAAGAAGCAAGAAACTAGCTCAAGAGGTAGAGGAAGAGGAAGAGACTCAAGAGGGATTCATAGAGGCAATTTTAGTGGTAGGGGTAATGAATTAAATAACCAAGGTGAATCCAATATGACTGAACAACATAGTGAGTCAAGTAGTAGAGGTAATTTCAATAGGGGAAGAGGGTTCAATAGTGGTGGAAGAGGTAGATTTGGAGGTTTTGGTAGGGGCTCTCATTTTGCAAGCATGAAATGCTATAATCATGGTTAGTTAGATGTCCTAATAAGGCATCAAGATCACAAGGAGAGAAGAATATTTCTTATGTTCAAGAGGAGGTTGGAAGTGTTAGAGCTCTGGAAGTGAATTTTGATTCAGAAAATAGAGAGAATCTCATGTTTAGGAGAGTTTTTCTCAATGAACCAATTAAAGAGGAACCCAAATAAGGAAGGGAACTATTTAGGATTAAGTGCAAGATCCTTGGTAAGGTGTGCAAAGTCATTATTGACTCAGGCTCCATAGATAATATCATCTCAGAGGAGGAATTTTAAAAATTAAAACTAACTAGGATACCTCACACCAATCCCTACAAGGTTACTTGGCTCAATAAAGGGTAGAATGTTCTTATAAATGAACAAGTGTGGGTTGAATTTTCTATAGGGGAGTATCAAGATAATATGCTTTGTGATTTTTTTCCAATGGATTCTTTCCATCTATTGTTAGGAAGACCATGGAAATATGACCGAGATGTAGGCCATCATGGGAAGAGGAAATTGTATACCTTTAAAAAGAAGGGGGTCACTTACAAAATTCAATCACTTATTGAAGAAGGAGTAGTCAAATAAATTGATTCAAATGTCCTCTTAATGAGTGGAAAAGCTTACATGAACTTAAAGAGGAATAAGGAGTTGGTGTGGCCATTTTTGTGAAGCTTGGAGAAGAGGATAAACCAAAGCAAGCACTTGTACCTACAGTAGTGAAACAATTTTTAGAATAGTTTGAAGACATCATTAGTGATGGAGCACTAGCTACCTTGCCTCCTCAAAGAGCCATTAGTGACCAAATAGATTTCATACCAGGGGCATTGTTGCCTAACAAAGTAGCCTACAAGATGACACCAGACCAAAACAAGGAGATAGCAAGACAAGTTCAAGAGTTTCTTGATCAAGGACTAATCAGAAAGAGCATAATTCTATGTGTTGTTCCATTGGTATTGGCACCCAAGGAAAGAGGTAAGTGGAGATTGTGTACTGATTGTAGGGCTATAAATAGGATACCAACTAGATATAGGTTTCCTATCCCTAGAATAGAAAATCTAATGGATTTTCTTGGAGGGTCTAGGTACTTCACTAAGATTGACCTTAAGAGTGGGTACCATCAAATTAGGATGAAAGAGGAGGATGACTGGAAGTCATCTTTCAAAACTATAGAGGGTCTTTTTGAATGGTTAGTTATTCCCTTTGGGCCTACAAATACACCTAGTGCATTTATGAGACTAATGAATGAAGTCTTGAAGGATTACATAGGAAGATTTATAGTGGTGTATCTAGATGACATCCTCATCTTTAGAAAGTCAAAAGAAGAACATATGAAGCATCTAGAGGTTATTTTAAGGAGGTTACATGAAGAGAAGCTAGTCATTAGCCTAGAAAAGAGTGAGTTCTTGAAACAAGAACTAGTTTACCTAGGTTTTATAGTTTTTGAAGGTGATTTAAAAATGGATCCAAGTAAAGTGGAAGCTATCCTAAATTGGCCCACTCCCAAAATAGGGGCTGATGTAAGGAGTTCTCATGGGTTGGCTTAGTTTTATAGGAAGTTCATTAGGGGATTTAGTGAGATATGTGCACCTCTATTAGATACCATCAAAGGTGGAGTCAAAACCAAGTTCAAATGGATAAAGGATGCTAATGAAGTATTTGAGAAGTTGAAACAAAAGGTTACTACACAACCCATCCTAGTGTTGCCAAGTTTTGATAAATTTTTTATTGTAGAATGTGATGCAAGTGATATAGCCGTGGGAGAAGTCCTAAACCAAGAAGGAAGACATGTGGCATTTTTCAGTAAAAGGTTGAATGAAGCCAAATCAAGGTACTTATCTATGATCTAGAGCTTTATGCATTGATTCAAGCTCTTAGGAAGTGGAGGCACTACCTTTTTCCCAAGGATTTTATAGTCTACACTGATAACCAAGCCTTAAGCTACATAAATATAGAAGAAAAGTTAATTCATAGGAAAATCAAGTGGATGGATTTTCTCCAAGCCTATACCTTTACTATCAAACACAAGAAGGGCCTAAAAAATAAAGTTGCAGATGCACTTAGCCGAAGGGTTCTCACTATCCAAGAAATTCAGTTACAAAAAATTGGCATTGAAGGGTTCAAAGATCTATATGAGGGTGATGAACATGTTTCAAAAGCCTAGAAGGTATGTGTTGACTTTAATAATCACTTTAATAGTAAGTTTGTTGACTACACATTAAAAAATGGTTTATTGTTCAGGGGTAATCAATTATGTGTACCCAAGGGATCTATGAGGGAAACCCTCATACAAGAGAAGCATAATGGAAGCCTCAATGGGAATTTTAGCTTGAACAAAACATTAGACTTGTTACAAAGGATCTATTTTTGGCCAAAGATGCCAAGGTATATAAGGAGGTATGTGAGAAAATGCCTAGTTTTCCAAAAAGCTAAGGGAACATCTTCCAATGAAGGACTATACTAGTCATTACCTACTCCAACTAGGCCATGGGAGTGCCTTAGATTGGATTTTATGTGGGTTTACCAAGGACAACTACTAGTTTTGATAGTGTTTTTGTGGTAGTTGATAGATTTAGTAAAATGAGCCATTTTATACCTTGTAAGACAACTCACTATGCCAACTACATTTTTCATCTCTTCTTCAAAGAGATGGTAAGGATTCATGACTTACTTATTAGCATAGTATCATACAGGGATGTAAAATTTATGGGGCATTTTTGGAAGACTTTGTGGAAAAGATTAGGCACAAATCGAGCATTTGGTTCTGCATACCATCCACAAACGGGTGGCCAAACAAAGGTGATAAATAGAGTTCTTGGGAACCTTATTAGGTGTATTAGAAAGGAATATGGATAATTATGGGACCAAGTTTTTCCTTAAGAAAATTTTTCCTATAATGATAGTGTAAATAGGTCTACCAATAAGAGCCCATTTGAAATAGTCTATGGCATCCATCCAAGGGGAGTATGTGAACTTAGAGAGTTAACGAGTCATGGAGAGGTCAGTGGACATTCTGAAGACTTTTCTCAGTCAATGCAAGAAGTACATGAACAGGTGAGAAGAACTCTAGTGGAAGAAAATCAAAAACTCAAGTCTAAAGTGGATGACAGAAAGAAGAAACTACACTTTGAAGTAGGAGATTGGGTAATGACACACCTCAACAAAGATAGACTTCAAAAAGGTATTCCTAGAAAGTTTCAAATGAGGAGAGTACGACCATGCAAAGTCGTAGCCAAGTATGGGAAAAATACTTATAAGATAGGCCTTCCCAAAGGACTAGCCATATCTCCCATCTTAAATGTACAAGATCTAGTCAAGTACAAGGGTCCTGATATAATAGAGAAATAACATAGCACTGATGTTAATGAAGATGTAAAAGGGCTCAAGATCCCTATCTAAATGAAACTACAAGCTGAAAGGATCCTATATTCAAGGGTCAAGAAAAAGACAAGGTATGGTGTTTACATGGAACACCTCATCAAGTGGAAACATCAACTAGAATCTAAAGCTACTTGGATAGCAGAGAATAGTTTTAAGAAGATGGGCATAAGTCTGAACCTCTTATCTCTAGGGGTGACATAACTTCCTTGTTGTAGGAGAGAATGGTGTAGGATCACCTAGGGTCTTTGGTCTACCCTATTCCAATTTTGGCTTGTAGGCAACCTTGGCCAAGTCACTGTTCAATAAGGACTAAGAATGAGTCCCAAGTGTGTGAGTGTGTCTTATAAATTCCTTAGGGTGTGTGGGAAAGATTTTACTAAGGACTACCTAGGACTTGTCTTATTTTTTGTCTTCTTTGTTCAAAGTTATCAGCATAATCTTTAATTGGTCAAAGGTCAAGTTGACCTCCAAATATGTGGAAATGAAGTATAAAAAGGTTAAATGAGTTTAGATAAACTCATGTGATCAATTTAGACTCTTTAGAGTGGTCTTTTTGGAGTTGACAACAAATGTTGTAAAAGTTGTCAATGATAACTTTGAAACTTTTCAAAGTTTTCATGACAATATCGACCAGTTTGCTCAAAGATGAAAAGAATTGGTTGAGGATTAGTTTGAGCAGTTTTTTCTCAAAGATTGGATCTATTTAAGCCCAATCCTGGTTAGTGGTCAAGGTTGGCATCTCTATATATTCAGTTTACAATTTTAATAGACTGGTTATTCTTTGTAATCCTGGTAACAGTGAATAGAATTCAATCATCCAAGTATTCATGGATTGATTTGAGAAAGATCTTTGCATATTTTGAAAGTATTTTGTATAGATTTAATTTGGTGTGAAAAAATAGGTTTAGATCTCTTGTTTTATTAGCATAAATAAAAAATTTCCTTTGTGATTGGTTCACTGGTCCATACAAAGTTGAGAGTCTTAAAATGATTCTAGAGTGAGTTCCACCGGTGGGTTTTGTGCGGCCTTGTAGAATATACTAGGGAAATGTATATACATTGTAAATATGGATTTTTGGACCAAAATATATAGGCTACCTATTTTTAACATCAAGCCCTAGACGAGACTCAATGTACCTAACTAGGTGCCTTGACTATTGTCAGATAGAGATGGAGGGCTTAAAGGATTGGCAAACACAATCCAAGGACATGGAAGGGAATAAAAAAGGCCAAGGAGTCAAAGTGATGGAGGAGAAGATATGGTGAAGTCATTTGGGGTGTTTTAGAAACTAATTTTCCATTGTAATTAGATAAAACTTATAGCCCTTAAAATTAGGCATAATTATAGAAAAGAGGTGTATGAACAGATTTAGACTAGGAAAACTTTAAAATCCTTGAGATCTCTGAAAAGGGTATCTGGAACACAAATTTTTTAGGGGGATTATGATGGGGAGCTCAGCCTTTGAGCCCTCTTTCTCCAACCAAGTCCTCTCCTTAGGTCTTCCTAGGGTACTCTACTATACCCGATCTAGGGAATTCTTCTCTGATTCCCTTCCTCACTCTGAGCTTCCCACCAATTTCAAATTGCCACCAATGTCCCCTTACACCGTGTGTGCTCTATGTTGGATATTTCTAATGCATGGGTGGTGATTGAGACATGTAATATGTTTAATCACTACATTACTAAATGGGCACTCATACTGTTGTCATTTGTGTTTTGTCATTGATGTCAACATATGCTTTTATGAAGGAACCAAACTGGTAATCATGGTGTACGGTTAGTGTATGGATGTTTCACATGTTGTGAAGTCATATGAGAGTTCATGTGGATGTTGTGATCTTATATCTATGATTGCATCATTAGGTATTTCATATTAAGAGAGTTATAGTTTCTTTAGTAAAGACTGGTCACTGGACCATGATAGTGAGAATTGACAGAGTTAGTCTCAGAGTTTTTGATATGTATTTCAAAGGAACTGGATTCAAGGTATGTGAACTTGAAGGATGATGGAAGAGGTACTGATGGATGTTCATTGGTCAGTGAAAGCTACGGAGTGATTGGTGACATCATCTGTGGTGTGTGCTCTGGCGATGGTTTATTTTGAAGCTGACTCAAGGAATGAAGCATGTGTTTTGTTTGGCAAGCACAAATCAAGGATGTCATTCCTTAATTGTTGTAATGTAATCATTGTAAACTTTTTTTAGATACCATGTGTATCTTAGCAAGGTTTTATGTAATTTTTTTTAATTAGGAAAGCCTTGTGGGCCGACCTGATCTTGGTAAAATGTAATAAGGTATAAATGAAAGGTCTTTTCTTTGGAAAAGATATGGATGGAATATATGTGATATAGAAAGGTTGTGAAAGTTGCGAGCTTGTTTCTACTACATGTAAAGTAGAGGTTTACTGGTGGACTTCATTGGAACTGATCAAGCAAAGATAGTTGCTGAAAAATAGTTCAAAAGATTGTGTATTTCTTCATATACACCGGTTGTGAACTAGTGAGTTCTGAAGGTGGATTTAACCTTCTTTGGGCAATGAGCCTTGGGCAGTGAGCCCTTTGTTGTTCTTGACTCCTAATAGGGTCTGTCCTCTAACAAGGACTATGTACTATAATGTTTCAATAAGCTCCTAATAGGGCTATATCTTCTAACAAGGATTACTATACTCTCAGTACATCATTAGTGAGTGCTAATTCCCACCAGGTTTTTTACCTTTAACAGGGTTTCCCCGTAACCAAAATATTATGTTATTGTATTGGCATTCATTGTGTTCATTGGATCTAATATTGTTGAGCTTAAAGTTTAAAGTTTAATGTTCTATCATACAACTGATTCACCCCCCCCTCTCAATTGTATTGTGGACTGTTATTCCTAACAATTGGTATCAGATCTTGTGGTCCTCAGAGAGAAAGCTTAATAGCTTGAGGTGATCTTGGAGATGGCATTCTATAGGAAGGAAATTCCTAAGTTTGATCCTAAAAACTTTGATAGTTGGAAAAATGAGATGCGAACACATCTGCTATGTATGGGCATAGACTATTGGATGATTATGAAGAAGAAGGAATCTCTGAAGGTTGAGAATGACTTGGAAACAGTCGATGAGGATGAAAAGAAGTTATTTTCATGCAATATGATCACAAGAGAAGCATTGATCAGCGTACTATTTGAGGGTGAGTTTACTGAAATCAAAGACCTAGATTCAACACATGATATTTAGAATAAACTAGAGGCACTCTATGAAGGAGACAAGTATACCAAACAAGCGAAATTGCAAAACTGGAAGACAAAGATGGAGAAGTTGCAAATGAATGAAGATGAAAGCATTAGAGCCTATGTTCAAAGGGTTACAAAAGTTGTAGTTGGAATCATAAATTGTGGAGGCACTTATGATGAAGATAAAGTTATTACAAAGATTCTCAGATCTCTAACTCCTACTTACAAATTCAAGGCAATGTCAATTCAAGAAACTATACCCCTAACTCCAAACTTTAGCAGAGAGATGTTGATTGCAAAGTTAACTACCTTTGAAGTTGTAGAATTAGGAGAAGCTGCACCTATAGTTGAATCTGCATTTAGGGCATCTGCACACAAGAAAGTATCTACACTTCCGAGCACAAGCAAAGAAGACCTAAAAGAAGAGCTTGGTGAGTATGCTAAGGAATGGGAGAAGATAATGGAAGAAGAAAAGAAGATGGAAGAACTTGTTGCACTCATTTCTAGAAGAGAGAAAAAAGGTAAGGGAAAATTTGAAGACAAATTACCTTTGAAATTTTTTTCATGCAATAAGATAGGTCATTTTGCATCTAGATGTCCTACAATAGTTCCTAAGTACAAACCTAATTATGCAAAGATTAGAAGAGACAAAGAATGTTATTATGCTAGTGAAGGAATCTCTGATGATGATTTAGATGATGAAGAGATTGGATTTGTCACTATTAAAGATGAACCTATTCATGAAGAAAAAGCCTTAGTATCTCATGTTGACAAGAAAACTGAATGGATAATTGATAGTGGATGTTCTCATCACATGACTGGTGATAAGAACAAGTTTGATAAATTAGTAAATTATGATGGAGGTGTTGTAAGGTTTGGAGACAATCTCCCAAAGTCCATCATAGGATTTGGATCCATCACTCTGGATGGAAAGACTAATACAGACAATGTACTACTTGTTGAAGGACTAAAACATAATTTGTTGAGTGTTGGACAATTAATGGATAAAAAATTTCAGTTAAGTTTTGTTAATGATAAATGCTTTATCAGAAACAAGGAAGGAAAAATGATTGCTACCAATTCAAGATCTAGAGGTAATGTATTTGAACTAAACACATTTGGAGCCTCTTGTTTTATTGCGAAGGTAGATGATAGTTGGTTATGGCATAGAAGATTTTTTCATGTTAACTTTCATAACATTGTGAAGGAAAGTATGGCCAATGCAGTAAGAGATATACCGAAGATTGTGAAACCATCTAACACTGTATGCAGAGAATGTGTTATGGGAAAGAAAACTAAAATTAGTCATAAAAGAAAAACATTTACATCAAAAGGAAAGTTGGGTCTGGTACATACAAATCTATGTGGGCCTACAAGAACAAAGTCATACTATGGTGAAAGATATTTTATACTCTTTGTTGATGACTTTTCTAGAATGATGTGGGTTACATATTTGAGAGAAAAATCAGAAGCATTTGACAAATTCAATTTGTTTAAAGAAAAAGTAGAGAATGAATTAGGACTGAAAATAAAGTGTTTAAGATCAGACAGAGGTGGAGAGTTTACATCAAATTTATTTAATTCATACTGTGAAGAGGATGGGATAAAAAGACAAACATCTACTCCTAGGACTACACAACAGAATGGGATAGCAGAGTGAAGAAACATAACTATACTTGATGCTACCAAGACAATGCTGATTGAAGGAAATGTATCTCATGTACATTAGAGAGAGGTTGTTGGAACAGTAGTGTACACATTAAACAAAATTCAAATCAGAGATGGCACAAGTAAGACTCCCTATGAACTATGGTTTGATCATACTCGTACTGTAAAATAGTTTATAATTTTTGGTAGCAAATTTTATATCAAGAGGGATGATGAGATAGGGAAATTTGATGCTAGAAGTGATGAAGGTATCTTCCTTGGTTACTCTATTAAAAGAAAGGAATAAAAATGTTTCAATCTGAGATTAAGGAAGATGGTTGAAAGTAACAATGTAAGAAAAGATGAGGAAATTCAGATACAAGAAAGAATGTATGATAGCAGTCAGATATCAGAAGTGAAAGAAACCACTATGCTGATGAAGAAGAAGAACTTGTTGAGGAAGAAAGTGAAAAAGAGGCTTGTGATGATACAAGAAAGTCTATTGAAACTCCTAAAACTCCAAGGTATGTAAAAAATAACCATCCAGAAAATCAAATTATTGGTAATACCAATCAAGGAGTGCTAACTAGATCTAAAGTTAGAGAAGAAATTTATTTTATTTCTCAAGTTGAGCCAAAAACTACAGATGAAGCCTTTAAGGATGAATCTTGGATAAATGCCATGAAAGAAGAATTGGATCAAATAAAGAAAAATAATACTTGGGAATTGGTTCCAAGACCTAAAAATAAAAATGTTATAGGAACAAAATAAGTTTTTAGAAACAAAATAGATGAAGGAACAGTTGTAAGGAACAAAGAAAGACTAGTGCATAAGGGATACTCACAACAAGAAGGCATAGACTTTGAAGAAATATTTTCTCTTGTTGCTAGAATAGAGGCAGTAAGATTATTTCTATCTTATGTTGCACACAAAATCTTCAAAGTGTATCAGATGGATGTTAAATCTACATTTCTGAATGGAGATCTTGAAGAAGAAGTATACATAGAACAACCAGATGGATTTCCTCTATGCGAAGACAAAGACATGGTGTGCAAATTGAAGAAAGCACTGTATGGGTTGAAGTAAGCTCCTAGGGCTTGGTATGCAAGGTTGGACAAGTATCTACTTGGACTTGGATTTAGAAAAGGTAATGTGGATAGTAATTTATACTTAAGAACTACTGAAGATGGAATTCTGATTGTAGAAGTATTTGTGGATGACATTATCTTTGGAGGTAATGATGATCTATGTAAGAAGTTTGCTAAAGAAATGGAAAGTGAATTTGAGATGTCCATGATAGGTGAAATGAAATTCTTCCATGGACCGCAAATAACTCAGAATGAGAATGGTATTTTCATTTCTCAGACCAAGTATCTCAAAGAATTGCTTAATAAATTTGGTATGGAAGATTGTAAACCAATAGGAACACCTATGGTGACTGGAAACAAGCTAACAATTGATGATGAATCAAAATATGTTTTTCAGACTTTGTATATGTCAATGGTTGGAGGGCCATAATATCTAACTCACACCAGACTAGATATTGCTAATGCTATTGGAATTGTGGCTAGATATCAGGTAGAACCCAAAGACACTCATCTAGCTATTGTGAAAAGAATACTAAGGTATCTTAGAGGAACCATAGATTATGGTTTATGGTATGAAAGAAATGATAGCCTTGAACTTCATGATTATACTGACGCTGATTGGGCAGGAAATATTGATGATAGAAAAAGTACTAGTGGTGGTGCATTTTTCCTTGGGAAAAATTTGGTTTATTGGCTAAGTAAGAAACAAGATTGTATACCACAATCTACTGCTGAATCGGAATATTTTGTTGCTGCTATAAATTGCACTCAGATTGTTTGGATGAAACAAATGCTAATAGACATTGGAATAACTTTTAATGAGCCTATGGTTATCCATTGTGATAACACCAGCATAGTAAACATGTGAAAGAATTCGATGATGCACTCTAAAACTAAACACATTTCTACCAAGTATCACTTCTTGAGAGACAAGGTGGCAGAAAAAGAAATCAAGCTAGAATATATCAGTACAAAAGAGCAGATTGTAGACATTTTTACAAAGCCACTACTGAAAGATACCTTTGAATATCTCAGAGGTATGCTAGGGTTTTAGGCCCCTCCTAGTCAGAACTAAATGATGTAGAGATGCATCAGTCCAGAAGTATCCAGAGCCTTATCATTTTCTGGACTGGATGTAGGGATCTACTCCTTAGGGGGAGTGATCATGGAAGAAAGTTTATTTGTGAAGGCATTTGAAGGCTCATGGAACCCTTTTCTATTGCTATCAAAGGGGGAGTGTTGCTATGATAAAATCTCTACTATTTGGGGAGATTGTTCAGTTGAAGGACTTTGGATTGATATAACTTTGGGAGAAGATTTTCCCATATGTTGACATCAATGCCAAAGGGGGATATTTTTGGATATTGCTAATGCATGGGTGGTGATTGAGACATGTAATATGTTTAATCACTACATTACTGAATGGGCACTCATACTGTTGTCATTTGTGTTTTGTCACCAATGTCAACATATGCTTTTATGAAGGAACCAGATTGGTAATCATGGTGTATGGTTAGTGTACGGATGTTTCACATGTTGTGAAGTTAGATGAGAGTTCAGGTGGATGTTGTGATCTTATATCTATGATCACATCATTAGGTATTTCATATTAAGAGAGTTACATCTACTTTGCTAAAGACTGGTCATTGGACTATGACAGTGAGAATTGACAGAGTTAGTGTCTGAGTTTTTGATATATCTTTCAGAGGAACTAGATTCAAGGTATGTGAACTTGAAGGATGATGGAAGAGGTACTGATGGATGTTCATTGGTCAATGCAAGGTATAGAGTGATTGGTGACATCATCTGTGACATGTGCTCTAGCGATGGCTTATTCTGAAGCTGACTCAGGGAATGAAGTGTGTGTTTTGTTTGGCAAGCACAAATCAAGGATGTCGGTCCTTAATTATTGTAATGTAATCATTGTAAACTTGTTTTAGATACCATGTGTATCTTAGAAAGGGTTTATGTAATTGTTTGTAATTAAGAAAGCCTTATGGGCTGACTTGATCTTGGTAAAATGTAATAAGGTATAAATGAAAGGTCTTTTCTTTGGAAAAGATATGGATGGAATATATGTGATATAGAGAGGTTGTGAAAGCTATGAGCTTGTGTCTATTGCATGTAGAGTAGAGGTTTACTGGTGGACTTCATTGGAACTGATCAAGCAAAGATAGTTGCTGGCAAACAGTTCAAAAGATTGTGTATTTCTTCATATACACTGGTTGCGAACTAGTGAGTTCTGAAGGTGGATTTAACCTTCTTTGGCCAGTGAGCCCTCTATTGTTCTTGACTCCTAATAGGGTATGTCCTCTAACAAGGACTATGTACTGTAATGTTTCAATAAGCTCCTAACAGGGCTATATCTTCTAACAAGGATTACTATACTCTCAGTACATCATTAGTGGGTGCTAATTCCCACCGAGGTTTTTACCTTTAATAGGGTTTCCCCGTAACCAAAATATTATGTTATTATGTTGGCATTCATTGTGTTCATTGGATCTGATATTGTTGAGCTTAAAGTTTAAAGTTTAATATTCTATCATACAACTGATTCACCCCCCCCCTCTCAGTTGTATTGTGGATTGTTATTCCTAACACTCTACTGGTTACATTGAATCCACCAACCCTCCCAATCCTCTATAGGCTATTAGGATGGGTCCTTGACCTCTTTATTTTCATATTCAACTATTCTCCAACTCACTTGATTAGATTCTTAAATGATTTTCTAATCGGGTCCAAGGTTTCCTTGTTTGAGGCCTTGTAGCCTTTTTGCCCAATTAGGCCTCCTAGAAACTGGGGTTTCTTGTTTTTCTCACAATTTCCCTTAACAACCTCCCAAACCAGTTATGGATTCTCTATAGGTATATCCTAGGCTCTAGGATTTTCAAGTTTTCAGATCCTCACTCCATCCGTACACTGGATTTTCAAGAAACCCCTATTTTCAAGGGTTTTGGGAACATTCTGACCAGTCTAGTTTCTTGGCTTGAACTAGGATCTCTACACAACTCCTTTGAACTTATCCTTGCATGTACTTATCAAGGACATGTCCTTCTAGATGTTTCCACTCATTATTGGGTTCTACTAATCCTCTTAGCAAGTCCTCTTGTCTCTGTTTCATCCAGGCTCCTAGCCAGAATACTCTGTCACTCACCTAGGGCCTAGTGTGAAAATTACTTCCCCTACACAAAAAAACCTCACAACCAATATATAAACTATAAAAGGAGTCCCCTAATTTATTCCAAGAGGTCATGAATTTTTGACCGCGGGATTTCAAGAGGGGCTCATATTTACAAGCCTGGGTCTAAACTAGATAGCAAACTAGGTAAAAAGAAAGAATTTGTAAAATCTTAACCAGTGACACAAACTAACAAAACCAAAACTACTAGAAGTATCTACATGCCTTAAAAAAAGGTCTCAATCCATTAATTTCACACTTTCAATCCAATTAACAATTGGATTCAAGCTCTGTTACAGGAAATAGTTAAAAACCTCACTACTTTAATGCTCAATCCGTACACACCGATTGCCAACCGACTAATTTAGGTTTTTCCTTACCTTAAATACATTTCCCCTCATGATTAGACCCTAAGGTCAGGATTTGGGCACCATTAAAGCCCTTTCCTATATTTGAGGAAATGTTGTCATGAGCAACTTTTACATCTTTTAACATTTCATCAATCTACCATGCCTAATGACCCAAACCAACTTCAAATCATCATGTGAGACCTTCAAAACCCTAAAAAAACATCAAAAACCCATATATCATTCCATTTTGGAGTCCTATCCTAAATTGGACCACTTGGTAGCATGTATTACTAGAACTCAAAATTGACTCCCCAATCACTTAAATCATCTCACTCCCTAAATCTATTCACTCACAAAAATATACTTGGGACTTTATAACATAGTCCTTTTAATTGGTGGTTGGCTAAACCAACCTACAAGCTAAAATGTCTTTAAGATCTTCAAAGACCTTAGGGTGCTCCTACACCATTCTCCCCCTACAAAAAACAAGTTAAGGTACTAATGGAGATATCAACTCCTTACTAATGCCATAATTCTTGAAGTCTCCCTCTTCTATCCATGTAGCTTCTGACTCAGGCTGGTGTTCCCATTTCACCAAGTATTCCATGTAGTATTTCTTCCTTGTCTTCTTATGTACCTAGGAATCTAGAATCCTTTACCCTTGTGGCTTAGTTTGAACTAGCACTTTGAGGTCTCCCACTTCCTTGGTTACCTGTGTAATGTACTTCACTACATCTATATCTAGCCCTTTGCATGAGATCAAATATTTCACATTGAATATGGGGGAGATAGACATTTCCTTTGGTAGGTCTATCTTGTAGGCATTGAGACCATATTTAGCCAACACCTTGCATGGCACAATCTATTTCATATGCAACTTACTTGGTACTCCCTTCTATATCCTTACCTTATTCATATATACCATTACTAAATCACCTACCTTAAATTGTAGGTCCCTTATCCCTTCATCTCTCTTGGCCTTTAATTTCTGATTAGCCTCCATTAGAGTCTTCTTGACCTATTCATGGACTTCCTTCATTGACTGGGAAAAGTCATCACCATGACCACTGATTCCCTCATATCCTTTCAAGTCTCTTAACTCAAGTACACCCCTTGGGTGTAGTCCATATACAATCTCAATTGGACTCTTTCCTGTAGTCCTATTTGTACTATCATTGTAGGCAAACTCTACCTGTGAGATAACTTGTTCCCAACTTTGTCCATACTCCTTAGTGAAACATCTTAATAAATTTCTTAGTACCCTGTTTATAACCTCTGTTTGGCCATTTTTTTTAGGATGATAGGCTCAACTATGAGATATATTAGTGACTAGTCTCTTCCATAGGGTCTTCAAAAAGTGCCCCATAAATTTCACATCCCTATCTACAACAATGCTTAGTGGCAAGCCATGTATCCTAACTATTTCCTTGAAAAAGAGATGTGAAATGTGGCTTGCATCATGTGTTGTTTTTCATGGAATAAAATGGCTCATCTTACTGAACCTATCCACTACCAAAAACACATTATCAAGACCAGTTGGTGTCCTAGGTATTCCAAGTATGAAGTCCATACTTATGCACTCCCATGGCTTGTTTGGGATGGGTAATGTCTGATAAAGCCTTACATTTGATGATGTCCTCTTTTCCTTTTGACATACACCAAATTGTTCAACATATCTCCGTATGTCCCTCTACATCTTAGGCCACCAATAGTACCTCTCTACTAGGTTCAAAGTCTTGTTGAGACCAAAGTGCCCACTCAATTTGCCATTGTGTTTTTCTTGGATGAGGTTCTCCCTCATTGATCCTCTTAGAACACATAGCTTTTTGCCCCTAAACAATAGTCCATTTTGCAAAGTATAGTCAGCATAGTCACTATGAAAGTGATTATCAA
Organism: Chamaecyparis obtusa; assembly: GCA_027943335.1. NCBI lineage: Eukaryota > Viridiplantae > Streptophyta > Pinopsida > Cupressales > Cupressaceae > Chamaecyparis > Chamaecyparis obtusa. Next base: position 797,261 of record BSBK01002952.1, read on the forward strand.
ATTCAGTGCATACCTTGTGGATCTCTAAGAAGTCTGCATCTACCTCATAGAGGTCTTTGAACCCTTCAACTCCAATACTTTGTAATTGAATCTCCTGGACAGTAAGCAATCTCCTACTAAGGGCATCTGCAACTTTATTGTTGACCCCCTTCTTGTGTTTGATGGTAAAGTTGTATGATTGTAAGAACTCCATCCACTTGATATGCCTTAAACTAAGCTTCTCTTGAGTATTAATGTAGCTTAATGCCTGGTTATGAGTGAAAACCACAAATTCCTTTGGAAACAAGTAGTGCCTCCATTTCTTGAGGGCTTGCACTAAAGCATATAAATCTAGGTCATAGGATGAGTACCAAGACTTTGCCTCATTTAGTCTTTCATTAAAGAATTCCACTGGCCTGCCTTCTTGGCTTAACACTGCCCCCACTTCTATGTTGCTGGCATCACATTCCACTATGAATGGTTGGTCAAAACTTGGTAAAACCAGTATTGGTCGAGTAGATACTTCCTTCTTCAACTTTTCAAACCCCTCATTGGCTTCTTTGGTCCATACAAACTTTGTTTTGAGCCCTCCTTTTATGGTATCAAGTGTTGGTGCACAAATTTCACTAAACCTCCTAATAAACTTCCTATAGAATTGGGCTAACCCATGGAAGATTCTAACTTTAGTCCCTATCTTAGGAGTAGGCCAATTAAGAATAAATTCAACTTTACCCTTATCCATCTTAAAGTCACCTTGGGACACTACAAATCCTAGGTAGACTAACTCTTGTTTCATAAACTCACTCTTTTCAAGATTTATAGTGAGCTTCTCTTCATGTAGTTTCTTCAACACAAGTTCTAGGTGTGCCATGTGATCTTCCTTTGTCTTACTAAAGACTAGTATGTCATCTAGATACACCACTAAAAACACTCCTATGAAATCCTTTAAGACCTCATTCATAACCCTCATGAAGGTGCTAGGTGCATTAGTGAGGCCAAGTGGCATAACTAGCCATTCATAGAGACCCTCTGTGATCTTGAAAGCTAACTTCCACTCATCCCCCTCTTTCATCCTGATTTGATAGTATCCACTCTTTCAGTCTATCTTGGAATAAAACTTAGCACCTCCTAGATAGTCCATTAGATCTTCTATCCTAGGAATTGGAAATCTATACCTGATGGTGATCCGATTGATAGCTCTTGAATCAGTGCACATTCTCCATGTGCCTCCCTTCTTGGGTGCTAGAACCATTGGTACAGCACTAGGGCTTATTCTCTTCCTTATCAATCCTTGATCTAGGAGTTCTTGGACCTTCCTTGCTATCTCTTTATTTTGTTCAGGTGTCATCTTGTAGGTAGCCTTGTTAGGAAATGATGCCCCTAGTACAAAGTCTATTTGATGACTAATTTCCCTCTTTGGTGGTAAAGTACCTAGTGTACCCTCACTAATTATGTCCTTGAATTGATCTAGTAATTACTTCACTTCTATTGGCACAAGTGACTGTTTAGATGGCTCTTCTTCCTTTGGCTTTACCATAATAGCATAAATAACTTCATCTCCTCCTTTTATGTCTTGTAAGAACTCCTTTCCACTCATTAAGAGTGCAGTTGAGTCTACTTTCTCTACCATGTCTTCTTCTATCAAAGACTGAATCTTGAAAGTTACTCCATTCTTCTTGAAGGAGTACTTGTTTTTCTTTCCATGATGTACTACCTCCCTATCATATTGCCATGGTCTTCCAAGCAACAAATGGAATGCATCCATTGGTAACACATCACATAGTATCCTATCTTGATACTTACCTATGGTGAACTCAACCCACACTTTATCATTTACCAATATATTCTACCCCTTATTGACCCATGTGACCTTATAAGAACATACACAAGGAATCTTGATGAGGTTCAACTTTTTCACTACCTCCTCAGAGATGACATTGTTAGTAGACCCTGAATCAATAATGACTCTACATACTTTTCCTAGGATCTTGCACTTGACCCTAAAAAGAGCCCTTCTCTTCTTATGTTCATCCTTTTCTGGTGCTTTAATCAAGATTCTTCTCAACATGAGACTCTCCCCTTTTTTGAATCCAAACTCACCTCTGACTTCTTGGTACAATCCTCCTCTTGTGTGAATACAATATTTTTCTCTCCTTGTGAAGTTGTCAGTTTATCAGGGCACCGATATGCAGGGTGTCCCAATTGCCCACAATTATAACATTTCATAGAAGAAAAATGGGAGCTCCTTCCAAATCCACTTGATCTACCTCTGCCACCACCATAAGAACTTCTACCCCTATATCTTCCTCTACTGCTTGGTTCACTAGCCTACTCAATGATTTTGGCTTCTCCTTGACCCCTAAAATAATTTCTCATACCACTAGACCCCCCTCTATGTCCATGTCTTGAATCTCTTCCTTTGCCCCTACTCTTGGAAGTAGTGTCTTGCTTATTTTTGTTTCTTTCCTCCACTTTTAGTGCCAATTGAAATCACTTATGGACAGTAGTGGGAGTCCACAAGCTGATCTCCTCTTGAATGCTCCACCTTAGACCACCCAAATATCTTGCTACCCGGATGCTTTCCTCTTCTTGAACCTTGGTTCTTAAACATAGTTTTTGAAATTCCTCAATGTAGGAGGCCACAACCATATCCTTGTGCCTAAGACTTTGTCTCTTTTTATGCATCTAAATCTCATATTCTTCTGGTAATTAATTATCTTTGATCTTGGTGACCATAGCTTTCCAATTTTCTATGGGTCTTTTCCCTTCTTTTTCCCTCTCTTCTTGGAGGAACTTCCACCATGTCAAGGTTGGTCCCCTTAACCTTGATTTAGCCACCTTCACTCTTTGTGCCTATGAGACACCTTCACATTCTTCAATCCACTCTATCACTAGCTCTGAATCCATCTTGTCGGTGAACAGGGGTATTCCCTCTAGTGCTTTACCTCCTAGTGCCTTAATGGCTTTCAAGAAAGGTTCTTCTTGCATAGGTGGGTTAGGTTCAAGGATATAATCTTCATCAGCTAAGGCTTTTCCTTTCTCATCTTTAATTGCTATCTTCTCTTTCATTCTACCAGCGGTCACTACCACTTCATCCAGCTTGTCTTTCAAAGCTTCAATAGTCTCCTCTAGGATCTTATTTCTCTATTTTTTGTCAACCACTTCTCTAGCCAATTTAGCATTAGTCACCATTGTGTTGTCTCCAATCGATTCACTTCTTTCTGACATACACTTGTCAACTTCCCAAGCCTTTTATGGCTCTAATACCACTTTGATGGGGAGCTCACCCCCTAGAGCCCTCTTTCTCCAACCAAGACCTCTCCTGGGTCTTCCTAGGGTACTCTACTATACCCTATCCATGGAATTATTCTTTGATCCCCTTCCTCACTCTGAGCTTCCCACCAATTTCAAATTGCCACCAATGTCCCCTTCCACCATGTGTGCTCTACTGGTTTCATTGAATCCACCAACCCTCCCAATCCTCTATAGGCTATTAGGATGGGTCCTTAACCTCTTTTTGGTCATATTCAACTATTCTTCAACTCACTTGATTGGATTCTTCAATGATTTTCTAATCGGGTCCAAGGTTTCCTTGTTTGAGGCCTTGTAGCCTTTTTGCCCAATTAGGCCTCCTAAAAACTAGGGTTTCTTATTTTTCTCAAATTTTTCTTAACAGGCTCCTGAACCAATTATGGATTCTCTATATGTATATCCTAGGCTCTATGATTTTCAAGTTTTAGACCCTCACTCCATCCGTACACTAGATTTTCAAGAAACCCCTATTTTCAAGGGTTTTGGGAACATTCTGACCAGTCTGGTTTCTTGGCTTGAACTAGGAGTTCTACACAACTCCTCTAAACTTCTCCTTGCATGGAATTATCAAGGACATGTCCTTCTCAATGTTCCCACTCATGATTAGGTTCTACCAATCCTCTTAGCAAGTCCCCTTGCCTCTATTTCATCTAGGCTCCTAGACAGAATGCTCTGAAACTCACCTAGGGCCTGGTGTGAAAATTACTTCTCCTACACAAAACAACCTCACAAACCATATATACACTATAAAAGGAGTCCCCTACTTGATTCCAAGAGGCCATGAAGTTTTGACCATGGTATTTCAAGAGGGGCTCATATTTACAAGCCTAGGTCTAAACCAGACAACGAACCAGGTAAAAAGAAAGAATTTGTAAAAGCTTAACCAGTGACATAAAAAAACAAAACCAAAACTACAATAAGTATCTACATGCCAAGAAAAAAGGTCTCAAACCATTAATTTCACACTTCCAATTCATTTAACAATTGGATTCAAGCTCTATTATAAGAAACAGTTAAAAACCTCACTACTTTCAATGCTTAGTTTGTACACACTGATTGCCAACCGACTAATTTAGGGTTTTCCTGATCTTAAATATATATCCCCTCATGATTAGACCCTAAGGTTAGGATTTGGGAACCATCAAAGCCCTTTCCTATATTTGAGGAAATGTTATCATGACAACTTTTTAAAATTGAAAAGTTGTCATGAGCAACTTTTACATCTTTTAACATTTCATCAATCTACCATGCCTAATGACTCAAACCAACTTCAAATCATCATGTGAGACCTTCAAACCCCTAAAAAAACACCAAAAACCCATATATCACTCCATTTTGGAGTCCTAGCCTAAATTGGACCACTTGGTAAGTTTCTTAGCATGTATTACTAGAACTCAAAATAGACTCCCCAATCACTTAGCTCTTCTCACTCCCTAAATCTATTCACTCACCAAAACATACTTGGGACTTTATGACATATTCCTTTTTATTGGCACTAGTACATTTCACCTTAAATTTTGACCAAAAAATTCGACCATATCATAAAAATATTTAGCTTGGTTGCATTAGAAAAAAAAAATTTATTTTTTTTTTTACTTTTATGCCCGTGTTGGTCTCAATTTCGACCAAGGATGTGTTGGTCGAAATTGAAACCAAAACGGGATTAAACGTAACCACCAAAAAAAATGATACTTCATTTGACCACTTAAAAACAAAATGAAACTTCATTAAAAACAAATTCATGCGAACACGGGTGAAGTATTTGGGGATTTTCGAACTATGAAACTTCATTAAAAATAAATTGCGAACGCGGGGGAAGTATTTAGGGATTTTCGAACTGGGAATTTTCGAACAAATTTCTCTGTGCGATCGGGCCAAGTATTTGGGGATTTTCGAACTGGGGATTTTTGAACAAATTTGAGTACGTTTTTAATTCTTATGTTTTTTTTTCTTCAAGTTTGTGATGTAATTAAAGGAAATCCCTAAACATTCTGAGTATGTCATCTGTGTTTGTTAGGCTCCCAAAAAGACCAGCAAACAGACTAATTTAGTCACTCATTTGCATCCGTCCCAAAAGTTGCTCAGAACTTGACAATGTAGAGCTGTAGATGTTCACCAATTTTGAATCTTCAACACTGATATCTTCTTCTAATTGGCCTCCAACCTGATAAATACTTGCAGCCTTAGAATTTGCAATGTGTTAGGGTTTCACAAACCGGAGTTATTCCATTGAAACACACTCGTCTGATTAGGGAGAGCCGCCGAAACCAGGGATACTCAAGGGTTTGAATCCTCAAGCCAAGTTGCAGCAGCAAGAAACATAAATCTTCATCACATAATGAGCTGCAAAAGGGCTCGAGAGAGTTATATAATAGCTCCCAAAGAGATAAATTAATCTCAGCTCTTGATTTTACACCTCTTAATCTGATGCTCCATATTGATTTTGAATGATTTTTTACTACAAAACTCACTACTTTTTGCATTTACTCACAAGTTTTATAGGAAAAAATCATAGCAAGTTTTTCAAAAACTCAATTGGGAGCTTTTGAGTGAGTAACTCGCCTGGCATTTTGACTAGGGAGTAAAAAGAGTTTTTGGCGAGTTTTGCAACCTTGGTTTTAGTAAGAAATAAATATTATAAAAATAGAAATATAGAGATCTGCCTTGGAATCTGAAAAGCCCTGTAACAAGCTTTCCCTCAAGAAGTTATGGAGATTTTCCATGAAATTCATGGAAACCCAAAAAATAAAATTTCTTAATTCTTGTTTTGTCCAAATTTGGATCCATTCAAAGCATACAATTTTGGTGATAAAACTATTCAGTTAAGAAAAAAAATTGTACAAATTTGGAATCATGTGGATTGATATTGAGCATGAGTTAAAGCTTACCAAAGCACTAAAACAAATTGAGCTTTGATCAACAATGAAATTTGCCCTCCAACAAGGATTCATCTTTTTATATTTTTTGCTAGTTCTACTAGACTACTTTAGCTGGATAGCTTAAGAATCCAACCAATTGCTATAACTTATTTATATGTTGTAGTAAAGATAGTGACCCATTCACAAATAAAATATAGGTGTCTAAATAAAATAAATCCCTTCAAAACATAATTGTGAGGCTGACCAATAACACAAAAGACTGAACGTACTGAAATGAATATTGCAAGGTAAGAAATGTACAAGAATGGAACCATTAGGAGAAGTCCAAATTAAAAATCAAGGATACCACCATAAAAATGATTCAATTAGGTGACAATAAAATGGCATGGTAGATTTAATATGAATGTCTCTTCATTAGAAAGAGGCTTCCAAGTAATGTACTTGGTCTAATACATTACTTGAAAGCCTCTGTCTAATGAGGAGACATTCATATTAAATCTATCATGACATTCTATTTTGTCGCCTAATTGAATCATTTTATAATATATATACAAGGATGTGGATGATTACCTGATCAATCAGGATGGTAGTTGATAATTTATTGCATTTCTTCACTAGATAGGTTGCATCATATTCCTGTAAAACAAACAAGAAGTGAACACAAAATTTTCAGTGCAATCAATTCTGTTCACCCATAGCAATACACTGACCAGAAAAAATCGGTAAGTGGGTTGATTTTTCAAAACATTAAAATAACAACTCACCTCCCAGCTGGATTTGTCATTGCCCAAGTAATTCGAGAAAGCCTTCTGACCCCATGGGCAGTCAATGGGATTGGAAATAGGTGCAAACGCTGACACAGACTGCATTTATCCAACAAAATTTATGACTAGCAAAGGTCACCCAAACTACATATTAGAAGATGATACTAACAAACACTTATGTTGTATTTATCTGAACCATTGACATGACAAATTCTCTGTTTATCTGAAAGCAATAAATTCACTCTGAATGGATGATAAAAATGAAAATCTTTATATCAAACCTTATATTTGTCCGGATTTTTTAAATAAATTATAAGCGCTCCATGTCCCCCCATGGAATGCCCAAAAATAGATGCATTTGAAGTGTCGAGCTGATGAAAGTAAGCACTCAAGAGTTTGGGAAGTTCATCAACAACATAATCATACATGCGCCAATTTTTCCATTTCTCTTGAGTGGCATTAAGATAAAATCCAGCACCTACATAAATCAGGTTGATCATTTCTCTCGAGTGGCATTAAGATAAAATCCAGCACCTACAGAATGTCATTTTTATAAAAGGATTATGAACAAAATCACTGAGGACGAATGCAAATTTCACTTTTGATCAACATAAATAAGGTAAGGGCTTGACTTCTAAAAATTTAAATTGGGGGACCAAAGTGGGCCAACAAAGATGAAACGAAGGAAAAACAAAACTTAACAGTTCATCAACTAGCTCGGTACCTTTTCTTAATTTGGTAACCAAACCAGAACACTTTGTTGTCAGACAGGATCAAAGCAAACAACTTGAGACTATAACAATATCTGTGTTGGTAAATCAAAGGTATATTGTCTCATTTCATCTATATTTTTCTATTTAAGGAAAAATAAGAAAGGGTGTTATATTTATGTTTTGTTTTCTTAATTGGTGTTCTTTCTATGCTTGCTTTCCAGTAACTTTAATTTGAGGTTCTCTTTGATTAGCAGGGGGATATTTTGAAAGCAGAAAATGACTCATGCAGCAAAATAGTTGTGCCAATATGTGGTTGTGCTTAGGTCTTGCCGAAATGACTAATTATTGTAACAGCCATTTTAATTTTTTAATTGTAGGTTCTGTTCAATTCTTTATGGAACTATACCCTATCAGGAGTCGGGAACTAAATCCATCTTGAGAAGCCAAGTTCCATTAAAATATTTAAAGAAACCGTATCCATTAACTAACTGTGTCATAAAACACTAGAGCAGAGTTGGGAATTCTCGATTCAACATACAAATTAACAAACTTTCCATGTCTAATCATTTCAATTTAAGTTTTCATTACCAATGTGCATATACATAATGTGGCAAAACAAGAAGACCAAAAGGCTACAAGTACAAAATGACAAATTGAGATAAATTAATCTCAGCTCTTGATAGCCTTATTACATATTTTAAGACCCTTAAAACCATATTAAACATTACATCAAATTCAAATGACCCCTATCTCATAAACCTTACACCTTAGCCATTTTGGCCTAGTTGCCAATCTTGGCAATCTATTACATTTTAAAGATTTTATCATTTCTATTACATCCCAATGGCTCAAAAGCCATGGTACATTATCAAATGACTTTACATATCTTCATTAGGCATTGATTGCCCTTGGTACCTTCATGGTCTCCTTCATAGGTCCTGGTGTACATTGTAGTTTCATGTGTCCACTTGGCGCCCCTGCACCAAGATGAAAGCATGCAAAAACTCTATAGGTATACGACTTGTGAGTGTACTTCTCATACAAAGTATTACTATTACAGTTGCTTGAACTTAAATATGCTTTCTCCATTAATATCAGGAGGGCAGCTAGATTAGGTTTCAAACTTAGGTCGAATTCCTCAATATTTTAGATCAGACATTATTTTGTTCTATAATCCTATCCTTGTGAGATTGATTGACTGAGCATGTCAATTTTTTGTCATTTTACTCAAGAAATTGAATGCATATATTTCTTTAGGCTCGTCAACATTATTATGAAAGGATATTAAATGTTAATGGGGAATTTAGAGTGATGTTAGGGGGTGGGGGGGGTGGCGCGAAGGGCCAAATGAGCTTCCACCTTCACGTGGTTGGCCTTGTTTAGTAGAGAATATTAAACTATTCTCGAAACCAAGTGAAGCTCAAACTTTAAAGACAAGCTTAGAGTTAATAGTGACAACCAATTAGCAAGTCGAAATGAAGTTCTTCGTTACAGGTACCTTTTTAGTTTTTAAAGCACAATGTCATGTTTTAATATTGTGTAGTTTTTTTCTTAAGTCAAAGTATTCTTTTACTATAAGAACATAATTTATGACCATTTTAGTAACTATTCTAACATCGCTTTATGACAAATCCTGTTTTGGCAGAGATGGCAATAAGTGGTGCTGTCTATTCCTTGGGAGATTGGATTGCACAGGTTTGTATCTCAAAATCATTTGCATGTGGCAGAAATGCATACTTACAACCATTTCATTCTACATTTAAAAACATTGATGACACTCTAGAAATAGCTTACAATACCATATCTGAGTTGCAATACCATCTTTTTGCTGGAAATAGCTTACAAAATTACAACTTAGCGGAAAGAAAAGTAAGAATTGATAGAAATCAGATTCTAGGCGTGCTATTAAGAATTACAACACTTCCCAAACATCCATGATGAAAAGGGGCTGCTCAGGAGACATGAAATTAGTCATGGAGATCATCCACTTAGCCTTGTTGAAAGTAGTGTCTGGAATCAGTTCTTTCAAGTTCCTTGGACATTCCCTTGTAATAAATGCTCTTGATTTGTTCATTAAACAACCAAATGGTGCTTGACTAATTTCTTTTTTAGATGGACACCCATACCCAATTTTTGAACAATTATCAGAATAAATAGATACACTTTGATGTTCAATATATACTGTATACCAATTAGGCCTAAAGAAACATAAATGTTAGTCTCTTTCTCATTGCTATTTTGAATTGTATGTCCACTCAGGACACAAATATAGCAGATCAAATTGAACGTGATATTAAACGCACACATCCAGATATGCCTTTCTTCTCTGGAAATTCTGCGTCATCATTAGAGAATTAGGTATTGCAATTGTCATGTATTGCATTTATTTAGAAGGAAGGATTTTGCACATAATGTAGAAGGAAATTAAAATTCCTAGAACTTCCTTGATTGTTTGTGGAACAAGAGGCCATGAAGCGTATTCTGTTCATATTTGCCAAGATGAACCGTTCAATTCAGTACATCCAAGGAATGAATGAGGTCCTTGCTCCACACTATTATGTGTTCAAAACAGACCCAGATGAAGGAAATGCAGTAAGAAACGTTATCCATGGTGAACTTCATATGCCTGAATTTGTCAGTGGAAAGCAATAGTTTGCATTGTGATAGCATGTAATTTTTGATATTTTATGTGTTACTCAAAAAGATGAATGACTGGATATCATTGTTGCTATGAAATATTGGTTCTGCAATCTTTTGCTGTGGCAAATTGCACCTTATGAAACATATTTTTTTCATTATCAGAAGTACATCAACCAGTAGCCTGGATCTGTCTATGGGTGTGCTTTGTGCAGTTCTTGCATGCTCCCCAAATTTAGGAAGGGAACTCAATAATACATAGGTTTTTCAAATATTTACGTACATAACTACCACAAGTGAAAAAATACATAGAAGTGGGAACCTAATTTGTTGAAAATTGTAATACGCAGATGGTGAATGGCAAAAATATGAAGAGAAAATATTCAAATAGAATGGCTAAATCTAGTCTGGGATAGCCAAATAAAGTTATGTAAAAACCAACTTCGCATGAACATTTTTGTATCATTCAATAGCATTATATCTTCTTCAGGGTCTCTTAATGCCATCACAAAGAGGCCTTCTGACAACTCAACAATCTCATTTGAACGCTGACCAAATTGAATAGAACATGTCACCAAATAATGATCCCCATCAGTAATATTTGATATTGATATCATAAGTAATCTTTCAATACATTTTAGATTTAGGGAAATCCTTTCTTTATCTTGGTCTGAACCGGTACCCTCAAAGTATTTAATAGTTACTTCTCATTACGGGATAATTGTCAATGGCTTGTTCCATGTTCTTTCTTGTATTTCTTTTTTCCTTGTGAATGGCATCCATAACTATCTGAATTTCAGTATATATATACTCTAGATCTTATTCATCTCAACTTTCAAAGGATGCATGCAACCTGGTGATGGTCTAAATATCTGTTCAGGATGAATGTGCTGCACATGACTATCAAACATGGAAAGCCTCACAGATGTGGGACAGGTCTATCAGTCAATCTCCGAGAATACAAGGCCAGCTCTTTACCTATTATAAAATAAGTTAATTCTAAAGGAAAGGGAAAGAGAAGCAAGAGAGAAAATAAAACAAATGAAAAAGCTTGCACCAAATAGATTTCCTCTTACAACTGAGAGAGAGCTTTGCAACTCCTTGTACAATAGTATCAAAAATAATAGCAATAAACACATATTCATCAAACAAATTCATATATAGAATCAAGAGTTAGAATTTGAAGAAAATCAGACCCTTAGTTTGATATTATGATAGTATTGAATAGTCATATACAATGCAATATAACTGATTTTGGACATATCCACAAAAGATCCTCTATTTGATTACAAAAGAAGTAAAAAATGTCTTGTGTACAAGACTCAATAGCTCGTTTACATAAATTAGGTTCTCCACTACAAATAGGCACATGGCTACATATTTATAGGAAAAACAACCAAACCTACAATAAGATTTCCCCCCCAAAAGCAAGGAATCTAAATTTTGAAATCCACTAAAGCATAAATTTTCATTTAAGGTTGGGTCACAAAAGGAGTGAACTGATAAGAATTATAGACATAAATGTCCCTCGTTGGTACTTGGAGCATCTTTGGGATGGGTTACAAGGTACTCAACTTTGAATTTCAACTCTCCTTTGCATATGCAACTGCCAAGTTGGTTGTATGTCATGACAGTGCTTGAAGAGGAGCTACTAGGGTTTGAATACTTCTCAATACCCATGCATAGAGTGATTGAGATTTAAAAAGAAAAGCAGCTCAATTCTTGCCTACTGCATCTCTTCAATCGAAATGACTTTGAAAATTTCTACTAAAGACCAAGGCTTTAAAAATTCAATATCAAGGTTCACCGCTATCAAAGTTGGTTAAGGAATGTCTAATATAGCATTGTTTTAAACATTTAAGCTCTAGTGAAACTCATATAGTCACTTCAATAGAACACACCACAAAAATGTTAATTAAAAATGGAATTAAAAACTTGATTAATAGACCTTGAATTACAGTAGTCAATTTCTCATTCATCATTCGTACACAATGAATATAATTAATAAAATACTTTTGGCCTATTTTCTTGTTCCTCCTCTGTCAACTCTGAATAATCATACCATGTGGATCCTAATTTGCCAATAGGCATTGGAGATCTAACAAAAACCTCTATTGGTTTAGGTACATGAACAACTAAATGTATATCTCCATCACCTTTCCTCAACATGTCTGAATTTGTTGCCTCTACCAAATCTTCACTTAATCTTTCTTCAATTGCAACCCATCCCAAACCAAAAATAGCAATATCACGCAGTGACCTATAATGAAAGAGGTAACAAATGAATATGCATGCAGTTCATGTTTTAAAAAGATAACAGCATTTCATTATAAAGAACAACATTTGGTCTCAATAACTATGACTTGAAAATAAGAGTATTCATTCTTTAAGCTTTCAAGCAACACCAATAGTTAGTGTGCCTTGAATGTACACGATTCTACTAACCGATTGAAATATACAAAATAAAATGATATATCCCATCTTGCTCTGTTAATAATTACAAGTTGCAATCATTGGGCAATACCTTGACTTGTGCTCCACTTTTAAATTTATGTGATGGGTACTTTCGAGTCCTTTCCAATCTTTTGCTTTTTCCTTTCCAGTGGGAGGTTTTAATGCCTCACCAAGTTCTTCCTACACAGACATAAATAAGTCCCCTTTAGACCAACAACAATATGGTGCACTATCCAAGATACATTATCAATGCACAAAAGAAATCAACTTCTAGTAAATGCCATACAGACATGTAATGTAATTTTATCAAATACTTGTGACAAACACATGGTCGGTCACTAGTTGTAATATTCACCTAGATGCCTAAAATCCTATTATCATCATAGCGTGTTCAAATAGCTTAATCAGAAGGGAAATTGCCAACTTTTTATCTATACAAAAGATAAATATATTCAAATTAAAGGAGAATATAAAAACACCTTACTAACAGGAACTAACCAAACGGAGAAGAAAAATATTATTAGCACTTGTATAATTATAATATACAATGGTTATAGAATAATCAATAAACGAAAAAACCTTATAAATGGTAGTGACAAAATCAGTAAGATTAGAAGTACAACGTGAAGATTGAGCTTTTCTGTAAGTCAGAGAGATCAGTGTAATCTCCTAAGATGGTTGAACACGTGTTGCATGCTTTGAGCTTCCCCATGTTCACTTGTTTGCCTTGCCTCAAGCTGACCTTGCATTCAAGTCCCACCAGTAACCCCTCTTTGTTGGGACGTTTGTATGGGGTAGAGTCTAATATACAGAAGGGCTCTTCTACCAAGGTGAAGCCCATTGTGCTGGTTGAGAAGCAGGTAGCAGTCCAGGGCCTACTGTGTTCCATTACTTCAGCCAACGGTCTCATTCACTTCTCCAATTTAAAGATTTATTGTATTGATTATATATAGAAGCATCTAAAATATTTCCTTGACAAATTCAGGTACTCGTTAAAATATGATGTTGAGTTGTCCATGTAATGGATAAATTACATCTAAATATTTCCTTTTTGTTTATTCCTTTATGAGGGACTAAAATGAATTTATAAAAGGAGGGAGAATTGATAGAGGAGATCATTGATTATTATTGTAATTAAATCCTTTTCTGGAGCTCAAGCACTTGTCATATTTTCATCTGAGGATTAAATCTCTTGGTGTGTAGTAATTTCAAAGATGAAAACCTTCTTGTCAATTTGAGGTGGTTTCATTCAAAAATCATGTTTGTGCTGAAAGTTCATATTCTATCTCTTGTTTTAATTTGCTACAATGCCATTACAGTACTATTCTGCACCTCTATTGCAACATTGCTATAGCACAATTGAGAGTAAACTCCAATCGCAACAATTATATAGAGGACGCCATATAGTTTTTGGTGCCTATTGTGCCCCATTTTAGCAATCACATGCTACCTTTGGAACCAGTCACATCCTACTGTCAAACAGGCATTATTTGTATCTACCATCCTCTTTCTTTCAGCCAAATGCCGCAGAAATTTCTGAGTTTAATCATTTTGCACTCTGTGTGATCTGAATATTACATTAATAGTATTTTCTCTTTGTTGTGCAATACATGTAAAGGTTTTTTGCTGTACTTTATATCAGCATTATGTTAGTTTTCAGAACACTACCATATTCTATAACTCCCCAAAATACAGATAGTCCATTAAGACCATTGACCCCAGATAAACCTGAATGCAAATTATTTGCTGCTTTCAGATTACTTTCAGTATCCAACAAGGTTTCATCAGAATACTGCAGAAAGTTAACAGTTGTACCAGATTAGTTCACTGAAATTAGTTTTGGTCTTTCCCAAAATTATTGATGGGAGATGAGGCTGGGGGAACTGCTTGAGAAAAGCCATCAAAGATATCATCAATTCCAATAGTTCCATTGGCGGAACTTTTTCTGTCATTCATACTAGCAGACTCAGTTGGCATGCCAAATTCTTCAAGAGGGTCGTGAAATGTAGCTGAAGATGCATTCGAGGAAAAAGAATCTGCTTGTAAAACTATGAAAGGATCAGTTGCAGGCTTCTGGGAAGAAGCATTGGGCTGCTGGAACTTAGTCTTGGATGTGGCCCTGCAACAAAGTGCAAGATTAGTTGCCTAAAATGACTTCTTCCATCAAAACATAAAACATACTGTGTCTCCTACACACAGACATAAAACTAGAAGGTGTTAAATCTGTGATTAGACATTTAATTTTTTAAATAATAAATATAAATGAGCTCTGCTCAAAATATGTATTAATAGGATCCTTGATGGCCTTTAATTAGAAGAAGCCACCATTGACAGGAAAAAGGGTAGGCTAGAGAAACTTGACTGAGAAACTAGAATACTCAAAAATTAAAATTAAATCTACAAATATTGACAAAATCAACTCTTAAATCCCCTATTAAGTTCAAACAGACAATAAAGGTATCAATGAGAGGAAGTAAAAGTATTACAAAGACTTTATTAAGCGCGATCTGATTATTTTCCAACATTGTGAGCATGAAAAACTGAATGGATATTGTTACAACAAGCACTTATGCCCGTAAACTACACAATGACACTGGTTGTTGGACTAGTGCAAAAACACACTCACAAAGTTACCGATGAACATCATGCAAGAAACAAATTCATCTAATTTGATAACTCGGACGATATTCAAGAGCTTCTAGCATACAAAAACCAAGTCAACTTGGGTATTTTATTCATTTCCACCATGTTCAAATATAGAAATGATAGTAAATTGGAATTAGTCTCATTTCTATTTAATCCATCTAAATATGAATGACTCCTATCTTATATTTCTTCTTCCTTTGTAGGTCATTCCTGACACATAATAGCCCAACAGGATCAAGGACAGACATAAGGATTGCAATATCAAGAACAATCACAAAGATGGCATTTCCAACTATGCAGAATTGCATACCATGGGTGATTGATGGGATAGCAATAACAACAAGACTAATTCTAATGACACGTTGTAAAATTAAGTCAAAAGACATGCCAAATTCAAGTTGCTTTCATTTCTGGAATTTCCAAATTGTCTTGAGATCTATCTATGGCATTCCACACATAGGCAGAGCTGAAAAGATGCATCTATTTCATAGTCCTCAAATATATGCAATAAAATTAAACAACACAACGATCACTGCATAACTGCATGAATGATGTACTTTAAAAGTTGAATGAAGACCAATACCATGAATATAAATGTTGTAATGGCATCTACTAGCTAGTGCATGTATAATTTGGGAGAAAAAGTAGAGTTGCTCATTGAAAAAAGGGCTATAAGTGGTACTTTCTGCGTCAAGGTTCCTCAAATCAAAATAGAGAATAAAATAAAAACCAAGAGTCTGTACCTATTCTGTATACCTGCAAGAAAATTTTTGATTCCAGAACCCAGACAGCTATTTCTACAAGTATATTCAAATATCTGATCTATATATTCTACTCTGCTTGAAAATTTTCACATTTATCAACTTATGTAGCAACCATAAATACATACAGAGAAAATATATTACATATTCAGCACAAAAGTATAGAAGAGAACTAATGTTTCTGTTTATTGTTTGGTTTGTCGAGTTTATGTAATTACTCTTATTTGGTTTTGTTTGACTGCTGACTGTGTTATTTTAATCACTACTTGGGTGTATGCTTCTTCCATGATTGAATGCGATCAATGAATGTATGCTTCTTCCATGATTGAATGCGATCAATTTCGTCCTCTTTAGTTTTCTAATTTTTAATTAATTAATAATTATTGTAAATAAGACACCAATACCACTTTTTAATAGACATTTTTTTAAAAAAATTTTTTTAGCATTGGTCTCAATTTCGACCAATGCCATGGTCGAAATTGAGGCCAATCGACCAAAACAATCGACGATAGTTGGTGGATAATATGGTCTCAATTTCGACCATTCGACCCAAAAAAATCGACAATAGTATGGTCTCAATTTCGACCATTGGACCCAAAAAAATGACGACAATGCCATACATTCGACAAATACTATGGTCTCAATTTCGACCATTGGACAAAAAAAATGACGGTGATTCTTCCAGTTTCAAGCAAGAGCTGTAGTCGAAATTTCGAGCAATAGTATGGTCGAAATTTCGACCAATAAAAAATACGTAGAAAATTTGACGAAAAAAGAACGACGAAAGTTTTAGTCGTGGATTCGACCAATTATTGTCGAAAATTCGACCAATTCTCATCAAAATTTGAGGTAAAATTTACTAGTGTGGTGGTTGGCTAAACCAACCTACAAGCCAAAATGTCTTTTAGATCTTCAAAGACCTTAGGGTGCTCCTACACCAGCTTACTTGGTAAGTTGCAAAGTTATTGACTGAAAGGAGAGTTAAGAGACCTAATTAGGCCTAAGAGGCTACTATCCCTCTTTGGAAAAGTTTGAGGAGATATATTGCTAAACCTTGAAGGTTGGAAGAAAGACCTCCCCTAAACTAGTGGAGTTGAATAGTTTGGAAGCCTTCCATCTTATTTTCAGTAGAACAAAGTTTGGTTGTGTATGAAGATGGACTTAGTGAGTTGAGTCCATGAAGGGTTAATGGAAATAAAGTTGGATATGCACTTGGTAGTGAGGTCTTGGAGAAAGGAGTGTTTGAGGAAAGAGTTCCTCTAGTGTAGGGTCTTATAAAGAACCCTAGAAAGGTCAAGAGAGAGACCTTGAAGGAGTCCTAAGGAGTTAGGACTTAGGATCAAAGAGACCTCCCTAGCATTTACCTATACCTATTTATGTCATGTCTGATACTCTTACTTACAATCTTCTTCTAGTGAGACCTTGGTTGCATACTATGCAAGTTGTCCC
Organism: Chamaecyparis obtusa; assembly: GCA_027943335.1. NCBI lineage: Eukaryota > Viridiplantae > Streptophyta > Pinopsida > Cupressales > Cupressaceae > Chamaecyparis > Chamaecyparis obtusa. The sequence goes on from BSBK01002952.1 coordinate 814,855, forward strand.
TTTGAATCTCCAATCTAAGGTCAAGTTCATACAAAATAACATAATGTATACCATCGAATTTTCTCATAAGTTACAAAGTTATTTACAATTTGAATATGACTCTCCTTTCATTCCTACAATCCAACAAGAAATGCCTACTCTTTCTAAAGATCTTTACTCACCCAAGAGTGTTCTCCTAGAAGATGATTAGGGAACCTTAGACTTTACTCATGGAAGAATAAAAGCTCCTTTTATAGAACCTATGACAAAGGAAAGTAATAGGGAAGATGCGATTGTAGAATCTAAATAAAAGTCAACTATTTATATTCAACTTGATAATAAATTTATGGATGCTTCTACTTCACATGAACCTCTAGATGTTTCTCCTAATATTGTTTCCTACAACATATTATCCTATGAGGCCCCACTATATCTCGCAGATATGGCTTCTCGTTATTGTCTTGATTTTTATCTACTAGATATGTTAGGATTAAGTAATACTAAGAGGGGGGTGAATCAGTATCACAATACTTTAATTTAAACTTCAACCAATTGTAAATAAACCATATTAATGCTGAAATGAAAAGAACATAAATGCACAACACATAACGCATAACACCATGATTTTTTTTTTGAGGAAACCTTGACCAAAGGAAAACCCCATTGGGGATGGTACCCACAAGTATGCACTAAAATATAGTATCCCTATTAGGAGATCTAGCCCTGTTAGGAGTTGATTGTTACATAGTACATTTCCTTATTAGAGGAATACAAAACCCTGTTAGGGGAAAACAAAAATGTTGTTAAAGGTGGTGAGCTTACAAATCTTACAATCACAATACTGTCACAAAGTATTCTTCAAAAGTGAACAATACAAGCATCTTCTATGCTTAGATAGTTCCAGTTATAGCTTTATCAAACATTGATCTCACATCTTCTTTCTTGTCTCAAATTCACATCCATCACATCATCATCACAATCACACTAATCGCTTCCACAAAAAACTCTATACTTATATTAATTATGCCATCCAGTCGGCTCTCAAAATACATTACAAAACATAATAATTACTTATGCAAATTATAAACATAGAGTCGAGGATCTTATATTACCAAAGTGTCAAAAATATACAACATCCATCTGACTTAGCACGTTACCATACCAAGTATCCTTCCCTCAACCATCGCAACTATTCATATGCCATGTTTCACTAATTCTATGTCTTTGCATACCTTCACAATACTATATCTTCCTAATAACAACTCCAAAACATGTGCGACCTTAACTGAAGCTTAAGCATATCCCAAAATGTTTTCCTTTATCTTTGCAAGCCATAATATATCACATATCATCTTTGTTGATCAAAAGAGTATCACAGTATACTGTTATTCTAATTATGTACTTAGTCATTTTCATGACTGGGTCTCCAATACCAAAATTTTCTGCATGCACTCACTCCACCATAAGTGTTGTCATAAATGACAACCCTTAACTGATCCCTAGTGCTCCCAAAACATCAATTGCCAACAATCTCTCCCTTTGGTATTGACAGCAATACTTAGCGAAAAATGACTAAGTGTCAAAGCACTATCTTCCTTCTACATATATACATATCTTTTCTTCTCTTTCTCTTTTTCTTTTTTTAATTATTTTTCTTCTTCTTATTTTCTCTTCTCTTCCTCTCGCTTTGACATCAATGACAAATGTACTTGCAAAATTTCAAAATTTTAAGCATATAAGAATTCAATGCTTACCCACCAATCTTAGAATGTCCTGGAAGGAGTCTTCCAAGGTCTTTACTTCATCTTCCCATGACTTAATTAGAAGTTCACTGACATGGATCATTCCATTCAGTGCATAGGATGTTGTTTCTTCTGCCTTTAGCTTGGTGGGTAAGGAACTTTTCATTGAGCCTTCTATTTTCTCCATCTTTGTAAGATGAGCTTCAAGAATTGATAGCTTAGGAGTGATTAGACTCTCCAACAAACCAAATCTTTCAACTACTTTCCCTTTCTCTTCATTCAAAGCACTGATCTTATCTAATATCTTGGATTCTTGCTTATCTATCTCCAATACAGTTTGTGAAGAGGTTTCACAACTATCCATTATATTGTCTAAGGTAGCCATGTCCTTGGCTATGATATCTTCTATATTCCTAACATGTCTGATAGGATTTATACAATAGTTGTATACCTTTCTTCCTCTTGCCACACAGCTTTTGGCCTTGCTTGTGGTTGTTTTTAGAATGCCCAAGTCCCATGAGATGGACTAACAAACTTCCTTCAACTTCTTTTCTAAGAAACTCTTTTATGCCTTGTCCTCTACGGTCTTCAGCAGTGACTCAAAGTGACTTGCAAAGCTGTCCAATTCCATGCCTAGGTTCTCTACCCCATCCTTTCCTTGAAAAACAATAGGTCTAGGGAGTATTTTGTTCATTGTCTCCACTACCCTAGTAATCACCTTTACTCTTTTATCCCCTTTTTGTACTGACCTTTCTTTTTCCTTAGCAAATGTCATGAAGGATAACCTCATGAGTTCATCCTCATCCATGCTCTCCACATTTTCACTCACTAGTTTGGCCTTACTTTCCAACAATAGAGTAGAGGAGATGTCTGGTTCTTGATTTTTCTCAACTCTTATCTCAACTACTTTTTCTACTCTGATCTCTTCTACCTGCCTTTCTTCTTGTTGTATCTCCTTCTCTTGTTCCTTCTCTTCCTGTTTATCCTCTGTATGCTCTTCCTCTATCTGTCCTTCCTCTTCAACTATCATCGCATTGTCTACATTGTCTTGAAATGGGTCATTCACATTAAGTGAAGTGTCAAGTGTCACAGACACACTAGAGATAAAGAAATCTGGTTGCATGTCAACTTCGCTTGCTTTCTCACACATTTCAACTATCTTAGAACTTTCTCCTATGCCCAAAGCTATAGGCTTGGTAACCTTGGGAGGTGAGGTCTTCTCAGTCATATCGCTCATAAGGATTTGATCTAGTGCCTTTTGTGTGTCCTCTATGACTTCATCATATTTTCTTGCCATAATCTTCACCAATCTAGCCTTAGTCCTCAACAAAGGTTTAAATTATTTGATGATTTTATCCCTCTCTTGTATAAAGACTATCGACAACATGTCTTCAATGGCCTTGTTTCTTATGTTCTCATCCTTAGACTGTGCTAACTTTTTTCTTATTTCTAACTTGCTATACAAGTCCTTGGGGATACTACCTTCTATCTCCAACAAATTCTTCTTGAAAACTAACAAGTACTCAATTATTGCTTGATTTTTAGGGTCATACCTTTCATAGTATCTATTTATGGTTTTTATATTTCCATCCCTTATCACTCTCTTTTGTAACATTTGAATGTTTGGTTTCCTGATGCAGTCAAGGTAGGTGGATCCAATTAAGGATTGACCAACCTTGTAGCCAAACCAATATGCAACGAAAATACACATCAACAACAACAAATCTGAAATCAAACAGAAGTCTTTATTCATCAAATTATTGATTACATGCAATGTGTCGGTCTATAAGGCCTTCCCAGTTACGGCTAATTACAATGCAAGTAACAGTCTACAAGATCTCACAGGATCCGAATCTTTTCCCGAACATCAGCATTCAACTAGTCTAGGTCTGTAACACACAACACATTGGTAGGCACCTAGGAAAGATCTAAACTTGTACTCAAACTTCCAAGCAATCTTCCTGCTCCTAAGCTCATAGGCTACTAACTTCCCTTCCCACAATCTGATGCCCTAAACATCTACCTAAGCATCCTATAAATACTGATTCCCAGCCACAAGTCAGCTGATGAAACAATAAACCCATACAAACAAATATTAAATGCTAAAACATCAGTCGACTCTCACATAGCCTTACAAAATAAATAAACTCTCAAAGATGGCCCCAACAGTCATCAGATCTACACAGAAGAATGCAACACGCCAGATCTAGGTCCCCACACATCCAATGGTCAATCCATAACATGAGGAGTGTGACCCAAATTAAATGCACCAGTTGGCCAAGCCGATCTAAAAAAACAATCTAGTCGATAAGCAAGAACAATGAGCAACATAAGAGATAACCGAGCACCAATCGATCGAGCAATGCTGTTATCGCCGAGTGCCAGTGAACCGACACCTTCATTCATTGAGCATTCTTCAGAGACCGAGCACCCCGATAACCACATAAACTGAGCAACCAGTCTCCCAAACCGAGAAAGAACTCCACCAAACCAAGATCAAAACTAACAATCTACCTTCAAAGAAAAACATATTTTTGGTTGATACAGGATTGCCAAGAATCCTAGGATGCTCCTGCATCAGACACCCCACGTAAGAAAGATTTTCTTATAAGGAAATCAGGAACACCTCAAGGAAATCAGAATAGGTATGCCAAATTTGTTCTTAACCCATATCTCATATTTTCCTTCATCCCAAGTAGTCTTCACTTCATCCACTGTCTCATGTAGAAAGTTCTTTTGCTTTCCACTTTGCTTATCCTTTCGGTCAGCAACTGATAGCCACTGACTCTGACCACTACCGATCACATCAGTGCCTCGGTAAGTTTTATCCTCTTCGGAATCCTCAATCAACTCAATATCATCTACATCTCTCTGTGTCACAAATGTCACCATCTGTTGTACCATCTCTGGCAGAAAAACCATCTATTTCTTAATCTCAACAAATTCTTCAGAAATATCCTTCTCTTTTTCTTTCAAACTAGACTTAACAGGAATAGGTTCATCAACCCTCTATTCCTGAGGTTTATCATAAGGACAACACCTGATAACTCCACATCCCTTAACTTCTGTCTCCTGTAAAGGTATCAACTTATGTCAAGCTCCTTCATGCCTAACCACATAGGTATTAGCACGACCATCAAATAAAACATTCCTATCAAATTTCCAAGGTCTACCAAGAAACAGATGACAATCATCCATAGGCAATATATCACATAATATCTCATCATGGTAAGATCCAATCTGAAACTTAACCAAGCATTGTTCTTCAACTCTAACCTTAGAAACATCTTGTATCCAACTAATCTGATAAGGATTAGGATGTTTCCTTCTTTCCAAATTCAACTTACTAACCATTTCATCTGAAACAAAGTTCTCGTAACTACCACCATCAACTATGACATTACATACCTTATCCTTGCACTTACATCTGGTTCTGAACAAATTTCTTCTCTGCACCGGTTCATGAACACATGCAGCTAACCTTCTAGTGATAAGTGTCTCACCTTTTTCTACAACATTCACAATATCTTCTTTAGCAGCTAATGCAACTCTTTTCTTAGGACACTACCAACTTCTATGAGCAGCTTCACCATAGTTATAACAAGTGCCAGTGAACTCATTCTTCCACCTTCCTCTTTGTCCAACATTCTTAGTAACTTGACCACTGCTAGATCCCACATCGGACTTAGGATTCTTTGTCACATTACTCTCAACAACCGTCTCACCAGTTTTACCACCTCGGTTCCTATTGTTCTGCTTTCCTTCATACTTCTTATTCAGCTTTTCTTCAATCTTCAATGCCATCTGATAAGCATCACCAATTGTTGTCATCCATACAGTAAGTAACTCTTCTTGAATACTAGGTCTCCAACCATAGACATACCTAGCAACCTTTTCTTTATCAGCTTTAGAATGACCAGTCCTAATCAAGATTCTATAAAACTCCTCGGTATACTCTTGTACCAATTTGTTAGTCTTCTTCAAAGTTTGCATCTTCTTAAACATGTCCAATTCATAATCCACTGGAATGAATTATTTCTTCAACTTGTCAACCATTCAATTCCACTTAGTGATCTTCTCTTTTCCTCTTCTACCTCTTTCCAACTGAACTTCTCTCCACCAGATATTTGCATGACCTTTCAACTTAGTCTTTGCAAATCTAACCCTATCAGGATCTTCTATTTCTTCATACTCAAAGTATTCATCAATCTCATTGATCCAATCAATCAATTCTTCTAGCCTAAGGCTTCCAGCAAATGCAAGAACTTCAATCTTAGGTCTTTTCCCAATCTTAGACATAACTTTCAGAATTCGATCCTCCTTAGGATCTCTAGCTTCTTCTACAACTTCTTCAAATTGATCTTCCTCAGATTCATCATCACTATCCTCTTTCAAGGTGGGCTTCTTCTTTCTCAATTCCTCTTGTAAGTCTTGCACTTGTTTTTGCAAGGCCCTAAAATCATCAATACTGAATTCACCAGTAGCTTCATCTTCTTCAGAGATCTCACGGTTTCTCCTCAGAGGCATCTTCAAATCAAGATCTAGACACAAACACACAAGATCCACTTGGCTCCAATAGGAACAAACTTTGCTCAAACAAGAACAAACTTTCTCTGATACCACCTGATGCAATCAAGGTAGGTGGATCCAATTAAGGACTCACTGACCTTGCAGCCAAACCAATATGCAACAGAAATACAGAACAACAACAGCAGATTTGAAATCAAATAGAAGTCTTTATTCATCAAATTACCGATTACATACAATGTGCCGAGTTGTAAGGCCTTCCTGGTTACAGCCAATTACAATGCAAGTAACAGTCTACAAGATCTCGCAGGATCCAAATCTTTTCCCCAACATCAGCATTCAGCTAGTCCAAGTCTGTAACACACAGCACACTGGTAGGCACCCAGGAAAGATATAAACTTGTACTCAAACCTCCAAGAAATCTTCCTACTCCTAAGCTCGTAGGCTACTAACTTCCCTTCCCACAATCTGATGCCCTAAACATCTACCCAAGCATCCTATAAATATTGATTCCTAGCCACAAGTCGACTGATGAAACAATAAACCCATACAAACAAATATTAAATGCTAAAACATCAGTCAGCTCTCACATAGCCTTACAAAATAAATAAACTCTCAAAGATGGCCCCAACGGTCATCAGATCCGCATAGAAGAATGCAACATGCTAGATCTAGGTCCCCACACCTCCAATGGTCAACCCATAATATGAGGAGCGCGACCCAAATTAAATGCACCAATCGGCCAAGCCGATCTAACAAAATAATCCAATCAGTAAGCAAGAACACCAAGCAACAAAAGAGATAATTGAGCACCAGTCAACCGACCACGCCAAGCATGACCAAGCAATGTTGTTATTGTTGAGTGCTAGTGAACCGACGCCTTCAGTCACCGAGCATTCTTCAAAGACTGAGCACCCCAGTAACCACATAAACCAAGAAACCAGTCTCCCAAATTGAGCAAGAACTCCACCAAACCAAGATCAAAACTAACAATCTACCTTCAAAGACAAACATAGTTTTGGTTGATACAAGATTTCCAAGAATCCTAGGATGCTCCTGCATTACTTCCATAGATCTTGTGGTCTCTTTTGTACTACTTTTTCTTCTTCCTTCTCAGTCACTTTTTCTTCTTTCTTTTGTGTCTCAGTTTCTACATTCTTCTTATTGGAGCTACTTTGTTTGGTAGATCTTATAGATCTTTTAGGTGTGCTCATAGGTACAATTTCTTATCTAGTCTTCTCAGGAGTGACTAATAAATCTATCACATTAGGAATAGAACTTTCTATTTTTTCTGTTTCAGAAGGGGGAGGTGCATCAATTTTCATGCTAGAAGATGCTTCTTTCATCTTTGTCCTTATGTTCTTCAGTTGTTCCCTAGTGATTCCTACCTTCGCAGTGATATCCTCAACTATTTTATCAATCTTTCTCTTCCTTGTCCCTTTTTCTTGTTCTTCTCTAACCTTTTCAGACTTTTCCTAATATGTTCCCCATCTTTCTTCAAAAGTGTCTATTTCTGCTACTAATACATGCTCAACTTGCATAGTTATAACCTCTAAACTGACCTCATACCCCATAGGGTAGCACCATTTCTTCCTAGGCTCAACTGCCTCAAAGCATACACAATCAGTTTCAACCATGAAACAAATAGTGTCCTTATATTTCTCAACTATATCTTTAGGTATCCAATATCTTTCCTTCATCTGCCTTTGAAGTATTTTGGTCATTGCAAATAACTCTCCATCTTCCTAATTCTTATTTTGTCTTTTTTAGCCCTCAGAGATTTGAATACTAGTAGGTACATCATCCTTCCATGCTCTAGGGTGCATTCCAAGGAATTTGTGCTCAATGTAGATGTACATATGAACCAAAAGTGAACCAAACCTTAATGCCTTAGACTTGTATTTCTTAATAACTTTCACATTTTCCAAAAATTGATGTGCTAGAACTTCACATAGGTTATATTTCTTATTTTCCTTAATCATTTTGTATGCCATCATAATAACTCCAGCTGATATTGAGTTAGGTCTGCTGCTGTGGAACATCTTGTAACCTAATATCATAGCTACCAACCTCACATCTTGCTGAAAGATGTCATTCACTTTCATTTCTCTCTTATCCCACTTAGAATGGGTTAGGGTTTCCACTTGTTTTCTGATATTCTTCTCTACTATTGGGAGGGCTCCAATATTATCCAATCTGGTTATCTCATGAATCATTTGTGCACATATCTTAATTGGTTGTTCTCCAATATATATAAACTGGTCATGGATTCTTCTTAGGATTATCTTGAACCATTCAATTTTATGGAACTGATTCAGTAGGGTTAACTTGATGATGGACTGGTCTTCCAAATGTTTAAACTCTTCTACTATCTTTCTATCTTCTTCTATCATCCCATCTAATTCACTATAAATATTAATATCTCTTATGATCTCATACTTACAGTGTATGTATGCCCTAATATCCTCAACATGTAACACGTCGTAAGGGGTTTGCGAAAATGCTCCTTCCGAATCATCCTCACAAGACTTAAATGGATGTTTCATAAACTTGTACCTCGGTCTATCAACCAATTGTTAGAATTAAGTAATACTAAGAGGGGGGGTGAATCAGTATTACAACACTTTACTTTAAACTTCAACCAATTGTAAATAAACCATATTAATGCTGAAATAAAAATAACATAATTGCAAACACATAAATCATAACACCATGATTTATTTTTGAGGAAACACTGGCCAAGGGAAAACCCTGGTGGGGATGGTACCCACAACTATGTACTAAAATATAGTATCCCTATTAGGAGATCTAGCCCTATTAGGAGTTGATTGTTACATAGTACATTTCCTTGTTAGAGGAATACAAAAACTCTATTAGGGGCAAACAAAAACCCTGTTAAAGGTGGTGATCTTACAGCTCTTACAATCACAATACTGTCACAAAGTGTTTTCAAAAGTAAATAATACAAGCATCTGCTATGCTTAGATAGTTCCAGTTATAGCTCTTTCAAACACTGATCTTGCATCTCCTCTCTACTCTCAAATTCACATCCATCACATCATCATCATAATCACGGGTGAATCCATATCTTCTAAAAGAGTATAAAGTCTAAATACCTTTGATACGCTAAATTCTGAAACTTTTGCTCGAAATGATCATGCAAAGTGGTTGCTAGGTGGTTGAAATGCTTCTTCACACTTCTCTCCTTGGTTGTTGATTATCAAATGGTACATAAATGATATATTTCAAGCTCTTTTATCCTTCGCAGGTTGAGTAAGTGCATTAATCACAGGTGGCTCAACTTTTCATGTTGTCTAGTCAACACAAATCTCACGAACACGGATTATGAATCTCCAAGTGTTGTGATCACAAACATAGACTTCATAGTGTCTGTACATACCATATCTTAGCTCGCATGAGCTCAGTCCACATAATCAGGGGTTGGATATAATCTAGTGTCTGCATCTAATGCTCCCCCTAAGGCCATGCGGCCTTTTGGGTCAATGTCTCAATGAAATCATCATGCGAAGACACGGTAGCATCTATTGTCTCTCCCTGAACCAATTCCTTATTGAACTCTTTTACCTTCCATACTTTCTCTTCCTCTTCATTTGCAGATTTCTTGAAATGATTCTTGAACTCATCCATATACTCATTAAGACTTTTACCACTATCACCAACATTCTTCCTTATAACCACATGAGGTGGTCCTCTTGGTCCTCTTCTATTGTCCTCTCCATTGTATCTTTAAAATTTTACTATGTGTCCAAGGTTGTTGCATTTGTAACATGTAGGTGGTCTCCTTCTATCCTGATTTACCTTTAGCTTACAATACCTTGTAGTATGTCCAAAGTTATTGAATTTGAGGCATGTGATCTTGGCCACCGACTCTTCTCTGATGTAATCTTGTTTATATCTAAACTGATCAGGTTTTCTACATTCTGCTTTCTTATGTCCATAATCATAACAGTTACAACAATAACTAGAAAAAGGTTTGAAGGAACCGTTGCCTTTGCAATATCTTTTCATGTGTCCAACTTTGTTGCATCCAAAGCATCTATCTCTGAAATGTCTGATTTGATCTCTAGGCCTCTCAAGAGTAGGTCTTTCTTCAATCTTTGCCTCATATGTTTCTTCATTAGTCTTTAAACATTCACCTTCATTGAATCCGATTCCAGTCATGTCTCCTTTAGGTTTTTGTCTTTCTTTGTTCATCAATCTTATCACTGCTCATGTGCAACTTCTAAATATGCAATTTGGATTGAGTGAGTTCTCTTTTTATTATCTAATTGTACTTTTCCAATTCCTGACACTTATCCTTGTAGTGATCAAGTTCAATCTTCATTTGTCCTATCTGCTCATTTTCTTCTTTTAGTGACTCTTCAACTTTGTATTTTGCATCTTTTTCATGTTGAATCTCTTTAATCATCAGAAGATTGATTTATTGTTTTTCCTGCTCCATCTTCTTTACTTGGTCTAATGTATCATTGTCTGAATCCTCGTTGATCTTATCGATAAGGTCTTGTTTCTGACTTCTTGAAAGTTCAAGTTGTTCCTTTAGTTTCTTGATGAAGCCTTCTACTCTTCTCAGTTTGAATTTCAATTCGCCATTCTCAGCCTTTTCTTTGTCCAAGTCATCAAGTGCTGCTTCAAAGTTCTCTTGCAAACTTTCTAAATCCATTCTGATCTCCCTTAAGCTATTAGGCTTTCTCTCCAAGGGCTAATAGCTTTGATACCAATTGTTAGGATTAAGTAATACTAAGAGGGGGGGTGAATCAGTATTACAACACTTTAATTTAAACTTCAACCAATTATAAATAAACCATATTAAGGTTGAAATGAAAAGAACATAAATGTACAACACATAAATCATAACACCATGATTTGTTTTCAAGGAAACCCTGGCCAAGGGAAAACCTCGGTGGGGATGGTACCCACAACTATGCACTAAAATATTGTATCCCTATTAGGAGCTTATTGTTACATAGTACATTTCCTTATTAGAGGAATACAAAACCCTACTAGGAGAAAATAAAAACTTTGTTAAAGGTGGTGAGCTTACAACTCTTACAATCACAATACTGTCACAAAGTTTTCTTCAAAAGTGAACAATACAAGCATCTACTATGCTTAGATAGTTCCAGTTATAGCTCTATCAAACACTGATCTCAGATCTTCTCTCTGCTCTCAAATTTGCATCCATCACAATCACACTAATCACTTCCATAAAATACTCTATACATATTAATTCTGCCATCCATTCGGCTCTCAAAATACATTACAAAATATAATAATTACTTATACAAATGATAAACATAGAGTCGGTGATCTTATATTACCAAAGTGTCGGCAATATACAACATCCATCTGACTTAGCACATTACCATACCAACTATCCTTCCCTCAATCATCGTGACTATTCATATGCCCTATTTCATTGATTCTTTGTCTTTGCATACCTTCACAATACCATATCTTCTTGATAACAATTGCAAAAAATGTGCGACCTTAACTGAAGCTTATACATATCCCAAACTGTCTTCCTTTATCTTTGCAAGCCATAATATATCACATATCACCTTTGCTTATCAAAATAGTATCGTAGTATATTGTTATTCTAATTTTGTACTTAGTCATTTTCATGACTGGGTCTCCAGTACCAAAACTCTCTGCATGCGCTCACTCCAGCATAAGTGTTGTCATAAATGACAACCCTTAAGTGATCCCTAGTGCTCCCAAAACATCACTTGCCAACAAGCTAAACATGATTATAATGGTAATGGTTGTGGTGTGCATGAACAAGGAATTAGAATGTCGTCAGAAAGAGATATTTGTGAAACTTCTTTATGTCTCAAATACAATCTTTTTAAACCTTCTAAAGTCTCACAAACCATTTCTAAATGTGAATGCCATATTTTCCTCTTCTAAATCTATTTTTCTTATCAAACCACATATTATAGATGTTGACTCTATTTCTATTATACCTCCTATAGATATTTTTAGAATAGATGAGTTAGTGGATGGTTTCTTAGGTGTCTATGATAATCTCCCTTGATATAACCATAATCATGGCTTTCCCTAGTGTCTAAATGCTTAAGTATATTGTTGGAGCATTATTGTTTTTCCAAAATTTGAAGTTCTATTGATGAAAATAACATACAAAATACCTCTAATCAAGTGACCCATTTTAGAGAACTATATTGCAAAATGGGGTGATCACCATGCAAAATGTCTTGGAAGGAAATTTTATGTGGCATAAAAGAACATATATTCTAAATTGAAAACTCCTCGAATTAGTATTTAATACAGATAGTTTTTGTGCCCTAAGGAGAATCATTGTGTTCACATTGACTAATATGCATAAGTGGCCACTTTTGAAGATCAATATCTCAGTACTTCAAAGATTCCCTATTAAACCGTCTATTACTCCAAATTTTCTCTATTGCAGTATGTACCTCTGCCAATTTGTAGAATCATATGACCCCATTTAGTACTTTTCCCAAGTGCATTCCATTTACAATTTATTCATATTACTGCCTACACATTACAAAATCTATCAAAGGGGCTTTCTGCGGATATTGATATTTCACGTCCAAATGTCTTTTAAGCCAAACCAATTGATCTTTGTTGTTGTCTATACCACAATAAATGTCTATGCAAGTTTCTAGAGCACTGACCATTCTATTAGATATTTTTACCAAGTCAACACCAGACTCAGTTTATTGATTTTTGTTGTTTGCACAATGTCAAGTGTGTTAGGTAGCTAACTTTGAAAATTGATATTCTAAACCCAGGTTATTATACATTGACATAAATTGATACAAGTGATTTTTTGAAGGTTCATCTACCACTTGGACCGATTGTAGAGCTTCAAGCCTCTGTTTGATATTTTTTCAAAGATGAAATCAGAAGGAGTTTATAAAGGTTTGAAAACTGTGTTTTCAAAAAGTTTCAGAGGCGTCAAACTTTTATGATTTTTTTTTTCACATAAGATGGGATCATGCAAAAATATTCGGCACACTTGTTAATCATGCTTTACTAAACCTCTCCAACTTGTGGCATCTCCTCAAAGTTGAGTTTTGCTATTTTTTCAAATACACTATTAGAGGCACTTTATTAAGTTGTTTTTAAAAAATAAAAATAAAAAAAATCAAAGATGAGCAATTACCCACTTCACCTTTTTTTATCAGTTAATCACAGTTGTGAGGTGAAAGTCTTATTAGAAGCATTGTAGATTGATTTAAAAGAATCAATCATTAATGTATTACAAATGATCTTTGAGAAATAATGTAAGACCCCTTGAGAAAAGTATTTAATCCTTGTAAAGTGATCTAAATGCACAATGACAATTAATGGTGTGGCGATGCTGAATATTATTGAAGGGAGGTTGCTCATATGTCATCGGCAAAACTTAAATGATCAGCAAGACAATGAAATTCTCCCTTGGAAATGCCTGTCTCTTCGATGAAAATGAAAATAAAATCACCATTGGTGAGAGATAGGCAGATCCAAGAGATTAGTTAAACTGCTTGCAGATGAACAAATCTGTTTGACGAAACAATTTGGTCAAATGCTGCACAGAGATGTTTTCCCAAGGATCATGATATGCAAAAAATAGATCTGTTGAAAGGGATTTGTTAACTTTCAAACAAATGCATGCGGTAGGTTTGAAGCTTAAATTTTCAGACAGATGCAGTCAGCTAGCTCAAAACCGACACAACCTTTTCCAACATCCGTGCTGTCTGTGCTAAATAGAGGTTGTGGAACAGGGTATAAACCTCCATCACGACAAAGCATGCAAGGTGGAATTTGATGAATATAATGTTTGAAGAAGGGTTCAGGTAGATGTTCTTGTAAATATGCATACAAAACATTGAAGAGAATGTGAGATTCTTGTAGAATCAAAGAGTTCAAAATGAAAAACAGAAAACACAAAATAAAAGAGCAGAAAAGAATTAAACATAGAACATGCTTGTTTATCATGGTTTATCACAACGGTGGCTACATCCACACTCAGAGCAGAAGAACTTTATTAACTCAATTGAATGTTTACAATGAATTGAAGAGTCTTATAAGTAAGCTCACAACCGAGCAGCTGAAAGGGAAAAAGGCGGCAATAGACAAAAGTCCGTTGGCTTTCCAATATTCAACAAACTCCCACCGGAAGTCAATGGATATTTCAGCTAATCAGACATTCCCCTACTCTACATGATGACCTACTTCAGCTTAACAAGCCCAACAAAATTTCTTGCACATTCGAACTTCTCTTTGGTTACAACTTTCGTGAATATATCTATTGGATTGATTTTGCTATCAATCTTTTCAACCTTCAACCTACCCTCTTCAACCATGTACCGTACAAAATGGGCATGGATGTCAATGTGTTTTGAACGTCGTTGAGATGTATGATTATGAGCCATAAATATGGCGTTGCGGCTGTCACTAAATAGAACATAATCATTTTGTTGATACTTCATTTCACCAAGTAGTCAGTACAACCAAATCATCTCTCGAGCAGCTTCAGAAAGGACCAAATACTCAGCTTCAGCGGAAGAAAGAGCAATAGAATGTTGCAGCCTTGAGGCCCAACTAATAGCAGCTCCAACGAACATGAATGTGTAACTGGTAGTAGATCTACGCTTATCCAATTCTCCGACAAGATCTGAATCCGTGAATCCCTGTAACTGTTCATTATTGCTACAAAAGCATAAGACCAAATCTGAAGTGCCTTTAAGGTATCTTAATATCCATTTGACAGCCTCCCAATTAGTCTTCTCGGGATTGCTCATGAATCTACTCACAACTCCCACCGCATGAGCAATGTCGGGACGTGTCGAAACCATAGCATACATAATGCTACCAACTGCATATTTGTAAGGGATGTCCTCCATATATTCCTTGTCCTCTTGTGTTTGTGGACACAAATTAGCTGATAACTGAAAATGTGAAGCAAGCGGAGTAGAAAACTCTTCTTCACACAAGCCTACCTTCTTTGCAGCTGTTGCATTATGGGAGATGTTGTGAGGGCTATGGTTCGAAGTGTCATGGAGAGGGGAAGGGAAGAGCATGGTCTCTCTTGGACATGGTCCCCTATTTTCTAGAAAACTCTGATTGTAATCAAACACATCTCTCTGCTCTCCATCGAACAAATTACCATGTGTGTAATCATCCTCACTTGATGAGGACTAAGAGGGAGGAATTAAAATAGAGGTTAGAGTTGACTGTAGAAAATTTCTTCCTGGATGTGTAGAGGCAACACTATTTGAGAGTGCTTTGAAAGAAATGTATTCGCCTTCAGACCTATCAATGTCTTTGAAAGCTGGAAATTTTTGCTCATTGAAAATGACATCATGACTGCGAATAATTTGCTTTTCAACCGGATCCCAAATTCTGTAACCAAATTGGTCTTCTCCATATCCCACGAATATGCCCTTTTGTGATTTGAAATCCAGCTTCGTCCTTCTTTCTCTTGGGACATGTAGATGAGCTTCACACCCAAAAACTTGGATGTGTGAGTATGAAATCCTTTTTGCCAACCATTCCTCTTCCGGAATACCAAACTCTAGACAAGATGGAGGAGACCTATTGATTATATAGACTATTGTATTGCAGGCTTTCACCCAAAATTCTTTGCCCAAACCGGCATTGGAAAGCATACACTGTGCTTTCTCAAGAATGGTTCTATTTAACCGTTCTGCTGCCCCATTTTCTTGAGGTGAATAAGGGACAACCTTAATTCTTCTTATACCATGATCTGCACAAAAGTTATCAAACTCCAACGAACAAAATTCACCTCCATTATCTGTTTTAAAACACTTAATTTTATGACTACTCTAATTTTCCAAAAGATCTTTAAAAAATTTGAATTTAGAGAATACCTCATATTTTCTAGAAAGCATATAAACCCATACCTTTCGGGTGCTATCATCAAGAAAGGTAACAAAATATTGTGTGCCTCCATAAGAGGTTACCTTCGTAGGTCCGAAGACATCTGAATGCACTAGCTCCAAGGGTGTTGTATTTTTGTCATGTCCATCCTTCAAGAAGTTGACCTATTCTTGTTTCCCATGAAGACAATGCTCACAAAAATCCAAATTTGCAGATTGAAGACCCGGTAGTTGATCCCGATTCAGCATTACCTCAAGGCCTTTCTTGCTCATATGGCCTAGCCTTTGATGCCAAAGTCCAACATTGCTGCCCACAAGCGTCATAGCAGCTCCCACCTCATTGATTGGTTTCACAATATAGAGACTACCGGTCTTGTCTCCTTTTGCAATAGCCAATGATCCTTTGACTATTTTCCATGTATCCGTGAGTTCTATTTTAAAGCCTTGGATATATAGTTGGCTGACTGAAATCAGATTCCTCTTTAATTAAGGAATATGTCTAACATCTTTGAGCAATAATTTGGCTCCACCTTCTAGATGCAAGACAAGATCACCTTTCCCAATGATTTTACATGCTTTGTTGTCACCCAAGTATACTTCTCCAAATTTTCCTTCTTGATAATTTGTAAATGCATCCGTGAGAGAGGAAGCATGAAAAGAAGCACTGGAATCAATTACCAGCGAATCATATTTTGTATCAGTTGTTGATAGAATTAGGATACCCAGATCCTTTTGACAAGTTATGTTTGTTTGATTGTCCAACACTTGTTCTTGTGCCTTCTTGTATTCTCTACAATCTTTCTTAACATGCCCAGCCTTCCCACAAAATCAACAACCGTTTTTTCTCCCTCTTGATTACGATCTTCTTGCAGATTGGGACCTCTAATTTTTATTATATCTGCCTCTATATTGGCTTCTTCCTCTATTTTCAGTGCTCACCATTGTGAGAGCATTACCGGATGAGGACTCATCATTCTTCCTCCTCAAATCTTCGGAGAGAAGGGTGGCTGAAACTTCATCAAAAGCCAACTTCTTGGTACTTCATGCTGAAGTGCTTATAGCTATCACAAGTCCATCCCAGCTATTAGGAAGAGAACATAATAGTAGGACAACCTTATTTTCAACATCTTGTGTCATGCCAACTGAATTTGTTTGGCTGATCTATTGGCATTAAGTGATGATAACTGGTAAATGATAACCGGTACGCCTGCTACCGATACTAGTGTTGTCATTGATTGGTAAAAAGAGTATAGACACTTGTCATCTCTATAAAGTCTACAAATCCAAGGAGATCTGTATGAAAGGAAGATGGTCTAGTAGAAGTAGTAGTTGTTAAACGAATACCACCGGTCACTATACAAAGCATCAACAACCAGGTAGTGTATACAGTATAGCAAAGGAGGATTCAACCGAGGACCTGGCTACAATTGGTGTAGTCAAACACAGGGACAACAACACCAAACTAGTGTCAACAATACAACTGAGGATGGTACAACCGGTGAGCCAAGGAAAGGGGCAGTAACAGGTCAACAACCCTTACCTGTTCACAACATGAGGATCTCAACCGATCTATTAATGACTCCGGTATGAACCGAGGAAGTCATAGTCAGACTAACTATTCCAATTAACTCTTTGACAGAGATTTTCTGCTCTAAATCCAGAAGTATTTGAGTTAAACTGGCGATCGGTTTGAAGTGAGCCTAGAGGTTTTAAAGCCAAGATCAGTGACTTTAAAACTGGCAATCAGATTGAGGCGAGTTTGGAAGATTTAAAGCCGAGACCAGTGGCTTTAAAACAAAGCGTTATCTCCTATGAAGGAAAGTTGCTTGACACACAACTACTTCTTTCTTCATAGGATAGATAAAGCAAGGGCATGCATCAGATGTTTCCTCAGTAAACTGGTACTCCGTTGAGCAATGAATCTGATGAAGATCTAGAGTTAGGTCATCCTTAATGAGCTCAATTAGGGCCAGGACTGCCTTTCAGCTATAAGTTTACTTCACCAGATTTAAAGAGAATGAAGTTTTAGAGGTGTTGATTCACCCCCTCCTCTCAGCACCGGTTGGGACTGTCAATTGGTATCAGAGCCAAGTTTTGTTTTCTTCGCTGCTTGATCGCACAAAGAAAAAGGCAAGATGATGAGAAAGGAAGGACCAAAGTTTTCAAAAGAAAACTTTACTCTTTGGTGCGCAGGATGAAGCTGTACATGAAGACCACTGACGATCAATACTGGAACCATGTCACAACTGATTACACTGAACCCACTAGCACACTGACACCTGATCAACAGAAGATCAAAGCCAAGCACATGGCTGCTCAGGACATGATAGCTAGCACGCTACCTGATCATGTGTATGCTGAGATAGAACATCTTGATTTTGTCTTCAAGATGTGAGGCAAGTTGCAAACGGTCTATGGAGGGGATCCAAATGTTCAAAGAGCCAAGGTTGAAAGCCTCAGAGGAAAGTATGATGACATGAGAATGAATGAAGGAGAAGACATCAAGCAATATAGCAACTGGATCAAAGAGGTGATCAACTCCATCAGAAGCACTAGAGGAACGCTCAGTGAAGAAAAGGTGGTTAGAAAAATACTAAGAACTCTCAGACCTCAGTATGCCATCAAGATCTCGCCCATTCAAGAGCTCAGATCGGTGACCAAAGATCAAGTCACCTTAGACTCCCTAATCAGTAAGCTGGCTGCTTTTGAATTAAGCAATTTTGATAATAGCTTACCCATCCAAGAAGCAACTTTTAAGTCCTGTGCCAATATCTCTTCCACTAAAAAGGGAAGAGAAACCGGTAATTACTCTACCAGTAAGTCTGGTAACCTTGTTGAGAGTTTGCTCTTAGAGGAGATGGAGCAAGATGAGTTTAAAGCACTCATCTCTAGGAGATTCCCCAGAGGAAAAGGGAAGTACAAGGGAAAGCTCCCTTTGAAATGCTTCTCTTACAACAAGATAGGACATATTGCTGCAAGGTGTCCTGATAATGAACATAAAGACAAAAGAGACCGGTTCAAGAGAAAAGCAAAGAAGGAATGCTACCTTGCAGAGGAAGGAGTCACGGACAATGAGTCTGAAGACTTTGATGATCCAGAAATTGCATGTGGCAATAAAGGAGGAGAGTCTTGTGATAAGTGAAATTGTGCTTATCTCACGATCACATCAGTACGATGATTGGATCATCGATAGTAGATGCACTCACCACATGACTGGTGACAAGAACAAATTCATCAGCTTGGAGCTCAATGATAGTGGATCAGTTACCTTCGGAAATGATGCTCTATGTGCCATTAAAGGTAAAGGCTCTATTGCATTCTACAACGATGTTGTCTATGAAGATGTGTACTGGGTTGAAGGACTCAAGTACAACTTGATGAGTGTTGCACAATTGAATAATAAAGGATTCTTGCTGGAATTTAGACAAGGTTCCTATATAGTAAAGAATCAATCTGGAACTCATGTTGCAACCTTTAGAGAGAGCAAAGGTAATCTCTTTTACGTAGACTCAATGGAAGGAGCTTGTCTTATAGCCTCGGTCAAAGGAGAATCAAGCAAAATTTGTCTTATGACCAAAGAAGACAACAGCTAGTTATGGCACAAGAGGCTCTGCCACATAAAATTTGACAGTATTGTTAAAGTGAGCAAAAAGAAAATGCTAAGAGGACTTCTTGAGATTACAAAGCCCATCAAGGGTGTTTATAAAGATTGTCAGTTAGGAAAGCTAATCGGAACATCTTTCAACAATAAGTCGTCTACTGAGAATGTTCTAGACTTGGTGCACACTGACCTGTGTGGACCAATGAGAACAAAGAGCTACCATGGAGACTGATACTTTATGCTCTTTGTAGATGAATTCTCCGGGATGATGTGGACACTCTTTCTTAAGGAGAAATCAGAAGCTTTCCACATGTTCAAAATCTACAAAGCTAGAGTGGAAAAAGAGACTGGTAAAAGCTTGAAGTGTCTGAGATCAGATAGAGGAGGAGAATACACCTCTAAAGAGTTCACTCACTACTATGAGGAGCATGGAATAAAAAGATAGCTATCTGCACCAAGGACTTCTTAGCAAAATGGAGTAGCAGAAAGAAGAAATAAGACATTGATTGATTGTGCTAGAACCTTGTTGATTCAGAAGGATCTGCCTCATCACTTCTGGAGAGAAGCTGTCAGTACTATTGTCTACACACTCAATCGGATTCAATTCAAAAAAGGAACTGGTAAGACTCCTTACGAACTATGGTTTAAGCATACTCCTAGTGTAGGCTACTTCAAAGTCTTTGGTAGTAAATTTTACATTAAAAGAGATATGCACTCTGGAAAGCTTGATCCTAAGAGTGATGAAGGAACATTTTTGGGTTACTCTACCAAAAGTAAGGCCTATCAGTGTCTGAACAAAAGAACAAGAAAGATAATTGAAAGCATCAATGTAAAAGTTGATGAATCTTCAAAATTAGATAAGAAGACCGGTCATGATGATCATGATAGTCTTAAAGGCCTAAATGAAGGTAATGCCTTTGAGTTCAACGAAGCAATGACTGAAGATGAAGGAGAAATACACATGGACAGACATCTAGAGCAGGAGATTGTACCTAAACCCAATAGGCTAACGCAGGATGGTGAACAAGTTGATGTCTAGAACCATGATTAAGATAATGCTCAACCGAAAGAACCAGACCGAGAACAAAGACCAGTTCTTCCAAGGTATGTCACATATCATTCCACTGACAATATAATTGGTGACAAACATGCAAATATCTTAACCAAGAAAAAGGCTAGAGAGAATATATGCTTACTTTCCTGTATAGAGCCCAAATCCACTAGGGAAGCTCTAGAAGATGACAATTGGGTCAAGGCCATGGAGGAATAAATTGAGAAAATTGAGAAGAATGATACATGGGAGCTTGTGCCAAGACCAAATGACAAAAATGTCATAGGGACCAAGTGGGTCTACAGGAACAAGTTGAATGAGGATGGAAAAGTAATAAGAAATAAGGCAAGATTGGTCTGCAAAGGATACGCCCAGGAAGTTGGATTGGACTATGGAGAAACCTTTGCACCAGTAGCAAGACTATTCTACTCGCCTGTGCTACTCACAAAGGATTCAAAGTATACTAGATGGATGTTAAGTCTGCATTCTTGAATGGAATACTGGAGGAGGAAGTCTACATTGAACAACTGGAAGGGTTCACATCTTCACATAAGGATGGAATGGTCTGTAAACTAAAGAAAACTCTTTATGGGCTTAAGCATGCTTCAAGGGCTTGATATGAGAGGTTGCATTCATACCTTATGACTGTAGCATTCACAAGAACCGGGGACAACAACAATATGTATCTCAAGACTGGAAAAGATGGAAATCCAATTGCTGAGATCTTCGTGGATGATATCATCTTTGGAGGAGATGACAAGATGAGCAAAGCCTTCGTTGAAGAGATGAAGAAAGAATTTGAGATGTCTATGATAGGCGCAATAAAATTCTTCATTGGACTACAGGTCCATCAGCTGAAAGAAGGAATTTTTATTTCTCAGTCCAAGTATATCAAAGAAATTTTTAAGACCTTTGGACTTGATGATTCTAAACCGATTGGAACTCCAATGATAACTAACCTCAAGTTATCAAAGGAGGATGATGCTAAAGAAGTGAATGAAACAATGTATCAGTCCATAATAGGTAAATTGTAGTATGTCGTTCACGGTAGACCGAAAATTATACATGCAGTTGGCATAGTGGCAAGATTCTCTGCAAATCCCAAAGAGACATCTAATAGCAATAAAGAGAATCTTCAGATATCTAAGAGGAACTGAGGATTATGGATTATGCTTTCCTCACAAGGGAGGATTCGAAGTAAAAGTTTACACTGATGCAGATTGGGCTGGAAACATTGATGACAGAAAGAGCACAAGTGGTGGTGCATTCTTTCTCGGTGGAAGAATTGTTTCTTGGAAAAGCAAGAAACAAAATTATATATCCCAATTTACCGCAGAAGACAAATATGTTGTTGCAGCAATCAATTGCACACAGGTGATTTGGATAAAACAACTGTTGGAAGGAATTAAAGAACATATACTTGAATCGACAGTTATTTATTGTGATAGCACCAGTGCAATTAACATATCCAAGAACCCAGTTATGCACTCTAAGACAAAGCACATTGCTATCAAGTATCATTACTTGAGAGAGCTGGTACAAGACAAAGAGGTGAGACTAGAGTATGTTCCCACCAAGGAACAAATTGTTGATATCTTCACGAAGCCATTACCAAAGAGTACTTTTAAGTATCTTAGAGGTAAACTAGGGGTGATACCCTTCATGATCTTCAGTAAACCTGGAAAGGTGGTCATCAATTCATTATGCTTCAATAGAGGGTTACACCTCATCTTTTTTGGATTGATGAAAAAGGAATGTTGCTCATAGGGGGAGCAGATTAGACAAAGGTAGTTTCTCTAACTAGCCTTTGGCATCATTGTCAAAAAGGGGGAGAGTTTGGCAATAACCAGAGGACTGTAACAGTTGCAGTGGTACAAAGATACAAGCACAGTAATCCAGTCATATTGTGATTGCCCATCAAGGTTTTGCCATCAATGCCAAAGGGGGAGATTATTGGCATTAAGTGATGATAACCGGTACGTCTGCTACCAATACTAGTGTTGTCATTGATTGACAAAAAGAGTATAGAGACTTGTCATCTCTATAAAGTCTACAGATTCAAAGAGATCTATATGAAAGGAAGATGGTCTGGCAGAAGTAGTAGCTGTTAAATGAATACCACTAGTCACTATACAAAGCATCAGAAACCGGGTAGTGTATACAGTATAGAAAAGGAGGATTCAACCGAGGACCTGGCTACAACCGGTGTAGTCAAACATAGGGACAACAACACCAAACCGGTGTCAATAATACAACCGAGGACGGTGCAACCGGTGAGCCAAGGAAAGGGGCAGTAACAAGTCAACAACCCTTACCTGTTCACATCATGGGGATCTCAATTGATCTATTAATGACTTGGGTATGAACCGAGGAAGTCATAGTCAGATTAACTATACCAATTAAATCTTTGACAAAGATTTTTTGCTCTAAATTTGGAAGTCTTTGAGTTAAACTGGTCATCAGTTTGAAGCGAGCCTAGAGGTTTTAAAGCCGAGATCAGTGGCTTTAAAAATGGTGATCGAATTGAGGCGAGTCTGGAGGATTTAAAGTCGAGACCGGTGGCTTTAAAACAAAGCATTATCTCCTATGAAGGAAAGTTGTTTGACACACAACTACTGCTTTCTACATAGGACAGATGAAGCAAGGGCATGCATCGGATGTTACCTCAGTGAAATGGTACTCCACTGAGCAATGAATCCGATGAAGATCTGGAGTTAGGTCATGCTTAATGAGCTCAATTAGGGACATGACCCTGTATATTATTCTGTCCAAGGCAAATAGAAGTTGCCTTCATTCTGTTGAGTAAAAGAGTGAACCTGTACGCTAAAGAAGCCAAGGGTGAAAAGAAGAAAGAAGATTCTGTAGAGTAGCACAATAGTAGAGGAGAAGACACCTGCAGTGACCGGTGATGCTTCTCAGTTGAGCACAAATAAAGATCTTATCAGGCTATGCTTAGCCATCTGTAAAAAGTCAAACCTTCTATTGTTCTCTAGCAATTACAATAGTTAAATCTCAGTATTTGGGTGGACTCTAACAGGTCCCTTGTATCAAATTCATTAATCGGGTGACATCTTGTAATGTGTTCCAAGTCCTTTAATCAGGAAGGCACTAACCAACTTTATTGTAACAAATCCTTTAACCAGGTTGCACCTAGCAATGTGTTATTATCCTTTAACTGAGAAAGCTGCTATAGGGTGTACTTCAGAAGAGTACAAAATTTGTGAGGTCTCCTCACACCATGCTTTTTACTCTAATTGGGTTTCCACGTGATAAATCTGGTGTCACTATGTGATTGTTTGCTTATTGTTATTATATACCTATATTTGGCTGCCTTTCAGCTGTAAGTTTACTTCACCAGATTTAAAGAGAAAGAAGTTGTAGAGTTTTTGATTCACCCCTCCCCTCTCAGCACCGGTTGGGACTATCATGATCAAGGTATTAAAGTCATTAAGATGATTTGTCATGGCTTCGCCTTCCCTCATCTTAACTTTGTATAACTTATTCATGATGAAGACTTTGTTCGTAGCAGATGCTTGTGCATATGTCGAAACCATTTTATCCCATACGTCCTTTGTTGTTGCTTTGTCTACAACATTATGTGCGACATTATCGCCTAATGCAAGAAAGATTGTCGCCGTGGCTTTTTCATCAAGCTTCTCCCAATCTTCTTCTTTCATGGAGGTTGGTTTCTTTGCTTTTCCTTCAAGTGTAAGAAAAAGTTCTTGGTTGATTAACAAAGACTTCATTTGAATCTTCCATATCCTGTAGTTCTTCCCAGAAAATTTCTGAACCCTTAAATCTTCCATGATTCTGAAATTTCAATTACCGAAATCTCAAATAGCAATTCAACCTCGCTCTGATACCAATTGTAGAATCGAAGAGTTCGAAATGAAAAACAAAAAACACAGAATAAAAGAGCAGACAAGAATTAAACACATAACACACTTGTTTATCGTGGTTCACCACAACATTGGCTACATCCACACTCAGAGCAGAAGAACTTTATTAACTCAATTGAATGTTTACAATGAATTGAAGAGTCTAATAAGTAAGCTCACAACCGAGCAGCTGAAAGGGCAAAGGTGGAAACAGACAAATGTCCGTTGGCCTTCCAATACTCAAAAATTCTGTGAGTTCAAATAGAGAAATTAAGAAATTCACTTTAGGAAAATGTAGTTATATTTACAAATCACAATTCCTAATTATCGACATTTTCATTTGAGAGAAATGGGCATGGAAAGTGGTCCAAGCGGCATAAGAAACTATAAGTAATATGTTGGAAAAAATGCCCTCACAGACAAGTTTGAAAAGGTATGGAAGCAGTAATAAGGTTCTTGACAGAAGAAATGAAGTCTTTGCAGGAAGTGTGTGAGTTGTATCCGTTAAAGAGGATCAGAAACTGCAATTAGTAGATGCTATGATCACAGGTATACAAAATGTGGAAGGATATATAAACACACGTGCTTCAATCTTTGCAGATATATATGAAAAATATGAAGCACAGAGGATGCCAATCAGTTGTTTGACATAATGCTGAAAAGAAACGTCAACTCATGGATTGCGAGGATGACTAGATGTGCAGTAATGGAATTTGTTGAATTTGGAGCTTTCATGGAAGTGCGATTCAAAGGTCTAAAGCCAAATATGACAACCTTAGCCAGTGAAGGATGAGACAAATTTTGCTTGATTTTGAAGTTGCAACTGCATAAAAATGTGGATTCGTAGACAAAGCTATGAATTGTTTGACATAAATGCCTTGAAAATTTTCAAAGCAATGCATCGACCCCAATCAGAGGTTAGTAAGGGAAAATTCTTATAGCTGCTCCTCTTGAGGATACATGCAAATTATGAATTCATAGACAAGGCATGTGAGCCGTGTGATAAAGTGTGTATAAATTATTTTGTTGATAAAACTGTGTGTGACAAAGGGCATCGTGATACACTTCATTATGCGTGTTTCTTTAGATTGAAGGATCCCAAATCACATCGGATGGCCATGATAGAGAGTGGTCAATTTTTCAAATTCTAGGGATTATTTTAATGAAGATTAGGCAGAGACAACTTGAGGAATTCAAATAGAGATTTATTGTTAAATCTGTTACTTTGGGACTGCCATGTCCATAATAAGTATGATGTTGTCAATGCTTGGAGCTGGAGATAGATATTTAATAAACTAAACGATTTTTTGCAACGTAAATTTTCTTATGGGGAGTAACTATTTTACAAGACAAAATTTATTTCATAAAAGGAAGACTAAGAGTTTTATTGTAAAACCAATATTTGATGTTTTATCTTTTAGCTTTTAAAAGGGGTTGGACTCAGTGATAATTGTTGGGAATGTGAAGCTCAACAATCACACGCCTGTTCAATTGCTCATGACTTTTTGTTTGAAGGTTGTATGTAAATGTATAAATGAATGTGTGCAGTTATCCTCTATATTGTATTGTATCAGTGACTAATAATAGACTGATTCCCTGCTTGAGATTGGATGTAGGCAATTGTTGAACCACTATAAACTTGTGTCTCTTGTTTTGTTCTTATTTTTCTGTTTTCAATTTCATTTCTCTGCTTGTTTTAAATTACAATTGGTATCAGAGTCATGGTGAAGTATTGAGCAGAGATGGTGCCAAGACGTCGTGCCCATTGGTTGGATGGATGGACAAAAGAGAAGGATTCAGGGGAGAAAACTAGGTTTGTTTCCTTCTCGACTCTTGATGCAATTGTAGCTACAATCGGCAAAGAGATGGAAGACAACAAAGAGCCCAAGAATTGGGAGGATTGCGTTAACAAAGAAATTATGACCCTTAAGGAGGTTTTGATGCTTAGAGAGAAAATTTCCTATATGCAGAAGGAAAAGAAGAAAGTTGTGAAAGAGTGGAAGTTTCATGAAAAATAGAAGAAACGAAGAGCTGAAGATGGAATTGGTTGAGCTCCATATAATTCTTACTAAGTTAGGAATTGGGGAGGAAAAATGTGAAACCGAAGAATCCATACGAGATGGAGCGACTGGAATTGAAGGTAAAGTTACCGAGAGAATTGGGCCAAGGGATAGGCCTATCTTTTTTGAGGTTGCCAAGCATGGTGGTGGTGAGAAACCATGTGATGTCAAAGGGAATGACAGTATTGTGACAGATGAGGAAGATGGAGAGGTGGCATTTTACCTGGAGGCTCTGCATAAGGAGCACATTGATTTGGGGATCTTATCTGATCCATTAACTGGTGATTATGGCATGGATTTCATGTGGAAAGAGGAGATTGTTTTCAATTTTGAAGTTGAAGATGTTATGTTGCTAAGTGTTATTAGTTTTGATTTATTTTGGAGAAGACTAATTCGAAGTGTTCGTGAAAAAAGTTTTGCAAAATTGAAATCTTCAACAGATCTAATTGTTGTGTAAAGAACTAAAAATGTAGAGAATGTTGTAGAGCATGGTTGTGCTGGTTGGGCTTCAAGTGGGAGATTGTTGGGAATGTGAAGCCCAACAATCACGCATATGTTCGGCTTCTCATGACTCTTTTCTTGAAGGCTGTATGTAAATGTATAAATGAATGTGCAGTTATGCATTGTATTGTATTGTATCAGTGACTAATAATAGACTGATTCCCTGCTTGAGAGTGGATGTAGGCAATTGTCGAACCGGTATAAACTTGTGTTTCTTATTTTGTTCTTATTTTTCTATTTTCAATTTCGTTTCTCTAGTTGTTTTAAATTACAATAGAGGCATATTTGAGTAGGCTATTTATTGTTCAAATCTGGAGAACTGGAATGAATCTATTTTCTTGTACAGTGCCAATTAGTTCATAATTATTAATGAAAGCATTGCAAAATTGTCTTATGATTGTGTCTTCCAATTTCGTATGAATTGTAGATATCAAGGATGTTTATGATTTGGCATTGCAATTTCCTTGCAATTGTGTTAATATGTAGCTAGGTTTCTTCAAAGAGGGATTAAATTCTAATTACAGATTGTAGTGGTTGAAGAATATAATTCAAATTCAGATAAGCATATGATTTTGTAGCAACACAAGGAGTTGCATTAATGTTAGGCATTGATGCTAAGAGGCTTACTAATTTAGATTGATCTACAATTTATTCATATTAATCATGCCCTACTGAACCTCTCCAACTTTTGGCATCTCCTCAAAGTTGGGTTTGCTATTTTTTCAAATGCACTATCAGAGGCACTTTATTAACTTGTCTTTTCTTTTGAAAGAAAAGACAAAAATCAAAGCTGAGCAATTACCCACTTCACCTTTTTTATGAGTTAAACACACTTGTGGGGTGAAAGTCTTATTAGAAGCATTGTAGATTGATTTAAAATAATCAATCATTAATGTATTACAAATGATCTTTGAGAAATAATTTAAGACCCCTTGAGAAAAGTATGTAATCCTTGTAAAGTGATCTAAATGCACAATGACAATTAATGGTGTGGCGATGCTGAATATTATTGAAGGGAGGTTGCTCAAATGTCATCGACAAAACTTAAATGATCAGCAAGACAATGAAATTCTCCCTTGGAAATGCCTGTCTCTTCGATGAAAATGAAAATAAAATCACCATTGGTGAGAGATAGGCAGATCCAAGAGATTAGTTAAACTGCTTGCAGATGAACAAATTTGTTTGACGGAACAATTTGGTCAAATGCTGCACAGAGACGTTTTCTCAAGGATCACGATATGCATAAAATAGATCTGTTGAAAGGGATTTGTTAACTTTCAAACAAATGCATGTGGTAGGTTTGAAGCTTAAATTTTCAGACAGATGCAGTCAGCTGGCTCAAAACCGACACAACCTTTTCCAACATCCGTACTGTCTGTGCTAAATGGAGGTTGTGGAACAGGGTATAAGCCTCCGTCACGACAAAGCATGCAAGGTGGAATTTGATGACTATAATGTTTGAAGAAGAGTTCGGGTAGATGTTCTTGTAAATACGCATGCAAAGCATTGAAGAGAATGTGAGATCTGTGAGTTCAAATAGAGAAATTAAGAAATTCACTTTAGGGAAATGTAGTTATATTTACAAATCACAGTTCCTAATTATCGACATTTTCATTTGAGAGAAACAGGCATGGAAAGTGGTCCAAGCGGCATAGGAAATTATATGTAATATGTTGGAAAAAATGCCCTCACAGACAAGTTTGAAAAGGTATGGAAGCAGTAATAAGGTTCTTGACAGAAGAAATGAAGTCTTTGCAGGAAGTGTGTGAGTTGTATCCGTTGAAAGAGCATCAGAAACTGCAATTAGCAGATGCTATGATCACAGGTATACAAAATGTGGAAGGATATATAAACACACGTGCTTCAATCTTTGCAGATATATATGAAAAATATGAAGCACAGAGGATGCCAATCAATTGTTTGACATAATGCTCACAAGAAACGTCAACTCATGGATTGCAAGGATTAGTAGATGTGTAGTAATGGAATCTGTTGAATTTGGAGCTTTCATGGAAGTGTGATTCAGAGGTCTAAAGCCACATATGACAACCTTAGCCAGTGAAGGATGAGACAAATTTTGCTCGATTTTGAAGTTGCAACTGCATAAAAATGTGGATTCGCAGACGAAGCTATGAATTGTTTGACATAAATGCCTCAAAAATTTTCAAAGCAATGCATCGACCCCAATCAGAGGTTAGTAAGGGAAAATTCTTATAGCTGCTCCTCTCGAGGGTATATGTGCAAATTATGAATTCATAGACAAGGCATGTGAGCCGTGTGATAAAGTGTGTATAAATTATTTTGTTGATAAAACTGTGTGTGACAGAGGGCACCGTGATCCACTTCATTATGTGTGTTTCTTTAGATTGAAGGATCCCAAATCACATCGGATGGCCATGATAGAGAGTGGTCAATTTTTCAAATTCTAGGGATTATTTTAATGAAGATTAGGCAGAGGCAACCTGAGGAATTCGAATAGAGATTTATTGTTGAATGTGTTACTTTGGGACTGCCATGTCCATAATAAGTATGATGCTGTCAATGCTTGGAGCTGGAGATAGACATTTAATAAACTAAATGATTTTTTGCAAGACAAATTTTCTTATCGGGAGTAACTGTTTTACAAGACAGAATTTATTTTATAAAAGGAAGACTAAGAGTTTTGTAAAACCAATATTTGATGTTTTGTCTTTTAGCTTTTAAAAGGGGTTGGACTCAGAGATAGATGTTGGGAATGTGAAGCTCAACAATTACACGTCTGTTCTGTTTCTTATGATTTTTTGTTTGAAGGCTGTATGTAAATGTATAAATGGAAGTGTGCAATTATGCTCTGTATTGTATTGTATCAGTGACTAATAATAGACTAATTCCCTGCTTGAGAGTGGATGTAGGCAATTGCTGAACCACTATAAACTTGTGTCTCTTGTTTTGTTCTTATTTTTCTGTTTTCAATTTCGTTTCTCTGCTTGTTTTAAATTACAATTGGTATCAGAGCTATGGTGAAGTATTGAGCAGAGATGGTGCCAAGATGTCGTGCCCATTGGTGGGGTGGATGGACAGAAGAGAAGGATTCAGGGGAGGAAACTAGGTTTGTTTCCTTCTCGACTCTTGATACAATTGTAGCTACAATCGGCAAAGAGATGGAAGAGAACAAAGAGGCCAAGAATTGGGAGGATAGCCTTAACAAAGAAATACTGACCCTTAAAAAGGAGGTTTTGATGCTTAGAGAGCGGATTTCCTATATGCAGAAGGAAAAGAAGAAAGTTTTGAAAGAGTGGAAGTTTCATGAAAAATAGAAGAAACGAAGAGCTGAAGATGGAATTGGTTGAGCTCCATATAATTCTTACTGAGTTAGGAATTGGGGAGGAAAAATGTGAAACCGAAGAATCCATACGAGATGGAGTGGCTGGAATTGAAGGTAAAGTTATCGAGAGAATTGGGCCAAGGGATAGGCCTATGTTTTTTGAGGTTGCCAAGCATGGGAGTGGTGAGAAACCATGTGATGTCAAAGGGAATGACAATATTGTGGCAGCTGAGGAAGATGGAGAGGTGGCATTTTACCTAGAGGCTCTGCATAAGGAGCACATTGATTTGGGGATCTCATCTAATCCATTAACTGGTGATTATGGCATGGATTTCATGTGGAAAGAGGAGATTGTTTTCAATTTTGAAATTGAAGATGTTATGTTGCTAACTGTTATTAGTTCTGATTTATTTTGGAGAAGACTAATTCAAAGTGTTCGTGAACAAAGTTTTGCAAAATTGAAATCTTCAATGGGTCTGATTGTTGTGTAAAGAACTGAAAATGCAGGGAATGTTGTAGAGCATGGTTGTGCTGGTTGGGCTTCAAGTGGGAGATTGTTGAGAATGTGAAGCCCAACAATCACGCGTCTATTCGGCATCTCATGACTCTTTGCTTGAAGGCTGTGTGTAAATGTATAAATAAATGTGCAGTTATGCACTGTATTGTATTGTATTGTATCAGTGACTAATAATAGACCGATTCCCTCCTTGAGAGTGGATGTAGGCAATTGTCGAACCAGTATAAATATGTGTCTCTTGTTTTGTTCTTATTTTCTATTTTCAATTCCATTTCTCTGCTTGTTTTAAATTACAATAGAGGCATATTTGAGTAGGCTATTTATTGTTCAGATCTGGAGAACTGGAACGAATCTATTTTCTTGTACAGTGCCAATTAGTTCATAATTATTAATGAAAGCATTGCAGAATTGTCTTCTGATTGTGTCTTCCAATTTCATATGAATTGTAGATATCAAGGATGTTTATGATTTGGCATTGCAATTTCTTTGCAATTGTGTTAATATGT
Source organism: Chamaecyparis obtusa (assembly GCA_027943335.1). Classification (NCBI taxonomy): domain Eukaryota; kingdom Viridiplantae; phylum Streptophyta; class Pinopsida; order Cupressales; family Cupressaceae; genus Chamaecyparis; species Chamaecyparis obtusa. The sequence continues at coordinate 846,408 of BSBK01002952.1, forward strand.
AGGTAGGTTTCTTCAAAGAGGGATTAAATTCAAATTACAGATTGTAGTGGTTGAAGGATGTAATTCGAATTCAGATAAGCATATGATTTTGTAGCAACACAAGGGGTTGCATTAATGTTAAGCATTGATGCTAAGAGGCTTACTAATTTGGATTGATCTGTATCTTTAAGAGTCTTAGTACTTTTTCCAAGCCCATTCCATTTGCAATTTATTCATATTACTGCCTACACATTACAAAATCTATCAAAGTGGCTTTTTGTGGATATTGATATTTCACATCCAAATATCTTTTAAGACCAATTGATCTTTGTTGTTGTCTATACCACAATAAATGCCTATGCAAGTTTTTAGAACCCCGACCATTCTATTAGATATTTTTACCAAGTCAAAACCAGACTTAGATAATTGAGTTTTGTTGTTTGCATAATGTCAAGTGTGTTAGGTAGCTAACTTTGAAAATTGATATCCTAAACCCGGGTTATTATACATTGACATAAATTGATACAAGTGATTTTTTGCAGGTTCATCTACCGCCTAGACCGATTGTAGAGCTTCAAGCCTCTGTTTGATATTTTTTCAAAGATGAAATCAGGAGTTTATAAAGGTTTAAAAATTGTGTTTTCAAAAAGTTTCAGAGGCGTCAAACTTTTATGATTATTTCTTTTTTTTTCACATAATATGGGATCATGCAAAATTGTTCAGCACACTTGTTAATCATGCCCTACTGAACCTCTCCAACTTGTGGCATCTCCTCAAAGTTGGGTTTGCTATTTTTTCAAATGCACTATCAGAGGCACTTTATTAAGTTGTCTTTTTTTGAAAGAAAAGACAAAAATCAAAGATGAGCAATTACCCACTTCACCTTTTTTATGAGTTAACCACTCTTGTGGGGTGAGTCTTATTAATGTTGTGGGGTGAAAGTCTTATTAGAAGCATTGTAGATTGATTTAAAAGAATCAATCATTAATGTATTACAAATTATCGTTGAGAAATAATGTAAGACCCCTTGAGAAAAGTATTTAATCCTTCTAGAGTGATCCAAATGCACAATGACAATTAATGGTGTGGCGATGCTGAATATTATTGAAGGGAGGTTGTTCAGATGTCATCAGCAAAACTTAAATGATCAGCAAGACAATGAAATTCTCCCTTGGAAATGCCTGTCTCTTCGATGAAAATGAAAATAAAATGACCATTGGTGAGAGATAGGTAGATCGAAGAGATTAGTTAAACTGCTTGCAGATGAACAAATCTATTTGACGGAACAATTTGGTCAAATGCTGCACAGAGACATTTTCCCAAGGATCACGATATGCAGAAAATAGATCTGTTGAAAGGGATTTGTTAACTTTCAAACAAATGCATGCGGCAGGTTTGAAGCTTAATTTTTCAGACAGATGCAGTCAGCTGGCTCAAAACCGACACAACCTTTTCCAACATCCATGCTGTCTGTGCTAAATGGAGGTTGTGGAACAGGGTATAAGCCTCCGTCACGACAAAGCATGCAAGGTGGAATTTGATGAATATAATGTTTGAAGAAGAGTTCAGGTAGATGTTCTTGTAAATACGCATGCAAAACATTAAAGAGAATGTGAGATTCTGTGAGTTCAAATAGAGAAATTAAGAAATTCACTTTAGGGAAATGTAGTTATATTTACAAATCACAGTTCCTAATTATCAACATTTTCATTTGAGAAAAACGGGGGGGCATTGAAAGTGGTCCAAGCGGCATAGGAAATTATATGTAATATGTTGGAAAAAATGCCCAGACAAGTTTGAAAAGGTATGGAAGCAGTAATAAGGTTTTTGACAGAAGAAATGAAGTCTTTGCAGGAAGTGTGTGAGTTGTATCCATTGAAAGAGCATCAGAAACTGCAATTAGCAGATGCTATGGTCACAGGTATACAAAATGTGGAAGGATATATAAACACGCGTGCTTCAATCTTTGCAGATATATATGAAAAATATGAAGCACAAAGGATGCCAATCAATTGTTTGACATAATGCTCGAAAGAAACGTCAACTCATGGATTGTGAGGATTAGTAGATGTGCAGTAATGGAATCTGTTGAATTTGGAGCTTTCATGGAAGTACGATTCAGAGGTCTAAAGCCACATATGACAACCTTAGCCAGTGAAGGATGAGACAAATTTTGCTCGATTTTGAAGTTGCAACTGCATAAAAATGTGGATTCGCAGACAAAGCTATGAATTTTTTGACATAAATGTAAAGATTTAAAAGCATAAAATAAATAGAAGATAAACAGAATATAAATCCACAGAGATTGAAGACACAGATTTATCGTGGTTCGGCAATTAGCCTACATCCACACTGAGAGCAGAGAAATATATATTAATATCACCAAAGAATGAGTTTTACAATGAAACAGGGCAGAGATATATAAGCCCAATCCAAGCAGCTGAAGGGACAAACAATCGGACAAATGTCTGTTCGCTTTCCAATTCTTAAAAAACTCCCACCGGAAGTCAACAGATATTTCAGCTTGTCAGACATTTCTGGACTCTAAATGCTGATCTTATTTCAGCTTAACAAGGCCAAGAGAAGTTCTTGCACATTTGAACTTCTCTTTGGCTACAACCTTGGTGAAAATATCTGCCGGATTGACTTTTGTGTCAATTTTAACAACCTTCAACCTGCCTTCTTCAACCATGTGCTGCACAAAATGAGCATGAATGTCAATGTGTTTTGAATGTCGCTGAGATGTATGATTATGAGCCATGAAAATGACACTGCGGCTATCACAAAATAAAACATAATCATCTTGTTGATACTTTATATCACCAAGTAGACGCTACAACCAAATCATCTCCTGAGCACCTTCAGAAAGAGCCAAGTATTCAACTTTAGCAAAAGAAAGAGCAATAGAGTGTTGTAGCCTCGAAGCCCAGCTAATGGCAGCTCCGACAAACATGAAAGTATAACCGCTAGTAGACCTCCTTTTATCCAAATCTCTAGCAAGATCGGAATCTGTGAATCCTTGAAGTTGTTCATTATTGTCACCAAAACATAAAACATAATCTGAAGTGCCTTTTAAATATCTTAGTATCTATTTAACATCTTCCCAATGAAGCTTCCTGGGATTGCTCATGAACCTACTTACTACTCCGACCACATGGGCAATGTCGGGACGGGTGGAAACCATAGCATACAATATGCTACCAATTGCTGATTTATAAAGAATGTTGTCCATGAATTCCTTTTCCTTTTGTGATTTTGGACACAATTCAGAAGACAATTGAAAATGAAAAGCAAAAGGAGTAGAAACTATCTTTGCATCAATCATGCCAAATTTGTCCACAACTTTGTTAATGTAATCCTTTTGAGACAGTAATTTCTTTCTTCTTTCTATCCCATGTGATTGTCATACCAAGAATCTTCTTAGCTACCCCTAACTCCTTCATGGCAAACTTGCTAATTTTGTTTTCAGCTCACCAACAATTCTAGAACTTGTACCGGCTACCAACATATCATCAACATATAGAAGAAGAATGACAAATTCACCATTTGGAAGTTTCTTGTAATAAATACATGGATCAGATTCACATCTTATGAAGTTTTGATCAATCATGAAGCGATTAAATTTCAAATACCATTGTCTCGGGGCTTGTTTGAGCTCATACAAATTTTGTTTTAACCTGCAATAAAGGTGTTCGTGCCCCTTTTTGATAAAGCCTTGAGGCTTCTCCATAAACAACTCCTCATCTACATCATCATGTAGAAATGCAATCTTTACACCAAGTTATTCCAATTCAAGATCCCACACAACTGCAAGTCCCAAAACAGTGTGGATAGTTGTCATTTTAACAACCGGTGAGAAAATCTCAGTGAAATCAATCCCTTCTTTCTGAGCATAACCCTTTACCACTAATTTGGCTTTATAGCGTGTGTTGCCTCCACCTTCATCTTTCAGTTTATATATCCACTTGTTCTTAAGTGGTTTTCGATTTGGTGGAAGGGTGACCAAATCCCGTGTCTAATTAGCTTCCAAAGAGCTCATTTCTTCTTGCATAGCGATTTCCCATTTATCCTTATCACTGCTCACACAAGCTTCTTTATAATTTTCTGGTTCTATATGCTCAGAGATTAAAATCTTAGGCTCTGCCTCTTCAACAAATAACAATTCATAGTCTGAAAATTTAGACGGAATTTTCCTATGTCTGGTAGATCTCCTTAATCCTTGATTATTTGAATCATTATTACTGTTATTATTTGCCCCCCTATTCAAAGAATTGGTTTTGTCACAAATTCCAGGTTGTGAATGTCCTCCAAATTCTTCTATTCTCTATCCAAAATCCTTTGCATTTTGAGAAGATGCAAAATTGTTGTCTCAAACCTAAATCGCAAACTCCTTGAGGCTCTGTGTGAGTGTTTTGCTCAAAGACACCTTGCGTGGGATCCAATTCATTTGAAAAATCAATATGCTGTGTTATGTGGGATCCAATTCTCTGAGACTATCGTGTACCTTGATCTCTGAGACTGTCGTGAGTGTTCTGTAGTGTGCCGTGTACTAGGGTTCGCATTGAGAAGGAGTCTCTGTGATTTTCCACAGGAGATGCAGGGGAATAGCCTTTTGTCGAGTCAAAACCGTGTGGAGTCAAGGCGGCTTCAGGTAGATTGTGAGGTAAGGCAGCTTCAGACAATTTGCCAACAATTTGATTGAAGACCGAGTTACTCCCATACTCGGTATCGGTTTCGGCTGATGTGAAGACAGTTTTACTGCCACCAAATGGTTTCATGCGATCACCATTTGCAAGGGTGAAGACCGAATTATTGTTAACCATGCGATCACCATTGACAGGGATCAAAACAAGGTTACTCCCAATCATGATATCACCATTGGTTGGGGTCAAGACTAAGTCACTGGTAGGCAAGACATTGCGGTTTATGCCATGCTGCATGGTGTCCAAACCAAAAATGTTGCGTAGACTAGATCTTCTGCCATGTTGATCAATGAGTAGTGTGTGCATTCTATTTTGTATGTCATTAACCATGTTTTTCCTACCCCCAAAACAATTTTTATTGATGCTTGCAACTCCATGTGACTTTGGATGTTGCCTAGCTCTCGAGGTAAATTCAGAACCAATTGAATTCGATTCATCATTTCCATTAGTCATTGAGGAAGATGAAGTAGGTACAGGAAATAACACAGAGGTGGGTGAAGGCTGAGGATGAACTGCTTGGATGCTTTGAGAGGAGATGTGTGATAAATCAGTACCATTGTTGGCAATGTCTGCCAAAGGAATATAATCTTCTACATGTGTTTCTGTAGATAGCGCTGGAAACTTTGTTTCATTAAAAACCACATCTCGACTTCTTACTATTTTCTTCTCAATCGGATCCCAAAAATGAAAATGAAACTGATCTTCGCCATAACCCATGAAGATGCACTTCTGTGATCTGAAATCCAACTTTGTCCTCTTTTCTTTTGGGACATGAACAAATGCTTCACATCCGAATACCTGAATGTTTGAGTAAGAGATCCTCTTACCAAGCCATTCTTCTTCCGAAATACCAAATTCTAGTCTAGATGAAGGACTACGGTTAATTAGATACACAGCTGTATTGCAAGCCTCAACCCAAAACTCCTTGCTTAAATCAGCATTTGAAATCATGCACCGTGCTTTCTCAAGGATAGTTTGGTTGAGTCTTTCCGCTGTCCCATTTTCTTGTGGAGAATATGAGATAACTTTGATTCTATGAATACCATGGTCTACACAAAAATTGTCAAACTCCAAAGAGAAAAACTCTCCTCCATTATCCATTTTCAAGCATTTAATCTTATGACCACTTTGATTTTCAACAAGTGTTTTGAAAATTTTAAATTTTGAAAACACTTCAGATTTACGAGAAATCATATAAATCCATACCTTCATTGTACAATCATCAAGAAAAGTAACAAAGTAATTTGCCCCTCCATGAGAGGTTACCTCCGTAGGACCGAAGACGTCCAAGTGTATCAACTCCAATGGTGTTGTCTTCTTGTCATGGCCATTCTTCAAGAAGCTAACCTGTTTTTGTTTCCCACAAAGACAATGTTCACAAAATTCCAAATCTGTGGATTGAAGACCCAGTAGTTGTTCTCGGTTGAGCATGACCTCAAGTCCTTTCTTGCTCATGTGGCCTAATCTTTGATGCCAAAGAGCCGCATCGTTGCCCACAATAGTCATAGCGGCTCCCACCTCACTAATAGTTTTTACAACATAAAGGCTGCCTTTTTTTTCTCCTTTTACAATCACCAAGGAAGCTTTAGAGACTTTCCATTTATCTGTGAGAGTGGTGAGAAAACCTTGTGTGTATAGCTGACTTACAGAAATCAGATTTCTCTTTAATTTGGGAACATGTCATACATCTTTCAACAACCATTTGACTCCTCCATTTAAGTGCAAAACAACATCACCTTTTCCAATAATTTCACATGAATTATTGTCACCCAAATAAACATGTCCAAAATTACCTTCTTGGTAATTTGAGAAAACCTTCGTACAAGAAGAGGCGTGAAAGGAAGCACCGGAATCAATTACCCATGAATCTGATTTTGTGTCAGTTGTTGATAAAATTAGGATACCCGGATCCTTTTCATGAGTTATGTTTGCTTGACTGTCCAACACCTATTCTTGTACCTTCTTGAATTTTCTACAATCTTTCTTAACATGACCAGCCTTCCCACAAAACCAACAACCACCTTCTCTTCCTCTAGATTGTGATCTTCTAGCTGATTGTGACCATCGGTTGTAATTATTTCTACCTCTATGTTGGCTTCTTCCTCTATTCTCGGTGCTCACCATTGTGAGAGCATCACTGTGTGAGCTCTCATCATTCTTCCTCCTTAAGCCTTCGGAAAGAAGAGTGGCAGATACTTCATCGAAAGTCAACTTTTTAGAACTTAAGGCTGAAGTGCTTACAATTGTAATAACACCATCCTAGCTACTTGGTAGAGAGCATAAAAGAAGAACAACTTTACTCTCATCATCTTGTGTCATGCCAACCGAATTGGCTTGGCTGATCAATGTGTTGAATTCATTTATGTGGCTTGCCATTGCGCAACCTTCCTTCATCTTGAGCTTGTACAATTTTTTCATGGTGAATACTTTATTTGCAGTCGACGACATAGCATATGTTTTTATAAGTTTGTCCCAAACTTCTTTTGTTGTTTTCTCTTTTGCAACATTGAACAACACATTTTCATTAAGCGAAAGGAAAATTGTTGCCTTGGCCTTTTCGTCAAGTGTTACCCAATCTTCGTCTTTCATGGCAGCTGGCTTCTTCATTTTTCCATCGAGCACAAGAGAGAGATCTTGCTTAATCAACAAAGATTTCATCTGAATCTTCCATATCCCGAAATTTTTCTTAGAAAATTTATGCACTTTGAAATCTTCCATGATTCCGAAATTTCAACCTCCAAAATCTCAACAGCGATTCAACCTCACTCTGATACCAATTGTAAAGATTTAAAAGCAGAAAATAAACAGAAGATAAACATAATATAAATGCACAAAGATTGAAGACACATATTTATCGTGGCTCGGTAATTAGCCTACATCCACACTGAGAGAAGAGAAATATATATTAATGTCACCAAACAATGAGTTTTACAATGAAACAAGGCAGAGATATATAAGCCCAATCCAAGAAGCTGAAGGGACAAACAATTGGCAACATGACAAATGTCCGTTGGCCTTCCAATTCTTAACAATAAATGCCTCGGAAATTTTCAAAGCAATGCATCAACCCCAATCAGAGGTTAGTAAGGAAAAATTCTTATAGCTTCTCTCGAGGGTATATGTGCAAATTATGAATTCATAGACAAGGCATGTGAGCCGTGTGATAATGTGTGTATAAATTATTTTGTTGATAAAACTATGTGTGATAGAGGGCACCATGATCCACTTCATTATGTGTGTTTCTTTAGATTGAAGGATCCCAAATCACATCGCATGGCCATGATAGAGAGTGGTCGATTTTTCAAATTCTTGGGATTATTTTAATGAAGATTAGGCAGAGGCAACCTGAGGAATTTGAATAGAGATTTATTGTTGAATGTGTTACTTTGGGATTGCCATGTCCATAATACATATGATGTTGTCAATGCTTGGAGCTGGAGACAACATTTAATAAACTAAACGATTTTTTGCAAGGCAAATTTTCTTATCGGCAGTAACTGTTTCACTAAAAGACAATTTATTTCATAAAAGGAAGACTAAGAGTTTTATTGTAAAACCAATATTTGATGTTTTGTCTTTTAGCTTTTAAAAGGAGTTGGACTCAGAGATAGATGTTCAGTTTCTCATGACTTTTTGTTTGAAGGCTGTATGTAAATGTATAAATGAATGTGTGCAATTATGCTCTGTATTGTATTGTATCAATGACTAATAATAGAATGATTCCTTGCTTGAGAGTGGATGTAGGCAATTGCCAAACCACTATAAACTTGTGTCTCTTGTTTTGTTCTTATTTTTCTGTTTTCAATTTCGTTTCTCTACTTGTTTTAAATTACAATTGGTATTAGAGCCATGGTGAAGTATTGAGCAAAGATGGTGCCAAGACGTTGTGCCCATTGGTGGTATGGATGGACAAAAGATAAGGATTCAGAGGAGGAAACTAGGTTTGTTTCCTTCTCGACTCTTGATGCAATTGTAGCTATAATCGACAAAGAGATGGAAGAGAACAAAGAGGCCAAGAATTGGGAGGATTGCATTAACAAAGAAATTATGACCCTTAAAAAGGAGGTTTTGATGCTTAGAGAGTGAATTTCCTATATGCAGAAGGAAAAGAAGAAAGTTGTGAAAGAGTGGGAGTTTCCTGGAAAAATAGAAGAAACAAAGAGCTAAAGATGGAATTGGTTGAGCTCCATATAATTCTTACTGAGTTAGGAATTGGGGAGGAAAAATGTGAAACCGAAGAATCCATACGAGATGGAGTGGCTGGAATTGAAGGTAAAGTTACCGAGAGAATTGGGCCAAGGGATAGGCCTATGTTTTTTGAGGTTGCCAAGCATGGCAGTGGTGAGAAACCATGTGATGTCAATGGGAATGACAATATTGTGGCAACTAGGGAAGATGGAGAGGTGACGTTTTACCTGGAGGCTTTGCATAAGGAGCACATTGATTTGGGGATCTCATATGATCCATTAACTGGTGATTATGGCATGGATTTCATCTTGAAAGAGGAGAATTTTTTTAGTTTTGAAGTTGAAGATGTTATGTTGCTAAGTGTTATTAGTTCTGATTTATTTTGGAGAAGACTGATTCAAAGTGTTCATGAACAAAGTTTTGCAAAATTGAAATCTTCAATGGGTCAGATTGTTGTGTAAAGAATTGAAAATGCAGGGAATGTTGTAGAGCATGGTTGTGCTGGTTGGGCTTCAAGTGGGAGATTGTTGGGAATGTGAAGCCCAACAGTCACGCGTTTGTTCAGCTTCTCATGACTCTTTGCTTGAAGGTTGTATGTAAATGTATAAATGAATGTGCAATTATGCTCTGTATTGTATTGTATCAATGACTAATAATAGACCGATTCCCTGCTTGAGAGTGTATGTAGGCAATTGTTGAACCACTATAAACATGTGTCTCTTGTTTTGTTCTTATTTTTCTGTTTTCAATTTTTTTTTTCTGCTTGTTTTAAATTACAATAGAGGCATATTTGAGTAGGCTATTTATTGTTCAGATCTGGAGAACTGGAATGAATCTATTTTCTTGTACAGTGCCAATTAGTTCATAATTATTAATGAAAGCATTGTAGAATTGTCTTCTGATTGTGTCTTTCAATTTCATATGAATTGTAGATATCAAGGATGTTTATGATTTGGCATTGCAATTTCCTTGCAATTGTGTTACTATGTAGGTACGTTTCTATTTTCTTGTACAGTGCCAATTAGTTCATAATTATTAATGAAAGCATTGTAGAATTGTCTTTTGATTGTGTCTTTCAATTTCATATGAATTGTAGATATCAAGGATGTTTATGATTTGGCATTGCAATTTCCTTGCAATTGTGTTAATATGTAGGTACATTTCTTCAAAGAGGGATTAAATTCTAATTACAAATTGTAGTGGTTGAAGGATGTAATTCGAATTCAGATAAGCATATGATTTTGTAGCAACACAAGGGGTTGCATTAAAGTTAGGCATTGATGCTAAGAGGCTTACTAATTTGGATTGATCTGTATCTTTAATGTACATTTAGACATGTTGTTTGACTTTGTTTCCCAATTGATTAGGCACTTGTCTATGAGATTCCCTAATTTAATCCAGGCATATTCAATATAACGGATATAGCATTTGTATGGATTGTAGAAATCTAATAGATTTGATATTCAATATTATTAATCCTTTATTTATGTCATTTCCTTTGAATTTGTTTAGGGTAGTTTAGGGGTTTAGAAGACGAGTAGAGATCAGATTAATCTATTTCACATATTCATGTCACTCTAAAGTAGAGGATGCTTTGACTAAAGATAGATTATAGGAAGATTTAATCTATGTAATCATCAAAAAGGTGTACTCACCTCGGTCTAGTAGAGCCAAAAGTGTAGGGAAATTGGATCATTCTGATCACTCTCGTTCATTGGCCAAGTTAGTTGTAGAGCCTGATCATAGAACCTGACATAGTCTTAGGCTTTTACAACCTACAGATTTGGGAACCAGCACATACTTTGGGGAAGTTACTAATGATGTGGAAAAAATCAAGAGTTCCCTCTGCTAATGGATGTTCTTGAACAAAGTAATCTCCTTATAACAAAAACTGTTGTTATAAGAATGTGTCCCTATGCTGAGTTAAAGATTATTAAGATTGGGAAATCTTTTGATGATGATGAGAAACATAATAATTCCTCCCTCCATGAATTTCATGATATTTTTTCTTGGATTTATTCTAATATCCCTGATATTAATGCTACAATTGTTACCCATAACATTATCTTAATTCTTGATGCTAAACCTATTAAACAAAAGATCCAAAAGATGAATCCTAAGATTTATTTTCTTGTTAAAGTTGAAATTGTAAAACTTCTTACGCTAGTTATTTTCGTTCTATAGATTATTCTCCTCGGATTTCAAATATTGTTTCCATTGCTAAACTAGATAATAAGATACAAACGTGTGTTTATTTTTGAGATTTTAATAAGACTTCCTTAAAAGATGATTTCCCTCTTCCTGATATTGACATGATTTTTTATTCTACAACTATAAATGCTTTTTTGTCTTTTATGGTTGTATTTTTAGGATACAAGCAAATTTTCACCAATCCTCAAGACCAATATACAACATCCTTCATAACTCCTTGTGGAACCTTTTGATGGATTGTTATGACTTTTGGGTTAAAGAATATTGGAGCCACTTATCCACGTGCTATGACCCTTAACTTCCACAATTATGTTCATAAAATCTTAGAGGATTACATTGATGATATTTTGGACAAATCTATTTTGTGCCAATATCATGCTCAAATCCTCTAAAAAATCTTTGAACAAATCCATAAATATAACATGCATTTGAATTCTCAAAAATGAGTTTTTAGTGATGATAGTGGAAAAATATTAGGATTTATAATATCACATTGTGGGATTGAGGTGGATACAAATAAAATGGTATACTCTAAAAACATCTAGTACCCTTTTCTTATAGAATACCTTTGATGGTCCTAATTACCTTCCCTTGCAAGACAAACATATAGATAATTGTGCTTGGATCAAAACCTTTGGGAGTCTGTCTCAATCATTTGTTGGAAAGTAATGTTTTGGAGAGCTAGGGATCACTTGAGGGTTGTCATTTATGGCAACACTTATGTTGGAGTAATTGCATGTTGAGAAGTTTGCCACTGGAGTCTCAGTCATGAAAATGACTAAGTCCAGAATCAGGATAATATGGTACAATGCTACAGGTTTGATCAATGATGAAAATATATAAGGTATTAGAGCTTGCGAAGTTAACTGAAGGTATTTTGGGATGTATACATGCTTCAGTTAAGAGGGCATTAGTTTTGGTTATTAGATCTGTGAGATACAGTGTTCGGAAGGTATGTGAAGACAGTAAATAGTATAACAGGGTATATGAATAGTTGCGATGATCAAGGAGAGTATAGTGGATATGATAACGTGCTAAAATAGGTGAATATAGTATATTGTCGACTCTTCGGTAATATAAGATCATCAACTCCATAATTATCATTTCTATAAGTTACTATTATGTTTTGTATGGTATTTGTGAAGCTGACTTGAAGGCTGATTTTGTATAAGTATAGAGTGCTTTTGTAAAAGCGATGTATGGATGTTTTTTATATGATCAAGTAAGATTGTGAATCTAAGAGTAGAGATCAGATGCAAGATCAATAAGAGGCCGAACTATAACTAGAACTATCTGAGCAAGACAAGTGCTTGTATTGTTCACATTTTAGAGAATTCTTTTGAGACAATTTTGATTGTAAGAGCAGTGTGCTCACCACCTTTAACCAGGTGTTTTGTATACCCCTAACAGGGTTTTGTATTCCTCTAACAAGGAAATGTACTATGTAACAATCAACTCCTAACTGGGCTATATCTCCTAACAAGGACATTATATTTTAGTGCATATTTGTGGGTACCATCCCCACTGGAGTTTTCCCTTGGCCAGGGTTACCTCGAGAACAAATCATGGTGTCATGAGTAATGTGTTATGTGTGTACTAGAAAGAGTACCTTCATAGGGTTAGTATTACAAATAAATGAATAAAATAACTAAATTACCAAAAAGAATAAACTATTTTAACAAATTAAGAACAATTAAGCACTCTATGGATCTCTATTCAGGGATGCTAATGCAAAGCTCTCAGTAAGCTTCCATTAGTGACAGTCCTAAAATGAGAATGAATGATAAACAAAGCTAATAGTTCAATTCCAAAGTGAAATTAAGCCTAATTAGCTCTAAATTGTCTTTCTAGCTCTAATTTGCAAGAGGTTTGATGCTATTCTCAGATTTGTGGATGATTATTGAGTGAATTATGCCTTGCTTTTATTGATTTTGGTAAGGGTAGGGGGTGTAGTTGAGTTGATCAAGGTTAGGTGAGAGTTGAGTCCATGGTTCCACCTTTGGAACCATTTAAATATTGTCCTCAAAGCTTGAGACAAGAGGACAAAATGAGTGGACAAGATGCATCCTCCAAGTGAGTGATTGAGATTCGATTTAGGCTTGATCCATGTGAGCTGGGTCCTAAATTCCTATTGGTTGATTGATTTTCCTCCTATTTGGTGGTTGAAAGATAGGAATTAATTAATTGAATTTATTTAATTTGTTTAGCCATGTGTAACCCTTAAATGGGTTGATTTGATTTAATTTGAACTATATAGTTAATTAGATTAATTGTACAATGTATTGATTAATCATGATTTATTAGGTTTAAATCGATTTAATGGCATTTGATTTTCAATTAAATTTGGATTAAGGTTCAATTGCAATTTGTCTTTCATTTTGACTTGATTTGATTTAATTGTATTGATTTTTGCCTTGATTTCTCACTTAAATGATCTTGTCCAATTTTCGGTGATTACAAATGCCCTTCTTTGAGTTGACATGCACAACGTGTTGATTCAAAGAATGTCTTGATTCAACTTATATAAGGTCTTGATTCCATTGATGATCGATTTCAATGTTTAGATATAAGATGCAGATTCTGATGAAGTTTGATTAAATTTGATGTCCTGATGGTCAATTTGATGATAGTTTGTTTGATATGGTACCTGGTTCGATCTGATTAGATGTTTGATGCCCCTTTCAATTGATAAGCAAAATTTTTTTTGATAAAAGATTACACTTTGATTTGATGGTTGGCCCCTCATTTGATGATAGTGATCCCTTTCCTGATTATCCAAGTGTATGCCCCCTCGGAAATGAAATGAAATTTGATCATTGTTTGAAAAAGTTGACGGTCTAGGTCATTTTGCGTTAATTAGGTCAATTTAAAAATGAATTTCGATTTCATTTCTGATAATGATTTTGCATTCGTGTGATGACAAATGCCCCTGATTTGGCAGATTTGGTGAAAATTTTGGGTCCCTAGTCATTTTCTGGTCAAAGATGCCCTTTTTAGGTCAAAATGGCCTATATAAAGGGGTAAAAAGTCAATTTTACTATTCATTTTCACTTTCCTTTTTGACTTTTCTCTCTGACTCTCTCTGAGCTTATTGTAATGGTTATCCTGATTCAAGAGCATTGATTTAAGCGTGGGCAACAATATCATCGGCCGCCGACCTATGGACCTCGGGTAAGTGCCTGATCCACTTAGTTTTCAATTTAATGTATTTAATTCCAAGAAAATTTCCTGCAAGAACCCTCTTTTTTTGTATTTTTCACTCCAAATAACACTTTTAATCATTTCTTTAGTGCGTTTGCAATTCTTTTTGCGCTTCCACGCTTTGAAATAGCACTTCTGCAAGTTTAAATAATGCTTTTACACGTTGAAACTAGGGCATCATTCACTTTCAATTTTTTCTTTAGTGCATATAAAAGCTTTTGCCCTTTTGATGTGTTTATTAGCGCATTCAATAGTTCCTTTAGCGCTTTTACAACCTTTTAGCGCTTTCACCTTAGAACAACACTTTTAATTTTTAGATAGCACTTTTAATTTTTTAAGTTGCTCTTTTGCTTTTTAGCGCTTTTAAACATTAAAATAGCGCTTTTACCCTGTTAGGAAAAGTTTGCAAATGACTTAGTCAGTTTTCCAAACTGGTCAGTGTCGTTGATCAGTTGATTGGTTTAGGTAATAAAACTGATTTTGTAGCGAGTCATAGGATGTTAGTTTGAATCAATTTAGTTTGAATGTTTGATTGTCGATCTAGATATAGATGATGGGTGATGATAAATTTTCCGTCCTCTCTGAATAGAATCAGGAAAATTGATTGTGGTTTGATATTTTGTAAATGTTTTATTGACTTAGGATAATTCAAAAGATAACTGATTTCAAAACTGATGTGATTTAACTTTCTTTTTGTAGGTCGTGCTTAAGTCACTGGTTGTTCGAGGCTTATATCCTTTACCGTTTAGCATGATCGACATTCTGAACGCTCCAGATCGTCGACACATAGGTAGATGTGAGCTTTCCTTCCTACTTGTCTTACCTCAATTTTGAGTGAATCAAGGGTTGATCATAGCTATGGCAGAGAGGTGGCACTCTGACCATAATACCTTCCACTTGTCAATGGGGGAGATGACTATCACTCCTGAGGATGTGTACCGCATCCTGCGTATCCCTACCCGTGGTGAGCTAGTTTTCTATGACTAGGTCTATGATGACACAACATGTCGGTGGGTGTTCCAGGACCCCATGATCGGTCATGACCATATCCAATGGTCCCAGTTTCATTCATTCCCAATTCTTCCAGCTGTCTTGGGTGCTCTTATTGGTAGCTTCCTTCTCCCTGATGGCTCGGCCCCGATGGTTTGATTAGGGTTCTTGCATTCTGGCGTAGCTGTACCATGATCTACACATAGTAGTTTATCGGCACTCTTCGACTCTCTCTACGGGAGTGATTCTATTACAATTATGGACATGGGAGCATCTCCCAGTGATTAGGCCAGTTGCAGTGCATCACTGTGATCCTGAGTGGCCGTTTACTTGGATGTACAAGGGCATGGTGGTGCAGGCCCACATGGGCAAGTTAGATTACTGGCACCGCATGATTGATGACATGGATCAGGTCATCTGGTGACCATACATTGGATGTGAGGCGTGGCCTGAGGACGCTACAGAGCTTCCATTTATGTGTTGCCCTCGATGGATGATAGGCCGCACTCCACACATTATTGAGAGATTTTTCTTCCGATGAGTGCTACGACAGTATGGTCATACACAGGGTATGCCACAGGGTGTTGCTATGTATGCCTATGTGGAGGCTAATAGATCACTATGGGGGCCTGTGGTTGATTTCAAGACAGCTTGTCAGGAGGTACAAGACCTAGGTCACTTGTCGTGGGACATGAGAGATCATGTGATTGATGCAGACATCATTGATGAGTATGAAAATTGGTTCGCTCAGAACCCTTTTTCGAGGTTTACTGATCCAGCTAAGAGGATACCTGGGATTGATGAGGAATCAGATGATGATGGTGGGGATGGAGGTGATGGTGGGTATGGAGATAGGGGTGGTAGGAGACGGGCTTGTCGAGGATGATCGGATCATCAAGCAGCTTGAGCAGGCAGCGTGTTGATACCAGTTATTGTTGCTGCTCCCATTCCTCCTAGGGGTGGTAGTGGTGTTCAGATGAGGGGTGGTCCTACTGGGGGTTGAGGTGTTGATAGGGTTTTGCATTGGGTTGTTGTGGATCTTGCAGCTAGACAGGGCCATCATAGGTCAAACGTCAGAGGCAGGTGGATGCCCAGGCAACACAAGCTTTGTTAGATCAGGCACAGGGTAGGCACAGGATCCTCCGTAGGTTATCTCGCCAATTATTCCATAGGCTCCTGCTTCTTCTTCTATGCCATCTTCTTCATCTTGTCCATCTTCTTCTTCTTCTATTCCATCTTTATCTGTTCCATCTTCTTCCATGCCATCTTCTTTGATGCCATCCTCTTCCATGCCTCCGCCATAGGCTCTAGTGGCTGCATCAAATATTCGAGCCTTATAGTCATATGTGTCTGAGATTAGACAAAAGGTTAGCTAGCTCAGTAGTATGATGCAGACTTTTATGGCCGCTATGAGTCAGCATGGGCTACAGGCTATTTTGAGTAGACCTCTTGATACTAGTCCTAGTCATGATGGTGCTGATAGTGCTGGTGGCTCAGCCAGTTGATTTGAGATGATATACATTCTTTTATACATTGATGTACATGATGATCTCATTTTTGATAACGAGACATTGGACTCTATTCTATTCTTTTGATCAGTTGATGTTCCCTTATGTGTTGATACTTGTTGATACTTTGATGAACTTTGATTTCTTGATGTTTTATGATGATACCGCAGACTTTGATACTCAGTTGATTTATAATGATGATGCCATAGACTTTGGTTTCTCAGTTAATAGATTTACTTTATGTGATGTCATTATGTGTTGGACCTCATTTTTTAGGTGATTTACTATGATATGCAGATCTATATGCTTCTATCTCCTATATGCTTTTTTTTATGTTTTTCAGAATGTAGTTTTATGATGGATGCACATGTTCTATTTATGCTTCAATGGTTGTCTTATGTATGACATAGAATAGATGAATGGATGCAATATAAATTGAATGATGTGAGTTTTATAATGATTAATGTTATGCTATTTTAATGCTTTATGGATGCAAATGATATATAAATGCGTTAGATGATGATGTAATGATTTAATGAATAATGTGATGTAATGGATGTATTTATTTTTTATAATATGGATATATGTAATGGATTTGAAAATGTAAATGTGATGTAAAATGTGATGGACCTATATGATTTAATGATTAATTATTCTACACGTTATATATAGATGAATGTTGATGAACACAATGCAATGATATTTAATGTAGGATGAAAATAAATGTATGAATAATGCAATGTGCAAAGTTTTTGAACTAACTAAATGATATGCACCTAATGATGAATTTATGTCTATTTGAATGAAATGACTTAATGGATGCCATGAACATTAATGAATGTAATGGTATATGCACTTAATGGATTGATATGAATGATTTAAAGAATGCATACTAAATGAGATGGATCTTTTAAAATGAATGCAACCTAATGCAATTAACTTAATGAATTGGTTTTAAATGATGAATGCAACCTAATGCAAAGAATCTAATTGGTACTTTAGGGTGGAAAGTCCTGAATGAATGCAATATAACATGGATCTAACAAATTCTCATGAACTAATGTAATGCACCTTTGTTTTTTATTTTGGATTTCCAACACACTCGATCACATATAGTTTTTGATGCTTCTTTTGATTTTTGATTTGACTACACCCCCTTTCTATTTTCCTCTTACAATTTATTTTTTAGGCTAAGAAAGGAAAATACATTAAATGCATTTAATCTAAGATGTATGCAACTAATTGTCACTATTCAAAAATTTGGAGCTTATATTCATCATTGAGCAGTTTTTGGAATCCTGATTTAGTACAATAATCACTAGTTCAACTATGATGATATAAATACTCCTTTCACCTCTTTCATTGCTTTCCCATCTCTTTTTGGTACGACTATCACTGATTGAAATCAATCATGAGAGTACAAATACCGATTTTGTCATATTTTATGTTGCAAGTGGATTTTGGTATTATGATATTAAACATCAAAATATCCAAGATATCCTTTTGCGTAAACAAACAAAAATTTTAGTTTCATCATATGTACAAGTCCTCGATGATTCTTTGATGATCATGTCCTTAGACAAATAATACATGATTTAAAACTTTGATCTTAAGACAGTCATTTAGAAATCAACAAAATATCATGCTTTCATCATAGCTTGTCTAGTTTAAAAACTTTCATCAATTCCCTAGAAAGACATGATTTCATCAATCAAGTCAACACTTTAGAAAAAAAATTTGCAATGTTTTTCAAATCCATATTTCAAGTGTAGTTCCATCCATTTCATACTTTTAATCCCAATAAAGATAGGGTCGTGTAAGATCTTGGATCAATTTTTGCGTTTGGTTCAACTTGGATTAGAGTTAGGATTTGATTGAGCGTTTCTCTTGTGTTTTGATGAATTGATTCGATGATTGATTGAAGTTTTCTTTTGATGAATCCTTCCTCCTTTAGAGTAGATTGCCCCCAGTTTGATATGATTACATTTGTGGGACTTAGGACAATTTGTAGATTAGGTGACCAAAATCCTTAGGTACTTGCAAATGCAACTATGGGGTTTTATTATGCAATATATACAAATGCCAGTGAATGCAATATTTACAAGGATGACTGCTAGGTATGCAACTGACTAGGACTTTCAATGGAATCTATTTACCAGGTTTTCACCGATTGAATGGATCTTGTTTTATTTTTATGTTTTAAAAGCTTTTTCCTTTTTTTGCTACCAAGGCACCTATTTGCTAGGTTTTCACCAAGGCACTTTTTCTCTTTTCTGATTTTTTTTGTATTTTCTCTTTTTTCAATTTTTTTTCTTTTCATATTATCAAGGCACCTATTTGCTAGGTTTCACCAAGACAACATCTTTTTGAGGATCATATCTGAATATTTTTGGCTTTCTTCATGCTCAAATTTTTACTATTTTTTATCTTTTCTGCATTTCTAATTTGTTTTATTTTTTTTCTTTTCAATGTTTTTGGTATTTTCAAGATCTCTTTTGACTATATACAATAAATAGGATGCTTTTCATATGACATTTTTGATACTCTTTTCCTTTATCCCTTTCATCCGCTTCATATGTAGAACCTTTTGAGATGAATTCTATTGATAGGTTCTTATAATTCTTCTCCATCACAATCAGCTAATTTATAGGTGCTTGTTCCAAAAGATGAAGTGATCACAAAAGGTCCTAACTAGTTTGCTTCCCATTTTCCTTTCTTTTCTCTTTCTGCTTGATTCTTGGGATTTTCTCGCAAGACTAAGTCACCTATTTGGAATGTTCATGACTTGATATGCTTGTTATAAGTCCTTGACATTCAGTTTTGATATACTTTCAAGTGATCAAAGGCTTGTTGCTATTTTTCATCTAGCAGTTCTAGTTCATGCAACCTAGCAACTCTATAATCTTCCTCACTTATCAAGCCATGTAGAGATACTCTTAAGGATGGAAGTTCTACCTCCAAAGGTAAAATTGCTTCTATTCCAAAGACTAAGGAAAATGGTGTAGCTCCTGTTGGCATTTTGATACTTGTCCTTTAAGCCCATAAGGTTGGGTTTATTTTTACATGCCAATCTCTTCTCGAATTATCAATAGTTCTCTTCAATATTTTTAAGATGTTCTTATTTGTTGCTTCTGCTTGTCCATTACCTTGGGGGTAATATATTAAAGATGAGTGATATATCATTTGAAACTTTGTGCATAACTCCTTTAAATCCTTGTTTTTGAAGTGTTTAGCATTATCGGTTATGACGGCATGTGGGACACCATATCTACATATTATGTGGTTTAGAATAAACAAGGATATCCGGTTTCCTATGGCATTTGATAAGGGTATAGCTTCCACCCATTTGGTAAAGTACTCTATTGTAGTGATGATGAATTTATGACCATTTGAAGATGGTGGATAAATCATCCCTATTAAGTCTAAACCCCTTTGATAAAATGGCCAAGGCATTGTCATAGGATGGAGCTCTTGTGCTGGTACATGGATCAAGTTCCCATGATATTGACACTTTCGACAAGTTTTAGCAAAGTGACAAGAGTCATTTTCCATGGTAGGCCAAAAATATCCTATCCTAAGAAGTTTCTTAGCTAGGGTTAAACCATTCGAATATGACCCATAAATCCCCTCATGAATTTCTTGTAAGGCTACGTTTGATTTCTCTTTCTCTAAACATATAAGAAGCATTCCATCTAGACTCTTACGATACAATGTGTCAGATATTAAGGTATAACGAGAGGCTTGTTGGATAAAGCTTTTCTTTTGATTCCTTGTTTGGTCCATGGGTAGGATTTGGTCTTTTAAGTAGGTATAAATAGATCCATACCAAGGTGATTCATGTCCGGTTAGCAAAAAAATGGTTGAGGATGGGTAGGGTCAAATGCGGGTTGCTCAATTTCTTCTACCAGGAATTCATATCTGGCGCTTTGATCTGGTATTTGGAGAAGTGACGCCAAAGTTTCCATTGCATCCGCTACTTTATTCTTCTCTTTTGTGACTTGCTCAAATGTGATGAGAGTGAAATATTTCTTGAGGTTCTCAACCATATTTTTGAAAGGTATCATCTTGTCGTCTTTAGTTTGATATTCATCATTGATTTGATTGATAACTAATTGTGAATCTCCATAGACTTGTAGTTCTATCACTTTCCATTCTAATGCCAATTTAATCCCAATGACCAATGCTTCATACTCAACTATATTATTTGTGCATGGAAATAGTAATTTGTATGATTTTAGAATTGTAGATCTTTGAGGAGTAATCAAAAGTATGCCTACTCCTGATCCATGTTGTGTATAGGAACCATCAAAATATAGTTGCCATATTTTTGCTTCAACATTCACAATTTTAGAATTTAGAAATTTCACTTGTATTGGATGGTCATCTTGTAATGGTGATTCCGCTAATTGATCAACTATGATTTGGCCCTTGATAGATTTATGATCCACATATTCTATGACAAATTCGCTTAGCACCATGACCCATTTGGCTAATCTCCCATTTAATGCTATTTTTCTGAGAAGATATTTCAAGGGATCAATCTTTGCAATGAGCCAAATCTTGTGGGATAACATATAGTGGCATAATTTTTGGGAAGCAAAAACTACGGCCAAACATGCTCATTCGATGAAGGTGTAATTCAATTCATATTTCACCAAAGTCTTGCTTATGTAGTATATGGCCTTTTCTTTTCCTGATTCATCTTCTTGTGCCAAGAGTGCCCCTAATGAGTGTTCAGTCACTAAAATGTATAAAATTAAAGGCTTGCCTCTTATAGGTGGCATCAAAGTTGGAGGGTTCATTAGATATTTCTTTAACAAGTTGAAGGCTTCTTCACATTTCTCATCCCATTTGAAAACTATGTCCTTATGAAGGAGTTGAGTGAAATTATGGCACCTTTCTACCAATTGAGATATGAACCTTCGAATGGATTGGATCCTACCTTGAAGAGATCTCATCTAACTTATGTTTCTAGGTGCTTCCATTTCCATGATGGCTTTGACTTTGGTTGGGTCTACCTCTATTCTTTTTGCTAAAACAATGTACCCTAGTAGCTTCCCTGATTGAACACCAAATGCACACTTCTTTGGATTTAGCCTTACTTTAAATTGTTCCAATCTTGCAAATATTTTCTCTAAGATGGGTAGATGTTCATCTCTTGAGTGAGATTTAGCAAGTATATCATCTACATAGTCCTTCATGAACTTACGCATCATGTCATGGAATATAGTCATCATGGCTCTTTGATAGGTTGCTCCGGCGTTCTTTAGACTAAAGGGCATAACATTCCAAAAAAATGTCCCCCATGCACATGTGAATGTTGTCTTGTCTTGATCTTTAGGTGCTATCTTTGTTTGATTATAACCACTAAACTCATCCATAAGTGAGAACATTGAATGTCCTATTGTCAGATCCACAGTGGCATCTATGCTTGGTAATGGAAAGTCATCTTTAGGACATGCAAGATTAAGATCCCTAAAATCTGTGCAAATTCTAATAGATTTTTCTACTTTTAAAACTGGCACAATGTTTGAAATCCATTGGGCATAATCAATGGCTCTTATAAACCCTACTTTCAACAATTTTTCTAACTCCACTTTTACAAGCAAAGCTATGTGTGGATGCATCTTTCTTAATTTCTGCTTTATCGGTCTTCCTCATTTTTATGTTCAAATGATGCATGATTAAATTCAGATCTAATCCTAGCATATCATCATACGACCATGCAAAATTGATTTGTTTTTCTTTGAAAATTTTGATGAAGTCTTTTCTTTC
The DNA here is from genome assembly GCA_027943335.1 of Chamaecyparis obtusa. NCBI lineage: Eukaryota > Viridiplantae > Streptophyta > Pinopsida > Cupressales > Cupressaceae > Chamaecyparis > Chamaecyparis obtusa. The sequence goes on from BSBK01002952.1 coordinate 868,963, forward strand.
TTGATGAAGGGTCACACCACCCTTACCAACTCATAACAAAAAATATAACAAAATGGAGACAAAGAGAAGACAAAATGCTTTACAAAGCATACATTAATACTTGAAAATAATTACAACTTGAGAGATCTTACATCCCCAAAACTTATAATCCAAGAGCTTACAATCCAAGAGCTTCAACTTAAGAGCTTCTTCCCCAATACAAGATCCTACAACTTGAGAGCTTCTTACCCAATATGAGATCCTACCACTTGAGAGCTTGCTTATGAATGCTCTTATGCCTTCTTTATATAGGCACTTCCCACCCAAGATATTACAACACAACCAATGTGGGATAAAAGGTAAATGCAACTACCTTGATACAAATATTAAATACCCACCCAATTAATATTTAGCACCACCATGTGGGCCAATTAAAAAATTACATTGCTTTTGTGGCCAATAATAAAATAGAAAGGTGTAACTACCTAGCTACAAATATTAATTGCAAGGGCTTTCTACAAATTTCTAAAATGCCACCTACACACCTCGATAAATGAAATGATTTATTTTTTATTTATTTATTTATCTATGCACCTTGGTAAATGAAATAAATTTCTTTTCTTTTTTTTTTCTTTCATTTTTTTTTCATTTTTTTCCATTTTTTTTAATTTTTTTTTCTCTTTTTTTTTTCTCTTTTTTTTTCTCTTTTTTTTTTGTATCATGCCCCCTTTTATTTTTGTGATGCAAGATGCTCCTGCATCAGACACCCAAGATAGGAAAATGTTTGTGGATATAGATTCACAAAATAAAGTAGCCACTACTAACATTTTTTTTCTTCTCTTCCAACACCTTTTTGGAACAAGTATTCGTTGCCGATGTATTTCTTTTTTCCTTCTTTTCCAACACCTAGTGGGAACAAGTATATGCTACCGACAATACTCCTCTGCAATCAAATTTGTCCATCTGTAACTCTCATTCTCCTCCAAAATTGTAGGATTTAATGCATCTGTAGTAAACTCTGTAGTACTATACAAATCTTCTTTTGCATACCAAACATCACTTGCAAGGTCCTCATATAAAGCATTATCATTATCTTTCAAATCTATCTCAAAGTTAGCATCCCATGATTCATAAAAATTTACCTCTTTCATATCTTCATCTTTGTTTTCTTCTTTCGTGTCTTCAACAAGGCATGTAACAACTTCTTTCCTTTGACCTCCAACCAAGACGTTCCACTCTTCCTCAACTACTGCAATCTTCATTAATAAATCATCTTCATCAACTTCATGTTCATGAATCTTTGCATCTTCACGCTCTACCTCTTCTTTTGTATCGCATGCATGATACTCCACTGTAACTTCTTTCTATCCCGCATCCAAAGAATTGCCATCATCTCTTTGAATCGCTCTTCTCTTTTTCAGCTCCACTTCTAATTCAGCCACTTGCTTCTTCAAATCCAGTATTGCAACTCTTGTCTTTTCTTGATGTCTCTCTCTATTTTTCTCAAGTCTAGGAATTCTAAGAATCCATCCAATCACAAAAGTCATCTTCTTCTTTCTCTTCTCCATGCTCATGTCCTCTTAAGAAAATATTCGACTAACCCAAGGTCCTGGTGCAAATTGCCTCACATTCGGCGATCTATCTACACACTCAAGAACTCCTACTCTGATACCACTTGATGAAGGGCCACACCACCCTTACCAAATCATAACAAAAAATAGAACAACATGGAGATAAAGAGAAGGCAAAATACTTTACAAAGCATACATTAATACTTGAAAATAATTACAACTTGAGAGATCTTACAACATGAGAGATCTTACATCCCCAAAGCTTATAATCCAAGAGCTTCAACTTAAGAGCTTCTTCCCCAATACAAGATCCTACAACTTGAGAGCTTCTTACCCAATAGGAGATCCTACCACTTGAGAGCTTGCTTATGAATGCTCCTATGCCTTCTTTATATAGGCACTTCCCACCCAAGATATTACAACATAACCAATGTGGGATAAAAGGTAAATGCAACTACCTTGATACAAATATTAAATACCCACCCAATTAATATTTAGCACTACCATGTGGGCCAATTAGAAAATTACATTGTTTTTGTAGCCAATAATAAAATGGAAAAGTGTAACTACCTAGTTACAAATATTAATTGCAAGGGCTTTCTACAAATTTCTAAAATGCCACCTACACACCTCGATAAATGAAATGATTTATTTATTTATTTATCTATGCACCTTGGTAAATGAAATAACTTTTTTTCTTTTCTTTTTCTTTCATTTTTTTTTCATTTTTTTTCATTTTTTTTCTCTTCTTTTTTTTGTATCATGCCTCCTTTTATTTTTGTGATGCAAGATGCTCCTGCATCATTTCCTCACTAGATAGAGACATTGCTAAGTGTATGATCCTTGGTTATGATTTTGACCCAATATTCACTTTTTTTGTTGGTTTGATCAAGATAGGAGATCTATCTTCATAGTGCTCGGGTAAAGTATCCAAACTCCCTTCTTTAGGTGCCTCTATTGGGTTTTCACCTTTGGAATCATTCTTTATTTCTTTCTCTTTTTGATCTAATGCTGCCACAATGTGGTTTTCAACATTAGATTCTTTCCATTTTTTTTTCATTTTTTTCATTTTTTATTGAATTGAGAGTTTGGATACTTTCCTTTGTCACTTCTTCCTGATATTTCATAGTAGAAGAAGGTTCAACAGTATTTAGGTATTGGGACACCAAGTTATCATTAAAAAATGTAGGGAGTATGGTAGGTTCAATGGAATCCCATTTGATTAATTTTTTAATAAATAAGGGTCAAAGGATCAATGTTTTGGTTTAATTCAATGGGGTTTAAGGATAAGACTTCGTTTGAAGGTTCAAACATTGTATCACTTAAATCTATAATATGTGCTTCTTCGAGATGTTCTAAAGAACTAGAGTCAAAATCTTCCTCACTAGAATCCTCTAAGGTTTCCGTTGGGTAAAAATCTCATGGATTAAACCTAATGTTAGATTCTTCCATAGTAGGTCTCCATGATGGTACATAGGGTTCTCCTACCCATTGATTTATTTCAATTGATTGAATTGGTACATTATCTAAGACCACTTGACTAGAACTTGAGGCTTGATTCTGACGGTTGTTCCTTTCCTTTGCTAGTAGTATAGGTGTGGATGACATCAACTTCCTTATCTTGACATGACTCACTTGACAATGAGTCCCATTCCCAATTGTTGGAATCCTCATCACTTTGAGAACCTAATTGTAAAATTCGGTCATAGACCTTAGGATAGTTCTTTTGAGTGTACCCTTGTTCTAGGTATCCTAATCCAGTCTTTTCTTTGTTGTCTCTCCATGTCATTTCAATGGGTTCAATGAGTCCTTCATTTCTTGTTCCTAAAGGTCCTTGTCCTTTGTATCCCATTTTCTGCACGATTTGAAATCCTTTTCCATATTGATGTGTAGGAATGCTTACATTTTGGATGCGCTTCTCATGTGCACTTGATTCCTCATCCTTATATAGCCAATTTAGGATTTCATTGTCTTCTTCCTCCATAAATGAAGATGTATTCACCCTCACAAAGTGATCATTGTATTTATGAGGTAGATTAGATGGCTTTCCATATGATTTTATAGATAAGGGTAGGTCCATCATGGATAAGGAGTATTCACCTACTCCTTTTTATTTAATTTGACATTTCTTTTCAAAGTTTCTCATCATATGGTCCATTTTTTGGTAATGAGCATCTTTGGTGTAGATTTGAATAGATTTAGCTTTGTCTTCTTTTTGCTTCTCAGGAGTACTCTCCTCACTAACCTTCTCTTTTCCTTTTGTCGATGTAGCTAGGTTAGTAGGACTTTGAATGTTTTCAACAACAATTTCTTTTTCTTCTTTTTCTTTTCCCTTCAAAGATGGAAGATCTTTTAAACTTTGATCTTGCTCTATTATTTGAGGAATAGACCCTTCTGCATTATGCGGGACTAAGGAATCATTGATATGCTTCATGTTATTATAATATTGAAAGTGGTTTGAGTCCCTGCTTACCATAATTTCTTGTCCTAGATAAGGGAATTTGAGACATTGGTGGTAATTCAAAGGCTCGTCTTGAATTTCATGGATCCAGTCTCCCTAACAAAATATTGTAAGTCAACTTTAAGTCTAGAACTTGACAAATGGTCTCTTTTTTTATGGGACCAACTCTAATATGAAGTACTATGACACCTTTAGAAGTTCTCTCTTCATCATCATAGGATTTTATGGTTATCTTTTTCTTTGGGTCAATAGCCTCCTCAAAAAATCCTAAGGCTTTTACCAAGTTTAGGGTACAAATATTCAAGTCATCTCCTCCATCAATGAGGACTCTTTTCACTCTATGCTTATGAATTAGAACCTCTATATGCAAAGGTAAGTTTTGTGGATGATTCAATGACATGTCATCTTGCTCTAAAAAAGATAGGCAATGAGGTGCAATAAGATGTCCCACCATGTTTTGAAATTTGTCTGCATCTAAATTTAGAGGCACATTAGTCTCTACCAAGGCTTTTTCTAGAATCTCCTTGTGAGTTGGTGAGAGCTTGAGAAATTCTAAAATAGAGATCTGAGCAGGGGCTCATGGTAATTGGTCTACCAAATTATATTGTTTTGATGATGAAGATGAGGTTTGATTTGGTAGAACAATTCTTGGAGCTTTTCTAGGTAGAGTAATTTTTTATGCTTGCCCCCTAGTTACAACATTAGATGTTGCTTCCCTTGGCTTTTCTTTTACCACGATAACATTTATAGTATTTTCATCACTATCTAAATTATTAATAATGTTATCATAGGTATGGGAAAAGTTGACTTTCTCATTACCTCTTTTATTATTTTGATTGGTGTTTGACGACTCACCCTTTTCATGGTTTAGGAAAGGGTTTTTGAAAGCTGTATGATCTTCAATGTTTTGGGGCCCTTCAACCTTTATCCTCCCATCATCAATTAGGTCTTGCACAAGGTGTTTCAATTTCATGCACTCATTAGTTTTATGGCCCTTATTACGATGGTATTCACAATGGTGAGAATCATTCCACCAATTCAGCTTAACTTGGGGTTCATATGGCCTTAGTTCGTGTAAGATAATGATTTTTTTGGACACCAAAGTCCTTAATGTATTTTCCAATGGTTCACCTAAAAAGGTGAATTTTCTCTTTTGATACGTGAAAAAGAAAGGCTTAGGTTTGTTGACATTAGAATTATTGAAGGGATTATTGTTAGCATTGTTGTTGTTATTGTTGGAATTGGTATTATTGAAAGGAGCTTTGTTAGTTTGATTCACATTATATGTATAATTTTCTCCACTTGATAAATTAAATTAGGGGGTAACTTTTAAGTTGTGTGCCTCCACAACTCCATTGTTCACAAGTTTTTTGTTATTGTTCTTCAACCATAGTTTAGGTTTATCGTTGCGATTGTTAGCCCCTTTATTGTTGTTATAATTAGACACATAATGATTATTAGTGTTGTTATAGGATTTATTGTCTTTGAACAATTTGACCTCTCCCCTCTTAACTGACACATCTTCAATTTTGATCCCATTCTCAATAAGTTTTTTGAATGTAGGGGGACATTGAATTTGGAGCCTATAGTTTATCTCTGCATGTAAGTTGTTCATAAATATTTCCATTTTCTTCTTCTCGGGCATACTTTGTGGATATCTTGCAAAAATTATCCTCCACCTTTGAAGGAATCCTAAGAAAGATTCACCATCCTTTTGTTTCGTATCACATAGTTTGAGCATGGTAATCTCATGTTTGATGTTGTAATAATAATGGGTTACAAATTTGGAGGCTAACTCCTTGAATGTCTTTATCCCTTGCGTAAGTTTGGAGAACCATTCCATGGCTTTCCCTCCTAAACTTGGAAAAAGTCTCATTAGGTATGTAGTATCATGCATAAATTCAATGCTTAGAGAGAAAAACTCTCTAAGGTGATCATGTGGGTCTGATTTACCTATGTATTTATCATACTTAGGAAAGACTACATTGATAGGAAACGGTGTCATAACCAAGCTTTTGTCAAAAGGGAATGGGCACAAGGCCTCGATAGCAAATGGCTTAGGTTTGATGACCTTTTTCATTAGGTCAATCTGTGCTTGGAACATTTTCAACTGTTTAGTCATAGCACTCATTAGATTATCCTCTTGTTTTTTCTTGAGTTGATCCACATCATAATCATGTGGGAGCTTTACCCCTGCTTGGGCTAGATTTAGGAAAAACTTCTCCCTATCTCTATCTATTAGTTTATCCATGACTTCAATAAATTCATTAAATTGAGCCGCTCTATTAGCCCTTTCTTCAAGTGTCTACTTAGGCCCTTGGTTAGCACTATTGATATTGTCATTGTTTCCTCCATGATGGTAATTGTGAAATGCAGAGTTCCTATCCATTGGATCAATCCTTTCTTCAAAAAGATGTGGGAGACTATTTCCTTGGTTGTGATTATTAAAAGGACTTTGATATTCAAATTTGGGGACCTCTTTGGCAATGCAAGTGTCATCTTCTTGTAAAGATAGTTTAAGTCTATGAGAGATTGTAGAAACTGGCATCCAACAAGGTTTGATTTCGAATCATTTTCCCCAATTTGGGTAATTGTTTGTTTTTATAAAGAGATTTTAAAATATAAGATGAATTTTCAAATGGATGTCTCTTACTTTTTCTATGTATTTTTCAAACAAAACAACCACACGTTCACTTGTTCTTTTTAATCCTCTACACAAAAAGTGTTTGAATTTGTAAGGATGTTATCACGGGTTTTTGCACAAAAAGATACTTCAAGCAATCTACCTAGCTCAAAATTTGGTTCATAAACATGACTCTATAAGGTAGTCTTTGCTAAGTTAACAAAGTATTTAATCAAGATTCTGTTCAAAATGGATATTAAACTTTCATCCTCCAAGTATATTAAGAGGCTTCCCACCACTGGTATGTTAGAGTTTTGCACAATCCCGAAGGACTACTCGAGGAAGTTCAAAAATTTAACACCCTTTTGTCACACACCCCATTAAGGATGCATGCATTTCATTTTATAGTGGGTTGGATGATTGCAACAAAGGCAATTGTATCCCACTTTGGGTTGTCCCTCTCATCGGCCTGGTTAAGACAAATTTTAGGAGGCGAGCCCACTATAGATCTAGCATGTTCATTTGAAAGCAATAAAGTGGAATAAAGAGATAGGTTTTGGGAGTTTGATTAACCAAAAGGTGAAGAGAATATCCCTATCTATTTCTCAATTCCCAAACACTTTTAACAATGTTCAATTATCAAACCCACTAACTAATGGGAATCAAGTATTTCTACTCTTTTCCACAAACAAGGGGTTGTTCAAATTTAGTGCTTGATTTACTTAGCCTTTCTTTTAATTAAGGAACTTGATATTTTTGGCATTTTGATTCACTTAGAAAGTGAAGAGCATATGCCTAGTATCAAATCTCTCAACCAATAATAGGCTGCTTTAATTACTAGATTTTGAAATTGACAAGGCTATAATTTAAGCAAAAATTGACCAAGTTTTAGGCTTACCTTGTTTCGAAGCTAGCTAAGGCTAGGGGCATTTTTTTATGAATTTTCCATTTTTATGCTTACCTAGTGGCGATCATTCCTTTCCATTCACTTTTCCTCCAAGAAGTTAGTCAACACAACCAACCAAAATGAAGAAAACAAGAATAACTTTTTAAAGCCTTATTTATCAAATTTTGACAAAAAATTAACTAAGGCAAGTAAATCCAATTTAATGATATGAACTTTGATTTATATGCTTCTACAATTTTCAAGTATTGTTCATATACCTCATTTTCTTGCTGAGAATTCTCCAAAACTAGCTTGATGTGTGCAATATTCTCCTCCTTGATCTATTTTGTCAAAGATTTCCCTTCATGATTAAATCTGGTCTCTAGTTTTTTTATTCTTTTATGACTAGTCATCCTACAAACACAGAGAAATCATTTTCCACAAGTTAAAATCTGTCAATTTTTAATTTAATTAAACGCACTACAAAATCTATTGAAAGAACTATTGAAATGCTTAAATGCGCTATGTATCAGATTAAAAGCACCGCAAAATTATTTAAAAGCACTGAAATAGAGATTAAAAGCACTGATAAGCTTAGCAAAGGCATTAAATAAATCTTAAAAGCACTAGAGAATTATTCAAACGCGTTGGCGAGTTAGGGAAAAAGCATTGAAAGAAAAAAGATAGATGACAGAAGAAATTAAAAGCGCTAAAACTCCCTATAAAGGCACAAAAATTTGTCATAGAAGCATTGGAGAAATTGTTCAACATGTTGGAGAAAGTAGCAAACACACAGTTAAATCTGCAAAACAGAGAGTTTAAACAAGGAAAATCCTAGAAACATGCAATTTTCTAAATTTTTGAAAGAATGAGGCCTAATGCCCCACGGGGGGTGCCATTTTGTGTACTAGAAAAAGTACCTTCATAGGGTTAGTATTGCAAATAAATGAATAAAATAACTAAATTACCAAAAAGAATAAGCTATTTTAACAAATTAAGAATAATCAAGCACTCTATGGATCTCTATTTAGGAATGCTAATGCAAAGCTCTCAGCAAGCTTCCATTAGTGACAATCCTAAAATGAGAATGAATGATAAACAAAGCTAATAGTTCAATTCCAAAGTGAAATTAAGCCTAATTAGCTATAAATTGCCTTTCTAGCTCTAATTTGTAAGAGATTTGATGTTATTCTTAGATTTGTGGATGATTATTGAGTGAATTATGCCTTGCTTTTATAGATTTTGGCAAGGGTAGGGGGTGTAGTTGAGTTGATCAAGGTTAGGTGAGAGTTGAGTCCATGGTTCCACCTTTAGAGACCATTTAAATATTTTTTCCTCAAAGCTTGGGACAAGAGGACAAAATGAGTGGACAAGATGCATCCTCCAAGTGAGTGATTGAGATTCAATTCAGGCTTGACCCATGTGAGCTTGGTCCTCAATTCCTATTGGTTGATTGGTTTTCCTCCCATTTGGTGGTTGAGAGAAAATAGGAATTAATTAATTGAATTTATTTAATTTGTTTAGCCATGTGTACCCATTAAATGGGTTGATTTGATTTAATTTGAACTATACAATTAATTAGATTAATTGTACAATGTATTGATTAATCATGATTTATTAGGTTTAAATCGATTTAATGGCTTTTGATTTTCAATTAAATTTGGATTAAGGTTCAATTGCAATTCGTCTTTCATTTTGACTTGATTTGATTTAATTGTATTGATTTTTGCCTTGATTTCTCACTTAAATGACCTTGTCCAGTTTTCAGTGATTACATTATGCTTATATGTTATTTTCATTTCTGCATTACTTTGGATTGTTTATAATTTTTTAAAGTTAAAATTTAAATTTTGTAATACTGATTCACCCCACTCTCAGTATTACCTAATCCTAACAATTGGTATCAGAGCTATTGGCCCTTGGAGAGAAATCCTAACAGCTTAAGGGAGATCAGAATGGATTCAAAAGATTTGCAACAAAACTTTGAAGCTGCACTTGAAGATCTAGATAAAGTGAAGGCTAAGAATGGTGAATTAAAATTCAAATTAAGAAGAGTAGAAGGTTTCATCAGGAAACTAAGAGAACAACTAGAGATTGCAAAAAGTCAGAGACAAGACCTTATGGAGAAGATCAAAGAAGGTCTAGACAGTGATACATCAGACAAAGTGAAGAAGCTAGAGCAAGAAAAAGAACAAATCAATCTTTTGATGATTAAGGAAATTCAGCATGAAAAGGATGAAAGAAACAAAGTTGAAGAGTCACTAAAAGAAGCTAATATGAAAACAAGTCAAATGAAAATTGAACTCAACCAATACAAAGATAAATATCAAGAATTGGAAAAATATAATCAGATCATTAAAGGTGAACTCACTCAAGCCAAATTACACATTGAGAAGTTGCACATGAATAGTGACAAGATTGATGAACAAAGAGCAAGAAAAAAGCCTAAAGGAGATATGACTGGAGTTGGATTCAATGAAGCAAAAAGTTCAAAAACCCAAGAAGAATCAAATGAAGCAAAGACTGAAGAAAGACCTACTCATGAAGAACCTAGAGAATAGTTCAGACCCTTCAAAGGTAGATGTTTCAGATGCAACAAATTTGGACACATGAAAAGAGATTGTAGAAGTAAAGGTAACTCTAAGCCCTTTACCAGTTACTATTTTAATTGCTATGAATATGGACACAAGAAAGAAGATTTTAGAAATCCAATCAGTCCAGGTATAAGAAAGACTATGTTAGAGAAGAATCAATAGTCAAGATTACATGTCAAAAATATAATAACTTTGGGCATACAACAAGGTATTTTAAGTTGCGGACTAATCAAGATAGAAGGAGACCACCTACTTGTTACAAATGTAACAACCTAGGGCACATAGTGAAGTATTGCAGATATAATGGAGAAGACAATAGAAGAGGACCAAGAAGATCTAGTGAACCAAGAGGACCACCTCCTGTGGTTATAAGGAAAATTTTTGGCGATGGTGGTAAGAGTCTTAATGAGTACATGGATGAATTTGGGAATCATTTCAAGAAATCAGAGAGTAAGGAGGATGATCAGATATGGAAGGTGAAAGTTTTAAACAAAGAAGTGGTTCAGGGAGAGACAGTTGATGATATTGTATCTTTGCATGATGAGTTCTTTGAGGCATTGACCTAGAAGGCTGCATGGCCTTATGGGGAGCATCGGATGTAGTGAAAAAAAAATATCCAGCCCCTATATATGTGGAGTAAGCTCATGTGAGCTTAGGTATGATGTGTAAAGACACTAAGGAGTCTATGGATAAGAGTGCAACACTTGGAGATTCATCTTCTATGTTTGTGAGTTTTGTATCGATTGGACGACATGCGAAGTTGATCTACCCATGTTTAATACACATACTCAACTTGCGATGGATAAAAGGACTTAAAAGACCTCAAATATACACCATTTTTTGATCAATGCTTAAGGAGAATAGAGTTGAGAAGATTATTAGTCATTTGGTAGAGTGATTACATGATCACGTAAAGCAAAGCACTGAATTCAGGCATGTTTAAGGTATTTAGACCTAATCTCATAGAGAAGTCATGGATGCACCAGTAGTTTATGATGTTGTAGACCAACCTAGGTATAAGTTCAAGAGTCATCCATTCAAATCCTATGAGGATGATCCGGAAGGAGTGTTTTCACAAACCCCCATAGGCATGTTGCATGTAGAAGACATTAGGGCATACATACACTGCAAGTATGAAATCATTGGTGAGGTTAACATCTATAGTGAAATGGATAGCATGCTAGAAGCTAATGGATCCATGGTAGAAGAATTTAAGCACCTACAAGATCAATCAATTCTTAAGTTAACCCTACTCACAAAATTCACAGAAGTTGAATGGTTTAAGATTATTCTTAGTAGAGTTCATGATCAATTTTTGTGGATTGGTGAACAACCTGTGAAAATATGTGCTCAGTTGATTCATGAGATCACATGCCTTGACAATGAAGGAGCCCTACCTGTACCATAAAAGAACCTAAGGAATCAGGAAGAAACCCTAACACATTCGAAGTGGGATAAGAGGGAAATGAAAGTAAATGACATTTATTTGCAAGATGTTAGGTTGATTGCAATGTTGTTGGGTTATAAGTTGTTTCATAGCAGCAGACCTAATTTTGAATCTGCTAGGTCATCATGATGGCATACAAGATGGTCAAGGAAAATAAGAAGTATAACCTTTGCGAAGTACTTGCACAATAGTTCCTTGATAATATAAAGGTGATAAAGAAAGATAGGTCAAAGGCATTTAGGTTTGGATCATTGCTAATTCACATGTATATTCATATCATTCACAAGTTTCCTGGCATGCATCCTAGAGCATGGAAAGATAATGAACCCACTAGACTTCAGATCTCAGAGTACTATAGAAAATAGAATAAGGACTGGGTAGATGGAGAATTATTTGGCATGATTAAGATACTGCAAAGGCAGATGAAAGAGAGGTACAAAATACTAGATAATTTAGTGTAAAATTATGAGGACACTATCTATTTCATGGTTGAAACTGACTATGTCTACTTTGAGGTAGTTGAGCCTAGAATGAAGTGGTGCTATCCTATGGGATATGAGGTAAGTGCTGAAATCCTAACTATGTAAGTGGAGCATGTATTGGTAGCGGAAAAAGGCCCTACCCAAGAAAGATGGGGAACATATAGGGATAAGTATGAAAAAGTTAGAGAAGAGCAAGAGAAGGTAACAAGGAAAAGGAAAGTCAACAAGATTATTGAATATATCACTATGAAGGTGGGACTCACAAAAAAGAATTTGATAGATATGAGAAATAAGATGGAAGCATCTTCCAACATTGCCACCAATGCATCAATTCCTTTGGAGATAGAAAAGATAGTAGCCCCTACTATTAATATTGTTGATTTGACAAAAAATCAAGAGGAAGAAACACAAGATATTGTGCCTACAGTTATTCCCATAAGATCCACAAGGAAAGGTAAGAAAGACAGTCCTAAGGAAAAAGAGACAAAAGTGAAACGGAAGAAGAAGGAAGAAAAGGTAGTTGAGAAAGAGGGAGAGAAGATGACTCAAAAGGATCCACAAACCTTGTGGAAACTAGGCCTCAAATCACTGCAGAAGAGAGTAATTAAATACAGAAATCTATTAACAGTGAATAAATACTATGAGAGATATGGCCCTGAAGACCAAGCAGTCATTGAAGATACTATCATTGAGTATCTGCTAGATTTTAAGAAGAATTTGTTGGAGATTGAAGGAAGCATTCCCAAAGACCTATACAACAAACTGGAAATCAGGAAATAGTTAGCACATTTGGAGGATGAGAACATAAGGAAAAATACAATTGAAGATATGTTACTGATTGTATCTCTATAGGAAAGAGAGAAAATCATAAATGCACTAAAACCCCTACTGAGGACAAAGGCCGGACTAGTCAAAATTATGGCTAGGAAATATGATGAGGTGATTGAGGACACTCAAAAGGCATTAGACTAAGTTCTAATTTATGATATGTTGAAGAAGGCATCACCTCCCAAGGCTTCTAAGCCTATATCTTTGGGTTTAGGAAAAATTTCCAAGGCAGTGGATGAAAGTGTTCAAGATAGCATGCAGCCATACTTCTTTGTCACTGGTGTGCCTGTGACCCTTGGCACTTCACAGGATGTTAATGATCCATTTTTGGATAATGTGGATAGTGTGATGGAAGTTGGAGATCATGAGTAGATAGAGGAAGAGAAATCATAAGAGAAACAAGAAGAAACAATACAGGAGAAAGAAATTTAGCTGGAGGAAAAATAGATCAAATTAGAAAATGTTGCCGAGGTTAGTTTGGACACCTCCTTATTGTTGGAAAGTATGGCCAAACTAGTAAGTTCTGGTGTGGACAACATGGATGAGGATGAATTGATGAGGCTATCATTTATGGCCTTTGCTAAAGCTAAGGAAAGATCATTACAGAAAGGTGACAAAAGAGCTAAGGTAATGGTCAGGGCTATAGAAACAGTCACCAAGCTACTCCCCTCACTTGTTATCTTCAAAGAAAAGGATGAAGCTGAGAACCTTGGTACAATATTGGATAGATTTGATAATCATTTTGATTCATTGCTAAAAACTGCAGAAGACAAGACTGAGAAGAACTTCTTGGAAAAGAAGTTGAGAGAAGTCTGTAAGTCTATTTCATGGGACTTAGACATTATGAAGGCTACTACTCTTAAGGCCAAGAGTTGTGTAGCACAAGGCAGAAAACTATACAACTACTGCACAAGTCCTTACAGTCAAATAAAGAACATCAAGATCATAGCCAAGGATAGGGCTACCCTTGATAGTCTTATGAATAGTTGTGGATCATATTCACAAATTGTGGGAGAAATGAATAAAGAGACATCTAGGCTATTGGATAAGATAGGGGTAATAGAAATGGAGAAAGGGAGAGTTATAGATAGGTTTGGCTTATTGAGAATCCTACTGACCCCTAAGCTTACAATGCTTGAATCACATCTTTTGGAGATGGTAAAGTTTGAAGGCTCAATGACTATGTCTACACTTACATCATATGCATTGAATGTATTAATCCATGTCATTGAGCTTCTACTAAATTCATGCGATGAGGAAGTAAAGACCTTGGAAAACTCTTTCCAAGATGTCTTAAATCTGGTGAGTAAGCACTAAATATTTTGTGCTTAAGTTTTGCAATTTTGAATGTACCTTTTCCATTGATGTGAAAGGGAGAGGAAGAGAAAGAAAAATGAGGAACAGAAATAAATGTGAGAGAGAAATATGTAGAAGAAGAAAATAAAAGATGTGTAAAATAAATTAAAAAAGTAGAAAAGAGAAAAAGAAAAGAAGAGAATTGTATTGTGACACTTAGTCATTTTTCTAAGTGTTGCCATCAATGCCAAAGGGAGAGATTGTTGGCAAGTGATGTTTTGGAGCACTAGGGATCACTTAAGGTTTTTCATTTATGGCAACACTTATGTTGGAGTGATCGCATGTTGAGTAGTTTTCCACTGGAGTCTCAGTCATGAAAATGACTAAGTCCAAAATCAAGATAATAGGGTACAGATCAGGGATGAAGATATATAAGGTATTAGAGCTTGTGAAGTTAATTGAAGGTATTTTGGGATGTATAAATGTTTTAGTCAAGAGCACATGAGTTTTGGTTATTAGATTTGTGAGATACACTATTCAGAAGGTATGCAAAGATGGTAAAATAGTATAATAGGGTATATGAACCATTGTGATGATAAGGATAATATAGTGGATATGGTAACGTGCTAAGATGGGTGAATATATTATATTGACAACTCTTTGGTAATATAAGATCACCAACTCCATAATTATCATTTCTATAAGTTACTGTTATGTTTTGTATGGTATTTGTGAAGCTGACTTGAAGGCTAATTTTGTATAAGTATAGAGTGCTTTTGTAAAAGTGATGTATGGATGTGTTTTATGATGATCAAGTAAGATTGTGAATCTAAGAGTAGAGATCAGATGCAAGATTAGTAAGAGGCTGAGCTATAACTGGAACTATCTAAGCAAGACAAGTGCTTATGTTATTCACATTTTGGAGAATTCTTTTGAGACAGTTTTGATTGTAAGAGCAGTGTGCTCACCACCTTTAACCAGGTGTTTTGTATACCCCCTAACAGGGTTTTGTATTCCTCTAATAAGGAAATGTACTATGTAACAGTCAGTTCCTAACAGGACTAGATCTCCTAACAGGGACATTATATTTTAGTGCATATTTGTGGGTACCATCCCCACTGGGGTTTTCCCTTGGCCAGGGTTTCCTTGAAAATAAATCATGGTGTCATGAGTTATGTGTTATGCTTATATATTCTTTTCATTTTTGCATTACTTTGGATTGTTTATAATTGTTTAAAGTTAAAATTTAAGTTCTGTAATATTGATTCACCCCACTCTTAGTATTACCTAATCCTAACATCATTTGTGCACTATCCTTTGGAATAACATGAATATATCTCTGAGTCCTTCATTAATATCATTACTATTGTCTCCATATCTTACATTGACAATAATGATAATATATGCTTAGTTTACCCTACAGTTATTTACTATATACACCCCGAGCCACCAAACTTAGACCTCTTTCAGAATGATGAGACTATCACTAAATTCTTGAGACATTGAAATGACATACCATATGGGGATCACAAAGCGGGATTTACTATTGATCTTGATCGTGTGACATACTTTGGGGAGTCTTGTCTAGCTTTTAGTCACAAAAATGACAAAAATATAAGATCTCAAGGTGAAAAATGCAAGGCACCTATAGATCACAAAATGATAAAAAGAAAGCATGTATATGATGAAAAAAACTTAAGGCACTGGAGGTGTCATAGGAAAAATCTGCACAAGCTGAAAAAGAAGATTAGTAGCCCCAGATTATCAAAGAAATCAAACTACTCATCAACATTAAACCTTATAAACAATAAAAGAAAAGCATATGTTTGTCCTTCATTGAATGATCTGGCTTTTGATGTTCCTTTTGGTTCTTCTATGTTGTTGCTTTGCTAGACAATGCTACGGTTTCCACTGGTGTGTCTACTGTTGCTACCCTCACAAACTTTGTTGTTGTTTCATCTTTAATTATTGTTGGTTCTGGTTATTCTCATTTGGTTGTTCATTCATAGGGTGTTGGACCCTTTTCGGGTTCTAGGACCTCAGTTTTGGATTCCTTATGTTGGTAGGATAAGGATAGCCCTTATAAACTAAGCATATAATTATCATTTTTGTTGGCCCTTCACTGACTACTCTGAATTTTGTTGGTTCTGCTACTAATGCTACTTTTCTAGACAATGCTAGGGTTTCCATTGGTGTGTCTATTGTTGCTGGCCTCGCAAACTCTTTTGTTGTTTCCTCTTTAGTTGTTGATGGTTCTAGTTATTCTCAGTTGGTTTTTCATTTGCAGGGTGTTGGACCCTTGTTGGGTATTGGGGCCTCAGTTTTGGATTCCTTATGTTGGCAGGATGAGGCTATCAATGTTGAAGAAGGATGGATCATGGTTAAAAATAAAGAATCCTTTGGGTCCATGTCTTATTTTGACATGAAGCTTCGGTCCCATAAGTTGGCAACTAAAGGAAAATCATAATAATTGTATTTGATTCTGGGTTGCCGAACTTCAATGTCTAATCTTTTGTAGTGTTCTTTTGTGTTTTGTTTGGGGGGTTGGCCTTTTTTTTTGGCTAGCCTATTTTTTTCTTTGGGGACTTTTAAAGCGTTATCTTAATCTTCATATTTGTACACAATTTTGGGGTCCCTTAAAAACCTTCTTTTTTCTTTAATAAAAAATAAAAGACAAGCATAAATAAAGAAATTGAAAACTGAAGACAAACAATCAAATACATTTTTTATCTTTCCTCTTTCCTTCTATCGCTTCTTTGCACCTTGTTGGGACTCAGATATATGGCACTCAGAGTTGATTTCCGAAGCCTCCTAACTCAAAGCTTCGAGAATACGATTGCTTGATAATAGTGAAAACTTGATAACCTGACTATTGCTTCATATTCTGAACTCTTAAAATGGGTTTGAAGGTGGGTTTATATATATATATATATATATATATATATATATATATATATATATATATATATATATATATATATATATATATATATATATATATATATATATATATATATATATATATATTCAAATCCAAATGAATGATTGAGATCAATTTGAGAAAATCAAGATCAATGGTTGAGAAAAATGGAGACCAATTGATTTTGGGAAATTTCCTGGTTTCAAAATGAGATAAGAAGATTTCTTTCCATTTCAAACTCAAAAAGGGATGACTTGATTTCGAAAAAATGAGCTAAGAGAGATTAGAAAGTTTTCAGGATTTTTAAGATATTAGTTTCCGAAAATGCCAAAATTGAGATAAAATTGAAATTTGGATTTAAATGCATTTTTTAGATTTAAAGACGATTTTTAGTATTTTAAAATTTTAAAATGAAGATTTATTCAAATTGGAATCTTGATAATTTATTTTTTTTATTAAATCCAATTAAAATTGTATTTGGAGAGAAATGATATTTGAATTGAAATTAGAAACAAAATGGAAGTAGCATAAGAAATGAAATAAAATTAACTTTAGAGATTGATTTAATTAGAGGAATTAATTAGTCAATTTAAATAATTTGGAATAACTATTTAAATTGTGAAATAATAGAAATTGAATTTAATTAAATGATAAAAACTACTAGATTAAAGGTAAGTTATTTAAATAATATTAATTAATTATTTAATTAACATTAGGGAGAAGTGATTAAATGATGCAATGATTATGTTAAAGATGAATTAGGATGAAGATCATTAATTAGAGGAAATATGGTCAATTAATTAAACAATTAAAGAAGTATTTAATTAATAGTTAAATATTACTACTTAATGATCACTCACAAGCATGAGACAATTTTTAGGTGTCTACATTTTGTCTTTGTTTTATACAATGTGATTTTGAGAATTGTGTCAATTTTGTTGTTTGCACATGGTATACGATTTCTTCAAATATTGAGAGTCGATACCAGTAGGTGTTGGAAAAATGGTCAACACCCCCCTCAGGATTCATGACATGGCTTAACCGCCTCCTGTGTCTTCTATAAGTCTAGTGGTTATATTTGGTATTAACAAGTCAATCTTTTGGTGCAATGACAACCACTACTTGTAACAAGTGGTGTCAGAGCTTGGTCACAGGTTCAAATCCCCTTGTGTAATATTGAGGGAGAGATTATTGGAAAAATGGTTAGCGCTCCCCTTGGGATTCAAGACATGGCTTAATTTCCTCCTGTGTCTTCTATAAGTCTAGTGGTCATATTGAGCATTAATAGGTTGATCTTTTGGTGCAACAGAAATCACTACTTGTAACAGTAGGACTATCTCTATGCTTTCAGTTGTCAAAGGCCGAGAGAGACCTTTTGAGATGATTGGGTTTATATTGGATTTTCTATATGCCCAAGATCATGACGAACCATGGTCTAATATCAATTTTTCTCAAGAAATGGAACTCAGATACATGGACCTTTCACTTTCCTACCGAGGAGGCCATAGGATGTATATCACATCCTACAAATTCCTATTTAGGGTGCCTTGGTAGATTTTGCCACCATGCAATATCGCAGCATTGTCAGAGCTCGTAGAGATATCGAACAATCAGTTGGGAATGATAGATCCCTATGATATTCTATGGGTCAGATTTGGAGAGATATTTGGCAAGGTCATAGTTCTACTTGGGAGTCTAATTGGCAATGTGTAGATTCCTAGCCATATACAACATGGATTCTCACTTGGATGGGGTCAAGTATTGAGAGGGATGGTTAGGGACATGACAATGTATGCTTGGGGCCCACGTATGCTGGCCCACTTGTACTTTCATATGTTCTATGTGGCTTACCATGAGGGAAAGTCAATTAGTTGTGGGGTTACATTTCTAAAAATCTAGGCTTGGGAGAATTTAGCCATCTGTCAGTTGGTGTTCATCAGAGATCTTTCAATTAGATGACCATATACATGTATGAGGTTGTCATTATTCATAGTCATATGGGGCACATAGTTAATTGGAGGCAATAGATGGATTTGTTGGAAACAATTGTCTGAAGGAAATTGCTACTCAATTATGTATTGTCTTTGATGTCACACTATGTCATAGTCCGCAGCAATCAGCTTCTACCGAGCTCAGTCGGTCTACCAGACAGGAATATTAATGTTTACCGAGTCCACTCGGTTGTCGAAGAAATTTAGTGTTTACCGAGTTCACTCGGTTATCGAAGAAATTTAGTGTTTACCGAGTTCACTCGGTTGCCGAAGAAAGTTTAGTGTTTACCGAGTTCAGTCGGTCATCGAGAAAAGATAGTGTTTACCGAGTTCAGTCGATTATCAAAGGTAAATAATTATCGGTGTTTACCGAGTTCCCTCAGTCACCGAAAGATTATAGAAAGATATGGTCACCGAGCACTGTCGGCCCTTGAAGGATTTTTGCAAATAGAGTTTACTTAATTCAGCCGACTGTTATACTAAATAATGTCAATTTGACTAATCCAAAATCATATAAATAAAAGGTCAAATGTGAAAAGTAAAAATGACACAGCAGAAGATTTACAGAAGAAAAGAAGGAAAGGTATATGCGAACTTGTGAAGGATGTTCAGATATCCTTGAGGAGCAGCAGAGATTTATTTGATCAGAAAGGATCAGAATTATGCAGAACAGAGATCTGTAATCAGCAAGACAGTTGCATTATTATACAGGTTACTTTCTCATTGTTACCTTCTTATCATTGTAACAGTGAATTGTAAATCTCTTAACCGAGTTGGTTTAACAGCCATAATATAAATCCTCTAACAAGGTGACAATTCCATTGAATTGTTTTCAAGACCTCTTACCAGGCCACTCCTTGCAGGGTGTTTTAAATCCTCTAACAAGGTCACACCTAATAGTGTGTTTTGTAACCTTTTACCGGGTTGGCTTCTAACCGGGCATCACTTCAGAAGAGTGAAAATCAGTATCTAGATACATTGGTGGTTTTTCCCATATTGGGTTTCCACGTTAAATCTTGTGTCTCTTGTGTTCTTAATTGCTTTCACAATCATATACATGTGTTAATGAATATCTAAAGATAATATTGATAATACTTTCTGCATCTTCAAAGTTACTGCAATCTATTTACCGAGTGCTAAAACAGATAACAGTATTAAGATATCCTAAGGGATCTGCAAAAGAATAAATAGTCAAGGTTTTATGGTTGACTGATTCACCCCCCCCCTCTCAGTCACTTCATCCATATTCCATCAATTGGTATCAGAGCTTTTGGTGCTTGCAGGAAGGGTTTCAAGGACCTAAGCTAAAGATCAGGATGTCTTACAAGAGGGAAATTCCAAAGCTTAACAGAGATAAGTTTTCAGCATGGAAAGGTCTCATGCGACTTCATCTGGCTTCCATTGGTGATTCAGGATGCAAATACATTGATGAAGAATACACAATTCCTAATGGCGCATTAACTGTTGAAGACATTGCAGATAAAAAGACTCACAACACCATGATGATAGACATTGCATCTGCTCTCAGCTATGAAGAATTTGATGATATTAAAGACTGCACCACTGCATATGAAATGTGGGTGGCACTGAAGAAAATATATGGTGGTGATGCAAATGTGAAAAGAGCCAAAGCAGAAAGCCTAAGAGGACAGTTTGACAAAATGAATATGAAGGAAGATGAAAACATTGCAAAATATGTTGAAAGAATCAAAGCAAGTGTAAGTGCAATTAGAGCTTCTGGAGGAACAATCTCGGATGAGACTGTTATAAGTAAGGTACTCAGAACACTACTCCCTATCTATGCAATAAGAGTATCAGCTATTCAAGAAAGAAGATGTGAAACAAACCACAGTATAACCTTGGATGCTCTAGTTGGAAGATTGACAGCTTTTGAATTAGACAACTATGACAACTATGTTCCTAGTTCCAAAAATATTGAATCAGCATTTGAGGCCAAGGTTTCACTAAAGAAGAACAAGAAAATTAAAGAAGTTCAGTCAGAAAGTGAAGAAGAATCAGAAGAAAGTTCTGATAGTGATCTTGAAATTGTAGAAGCATTACTTGCAAAGAAGTACTCTAGAGGGAAAGGTAAATATAAAGGTAAAACTCCTTTAATCTATTTTTCATGTGAAGAAATTGGACATATTGCAGCTAGGTGCCCAAACAAGCAAGTCAAGGAAGAAAAGAGAAGTCACAAGTACTATGGCAAAAAGAATTTCAAATCATACAAGGATAAAGGTAAGAAATCATGTTTTATGGCTAAAGATTCTGATGATAGTGAAGAAGAAATTGTCTTTATTGCTATAAAAGATGAATCTGATGATGATGAAGATAAGATGGCACTTATTTCTCATATAAGCAAAGATGATATATGGATAATAGACAGCGGATGTTCACACCACATGACTGGTGACAAGACAAAATTTGAATATCTAGAAGACTGTGACAATGGTAATGTAAGATTTGGAAACAATGAACCTTGTTGCATAAAAGGAAAAGGAAGAATCTCATTAACCAAAGAACTCATATGTGATAATGCTTACTGGGTTGAAGGACTAAAACATAATCTTTTAAGTGTAGCACAACTAATCAACACTGGTTTCAAGGTTGAATTCATGAATGGTCAAGCAAGACTGCTGGATGGAAAAGGAAAACTCATTGGATCAGGCAAACAAACAAAAGGTAACTTATTTTATCTTGATCTCAATGAATATTCATGCTTTATTGCTCAAATAGAAGAAAGTTGGCTATGGCACAAAAGGTTATGTCATGTGAATTTTGATAACATGATAAAAATAAGCAAATTCAAGAAGGTTAGAGGCATTCCTACTTTGAAGAAACCTGACACTGGTCTATGTAAGAATTGTCAGATTGGCAAAATGAGTAAAACTAGTTTCAAGAGTAAGAACTATCAGTCTAAAGAAATTTTGGAAATTGTGCATACTGATTTATGTGGACCTATTGGAATAAAAAGCTATACTGGAGATAAATTCTTTACTCTTTTCGTTGATGATTATTCTAGAATGATGACTGTCATGTATTTAAGAGAAAAATCCGAGGCATTTGAAAAGTTCAAATGGTACTTAGCAAGAGTAGAAAAAGAAACAGGGAAAAGATTGAAATGCTTAAGATCAGACAGAGGTGGTGAATTCATCTCCCATGATTTTAACAACTTCTGCATTGAAAGAGGAATCAAAAGACAGGTATCAGCTCCGAGAACTCCTGAGCAGAATGGAATAGCAGAAAGAAGAAACAGATCTATTATGGATTGTGCAAGGACTCTAATGATAGAAAAGAATATTGCTATAAAGTACTGGAAGGAAGCTATCAGCACTGCAGTTCATACCTTGAACCGAGTACAACTGAAGAAAGACACATTCAAAACTCCTTATGAATTATGGTATGGCTATAAACCTAATGTAAGTTACATGAAAATATTTGGTAGCAAGTGTTATATCTTAAAAGAATCCAGAAGAAATAAATTTGATGTGAAAAGTGATGAAGGAATATTCCTAGGATATTCTAGCAAAAGCAAGGCATACAAATGTCTGAACTTATCTACTTACAAAGTCATAGAAAGTATACATGTAAAATTTGATGAGTTTGCAGAAAAGACTGAGGAAGAAAGCAAAAGGGAACCTGAGAACTACAGAAGATTCATTTACATTGAACCTGAAACATTGACAGACACAACTATCAATAAGGAAGCTATATCTACCGAGCTGAGCACAGTTACCGAGTCACAGGAAGAAGTTCAAACCGAGTCACAGGAAGAAATTCAGACCGAGTCTCAGCCTGAAGTTACCGAGCAAATATCTACCGAGCCCGAGCAACCTGAAGAAGAGATCCTAGAAGACAACAGCATGAATCATTCAAAAGGCAAGGAACCTATACTAGCCAAATATGTCAGAAGACATCATACACTAGACCAAATCATTGGAAACAAATCAGATGGTACTATGACAAGAAGCAAGCTAAAAGGTACATGTCTACTTACTGATTTTGAACCTAGAAATATCAAAGATGCATTGGAGAATGAAAGTTGGATTGAAGCAATGAATGAAGAATTAGAACAAATACAAAAGAACAAAACTTGGACTCTTGTACCCAGACCTAAAGATAAGAATGTAATTGGAACAAAATGGGTATTCAGGAATAAGCTGAATGAAGATGGTCAAGTATCTAGAAACAAAGCTAGACTGGTATGTAAAGGTTATTCTCAAGAAGAAGGTATAGATTATGGAGAAACTTTTGCTCCTGTTGCAAGATTAGAAGGTGTAAGAACTCTACTTGCTTATGCAGCACACAAAGGATTTAAGGTATATCAGATGGATATAAAATCTGCATTTCTCAATGGAATTCTTGATGAAGAAGTCTACATTGAACAACCTGAAGGTTTTGTTGATCCAGATAAAAGGGACATGGTCTGCAGGTTACACAAAGCATTGTATGGTTTAAAACAAGCTCCTAGAGCATGGTATGAAAGACTCCATAACTATTTGATTCAGATTAATTTCAAAAGAGCTAATGATAACAGCAATCTGTATATTAAAGAAGGACCCAATGACAAAATTGTATTGGCAGAAATATTTGTGGATGATACTATATTTACAGGGAATGAAGATCAGTGCAAAGAATTTTCAGAGCAAATGAACAGAGAATTTGAAATGTCCATGTTTGGTTTAATAAAATTCTTTGTTGGTCTTCAAATTCAGCAAAGCAAGAATGGTATATACATCACTCAATCCAAATACATTAAGGAGATACTTAAGAAGTTTGGTATGGAAGATTCAAAACCAGTTGGTACACCCATGTGTACTGGACTGAAACTTACCAAAAATGATGATTCAAAAGAAGTTGATCAGACCCTATACCAATCTATGATTGGAAAATTGCAGTATGTAGTACATACAAGACCTGATATTGCCTTAGCAGTCGGTATAGTAGCTAGATTCTCAGCAAAACCTAAGGAAAATCACATGATGGCAATCAAAAGAATATTAAGATACTTAAAAGGAACTGAAGAGTATGGTTTGTGGTATAAATCTGGAGGCAATCTAGACTTGAAAGTGTTTACTGATGCTGATTGGGCAGGAAACATTGATGACAGAAAAAGCACAAGTGGTGGAGCATTTTTTCTTGGAAAAAGACTGGTATCCTGGACTAGTAAAAAGCAGAATTGCACATCTCAATCCACAGCTGAAGCAGAATATGTTGCTGCTGCAGTAAACTGTTCAAATATTGTTTGGTTTAAACAGCTATTAGAAGGTATGAAGGTTGAAATCAAAGAACCAGTTGTTATATTTTGTGACAATACCAGTGTAATAAACATTTCTAAGAATCCAGTGATGCATTCCAAAACCAAGCACATTGCTATTAAATATCACTTTGTCAGAGAACTGGTACAGGACAAGGAAATCAGATTAGAATATATTCATACAAAAGAACAGATTGCAGACATTTTTACCAAACCATTACCTAAGGATGCATTTATGTATCTAAGAGGTAAGTTAGGGGTCATTCCCCTATCCGAGGCTCACTAAATACAGTTTTAGTGATGCATCAACCTCAACATGATTGAAAATCAACTTGTTGATGCAGTATATTAAAGGAATCATTGCATATGAATCAGTACTTGAGGTACATTAATTTTCACCGGTAATATGTGAATTATCTTTGGCATGTGTTGTCAAAGAGGGAGTGTTTGCTATGTCTTTACTATTACTTCAAGAAATTTTTCAAATAGTCAGAAGGAAGAATTTTCAGGATACAGGAAGTTTGCTGACAGAGGGAGCTTTGAATCTAAACCGAGCTAACTCTTTCAAATTTCTTATGATATGACATATTGTGTTGCCATCAATGCCAAAGAGGGAGATTTTTGGAAACAATTGTCTGAAGGAAATTGCTACTCAATTATGTATTGTCTTTGATGTCACACTATGTCATAGTCTGCAGCAATCAGCTTCTACCGAGCTCAGTCGGTCTACCAGATAGGAATATTAATGTTTACCGAGTCCACTCGGTTGTCGAAGAAATTTAGTGTTTACCGAGTTCACTCGGTTATCGAAGAAATTTAGTGTTTACCGAGTTCACTCGGTTGCCGAAGAAAGTTTAGTGTTTACCGAGTTCAGTCGGTCATCGAGAAAAGATAGTGTTTACCGAGTTCAGTCGGTTATCAAAGGTAAAGAATTGTCGGTGTTTACCGAGTTCCCTCGGTCACCGAAAGATTATAGAAAGATATGGTCACCGAGCACTGTCGGCCCTTGAAGGATTTTTGCAAATAGAGTTTACTTAATTCAGCCGACTGTTATACTAAATAATGTCGATTTGACTAATCCAAAATCATATAAATAAAAGGTCAAATGTGAAAAGTAAAAATGACACAGCAGAAGATTTACAGAAGAAAAGAAGGAAAGGTATATGTGAACTTGTGAAGGATGTTCAGATATCCTTGAGGAGCAGCAGAGATTTATTTGATCAGAAAGGATCAAAATTATGTAGAACAGAGATCTGTAATCAGCAAGACAGTTGCATTATTATACAGGTTACTTTCTCATTGTTACCTTCTTATCATTGTAACAGTGAATTCTAAATCTCTTAACCGAGTTGGTTTAACAGCCATAATATAAATCCTCTAACAAGGTGACAATTCCATTGAATTGTTTTCAAGACCTCTTACCAGGCCACTCCTTGCAGGGTGTTTTAAATCCTCTAACAAGGTCACACCTAATAGTGTGTTTTGTAACCTTTTACCGGGTTGGCTTCTAACCGGGCATCACTTCAGAAGAGTGAAAATCAGTATCTAGATACATTGGTGGTTTTTCCCATATTGGGTTTCCACGTTAAATCTTGTGTCTCTTGTGTTCTTAATTGCTTTCACAATCATATACATGTGTTAATGAATATCTAAAGATAATATTGATAATACTTTCTACATCTTCAAAGTTACTGTAATCTATTTACCGAGTGCTAAAACAGATAACAGTATTAAGATATCCTAAGGGATCTGCAAAAGAATAAATAGTCAAGGTTTTATGGTTGACTGATTCACCCCCCCCCTCTCAGTCACTTCATCCATATTCCATCAGGATTTACTTCCTTATTTCATTTGGAGGCCATATAGCTCATGTCCAATATGGGTAAATGAGGATGCTCACCTATCATTATGTAGACAAAGATAATTTATGATTGGCCAAGCCACAGATTCACCATACATGATTGATTTACACAACCTCGAGTTGGATTTGTTACATCTTGGAGAGGTTTAGGACGTTAGTGATTCCTATTCTCATTTTGTGTAGAGATCTTGAGATGTTTCTACTTTTAGCCTACCAATTTTGACAAATGTTGCACATATAGAGTTAATAGGATTGAGGCCAATGAGGTGGGGTTAGTGCTCTATCATTTTGTATGATGGGAAAACTCATTAGTATGATGCAATGTGGGCTAGGCATAGGCCTATTCCTTTGAATAATAAAAAAATCCTATTATAGATGTCTTAGTGTGGATTCCATAACAGGGAGGTGGAGCCAAAGGGAGTGGGAGGGGTAGAGGGAGAGGAGGTAGGAGAGGTGGGATAGGGGATAGAGGAAAAGGAGATGGAGGAAGTAAGTTAATGGAGGAGGCTGGGGTGGAGGATTATTTAGGGTTATAGTGGATGAGGAGGAGGCAAATGAGGAAGAGGGAAAGGAGGGCGATGAGGGAACCCAATTAGTGTGGAGGGTTCAATGGTGGAGGGATGAGGTTTCCCTAGTGGAGGGAGAGGAGGAGGAGGAGGCTACTAGTAGTGGGTCATCTTCCTCTAGATCATATGGTGAGGAGAATAGAAGCATTAGTAGTAGTGATGATGGGGAGATGATGAGGAGGGGGGGATGAGGATGTGGTAGTTGGAGGGGCACAAGGTGGGGAGGCTATGGAAGGTTGTGGATGTTGATGATGTGGCCACACTTCAGGCCAAGATAGAAGCACTTTGAGGCTAGGTGGGAGATATGACATGGAGATTGACAAAATATGAGGTTGTGAGAGATTCTGGTAGGATTTGAGTAGAGAGAGCCAGGAGGGAGAAGATTGCCACTATTGAGTCCTTGATTAGGGATGGTATGACAAAGGTTGCATGTTAGCTAGTTTGCATTACATAGGAGATGATGTACTACTGAAATTATTATGAGTCAATTGTTCCACCCGATCCACACATAGGGAGCTATCATTCCCAGAGGCGATCTCATAGTAGCAATGGTGTTATTGGATCTATGAGGAGACCACCTCCTTTACTCGGGGTAGGACCTACTACACTTTCCCCATCCAAGCGAAAGAGTGCTAATTGATTTTTCTCTATTGTATCATTTTATATTAGACACCATTTTTTTGTTGAGCTTTCAAGCTCCATTGTACTTAGACGGTGCTATGATTTGCCTTGTTTCATGTGTGTGCTTATGAATGTTTCTACTTATGATGTGCCTTTCTATATGATTATTTATGCATTGATGACATGATTTCCTTATGATGATGCAATATTTCTTATGATGTATGCAATGGTTGTATGATGGTGATGTATGCCTTGATTATATGATTCCTATATGATGATGATAATGAATACAATTTTATTATATTTTTATAGTTTTCTCATGCAATATTAATTGTTTATGCAAAGCCTAAGGAAGGAGGAATGATATGTTTGAGAAAATGACCTTTGGACTAACTCAAGGAAGTTAGTGAGAAGAATGAATTAGTAAGAAGTGAGGACTTAGTTAGTTGTAAACCAAGTTTTGATTATTAAAAGTGACGACTTTGAGTCTTCGCAAAATATTTACAACAATATCATCATTGTGCCTTATTTGAAAAGAGATGTTTAAGCATCCAAATATTGATCATCTGAGCACCATTACAATCTCTATTTGAACAACAAGTGGATAGTCAACAAGGAATGTTTTACTCCATCCTAGGGTTTGTATGTTTGGAGTCAAGGTAAGTGTGACTACCACAAAAATGGTAGTACCTATCACAAACATCCCAAACATCATTTCCCCATGATTTCATCAAAAAAATGTATAAATAAAAAATAAAGAAAACAAGATTATGATCCATCTTGTCCACTCTCACCACTTAGTGGTATACTTGAGGAGCATAGGAACATTATTGTGAAAGATAAATTGACAAATTACTAACATGATTGACTTAGTCAACAACCTTATTGTTGGAGTTGATGGGAAAAGAACCCACAACTCCCAAGAACACCTACATGCAACCACCTGTCACAAAAAGAGAGAGAAGCAAGAAGCTATGGAGGCTTGATTGCATTGATCCACGAGAGAGGAGACATCCTTGAGGTTCAAAAACAAAAGTTGCAGAAAACATAATGAAATGTTATTGTGTTGAATGATGTTAAGAATACAAAGGAGATCAATCTTTATAAAAGAGATCCTAAACCCTAAAAGGGTGAACAAACCTAGGTTGCATGATAATAATTAATAAAATAATTAATTATTATATGCCTAAAATTTAGCTTAAGTAGAAAGAGATAATAAGTGACTTAATAATTAAATCAATATGATTTAATTAATAAGAAAACAACTTATTACTCTAACAACTCTCCTTAAGATAAACTTTGGGAGAAGCTAAAAACCTAGAAAGAACTACTGAAAGAAAATGGGTCCCAACAAGAAAAGGCCAGATCAGGTACCCAAGTACAAAAGAGTCTTTGTAAAAGAGGAGAAATGGAGAAAACCACATGGGAAAAACTCTACTCCAAAAAGAGACTAAGACTAGTCTGAAGGACTGAAGAAGCCTCCAAAACTAGGGAATGTTCTAGAAAATAGGAACAAGGATGAACATGTAGAACATCACTAAAACAAGAAGCTATAAACTCTATCAAGAAGCAACTGTTGATCTGAAGATCCTCCACTAAAATAGAACATGACCAGGTAGAGAAGACTGTAATCTACATGAGTTCCCTCAAATGACACTACTCGAATCAGGAGGCAAACAACTAAACTCGAAGATATAGGTGGTATAAATCACCAAAGCCTAAAGAAATGATCAATCAAAGATGGAAGAGTGCCTCCAAAAATAGGAAAGAAAGAGTGTCCATATGGTAAATGATCCATCTCATTGAAATCCATAGGTACCCAGCTACTGCATCTGCCTAGTACATAGGAAAAAATATTGAATACATAACTCACTCTATCGAACCAAGGAAGCAGAAGAACTAACAATAAAAACCCCCTCATAATGTTGAGAAGGGAGAGGTGACAGGTACACTAAAAAGATTGTCAATAAGAACTGCATCATGAGGAACTAGGAACATTGAAGGTGCAGAGAAAGTACAAACACAAATAAAGATATCCTGAGGCTAATGTCATGGAAGGAACACTCACTTTACAAAGGTAGATGGAAAACAAAGGCAATCATCAAATCCCCCATGGCACTTTATAATTGAGTGCAAGTACAAGGAGCACAAGCATAAGCAAGATCCCAAGCATGGAATAGAATGAAACTTTATTTCAGCGCGTTTGCATAAAATAATGCTACAAAATGATGTATACACTACTCAAAGAAGAGTGAAGACTACTAAAACAAAAGAACAACCTAAGAAGAGCCATCCCCTAAAGGGAAGAGATTCTAGGACCTGAAATAACCAAGATATCCACTAGAGTACAGAAATGCAAAAAATTGAATAAAATATACCAAGAGAAGAATCTGAAAAAATGACTCACAACACTAGAAAGTTCATACAACAATCTTTCCAATGATATATTGTTTTCCCAAAACAGAGTCCAGATGCGCAAGATAGGGCTCCCAAAGTGCAAAAAATAACTCTGGATTTGATAGAAAAAAACACTATCAATAAAGAAAAATCAGAAATTCAAACCTCTAGATCTGGATAGAGCTCAGAAGGAGTTTTTCGAAGATATCTCATTTGCCCAATTTTGATGCCTGGAGCTCCCAGTACACCAATTTCAGTGTAAGGGCCTCTAGAAGGAAAAAAATACCAATTTTTTTTGGGTGGGGGCTAGCTTCTAGCTCCAAGCCACAACGTATGGTCACATGTGGCCAAGGGCTATAGCTAGTGGTTTAACCAACAATGGTTAACCATCATGGTGACCACTGCAGTTTAACCCAACAATGACCACATGGTTACTGCTGGAGGTCCGTTGGTGGTGATGGAACACAGGCGGTCTATGATCGATCTATGGGTGACGTGCAGGCTGCACATTTTTATATTTTTTTTTTTAAAAAACACCTCGTAATGCATGTAAATTTTTGCATCGGGGTGCATGTACAATTGTATGACCCCAGTGCAAATTTTTTTGCCTCTCCCTGCAACTTTGTCCAAATCAGATGTATTTTATATCAAAATAGGGGTTTTTGGGTGCTGCAAGCTCAATGGTGAGGTTTGTTTGAGCCCAAAACGCTCCAAAAATAGTGACTTCCTCAGGATCCATGTTAGGGTCGTGTACAAAAACATTTTGCCACAGATTCCAACTTTGTCCAAAATAGAATTTTTTGATATGGATTTAAGGGTTCTTAAGCGCTTTGAACGCAACCGTGAGGTTTGTTTGAGTCCTAGATGACCAGAAAGAGAGGTCCTCTAGATCCAACAGAAAACCCTCTAAAAATGTAGATCTGACGAACAAGGTCAAATCTCTCAAGAAGAGCACAAAGGAATGAAGATCTGAAGCTCTGATACCATGTTGGAGTTGATGTGAAAACAACCCACAACTCCCAAAAATACATGCATGCAAACACCTGTCACAAAAAAAGAGAGAGAAGCAAGAAGCTATGGAGGCTTGAACGCATTGATCCATGAGAGAGGAGACATCATTGATGTGTAAAAACAAAATTTGTAGCAATCACAATGAAATATTATTGTGTTGAATGATGTTACGAATACAAAGGAGATCAATTCTTATAAAGTAGATCCTAAACCCTAAAAGGGTGAACAAACCTAGGTTGCATGATAATAATGAATAAAATAATTAATTAATATATGCCTAGAGTTTAGCTTAAGTAGAAAGAGATAATAAGTGACTTAATAATTAAATCAATATGATTTAATTAATAAGAAAACAACTTATTACTCTAACACTTACTAATGATTGTTTGGATTGATAGATGCTGATGTTGATGTTGATGTGTCTGGTTCTAGAAATGGACTACTTGTATACGACCAATTTGTCTGGTTTCAAGTGTATTTGTCATTTTACAAGACATTTGTTTGATTGATTGATTTGGTTGATGATATGTTTGTATGTATGTAGGTATGCATGGATGCATGTATGTATATATGTATGTATGTATGTATATATGTTTGTATGTATGTAGGTATGCATGGATGCATGTATGTATATATGTATGTATGTATATATACACATATGCATACACATGCATATACATATTACTATATAGACACACACATCTATATAGACACACACATATGTATATGCATATGTATATATGTTTGTATGAAGTATGTTAAAATATATCCTTCTCAAGGTTCTATTGTACTTTTATGTGATAAATGATTAAAAACATATGCACCTTGAGAAGAATATCTCCTAGCATATTTTATATAGGTATATTAAATACATTTATACTAGTTATCTTTTAAAGTTAACAATGACTAAAGAATTTATAGATAGATTGAAATAATCAACCTAGAATTAGCTATATTTAGGAGTTCTTCATTTTTATCCCAATATCTAAATCTTGAATATATTCTTGAAACAATCTTTTCAAACAAATGCAATCTGTGGATGTTATCTATTCTATTGGATAAGAGAGTTTTAAATCCCCATATCTAATTCATAAAATTAGAGAATTTTTCATCTAGTTTTGTTACTGAGAGTGCTTTAATTATTTGGCCAGAAGGTGATCAAGGATGCTCAATCTTCATGTAAGATTTTTTTGCATTAAATAATTGATTTTTTTTTTAATCCTTTTACAATCACTATTCACTATTTTCAGCCTTCCTTAATAAGTCTTTGGAAACTTCTCCCTTTTAATTTAATATTTCAATTTTATTGTTTTTCTTAGTGGCATTTTTATAACATCTTAATCTTTCTTTTCAAAACACTATAAAATACTTTTAGTTACATTATAATTTAATAATAAAATATAATATAATTTACTTTTAAGAAAAGTAAAAGCTACTCTTTGGACAACTCAAATTAAATAATTAAATTATTTTCATAGTTTGTAAAAAGGTACATGACATATTGCTTGTTAGCGAAATGCAATTTGTCACTTATCACATGCTTAATACACATTTACAATATGAAAGTATACTCATTCAAAAACATTTGTGTCTTTGATTACAATAATGGTGTTCAATAGGCAATATTATCTAGGAAACTAAAACTTTAATTAGCATGCAAGAAACCTATTAACAATTTATTATACACTATGCACATATCCCTGTTATAATGGGTTACATGTCATCCACTACATTTGATGCCTACCTTGCTATATATATTCATACAGTGATGTATGCACCATGATTTATGTTTATAATAGTAAATTAATTATTACAAGTGTGGCAAATGCAAACAATTTCAAAGTACAAAATAATATGGCACCAACATCCTCACCATGTGATAAGATGTTTTGTCCTAGGAACATGAAAACTATAAATATACAAAATATCATTATGCAAAGGAGTCAACTATTGAGCAACCCTATAAGTAATTAGAATTTGGGTCGTCTAAAATTATTACCCTCATGTACCCACAAATATTGTAGAATGATTAAGTATGGAAGCCTCCCCAAAAAAGCACATGCAACATCTCTTCATAATGCTCATTGGGTGTCCCAAAGTGTTAAGGTACATAATTATATGCCAAAATCATATGAATCCTTTACCGTATATTGAATCTCGATACATGTGCACCATATATAGTAGTCTAATCAAGGTGGGATGAGATTTATGTGGCACCAATGTTGGGGGGTTATCACTAGCAATCAATTCTTCCTCAAGTGGGGACGACAATTTGGAAATCCCCTTCAAAAATAGTACATGCCTCAACCTAGCCTCTATATAAAGACATGTAACAAATATGTACAAACTTGTGTAAGATCCTTATCCAAATTATCAGAGTTCCATTAAAATGACCTTAAACTCATTGTGCTTCTTAGAAATAAGATATTTTTGTTGTTTGAATCTTTTTACTTCTTACTTAGCAGCATTTTTCTCTAATAACTAATCCTATTGGTTAAGTCATTATTTTATATCATCACGGGTTGTCGTATTTAGGATTTATGACATAACAAAAAGAAAGCAATAGAACAAAATCCTTGAATGGTCACTTTGCTAGGGAAGTGGATCTAATAGAGTAAAACCAACTACGCACCCATAAGAAATTAGGTTATGTGTGCAATTTTAATAGAATTTTGCAGTGTGCTATATTGCATAATAAAGCATTAAATATTATCAATAATCATGATTTACATTGATTTACAATTCTTGAGTGTATGTCTTGTATCATTATGTGGGAGACAAAGTATTAATGATGTGTTTAAGGCTATCAAGTTGAATATTTTCATATATTGTGTCACAAACTTCTATATGGCCCACTAGACTACATAAATAGAAATACTTTTTTTTGGAGATAGTGGTGCAAAGTGAGGCTTCATTGCTTCAACCTATTTTTATGTCATTTATTATATCTTAAAATACAACCATGGAAAGAGTGGTTAGTCTACCACAAGCAATCACTTATCATTCCATGATCATCACCTCAATGTCATTATTGTTCATTTCCATAGTAAAAGGCATGTGTTTCCACACCAAAATGTTAAGCTCAACAAAAAGATAAAGGTGCCAATCAGTTCATGGAAACATCAAATTACCATACACAACTAAAATGCATGATCTCTAAAGAAGGCCAAGTCCTATCTAAGCTAAGAATTGCAAGTAAAAGGAATAGGAGGAGAAAGGTGTAGAGAAACAAATATAAAAGGCGAATTACTAAAATAATAGATCAATTGCATCTCATCTATAACATTCAATCACCAATTTATTCTAAGTACACTTATTGTGATTACAATTTTTTTTTTAATACATTCTTTCTACATGACCATAAATTGATAACCATCATACAAATATCATAAACACAAAGGGTATTGAGGTGAGTTTTTAAGAATCATGTGTAGAGGATAATGTATTGTTTACAAAGAGGTAAAAGTTGTGTTTGTAGATTGGAAAAAGAGTTACAACTTTCAATCCAAAAAGAGAATTTAATAGATGATATCAAAGAAAATGCTAACTTAATAATGGACCTTCTTGTTATATTACTTGCCCTACAATCCTTATATGGAGGAGGCACAATATTATATTAAATTTAAAAGAGACCAGAAACAATAACAAGCCTATCACGATATGTTTTCCATGAGATTTGAATAAATATGTGATTTTATTAAAAACTAAATATAGTGAAAGATTCATTACTAGGTGAGTGCAAGACCATAAAGGGCCAAACATTGACATCAAAAATTTATAGAAAAATTACTTAGCCTAAGTAGCATATTTTCACTTATGCAATTGTCATGTTGATGCAGGAGCATCTAGGGTGTAAAGCAATCTTGCATCACCCAAACATATTCTATAGTTTTTCAATAAGGGCTAATTTGGGTAGGTTTACTATTTTTAGTAAGTCTTTTGTTTGATCACGTATAATTCTCATTACTTCCTTGGAGGTTCGTTTTAGATATATAAGCATGCCGATAAAGTTTCATGGAGAGATCAAGTCTAGTTTTGAAGACACTGAATTTTTTAGTTTTGATGGGGTGGTATGAAAAACTTAGAACTCAATATTGAAGGAATTAGAGGCTCCGAAAGGGGTCAAAACTCCTCATGGACAAAATTTAATGTCCTAGGCTATAAAGTGCTTCGAGAGGTTTCCAAAAAGTGGTTATAATAGAATATCAGGTACATGGTTCACAAGATATGGTCTATGAAAGTTGCACTACTTTAGGAGAAAAAATAAAGTCCCTTCAAATACTCAATGAGTATCGAAACCCATTTGGGGCATATTCTCAACATATTCCAATGTACGAAAAATAATATTAAGGTGGTTAGCCTAAAAAAAGGGGGGTTACAATTTCTAGAACCTTCTAGGGCGATTAAACTTCTTAATATAAAGAAGACAAATAGGGGTTACCAGGGGAGTTTTGATCGTGCATACGGTGGTTGTGGCTTGTGGATTATTGTAATGAAAATGCCCATGTGGTTGTAGCATGTTATTTTTTGAATATTGCAATATCATTTCATTAAAGATAATACAGAGCAAGTGTTTTTGTTCTTGCAATTTTCTATTCATTTCTCTGTTGCAGTGCGTGTTTGGGTTAGTAACGGGAATATCCTTCATCACATGCTTAGAATTTTAAGTGGCATAGACCTCTATTTATATATGGCTTTTCTAAAGTATCATGTCACTTAATCATGAGAATAATTGCCAAATTGTTGCTCTCCAAATCCTTTGATCCTTTTAAACAATTTAAAATTGATAACAATTCAAATAGAATACATGGATTTAAACTAATATTTCTAATAATTTGTTTCAATTTGATTCCTTTGGATTGAAACTCACATTCCTTTTAACATATCACTATGTTGATTTGAATTTTGTGACCACTCCAGCATGCAAAATAAAATACTAAGTATCCTATCCTCTCTTGAACATGGAAACCTCATATGTTAAACAATATGGAAATTGTGTGATCAAATAAGGAAACCCAAGGGTTTAATCTATGAACTAGAAACTTTGTGTTAGATATAACATAGTGAATGGGATGTTATTTGTTGGTAACCATGCAAGGACTTACACTATTCATTAGATGGGAGATCAAATTTATAATGAAAATGATTTGGAAATTTGAGTGCTTCAATTACTTGTAAGGAAAAAAGTGCAAAAAGGATAGGGTTTAGGAATCTAAGATGAATATATCTCTAACTCTATCAATGCAATACATTATCCGTGATGCGGTGAAACTAAAACAATCATTTATTTGTTAACTTAAACAACTACATAAGAGATGCTACTATCTTATAAGGATGTATGGATGATTTTCAAATTGCTCAGACACATAAAAACCATAAGACATGCAAATCAATGAGCATGAAGTAATTGAAGTTAAGTGTTTGCAATGGGTTTAGCCTAACATTGTACTATTACTTGTAATCAACAAGTACCACAATATATGAACTTAAGATTCACCATGAATCACCAACAACAATATCTTCCATTCATCTACTTAACATAAAAAATCATATCTAAGTGAAAAGGAGGAAACCACGCAACACAAAAAAATAACAAAAGTATCCACCATGAAA
The DNA here is from genome assembly GCA_027943335.1 of Chamaecyparis obtusa. Lineage (NCBI taxonomy): Eukaryota > Viridiplantae > Streptophyta > Pinopsida > Cupressales > Cupressaceae > Chamaecyparis > Chamaecyparis obtusa. Next base: position 905,367 of record BSBK01002952.1, read on the forward strand.
CAACAATGAATCCACAATTACTTTAGCAACAATTTCTTTAAATTTACCCTTTACAAATGATTTGAGAAAACCTTATATAGAGGTCTCATCTTAGACCGATTTGAGGTCAACAACCTCGATTATTTAAAATAACCCTAATTAGGGCTTGTTACAACCACTTCTTACAAGCATTAAATGGTTATCAATGAGAAACTTATATTGCACTGAATAAATATGCTTCTGAGGATGGGCTGATGAGAAAATTTGATGGGGGAAATAGATTAAATTCATCTCATATGTCAACTTGGAATAACTTGATTGGATGAACTTGGACATGTCAAATTGGAATCCTCTGATTGGTTGAACATGAGTGAGTGCCACCTTAGCATGTTTATCTTGCAATCATTTTTTCAACTCCACTTCTTCATCTTCCTTTATTTTGGAAATATTCTCATTAACATGTTCTTGAAATCAATCTTGTCTTGATATCTTGGGCTCAACCCTTCTTCATGACTTGAACATGTAGACCTTCATCTTTCCTTGTTTGAGGTTGATCATGATGTTGTCACTTGCATTATTTTTCCATCATCTTCCATGAAATCATTTTTGTCTTTGAACTTTTCCACATCTTGACTTTCCTTATCCCATGAGATTTGTATATTTGTAATTTGAAAATCACCTTTGGTTGAGATTTCCAACAATTTTGGAGATACAACATTGATTATCTTAATCCTTTCCTCTTCACCATTGAAGTTGTGGTGTTGCAATAGCTCCTCCTTCAAGCCATGTCGCTCATGTTTCTATGGATGTTGCAATCATGAGATGTTTAACTTTGAACATCATCCTTGCACATGAATTATTCAGCCCCATGCCACATTGCTTGTCATTTGCATCTTAAAAATCACCTTTCACTTGAGATTCCTTCAAACTTGACCTTTGAGTTGTCTGTCCTTTGTGCACTCACATGAGCTTCACCTTCCAAGGTCACATGTATCCATGAAAAACAAGAGGAAAATTAGTATCATCAATAAAGTATTTTGGTAAGAAGAAAGTCACTAACATTTTCAATCCTAGTTGAGAGAAATCAACATCTGAAGACATCTTGCACATGATTCAAAAAATTTCAACCTTACACATCTTATGAAAATAACTCATGATTTTTAATCTAAGTCTTGATTTAATGAGTTTGAAACACGTAACTTCCCCTTGAATATGCCCAACAAATCATTATTTCAATCATGGATTCACCTTCTACACATACCTTTCAGAAAGGTTGATCTCCTTTGATGACATTTAGTATTTGACTCCAATCTCAACTTTGATTCCCTACTCTTAAGTCTATTCTGCACTTATGTGATTTTCTTTTTGATTTGTTTTTATTTGTGTTTTGAACTCTCACCATAGCCTTTCCTTTATACCAATCAACGGGCATGCCAAATGGTGGTGTCTATCCACTAGGAGGGTTGACAAGGCTTGTCATTTTAATTTTAATCTCAAAAACCCTTCTTTGTTGGGCACCAATATCTATAGAGGGGATCAATAGGACCATGAATTCAATTTAACTTGGGAGATGAATTTATTTTATTTGCAGTTTACTTGCACCTCACTTAAATATTCCTCTCAATGGCGATCATATATCTTCAAAGGCATTTAAACTTGGAGCACAATGGGGGGTCATATTTTCAACCTTTCTTGGGCTATTCTTGCACGAATGACATTGCAAACCCAACTTGTCTCTATACCAAAGAAAATTTTCCTCTAGTTTGTTTCAAATTCTCACATTGGAAAAGTTAGATTTTTCTTTTCATTGTTAGAGTTTTCACCTTGTTGTAAATCACATCTCATTTTGCATTTCAGAATTTGCCCCAGTTGTTGGGCCAAGATCACAGTGTTGTTGGGCTTGGAGCCCCAAGGAGAGGTCAAAATTTTGAATATAGCTGGGCTTAGAGCCCCAAGGAGAGGTTAGAATTTTGGCCTTTCTTGGACTCCATATAAAATCCCCTCAGTCAAAATCACTATGTTTTTTATTAATGCAAAAATAAGTTTTAAAGGGGCCTTGAAACCTTGTACAAAGATAAAGCTTAGGATAAAGCATTAAAATTTCCCTAAACACAACAAACTAGCTAGAACCAATTACCAATCCCCCCAAATAATACACAAAAGAACATTGCCAAAGATAAGACTTTGAAAATCAGCAGCCCAAAGACAAAACCAACATTTAGATTTTCCTTTAGTCCCCTTCTTATGGGACTGGAGAGTCATATCAAAAGAAAGTGAGGATCTTTTGGAGGATTTAATTTTAACCATGATCCATCCTTCTTCCACTTTAGCAACCTCATCCTACCAGCACAAGGAATCAAAAACCAAATTCCCAACACCCATTAAGGGTCCAACACATTGCACAGGCTCAACTAATAGAGTCCTAGAGCTCGGATCAATCCAAGAACCAACAATAGCCAAAGAGGAAGCAACAACATGGCGATAGAGCTAGCAACAACAAACTCACTAGCTAAGACCCTGGCACAATCCATCAAGGAAACAACAGTAATAGTGCAAGTAGGAGCAATAGAAGCTTTATCAGGCCAAAATCACTAAGTGTTGAAAATGTTTATTGATATGGTATCAACTCTTTGACTTGTTCTTGGATTTTCACTTGAGATGTATAGGAGATTTCCATGCTTGACTTCAATTCTTGCAAATGCATGCTAGGAGTTGGATGTTTTTTTGCACAAGTGTGGCGATTAAATTGGATTGTTTGAATGTTTGACAAGCTTATGACCACAACCTGATCATGATTTTCCCTCAAGTCTTTCCATTTCTTGAGTGTTAAACTTCAACATTGGTTTGGAAATTTGAGCCCCACTAGTACATTTGAGTCCTTTTTCCGATGGCTTTCCATCATAATTCTGACACTATCCCATTGATCAAGAGACACCAACCGCTGTTGCAGTTTTGGTGTCAAAATTACCAATGACTAGGATAGGAATCGTAATTACGATGGATATGGCCGTCACAATATACATCCGAAGAGGGTCTGCCAACATGGTCAACATGTCGTCGGGTCTATTTGTTGTTGTCGCAATTCCAATGCAAATGCTACATTTGTGATGGATATGTTGTACATACGATGTCTATCTATCAGATATTTTTGACAGATAGCCATCATTTTAGTGTTTTGTCATCAGTCATTCTCTGGTGACCATCGTAATTGTGATGGTTTACTGTCGTAATACGCATTGGAAGACGGGTTACCAACATGGTCAACATGCCATCAAGACTATTTGTTGTTGTCGCAATGCCGACAGAAATGCCACATTTGTGATGGATATATTCTACATGCAACGTCTATCTGTTGGATATTTCTGATAGATAGCTGCCATTTGTAGTGTTTTATCATCGGTCATTCTCTGGTTACCATAGTAATTGCGACGGTTTATTGTATTTTTTTAAAATATGTATATATTTGTCATGCATGGAGTGAGACCTTAAATTATTGAGCTTCTCTTTGTTTCGATAATAGTTTAACATTCTCTACTTAATAGGGCCAACCACGTGAAGGTAGAAGCTCATCTGGCCCCTCCTAGGAGCCTCTTATGACCCTTTACAACATTTTAAGACCTCTAAGATGTATTCTTAGGGATCGTAAAGGGTCATAAGGGGTCTTGGGACACAAAAGCTAAGAAACATAAATGTTCACAATTGTTTGGAGACACAACACAATTGAGTGGTATACTTAGATAATGTGACACAACCACTACTCCTTCGGTTCTAAGTTGACACTGCAAGATCCAAAAACCAAAGATAAAGAATAAATTTAGAGAGTGGAGGAGGAGGGCCATAATGACCAAAATAATATAGGGGCCAACTGTATTATTTTGGTCATTATAGCCCTCCTCTTCTCTCTAAATTTATTTCTTATCTATGGTTTTTGGATCCCATAGTGTCAACTTAGAACCAGAGGAGTAGTGGTTGTGTTGCATTGTCTGGGTATACCATTCAATTATGTCGAGTCTCCAAACAATTGTGACCATGATATCTACATTTATGTTTCTCAGTTGTCATTTTTATGTGCATGTTCTTTATGTCTTTGGCTTCTCTCCCTCGCATCTAAAATTAAGATTTTCCCACTCTGAATCGATAATGCACATGCAACTACGTAGAATATTCCATGGCTAATAGGTGGAGCTAAGAAGAGTCACCATGTTTACATTTTTTTAATAGGTCAAAATTACAATGTTTGCAATGGTCTATAACTTAAAATACCTAATTAAAGACCTCTCTAAAAAATGAAAACCCGTTGCATCTTTCAACTCCACCTAATATCCTATGCATATGAATTGAGATTGCATATTGAACTAGGTACCTCCTTTTGCATTGCCTGAAACCAAGAGATGGTCACGATTAACATCTAAAACCATTTTTAAACTTTTGTTATTATTAAAAACTACATTAATATTTACTGTATAAGTTTGAACCAAGAGAATCACCAAATGGTTGATGGTGATTGATGAAGAAGATTTGAAAATGATGATTGATCCAACTCAGATTGGTGCAATATTTTCAAATATTCTTCATAATCATCATCAACATGGCTACTTTTGCAAAACTAATTTTCTAGAATGTTGGTGGAAGAAGGATGATTTGTTTGCAACCTGCAGATACAGATACTGAACAACCATTTTGTCAACTCTAATTTTCTCAACACAAAGGGACATTTATCATAGTCATAGAAACATGATTATTTTTAAATGGAATACACCAAGGAGTACCATCAGAAATATTGACCATTTACAATCATGAACAGTGAAAAATCAAATAGATCATTTCTTTATCAGCATGTGTAGTCTCTATGTATATGAAAAAATGAATGAAATATCAAGCTGAAATAAAATAGTGAACAAAAATTCAAATTCAAGGCCTAATTTATCAAGAGCAACAAACATTAGGATGATAGAAAAATCATTAAGACTAAATAAAAATCATTAGGACTATTGAAAAACTATTAAGACTATAGAAAATTAAGTTCTAGAAATGTACGGTTCTAATGCTTTTCCATTACAACAATTGAGCATTCATCATTTGGTATATAAACAGGTGAAAAATATGCATATTTGACCAAAAACCACTGGGAACGACCCAACAACAAATGGACTTGTGACAACTTTCACAATAGTACATGTGTTGTTGGGTTAGCTCCCAATACTGATTAGGAAAATCTGCATATTCATCACCTGTGCATATGAAGTGGCTCTAATGGTAAGAAATAAGAAAAATCATTAGGATTAAAGAAAAATCATTAAGACTAGAAAATCAAGCTCTAGAAATGGACGGTTCTGATGCTTTTCCATTACAACAATTGAGCATTCATCATTTGGTACTTCTTGGTGTATTCCATTTAAGTATGTTAGGCACAAAGTATTCCATTTAGATATGTTCAAAATTAAATTTTTCCAGTAATGATTTGGGGAATGCAATCATGCAAAGTATTCACTAATCACACAAGTACCAATCAACATCCCTTGTCCATGTCCATATTCTCTAAACATGTATGGAAACATATGGTACACATATTATAACAATTGCCATTAAAACATTGAGCATTCATCTTATTAATTAGCATTCATTAACACACATTCATTAGCATTCATAAGACTAATTAATTAGCATTCATTAACACATCATAACATTCATTAACACATAAGATTAAAACATCAAGACATAAACATCAGTCATTATCAAATAAGTTGCATAAATGAGAATCATTTCTTTTTTGACTTTTTCTTTATTTCTACTTCCCTAAATTGTTGCAGAGGCATATCCATGTCGACATCATCATTTCTTCTCGCCCATGCACGTGATCTCCCTATCCTTTGCAAAGGCGGGTCCTCTGCAATAACAAATAAAAGGCTTAAATTAAAAACATATTATCATAATTAGGGTTAATTTAAAAACATATTATCATTATTCTTACAAGCATTTTAGTACTTTAAAAAACATAAACGTGACGCTCTTTACCTTGTCCAATCACATCATCTTGCCCGATGGCTTGAACCTCAACACGCTCATCGGGAACAACCTCTACATCCCCTACAACTATAGTACAAAATGTTTTATTAATCCCAACACATTATAATTAAATTTTTATTACTACGCAAAATTCAATTAAAAAGGTTTACTTGTATTAAATATTCAATAATCAAAACTTGAATAGAAAATGTATACCTTGAGTACTACAATTCACATTCGAATTGACAACTCCGTCGTGCTCAGATGGTGTATCAAGATTTGCAGGCTGCATTCCAATGTAAATAATTAGTGCATTTATTGACAATATACATATAAATACAAGACAAATACTGAGAAATGATAATCATTCAGTTTAATATATATAAATATATTCACTTTAAAGTTTTAAACAAATATATAATCATTGTTTCCTTAAAAAAATTATATTCACTTTATGTTGGAACTTAACATCAAATACAGTAATTGGTAAAGTATTCAACTTGAAATAAAAATCAATTTTTGTATTTACCTGATCGACAGATCCACCAGAAGAACCTTGTGCACTCATTGATCGGAATCGTTCAGCCACGATTGTATAGCCTTGTTTGTAGCCTATTTTCTTGTCCTCTTTTATAATTTTTTTTTGAACTCCAAGGCCAACATTTTTTCTTGGTATCATGAATTTTTATTGTAGTGAATTTCATCAAAACTAAATTGATTGCAATTTATAAATATTTGCATACGGTTTTTCATTTACTAATACTTACAACTCGTGCAACAAGGTTTGAATATCCACCCGACCCAAGCTTGTGTTGCCTGTGCTTTTTTTTTCTTGCTTCTGTTGCCTTTGATGTGTTAGGAAACCTATGTGATGTTTGAAAAATGTTAGATCACATAAGTACAAAGAGTAAATAGTACATAATTTCATTATTAATATTATCATGTACCTTCTTTCCTCAAGTGATAGTATTTGTCCACTATGTCTTGCGCTTCTCTTAAGTGCATCCTTTTTAAGATTCACCCACTCATTAATAGGAATATAGGGAGGCCACTTGTAATGAGGGTTGCGTTCTATTTGGGACCTATAGTTTTCCCTAATATACTTCAAAAATTGGCACACTTTATCAAGGAGCCTAAGTCTTTGAAAGACGTTGGGTCCAAAAAAACTTGTCATAGAGTCAACGAGTTTATCCTTTAACCCTTTATCTTGTAATTGCCACCTTTTAAGAAAAAAAACTGTTAGATTCGTAAATGAAGTGAAGCTACCTTTTAATATACTTGAAGAAAGGGATGAAACAAAATTTGATCTAGCAATAAAATTAAAATATGATACCATGTGCGTATGGTTGGCCCGAAAATGCGCAAACATTCATCATTAAGTTTTTCATAAAATAGACTATTCCGTGCAAAATAATAATTGGATTATTATAATTAGTTATTACAAGGGACTACATAGGGGGTTAGTGCATTTGATTATGAGTATAAGATTGTATAGTAAAAGAAAGGATCAATATTTAAAGTACTTGGAAGATGAGCTACTCTCAAGGGAAGTACATCTTCAATGCTCACAAGAAATTGATCACAATTCTTTGTTGTTCCCGCACAGGAGACATGAGTACATCCAAGAATTTCCTCATCACCTCCTACATAAAATGAATTCAATATTACAAAATGCCCCCTAAGAAATAATCATTCAAGTGAAATAAACACATGATAAATGAGAGAGAAAAAGAGGAATCTACTTACCAATAGGCATTGCCATCACATTTGTGGCCATGCCACATATTTTTGATATTGCAGGTAGCAGTACCTCTATGGTTCTGATCCTCGTAGTAGGCAGTGTACTCAACATAGGATCAATAGTAGGTGCTGAAAAATAAGATTGTTAGAGCATAAAAAATATGGAGAACCATGGACAAGGTGGAGGATAGAACATGCGATGTACTTGAACCACCTAAAGTATTTGCATCTGAGGCATCGCCCTTTAATTGTTTTTGAATCCTCTATAAAAATAACACATGTATTTTAGTTAATGACATAAATAAAAGAGTATACTATAAAAATGATTATTGAACTTTAGTTATAATTAAAAACTAGATTAATACTTACTGTATAAGTTCGAACATGGTGAATCAACACATCTTCTCTCATCTTTATTTGAGGAGTCTAAGGTTGAATATTTGTCAATCAAGATAACTCTCTTGATATTGCATGAAGGACCTTTTGTAGTGCAACTAGATCAACATCTGATGAAAAATTAACATTGAATGGATCCTTCTCATCCTGTGGCTCCTCATGGACTACTTGTTCCTTTCCCTTTTTCTGATTAGCACTCATTTGTGAGAACAATATTATTAGCACTTTTTAAAAAGAAATCTAAAATAGTAGATCATAATAAAACATAACAAAAAATACGTATTAACATTTTTCTAATTAATGTATGTGCATTTGTACAACAACAATGAGTTTTACCTGTCGGGAAGAAGAAGTCCCATGAGAACCATCATTGTCGTGCATATCGTGTGGCTGTTGATCCACACTATAGCCCTGTATTTCAAAAGAAAATCATTGAGACATGTTAAAACACACGTGTTCTTATTCTAAGTTATGTTGAATAATAGACAATTATTAGAATGCATACCACCTCATCCATGATAGTCATGGATTTTTTTGTATCTATGCGATTCAAATTGTAATCGATAAGCAGCTCTTTGCCTCCACATATTGATTTGATCACACATAAAAATACATGATTTCCCTCACATGCCTCAAATATGCAATTGGGTTGCTTCTTAGTTGACATAGGTTGTGTACTGTTTATAAAACTTTCAATATTCCCTAATGCTTTTGGCCCTTCGTCAACATATATAGCTATTGTTTTACTTTGTTCCCTAACTTTTTGTTGTATATAATTTTCCACAAGTGCATACCTACACATACTTTTTTTTATATTTAACAATCCAAATCCAACTACTGTAATCATAACAAGGTTAGACATACTCCATCAATTCGACAACTTTGTTGTAAGAGACCTTTATGCCATCCATGGAAAATAGGCCCAAACCATGTAATGAAGACGGTGCTATGTGATATATCCTCTAACACAAAAATCAATGTGTATTGAAGGAAGTTCATCAGGGACCCATTGTTTTTGTAGATGTTTGTACCTAAAGGGCACCTCGGAGTCACCTTTTCTCTCATCATCATAAGAACATGAACCCCCTTAAGCAAGGAAAAATTCTATGTGTTTCTTGAATTTCTTTCTGATCTTTTGACCTTGAGTCGATCTCCTTGATTTAGACATACTAAATGTCTCACTTTCTTCTTCCATTCTTACATTTTCCTCACTTGAGGAAGACAAATCTGACAAATACCTATTCCCTGGTACCTACACTTCATGAAATGAAAGAGACAGGTGGCAATGCGAGAGATATTTTACAAATGGTAAAATACATTAATCTCTATGAGGTGTATTGACTTATACCTGAAAATCCATGAGAGTGTGTGGGATACCTAACACTAGTACAATTGGCACCTATTTTCAATGAACAAATGGTCGAACGTTCTACCAAGATTGGTCGAATGATCTATGAATGGTCTTGTCGCTATTTTCCTAGTCAAACTTTTGAAATATCATTGTTAACGTAGAATGTTCTACGCCAATCTTGGTCAAAACTGACATCTGCAATTGGTGGATTTATTCATCAAAATTTCTACCACCATCGGTCAAAATGTTTGGCCCACCCGACTAGGATGCCAAAACCTAGGTGCTAAATTTTGACCAAAATTAGTCAAAATTTAGACAAATGTTGGTCGAAATATTTGGCCAGTCTGACAAGGATGCCAAAACCACAATGCTACATTTCAACACAAAATGGTTGATATTTAGACCAGACTTGGTGAGAGTTTCAACTAAGGTTAGTCAAAATTTTGACCAAATATGGAATGTTAAAAAAAAACACCTTCCTTCTTTGTCATCATAGCATACATCGATCAGCCCACCTTATCATTGATCATCGCAACACAATACTTATTCTTTCAATCACCAAAATCCTTATCGCCATTTCTATAGTGATCCAACCTTTTCATCTCCGGGACCACTCATTGTGAAAACCTATAGCGATGTAATGTTTTCATCGCCGCTCACTGTAATAAAATCTTATCCCTTTGATCTCTGATGACACATTTTTCCTTAACATATAGTGAAGGTTTCACATCCTACTTCCTTTACCCATCGCCATGACTTACACCAACAATGTCATCACTGATTGCCACAACCAGATCCACAAGATCCCGCTCACCGATGATCACTATAGGTTATAGTGGTACGCTATTATTTATCGCTCATCACCATATCGATAATGAGTTTTCTCCACACAACAATGAACCCAATCACTATATGCTACAGTGATACCATACCCAAGCTAACCTTACTACCTTCACTGTATGACGCAAGGGCAGGGTAGATACAAGTAGAATCAAGTAGAATTGACTCCACTTCAACCAACAACAAGCCCTACTCAGAAATACACAACAGAAGAAATATAATATCACATGAAAGAAATGAAATCACAATGGATATGATACAATCAACTGGCAACAACAACAGAGAATTTATATTATTTCTTTCAACATGCCCGGCTGTGAGGCCTTCCGGGTTTTGACCTTATACAATGAGAATTATGAATTCAAAGTCTCAGCTTGCCTCCTATCTTTGTCTCCAATGATGTATCTTGATGATTATATTCTCAATACCTTCTTACTTACCTTCTACATCAATCAAGACCCCTTATATAGCCAGCTAAGCCACAAGTCGGCCAGTCAGGCATTTAATTATATTATAGGTCTAGTCTGGAAGATTTAAACCAAAACTAATGAAAGAAATAACCAAACATGATGCACCTTTGGATTTAGGTCCACACATGACCCAAGAACATGCCCCTAACTTTTTGAGACCCCATCTCATAACACGGAACTGCGCAAGAAGAAACACTCCACGTTTCGTGTGTAAACTGGCATAAAATAGGTCCCCAAGAAAAATGGGCATAACATTTTACTCATAATGAATTAGGAATTGTGCTCTTGGGAAATGATATTAATTTAGGTCCTCTTAAATTCCTTAAGAGAGAAAAGGCTGATTCCTTAAGGATCAATGTCACCACTACGAGCAATCAGCACCAAAACTGCAAGAAAATAAAGCTCTTACGGAAAAGGAAAACAACTTTAACTTTGAAACAGTCCATCCAATATTTATGTGCTTATAGGAGAAGGTTCCAAAATAGGTCCCCAACATAATGTAAGCTTTGAACAACATGAAACCAACAAATGCAAAGATTATAAAAAAACAACAGAAAATAGGTACAGAAATCAGGAAATGTTTTTGGTTGATGCAAGATTGCTCAAAGACCCAAGATGTTCCTGCATCAGACATCTGGGGTAAATAAAGAACTGATGTCCACATCGGGTACTACTCATATTCTAACCTGAATCATAAAGATCCAACTCAGCTTGTGCAATCCATGAACTATCTTCAACTGGCTTATCTTTCCACTGAACTAGATATTCCATGTAGTCTTTTCCTCTTGTACTCTTGCTTACTATTTTATTCAAGATCTTCTCAATGATGTCTCTGTTCTTCTTAGGATAATCCAGATCATCTTCTATCTCATCATTTAATTCAAAGTACTCAAAGATGTCAGCAATGTTGAATATAGGTGATATATCCATGTCCTCTGGTAATTCCACTTCATAAGCATTTCCACTGTCAAACTTCTTCAGAATCTTACAAGGTCCAAACTTCTTCATTTTCAACTTGTTGTAGGTACCAACTGGAAATCTGTTCTTCTTCAAATGAATCATAACCTCATCTCCAACTTCAAAATATTTATGTCTCCTCTTATCTGCTCTCTGTTTGTATTTCAGATTACTGTCCCCCAAATTCTTTTTGACTGCATCATGTAAATTTCTCATGAATACTGCAAAATCCTCAGCTTCAACATTTCTTCTTGTCTCAGTAGATAAATCTCTTAGCTTCATGGTTCCCTTAGGATTGAATCCAGTAACAATCTCAAATGGTGTCCTCTTAGTGCTTCTATTCATAGAATTATTATAAGAAAACTCTGCTTGTGCCAAAACTAAATCCCAATTAGCAGGGTTCTCTCCAACTAAACATCTCAACAAGTTTCCCAAACTTTTGTGTAGAACTTCAGTCTATCCATCTGTTTGAGGGTGAAATGTAGAACTAAACTTCAATTCTGTATTCATCTTCTTCCAAAGTGTTCTCCAAAAATAACCAGTAAACTTTGCATCTCTGTCTAAAATAATAGATTTAGGCAAACCATGCAATCTTACCACTTCGTTGAAGAATAATTCAGCTACATGCAATGCATCAGATGTCTTCTTACAAGGTATGAAATGAGCCATCTTTGAAAATTTGTCAACCACCACCAAAATATAATCATTACCTCTCTGAGTTGTAGGCAATCCAAGAACAAAGTCCATACTCACATCTTCCCAAGGTCTATCAAGTACATGGAAAGGTGTATACAATTCCAAATTCTGACTAGTTCCTTTTGCTACTTGACAAACTATGCAACCTCTAACCATCCTCTATACATCTCTGTAAATCTATGGCCAAAAGTATCTTTCTAAAATCAAATTCATAGTCTTATCAATCCCAAAATGTCCAACAAGTCCACCACTATGTTTCTCCTTCATTATGTTCTCTCGCATAGATCCTCTAGGTATGCACAACTGAACTCCTTTAAACAACATGTCTTCTTGAATGAAATAATCAGTCCACTTATCACTCACTGTGTGTTCCTTACAAGCTTTCCAATGTTCTACAAAATCAATGTCAGTCTCATACAAACACTTCAAATCATCAAAACTAAGTACCTCAACTCTCATCTCTGTCAGAAAACTTTTTCTTCGGCTCAAGGCATCAACAACTTTATTTGACTATCCACTCTTATGCTTCAATGAAAAGGAAAAATTTTGCAAGAACTCAACCCACTTCATATGTCTTTGATTCAATTTATTCTGACTCACCAAATACTACAAAGCTTTATGGTCAGTATACAACACAAAATCTTTAAGCATCAAATAATGTCTCCATTTCTTCAAAGCTTGAACAATAGCATAGAATTCATGGTCATAAACTAAATATTTTCTCTTAGCATCATTCAACTTTTCACTAAAGAAAGCTATAGGTTTTCCTTCTTGACTCAAAACAGATCCAATTGCACTTCCACTAGCATCACATTCAACTTGAAAAACTTTACTAAAATCAGGCAAAGCAAGTGTAGGCAACTCTACAATTCTTTTTTTCAATGTTTCAAAACTCTTTTGTGCTCCATGTGTCCATTTGAAATCCTTTTTATCTCCTCTCATAGTTTCAGTCATAGCATTACAAATAGAACTAAAATTTCTGATGAACTTCCTATAAAAACTTGCCAATCCATGAAATGATCTTACCTCTCCAACATTCTCTGGTGTAGGCCAATCAAGTATAGCTCTCACTTTCTCAGGGTCCATCTTCAATTCATCAGCTGAAATTACAAAACCAAGGTACATAATCTCTCCTTTCATAAATGAACATTTCTTCAAATTAATCAGCAACTTTTCTTCCTTCAATCTCTGCAATACTTGTCTGGTATGTTCAAGATGTTCTTCCTTACTCTTATTGAATATAAAAATGTCATCAAGATATACAATGAAAAACTTACCCAAGAATTTTTTTAGAACTTCATTCATCAGCCTCATGAAAGTACTAGGTGCATTAGTCAAACCAAAAGGCATAACCAACCATTCATACAAACCTTCATTAGTCTTAAAAGAAGTTTTCCATTCATCCCCTTCTCTGATCCTAATCTAATGATATCCACTTTTCAAATCAATCTTTGTGAAATAATTTGCTCCACTCAAACTATCCATTATGTCATCCATCCTAGGCAAAGGAAATATGTACTTTATTGTTATCTTGTTTATAGCTCTAGAATTAGTGCACATTCTCCATTCTCCATTCTTTTTAGGTGCTAATACAATAGGTACTACACAAGGACTTAGACTTTCCCTAATCAAACCTCTCTCAAGAAATTCTTGCACTTGTCTATTCAACTCAGTCTTTTCATCAGGTGTCAACCTATGTGGTGCTTTATTAAGAAAACTAGCTCTAGGTATCAAATCCATATAGTGACTTATACTTCTCATAGGTGATAAACCATCAGGTACATTATTAGAAATGATGTCATGACATTCATTCAACAAAGGCTTAACCTCAGGTGCATGTTCTAACTCATCTTGTTTCTCAGTCTTTCTTGGAATTAAAGCAAAGCAAACATTCTGTTCTTTCATTTCTCTTGCAAACTTTTTACCATCAACCAAACATACTCTGACTGTAGTACAGTGACTTTCATCAAACTTCTCTACTAAAGGCAATAATACTTGTTTCTTTCCATCCATCCAAATAGTATATTGATTCAATTTACCATCATGCAACTTTCTTTCATATCATACTGCCAAGGTCTACCCAAAAGAATATGACAACAATCCATAGGCATAATATCACACAAGACTTCATCATGATAATTCCCAATTTTGAATTTAACAAGGCATTGTTCACTTACAAGTAGTTTATGCTCCTTCTAGATCCAAGAAATATGGTAAGGCTTAGGACGTTTCAATCTCTGCAACTGTAATTTGTTAACCAGCTCTTCGGATGCCAAATTATTAGAACTTCCACTATCAATGATTACCTTGCAACATTTGTCAGCGATCTTACATTTGGTTTTGAACAAACTTTTCCTCAAAATAGGTTCCTCATCAGCTTCTTCAATCCACAAGATCCTTCTTAGCATCAAGTTCTCATCATGTTTAGGTTCATTAGACATTTCCTCAACTTTTTCACAAGCAAAATTACTTCTACCATTACCTCCAGTCTTCTTTCCAGAGTTAGTACATTCAAAATTTCTATGTCCTTCTTCACCACATTTGTAACAAGCACCTTTAAACCATGATTTCTCTTCTCTTTTCTCATTATTTTTATTCCTAAAGTAACTAGTATAGCTACCTCTAGAGTAGTTACCTCTTTTAGTAGGTTCATCTTTCCATCTTTATCATTAGCTGCATTGTCAGATCTTCTACTTTCTCCATAAGATCTTCCTCTACTTCTCTGAAATCTGCTACCTCTTCCTCTTTGTCTTTGTTCATGTCTTTTTGTCAATCTTTCTTTAGCCTTCAAAGAAAATTGGTATGCTTCTTCCACACTTTCTATCTTCACACAGCTGATCTCATCTTGAATAGATGTCCTTAGGCCATTTAGATATCTAGCCACCTTCTCAACTTCATCATCCACATGTCCAGATCTGATATCCAATTTGTAAAATTCCTCAGTATATTCTTTCACACTCATGTCCTTTTGTCTCAGATTTTGCATCTTTCTCATCAAACTAACTTTGTAGTCAGCTAGAAGAAACTTCTTCTTCATCTTTGCAAGCATTTTCATCCATGTCTTGATCTTTTCTTTTCCTCTCTTCTGTCTCTCAATTTGCAAATGATCCCACCAAAGAGATGCATGAACTTTCAACTTTGTGACTGCTATCTTAACTTTCTTATTATCAGGAGTACCTTCATACTCAAAGTATTTATCCATCTTAGAGATCCAATCCAAAATTGTATCGGTCTCAAGTCTTCCATCATAGCAAGCAACTTCTACTGTAGGTTTGGAGTTAGCCTTAGAAAAAACTCTCAAAAGTCTTTCCTCATCTTGTTCAACTTCAAGTTTAGGATTAGGTGCTGCTTCTTCTTCATCACTAACAATTTCAAGATGTGCTCCTCTTCTCTAGGCTATCTCTATAGCTTCAAGCCTAGTTGCAATCTGCCTCAACATATCCATGATAGCATTATCATTTCCTCTACCATGAACTATCTTGACAATCAGGTTCTAGCAAGATCGTAACCTTCTATAATTTATAGGTTAGATCTTAGATCTACCACCCTACAACCAATCCAATAAGGTTCTCCACAATCCAATCCACAAGAACGAACTCGCTCTGATACCACTTGATGCAGGGGCAGGGTAGATACAAGCAGAATCAATAGAATTAACTCCACTTGAATCAACAACAAGCCCTGCTCAGAGTTACACAACAAAAGCAGTATAATATCACATGAAAGCAATGAAATCACAATGGATATGAGGAAATCAACTGGCAGCAACAATAGAGAATTTATATTATTTCTTTCAACATGCCCAACTATGAGGCCTTCTGGGTTTCGACCTTATACAATGAGAATTATGAATTCAGAGTCTCAAATCGCCTCCTATCTTTGTCTCCAATGATGTATCTTGATGATTATGTTCTTACTACCTTCTTACTTACCTTCTACATCAATCAAGACCCCTTATATAGCCAACTAAGCCACAAGTCAGCCAGTCAGGAATTTAATTACATTATAGGTCCAGTTTGGAAGATTTAAACCAAAGCTAATGAAATAAATAACCAAACATGATGCTCCTTTGGATTTAGGTCCACACATGACCCAATCACATGTCCCTAACTTCACAAGGCCCCATCTCATAACATGAAACTATGCAAGAAGAAACACTCCACGTTTCACGTGTAAACTGGCATAAAATAGGTCCTCGAGAAAAATGGGCATAACGTTTTACTCATAATGAATTAGGACTTGTGCTCTTGGGAAATGATAGTACTTTAGGTCCCCTTAAAGTAATCAAGAGAAAAAAGGCTGATTCCTTAAGGATCAACGTCACCACTACAAGCAATCAACACCAAAACTGCAAGAAAATACGGCTCTAACGACAAGGAAAACAACTGTAACTTTGAAACAGTCCATCCAATCTTTATGTGCTCATAGGAGAAGGTTCCCAAATAGTTCATCGACATAATTTAAGCTTCACACAACATGAAACCAACAAATGCAAAGATTATAAAGAAAACAATAGAAAATATGTACAGAAATTGGGAAATGTTTTTGGTTGATGCAAGATTGCTCAAAGACCCAAGATGCTCCTGCATCACTGTAGCATACCCTGATATTTGATGTCTTATCGCTATAGATATAGTGATATGTGAAAAAATGATATATATCATTGAATTTCAAGAAAATCAGAGCCAAGATTCATGGATAGAGATTGCCATGTGATAAGTAAGCCCTTGGGATGCACCTTGAGACTTGTGTCCTCGATATAGATGACATATCATGATTTTCTCTGCAATAAAAAAAGAGCGCAGTAAGAGATTCTTTTATTAATCACAAGTGTATAATAATTTTATGCTATAAAGAAAGGATTTGAAATGAAAAAAAAAATTTACATGAAAGTGTCAATATAATTAACCATAATCAAAGTAGTAATAAGTGGAAAATATTTGCAAAATACTGAGTTCCACCAGTAGCTCTAGCTGGGGACATGTACCCCTTGTGGGTGCAGTGAGAATTCAGATATCTCTAGAAAAAGAAGACCCATTGTTAAAAGAAAACAACAAAAACAAAAAGTAAAAGGGGAGTTAGGGATACACCTGATTTTAGTTCTGAAAGAAAAAACCCTTTAAATATTGAGCATGAGTGGACAATTCTTGATCATGACCATCGATATCCTACAAATAGTAAGAGTCCTCACCATTCTTACCGGTGATGATATATCAACCGAGCCATAAAGCTTCAAACTTTCAATGCTTTCCCTTGTCTTGATCCTTTGCATTCCATTTCAAAACCCAATCTCCTTTTTGGAATTTTCTACACTCTGCCCTTTTGTCATGCAGTATTTTCACTTTCTATTGTTGTCATATATTTTGTTATGTTACTTTTCTATTAGCATAATGGTTTATTGTGAACTTATTTGACGCTGGCTGTTACTTGCCAAACTTTAAAGTTACATTTCACAAACCTTTGAAAGTGAATGGTAGAAGTTGGAATATTCTTCATCAGTGACCTCCTTCTAATTCTGAAGTCAGATTGCCTTGACATCCCTACTCTACAAGGACATCGATAACGAGTTAAGAATCTCCTCCCATGGCCTACATTATTCAAGCCACGTGAGGGGATGCTTCTTTATGGCTGTACTTGTAGTCTACAAGTGTGGGAAGTAGATAAATTCCTACACTATGAGGAAAACGATAAAGAGTTAAGCATCTTATCTTTAGTCCTAGCTACTAGGAAGGCTTGAAAGACTTATACCCATCAATCGTCGAGAATAATCACCGCCTTACCTTTATGTACACTACACAGTATCCAATATAAGAGAAGGCATAAAATATGAATGGATAAAAGAAATGAAAGATACAATAATATTATCTTATTGTTTACCTTCTCATAATTGATCTCAGTCTCACAAAAGTAATTTTATACGATCACTAGCACATTTAGTACATGGATGGGAAACAGTATCCAAAGATTCTAGATTCTGAGAAGAGGTATGAGTGGAGGCCAAAGAAGGGATATTTGTGAAGGTTTTATAGACACAAGTTACTGAATCATCATCTTTGCACTGGTACTCAATCTAGAAACCCTCATATGTATATAGCCACTCTAGCAAATCTCCACATCTAGAAAATCTCCACAAAAATCCCTTTTGGCCTCCACTGCATATACGTCTTCTCAGAATCTAAAAACTCTCCATCATTGATTCTCATCAATGTACGAATAAAATTATGAGAAAATGTTTAATCCCTAATTCAATCTCTGACAAATAAAATTGTGACATAACACTTAAAGAATATGGAAAGCTCACAATGTTTAGAGACACACTTGACTCCAAGTGCCATGTACAACAAAAATAATTTGTCCAATTTGGATAGTAAGTCTAATTTAATTTGTCTGTGGACTGAGACCTTAAATTATTGAGCTTCTCTTTGTTTCGAGAATAGTTTAACATTCTCTACTTAACAACGCCAACCACGTGAAGGTGGAAGCTCATCTGGCCCCTCTTAGGAGCCTCTTATGACCCTTTATGACATTTTAAGACCTCTAAGATGTATTCCTAGGGATCATAAAGGGTTGTAAAGGGTCATAAGGGGTCCTGGGACACAAAAACTGAGAAACATAAATGTAGGCATCATGGTCACAATTTTTTGGAGATAACATAATTGAGCGGTATACCCAGATGATGCAAAGCAACGACTACTCCTCTGGTTCCAAGTCGACATTGCAGGATCCAAAAACCATAGATAAGGAATAAATTTAGAGAGTGGAGGAGGGCCATAATGATGAAAATAATATAGGACAAACCTCAAGTTAAATAAGGAAACTACAAACATTTTAATAGATTTTCATTATTAAATAATGAAATTTTCATATACTAGTGTTGTAAGCCCCCTCATTACATGATTTATTATTGTAAGCTCCCTCTGACTTACACATCTAGAAAATGAAACTACAACCTATTGGGATTGAGACAAACCTTATAAAACAACAACATCTAAAAAGGATCACTTGCCAACATCTCTTGAATACAAGGTTGGAGGCAATGGTTGGAGGACCTTGTATTTAGCAAATGTTGGCAAGCGATCCTTCTTAGTTGTTGTTGTTTTATAAGGTTTGTCTCAATCTCAATAGGTTGTAGTTTCATTTTCTAGATGCGCAAGTCAGAGGGGGCTTACAATAATAAATCATGTAATGAGGGAGCTTAGAACACTATTATATACAAATTTCATTATTTAATAATGAAAATTTATTAAAATGTTTGCAGTTGCCTCATTTAACTTGAGGTTTGTCCTATATTATTTTGGTCATTATGGCCCTCCTCCACTCTCTAAATTTATTCCTTATCTATGGTTTTTGGATCCCATAGTGTCAACTTGGAACCAAAGTAGTGATTGCTTTGCATCGTCTGGGTATACCACTCAATTATGTTGTCTCCAAAAAATTGTGACCATGATGCCTACATTTATCTTTCTCAACTGTTGTGATATCTACATTTATGTTTCTCAGCTGTCATGTTTATGTTCATGTTCTTTATGTGTTTGGCTTCTCTCCCTCGCATCCAAAATAAGATTTTCCCACTCTGAATCGAGAATGCATGTGCAACACAACCAGAATATGCATGGATAGCAAGTGGAGCTGAGAAGACTCAACACGTTTACATTGCTTGAAACCCAGAGATTGTCATAGTTAACATTCTCTACCCACAACAGAATGGGAAGACATCTTTCTAGCCTGGGCCTGGATCCTTTGGCAATTAGCTTCATAATAAATGAAGTAGATGAGAGCTGAGCAATTATCTTACCAAGAAAAATCTTATAAATGAACTATGTGTACCCCAATTCATGTGCCCTTTGTGCATACCTAAATGATATATTTGAAACAACAAGGGTGAGGCTTATAGAAGTTAATTTTGCATCACAATCTGTAGTTGTTGCAGCAGCAGAGCATCAGGCGCCACCTTCAGCACAATATGATCACCTTCATATTGTGCTAAAGGTGGTGCCCAATGCTCTGCTTCTGAAACAACTACAAACTGTGATACAAAATTAACTTCTTTAAGCCTTACCCTTGTTGTTTCAAATATATCATTTAGGTACGCACATAGGGCACAGGAATTAGGGTACACATAGTTCATTTATGAGATTTTTCTTGGGAAGCTAATTTCTCAGCTCTCATCTACTTCATTTATTTTGAAGCTAATTGTCGAAGGATCCAGGCCCAGGCTAGAAAGATGTCTTCCCATTTTGTTTAAGCCATATTCCTTGTTCTTGTGAAACTTCCTTGGTATGGTAGGCCTTCTATCCATAGTACTCTTCTTCAATCTGTGTTCAATGATAAGAATCTTCTTCTTCTTCCTAATTGTAGCTAGAGCTTCCTTTTCATTAGGATTCAACTCCACTTCCCCCATCCCATCATCCTTGTCACCCTCAGCTGTCATCCTAAGCCCTTCTTCCCTCTCTAGTTCTTCAAGCCTCTTCAAGATATCTGGATCAATAAAGTCTACAACATTGTGTCCATCCATGATCTCAGGAATATCATCTTCTTTCCACTCTTCATTTGCCAAAATATACCGCTTCTTCAAGCTTGTAGAGTAAACTCCATCCCCACCATTTTCATTCTCAATATCCTTCTCCAGCTTCCTGGCCTCCTTGGGTGCAGCATGCACCCTGGCATCCAAAATAGTTTGAGGAATACAAGGGGGCCTCTCTTTCCTATTTCACAGCTTGGGAATTGCAACATGAATCCTATTGAGACAACTACTGATCTTCTTTGACTTCATCTTAATTTCCACTCTTTGCTCCAACAACCTCTCGCATGCCGCATTCTTCACCGCAATCACCCCTTCTTCCTTCAAAGAACTCATAGAGAGTAGCATGCCATCATCCCCTCCCACTCCTAATTCCCAAAGAACCCACCCATATTTTTCCCAGCCTCAGATCTCATCTCCGCAACCAATTCTGCATCCTCCTCCAGTAGTGTCTCTAGTGGTTGCAAATCAATCTTATTACAAACTACAATAAGAGGCTTATTGGCAAACATAGGTTTTATGCTGTGAAACAGAGCTTCTTGTTGCACAATACTATAACCACAAGACCCTGAAACATCAAGGATAAATAAAATAGCACCTTCAAATGAGCCAAGGCAATAATACTGAGCATCTCGATGGTGTTCCTATCCTCCAAGGGGTGGTCCGAAATACTAGGGGTATCAATAACCTGATACCTCAAGTACCTATAATCAGTATGCCCGACAAAAAGAGACTTAGTAGTAAAAGCATAAGGTTGCACATCCACATCTGCCCTAGTAATCTTATTAATAAAATAACTCTTGCCAACATTAGGGTACCCACAGATCAACATAGTCTTGGTATTTGGGTCAATAGATGAAATTTTTTCCATATGCTGCCTCACCTGTTTGAGGTAAGCCAAACTTGGTCCAATTCTCTTAACAATGGTACACATCCATCCAAGTGCAACAACCTTCAAAGATTTGCAGCGGTAAAGAGAATCCCCATGTTTTACCAGCCTAACATAGTCTTTGGCCACTTTGGCAATGAGCTTGCAAGCAATATTGATCTGGCTAAGGGCCAACTTGCTCCTGAAAAAAAAAATAGAATGAACCAATGGCATGTTTACAACAAAACTACAAAAAAATAATTACAAAATTGAACCAATGGCATGTTTACAACAAAAAACAAATTACAAAACTAAACCAATGGCATGTTAACAACAAAGAAATAGATGAATTCTTAAACATACTTTATCTGATATGATGAATTCTTAATAAAGGTCTAATTTTGTAGACTGCTAGCACAAAGGAATATTTGGCCTAGCCAAATCTTCCTTGTACCACACAAAAAACTATGTGATAACTATGTCTACTCCAACCTTAATTGTTTAAGAATTCATCATATCAGATAAAGTATGTTCAAGAATTGTTGGGAGTTCTGTTAGACCTTTGTTGTAAACATGCCATTGGTTCAGTTTTGTAAATTTGTTTTTTGTGTTAAATGCATTTAAATGGAACATTAAGCATACTAATAATATGCTTAATCTATTAGTAATTGGCAGATTAAATACATATAACACCTTTATTAGTTTAGCATGTTTAATGCATAGTAATTACAAATTGATTCTTATCCGCATTGTTATAAATTTACTATTAGACTAATTCTATACGGCATTGGACTTTTGCTTGCATACGCGAACTTGGCCCTAACTCTACATAGTAATAATATTCTTAATCTGCCAATTACTAATAAGCTTATTATTACTATGCTTAATGTTCCATTTAAATGCTAGTATACAAAGAAGACAATCAAAAGACAATGAAGATTTGTCTGACCAATAGTCTACAAAATTAGACCTTTATTTGGCTAGGTCAAATCTTCCTTCGTGCTAGCAGTCTACAGAATTAGACCTTTATTTTACATGCATTTAACACAAAAAAAAATGAAACTGAACCAATGGCATGTTTACAAAAAAGAAATAGAATGATAATAATATGCTGAAAATTCTATTCTATTTAATACATGCCAAAGAACTAGTCCCAACAATTCTTAAACATACTTTATCTGATATGATGAATTCTTAATAAAGGTCTAATTCTGTAGACTGCTAGCATTGAGGAAGATTTGACTAAGATTAGCCATAAAAATTGCTCAATAAATACTCACTATTTGGATTATGTCTAGTCTAATGCAAAATAGTGTATACAAGGTATCCAAGCACACTAGCATGAGGTACATGAGTTATGTCCATCTCACTAGATATAGATGGGCATTAATGATCAATTGAATGATACATTTCCATAAAAATCTGAACTATTAATCTACAAACTCTCATGTTAAACAACTACAAAATAAAGTCAACATAGTTCCTTTAACACAACCAAAGTTAAAATTAAATTATCTCTATCCCTAAGATAAACTAAGTATCCTTCATATATTTTATGTCAAACTACTATTAAATTGACTGTACCTTGCCAGTCATTGTCTCTAGAATATCAACCAAGGCACTAGACTTAAATACAATAAAAACAGTGAAGTGAAAGAGAGGAAAGATAAATGGAATTCAAATAAGTGTTCCTACATCCAAAACAATCAAATCATTCCTTATCTCTTATTTCTTTGATCAAATCATTCCTTATCTCTATAATCGCCTTGGCCATCTTATTGGACTTGAAACAAATCTCCCTATACTTGGTCAAATTCCCACCCTTTAGTGAATTTCTTTATCATTCTCTTAATTTTATCAAATGATGGGGTGAGAAAACATTACCATAAAGGCATCCTTCTCCTCCTCATCTTCCTTGTCCTCCATGTTAGTGTTCATATATGAATAATGAGTCACAAAATATCCCTATGTCTTATGTGCCTAAAATTTACTCTTAATATCAATGTTGGGGGACAGGGCTTTCATGAACTACATCATGAGAAGGATAAGAACTTCATTCTGAATAATGAGTCACAAAATGTCCCTATGTCTTATGAGCCTCAAATTTACTCTTAATATCAATGTTGGGGAGAGGTCTTTCATGAACTACATCATGAGAAGCATAATCACTTCATGTATCATGGGGAGTTTAGGGTTTTTGTTATGTTCCTTAATTCTTAATTCACATATTTTGAAGGCTTTGAGAGTCATTTAACATGATTGTACCCTCACACACAGTGGATTAACCTTTCCCTGTTAAGTTTTCTTTCATTGTTTTGAAGTTTCTTTGTAAACAATAACCATTCCATGGACTCAAAGGCCTAGAATCCATGAAATGAAGTTCACTAACATGTATAATAGTTTTATCATCTTGAAATTGCAGAAGTTTGATGAGAGGAAGTGATCACTGGTTGTAAGAGATAAGTTTTTCATTGAAATTCATGGCACAAGTATAGCAACGGGACTTTGGCTTGAATAACATGGTATTTTTATGATTGGAGTAGTCTTATATTGTTGTATGAATGGTGAATCAATCATCAATTGATCTTGGAAGAGCTTGAAGGGTTGAGATTGAAGAAACCCTTGAATCAAGGGTTTATGAGAGGTGATTTGGGGCTTTTGGTGTTTCCAATAGTTTGGGTTAAATTCCTCTCAAATTTAGAGGTTTTGAGACATTTGAAAACATTGTCTGGAGTGAACAAATTTGTAAACCCTTACATTGTTTATCAGTTGTATTACAAGATATGAAACCTATCAATCAAATCAAGAATGCTGATGGACAGCTTAGAATGTTAAAAGAGTAATTATGAAATCTTAACATGCTTGTAATGGCTTTGATAAACAATGTGTGAATTATGCAGCTTCTACCACCTTTACCTTCTATTTTATTTGCCTCTTTGTTCAAACCAATTTACAATGTATATGGCGTGAATAGTCTCAGCTAGCAGTCCTTAAACAACATATATAAACAATACACATTAAGGAGAAAATTAAGCCTAAAAAAAGTTAGTTAATTCATGGGATTATAAGCAACAACTTGTCAGAAATCTGAATATTTCATGAAGGAAATTACATCATATCAAGCAAGAATAGATCAAATCATCGATTGTCTCAAGTTAGAATCCAATTGTCTTCATTTCTTTGCAAACTTTGAGGTGAAAATTATGCTAAAATCTAGAAATAAGTAATTTTTCAATTCAAACAAGTTTAAGATTTGATTCTCACCATCCTCCTCATCACAGACTTTGAAATAAATCTACTCAAATCTGCCCAGATTTCACCTTTCTCAAAATTTTGATCTCTCCCCCATTTTCATCTGCCATCTCCCAAGTTAGTCTATTGCCTAATCTAATGAAGATAATCACTACATGCTGAGATGTAATTTGAAGCCTCTTGTAAAAAAAATCTCTTCTCAAACTCAGTAAAATTTGCTTCCCAATTTGGATGAAACTTTGTTGCCTTATAAGGGGAAATTTACTACTAATTACAGAGCTCAATTTGATTTTGAGATGATATTAAAATAAGGTCATGTAGTCTCCTTATATATGCGATTTGTGGGCCAAGAGGCACAACTACCCAGGAGGGTGACTTGAGTTTCTTAAGGCCAATAAAGATTATTAAATTTAATTTTTTTCAAATCCTTACCTTGGCCAACCTAGACAAGGAGGCCAAATAGAAATTAAAATTTATGTTTGTCTCCTCGTTCATGCCTTGTTTTCTATAGTCCTACACCTGGGTGGAAATGAATGGGTGGTTGGGATAAAATCCCAAGAAGAGGGAAGATTCTACCCCTTTGGAATTTACCTTTACTTCATCATCTCAGACTTAGTCATTTTCATGCCTTTAGAAGCCCTCCCTTTTAAACTTGGACTTAGATTTAGGGACTTGACTGATTTTAATCTCACACTTACTTCCTTGACTTCACCAAAATTCTCAATTTTAACTTTGGTTGTGTTAAAGGAACTATGTTGAATTTATTTTGTAGTTGTTTAACATGAGAGTTTGTAGATTAATAGGAGTTCACATTTTTATGGGAACATATCATTCAATTGAGCATTAATGCCCATCACTACTACATTTGGGGCCAAATTTTGACAGAAACTTCCAACGAGCAATTTTTTATAATGAATTTGTTGTTTTTTTAAAAATAGGCCCTGATGGTGTCGATATTCCAATGGGTTTTAAATTGAACATTGGAATTTCGACAGTTTCAGGGTATAGATAAAAAAAAAGTGAAGCGCCAAATCATTTTTATTTTGATTGAGCGGGAGAAAATGAGCGAAAGTTGAGTGCGAGAGAAGGTATGTGATTTCTTCATCTTTCAAGCCTCTGGCATCATATTCAACCACAAATTTCAAATGCATTGCATTTTATTTGATCATAAATGCTCTCTGAAATGACTGCATTCTACTAGTGTTGTGCCCTAACCAGTGCTTTATCTCTATTATTTGATGTTATTGGTGCTTGTGCTCAAGGATATTGATTCACTATTTTGAAATGTTTGGATTCACGTTTGTTGATATTACTGGCACATTTAATGATGCCATTGTATATTGCTGAGATGCTCACTGAAATGACCACATTGTACTGGTGTCATGCGCTAGCCCATGCTTTAACTCCATTATTTGATGTTATTAGTGTTTGTGCTCAAGGATATCCATTTTTTTGAAATGTTGACTGTGGTTATCAAATGGACAACCCGTGAGCTTCTAGCTAGGCACCATTTGTATTGATATCTTAGGGCATCAAATGTATTGTATCATTGATAGTTGAAACTTTTTAAAAAGGAAATAGGACAAAGAACGATTTTGATTTATTTTATCTATTTTGATCCCTAAGAGGCTTACAACCCTAGAGAAGTATATGTAGATTTACGGATGCTATTGCAGGATACATAACAGCCAATAATTCACAAGAAATCCATGCATCCAATTTGAATAGAAATTAATACAAAGAAATAAGGTCCTCAAATGGCCCAATCATCCAGACCTTGACTGTCCCCTCAACCAATGACCCTTCAAAATTGAGTTATCATGCAATCAGTGAGTGATCCTTCATTCTCCTGGTCTTCCCTGCATCCAAACATATTAGAAATACACAATACAATGATAACAAGTCTTTCAAAATCCCCCTTCCCTCAAGGAACACTATCAACATCTAAACCTTGACTGTCCCCTCAACCAGTGACCCTTCAAAATTGAGTTATCATGCAACCAGTGAGTGATCCTTCATTCTCTTGGTCTGACTTGCATCCAAACATATTGGAAATACACAATACAATGATAACAAGTCTTTCACAATCCCCCTTCCCTCAAGGAATACTATCAACATTCAGACCTTGACTGTCCCCTCAACTAGTGACCCTTCAAAACTGGGTTATCATGCAATCAGTGAGTTATCCTTCATTCTCCTAGTCTGCCCTACATCCAAACATATTGGAAATACACAATACAATGATAACAAGTCTTTCAAAATCCCCCTTCCCTCAAGGAACACTATCAACATCTGAACCTTGACTGTCCCCTCAATCAGTGACCCTTCAAAACTGGGTTATCATGCAATCAATGAGTGATCCTTTATTCTCCTGGTCTTCCCTGCATCCAAACATATCAAAAATACACAATACAATGATAACAAGTTTTTCACAATCCCCCTTCCCTCAAGGAACACTATCAACATCCGAACCTTGACTATCCCCTCAACCAGTGACCCTTCAAAACTGGGTTCTCATGCAATCAGTGAGTCATCCTTCATTCTCCTGGTTTGCCCTACATCCAAACATATTGGAAATACAAAATACAATAATAACAAGTCTTTCGCAATCCCCCTTCCCTCAAGGAATACTATCAACATCCAGACCTTGACTGTCCCCTCAACTACTGACCCTTCAAAACCGGGTTATGATGCAATCAGTGAGTTATCAACCATCCCTATATAGCTCTCTACTATATATCACTCCATCCTATGATGACCATAGTGATGAGTAAAAGTCTACCAAATCCTTCTACAAAACTAAAGCATCTGGAAAGTGATTCGACTCAGTCATGGGAAGTATTTTTGTCTCAAAGATCAAGGGGAGGGATCCCCATTCTCTTTCTAGAAAAAATGGTACAATCTCTCTAGGATGTGTGAGAATCCATGTCTCCTATTCATCCATGTAAACACCCCATTCTTGGTTTTAACTTCCCACAATCTATTTTTGGTGACAAAGATCTGAAAATCAAATTGGATCTTGCTCATAGTCCCCTTGCTCCCTTTCTTATCAGCCATATCCAATGTTTCATTGAAGTCACAACCAAGAATGAAGGTCACCTTACCCATACCATTCATAGATTTTGAAATGTTGTTCCAAACTCCTGAAAACTTTTCTATTGCTTCTTCTTCTAGTTTAGTTTCTTTTTGGACTTAGATTTATTTTTCTTGATTGTTCTATTTTCCAAAATTCCTTCCCCATCTCTCAAGACAAATTCATCCTATGCCCCTCCCTGATTAAGACCCCCTCATCCTCAACATGGTCTTCATCACCTATAGTATTGATTTCACGGATAGGGGGCATGTAAATATCTTTAAATACTTCTTCTACCATAGTGTCCTCCTACCCCATCTTCTTGATCTTTCTGGCTAAAGCGAATGAATCCACACACAATAACCCAAAATGAAGGGTTTTGTATCATTTAATGAATCTCAATCATTGGTAACACATGAACAGTCAAACCAGTAGTCTCCAAAGCATTCAATAAGTGAATATGAATGTTTGAAAACTTTCCTATCAACTTCCCCAACCACTCCTAATCGATTAGAGGGATATTTCTAGAATCTCCACTATTCCTATCCTTACCAACAATTCTTAAACATACTTTATCTGATATGATAATAACATGCTAAACTGAACCAATGGCATGTTCTTCGTGTGGTACAAGGAATATTTGGCTATCAAATCTTCCTTCATGAAAGCTGAGTGTGAGAGAAGGTATGTGATTTCTTCATCTTTGATTGGTATCTTTAACGAGCAACATCTTTCGAGCCTCTGGCATCATATTCGATCGCAAATTTCAAATGCATTGCATTTTATTTGATCATGAATGCTCACTGAAATGACCGCATTCTACTAGTGTCATGCCCTAGCCCGTGCTTTATCTCCATTATTTGATGTTATTGGTGATTGTGCTCAAGGATATCAATTCATTGTTTTGAAATGGTTGGATTCACGTTTGTTGATATTACTGGCACGACCATTGTATATTAGACCTTTATTAACAATTCATTATATCAGATAAAGTATGTTTAAAAATTTTTAGTGTCTAAACACTCAACTAATCCCTCTAACTGATTAGGAGTGATTGGGGAAGTTGAGAGGAAAGTTTTCAAACATTCATATTCACTTATTGAATGCTTTGGAGACTACTGGTTTGACTGTCCATGCATTACCAGTGACTGAGATTCATTAAAGGATACAAAACCCTTCATTTTGGGTTATTGTGTGTGGATTCAAATGTAGGTTTGATTTGGTTAATGTTTAGAAGAGATCAATAAAGTATTTAAAGACATTCTTACATGTTTGGAGAGGTTTGAGAGGCACTTATCATGACTGTACCCTCACAAACATCGGCATAGACTGGTTTTACTAAGTTTCCTTTCTCTATTTTGAGGTTTCCTTTCTTTGCCGCAGGGGTACAGTTAGAGG
The DNA here is from genome assembly GCA_027943335.1 of Chamaecyparis obtusa. Classification (NCBI taxonomy): domain Eukaryota; kingdom Viridiplantae; phylum Streptophyta; class Pinopsida; order Cupressales; family Cupressaceae; genus Chamaecyparis; species Chamaecyparis obtusa. The sequence continues at coordinate 934,914 of BSBK01002952.1, forward strand.
GTTCATTGACAAAATGATCTTTTGAATGGTTACTATGAATATGAATGATTTGATTTAGCATATTTCTCATTTTACTTGAAGTTTGGAATAGCTTGTGCAAGGGTGAAAGTACTTTTGATCATTTTGGTCGTGACTGTTCCTCTACACAGTCAGGAAATGTAACTGTCTAATGATTATATGTAATGTTGAATGGATTAAATGCTTTATTCTTGGTAGAAGTGAATGGAAGGAATAGTGTTGGTGTTAGGTTTAATTTATTATTAAATTCAATGGTTTCCAATATGTGTTGAGGAGTTTGCTCCTTGTTTAATGTTAACTGTTCTTGCACAATCCACTCATACAACAGTGAAATGCTATGTGATTGAAAATTTCATACAACTGGTCCTTTGGCATGTATTAAATATAATTCACTCATACAACCGGTCCTTTGGTGTGTATTAAACAGAATAGAATTTTCAGCATATTATTATCATTCTATTTCTTTGTTGTAAACATACCATTCATTCAGTTTTGTAAATTTCTTTTCGTGTTAATTTTTTTTTTTTCTATTTTTTCCATTTGATAACCACAGTCAACATTTCAAAATAGTGAATAACATCAAATAATAGAGATAAAGCATGGGCTAGGGCATGACACTAGTAGATTAAAATTGAACCAATGGCATGTTTACAACAAAGAAATAGAATGATAATAATATGCTGAAAATTCTATTATGTTTAATATATGCCAAAGGACTAGTCCCAACAATTCTTAAACAATAAAGTATGTATAGGAATAGTTGGGAGTAGTTTTCAAACATTCATATTCACTTATTGAATGCTTTGGAGACTAGTGGTTTGATTGGCCATGCGTTACCAGTGACTTAGATTCATTAAAGGATACAAAACCTTTCATTTTGGGTTATTGTGTGTGGATTCAAATGTAGGTTTGATTTGTTTAATGTTTAGAAGAGATCAAAAAAGTATTTAAAGATAATCTTACATGTTTGGAGAGGTTTGAGAGGCACTTATCATGACTGTACCCTCACAAATAGAGGCATAGACTGGTTTTACTAAGTTTCTTTTCTCTATTTTGAGGTTCTCATTGCCAAAGTGGCCAAAGACTATGTTAGGCCAATAAAATATGGGGATTCTCTTTACAGCTACAAATCTTTGAAGGTTGTTGCACTTGGAGGGATGTGTACCATTGTTAAGAGAATTGGACCGAGTTTGGCTTACCTCAAACAGGTGAGGCAGCATATGGAAAGGTTTTCATCTATTGACCCAAATACCAGGATTATTTTGAGCTGTGAATACCCTAATGTTGGCAAGAGTTCTTTTATTAATTATGATGATTTGTATCATTCCCATCATTTCCCATGCTTGCACCATGTGTACCCTCAAATATAGGATGTAAATCATTGTTCTCTTCTTGACCAAAGGCTGCCATATCTTGAGGTAGTGGAGTTATGTCACTGTTATGAACTCAAAATTATGGTCATACCCTGGTGACAAATTTTAAATGGATACAAGCACCTTTTTTGTGCAATGGTCAGGTCCAAACTTTATATCTTGAATGCCAATGCTAGATGCCTCTTCTTTACTAATTAATCCATGTGACAAATCTACAGACTTGTGAGAATGGGGAAAGGAGCCTCTACTATCCAAATTCAAAACTTGGGACTTTTCTTTCCTTCCATCTTCAGATTCACCACACATGACTTCATGTTCTTCACCAATTGCTAATTCAAAATCAATCTTTGAGAAATCTGAATACTCATCAAACCTCTCTTGAATGTCCTCACTACAAGGCACATATCGTCTTCATTGCATCTTCTTTTTATTTCATGTTTTAATCTTTAAGAACTTGATCAAGAACATAGGTTTTAATGAAATATCAATTTGATTTGCAAAGTTTGTGTTCTTTACAAATTTGAAAGGCTCTAATACTTACTAGGGTGGATGTGGATGTGCAACCTTATGCTTTTACTACCAAGTCTTTGTTTGTTGGACATACTAATTATAAGTACTTGACATATATCACAAATGTTGCTAATTAAGGTTAGCGGGATGATTATGCCTATCCTAAAAAAAGACTGTCAAATCATTATGCTTTTAAATCAATTACCTATCGGCCTATCCCTTGTGAGGGAGAGAAGCCAAACACATAAAGAACATGCACATAAACACGACAATTGAAAAACTTAAATGGAATACGCCAAGAAGTACCAAATGATGAATGCTTAGTTGTTGTAATGGAAAAGCATCAGAACCATCCATTTCTAGAACTTGATTTTCCAGTCTAAATGATTTTTCTATAGTCGTAATGATTTTTCTAGAACTTGATTTTCTAGTCTTATGATTTTTCTATAGTCCTAATGATTTTTCTATAGTCTTAATGATTTTTCTTTCGTCCTAATGTTTGTTGCTCTTGATAAATTAGGCCTTGTATTTGAATTTTTGTTCACTATTTTATTTCATCTTGATATTTCATTCATTTTTCATATACACAGAGACTACACATGTTGATATAAAAATGAGCTATTTGATTTAGGTTAACTATTCATGATTGTAAATGGTCAATATTTTTGATGGTACTCCTTGGTGTATTCCATTTTAAAATAATCATGTTTCTATGGCTACGATAGATGTCCCTTTGTGTTGAGAAAATTAGAGTTGAAAAAATAGTTGCAAATAAATCATCCTTCTTCCACCAACATTCTAGTCAATGTACAAGTAACGAGTCATTCCATTCAAGAAAGACCATGTTTGACAATATCAACCCAGAACAAAATAAGGAGTATGCAGAATTTAGTGATTGTATCTGCCATTAGAGCCACTTCATATGCACAAGTGATGAACATGCATATTTGTCTGAGCACTATTGGGAGCTTACCCAACAACACATGTACTATTGTGAAAATCACCACAAATCTATTTTTTGTTGGGTCTATCTCCCAGTATTGCTTGGTCAAATATGCATTTTTTTCACCTATGCATATACCTTCTATGATCAACACTTATATGCACAGGTGATGAACATTCAGAGTCATGAGTCTTAAGATTGTACTTAATATATCCAGGCTCCATTCAATGGTACATTCAAACATGAAACAAACTATTCTTAAACCAGATTAAACTAGTAAACCAAAGGACATACTGATTATAGGTAAACTAGTAAACCAAAGGACATGCTTTTACTAGTAAGTCTCTGTTTGTTGGGCATACTGATTATAAGTACTTGACATATATCACAAATGTTGCTAATTAAGGTTGGCGGGATGATTACGCTTATCTTGGAAAAAAGACTATCAAATCATTATGATTTCAAATCAATTACCTATCGACGTATCCCTTGCGAGGGAGAGAAGCCAAACACATAAAGAACATGCACATAAACACGACAGCTGAAAAACTTAAATGGAATTCACCAAGAAGTACCAAATGATGAATGCTCAATTGTTGTAATGGCAAAGCATCAGAACCGTCAATTTCTAGAACTTGATTTTCTAGTCTAAATGATTTTTCTAGAACTTGATTTTCTAGTCTTAATGATTTTCTATAGTCCTAATGATTTTTCTATAGTCTTAATGATTTTTGTTTCAGCCTAATGTTTGTTGCTCTTGACAAATTAGGCCTTGAATTTGAATTTTTGTTCACTATTTTATTTCAGCTTGATATTTCATTCATTTTTCATATACACAGAGACTACACATGCTAATAAAAAAATGGGCTATTTGATTATTCACTGTTCATGATTGTAAATGGTCAATATTTCTGATAGTACTCCTTGGTGTATTCCATTTAAAAATAATCATATTTCTATGACTATGATAAATGTCCCTCTGTGGGCCTATGAACTGTGGGCTTAGTTCCATGTTTTCTTTCATTCTTGCATTTGAAATGTTAAATATGGGCTGCATATAGAGGTATTATGTGTATCGTTGTTGGTGATTATTTAATTGTAATATTTTATTTTTTAGTTGTTTTCTTGTTGTTTCTTTTCTATTTCTACAATATGGACATGTACTTTTCTTTGAGCACTGTGCTTTATGTTGTGGGCTACAAGGCAGAGCCATTAGGCCTCTGTGACAGTCTGAAGCTATTTAGCCTATTGATACCCTTGGTATTTTGGACCACCCCTTGGAGGACATGAACACCATAGAGATGCTCAATATTATTACCTTGGCTCATTTGAAGGCAATTGTTTTGTTTTTCCTTGATGTTTTGGGGTCATGTGGTTATAGTATTGCACAATAGGTAGCTCTGTTTCACAGCATAAAACTTTTGTTTGCCAATAAGCCTCTTATTGTAGTTTGTAATAAGATTGATTTGCAACCACTAGATACTACAAGCTTGAAGAAGTGGTATATTTTGGCAAATGAAGAGTGGAAAGAAGATGATATTCCTAAGATCATGGATGGACACAATGTTGCAGACTTTATTAATCTAGATATATTGCAAAGGATTGAAGAACTGGAGAGGGAAGAAGGGCTTAGGATGGCAGCTGAGGGTGACGAGGATGATGAGATGGGGGAAATGGAGTTGAATCCTGATGAAAAGGAAGCTCTGGCTGCAATTAGGTAGAAGAGGAAGATGCTTATCATTGAACACAAATTAAAGAAGAGTATTGTAGAGAGCACACCTACCGTACCAAGGAAGTTTGACAAGAACAAGGAGTATGGCTTAAACAGAATGAGAAGACATCTTTCTAACCTGAGCTTGGATCCTTCGACAATTAGCTTGATAATAAATGAAGTAGATGAGAGCTAAGCAATTAGCTTCCAAGAAAAATCTCATAAATGAACTGTGTACCCCCAATTCCTATGCCCTTTGCACGTACCTGAAGGATATATTTGAAACAAGGGTAAGGCTTAAAGAAGTTAATTTTGCATCACTAGACATATCTTTAAGCCTTACCCTTGTGTTTCAAATTTATCCTTTGGGTACACACAGAGGCCACAGGAATTGGGGTATGCATAGTTCATTTATGGGATTTTTCTTGGGAAGCTAATTGCTCATTTGTCATCTACTTCATTGTTATGAAGCTGATTGTCATAGGATCTAGGCCCAGGCTAGAAATATATCTTTCGAAACACATAAAAAACATGCACATAAACATGTACGACAGATGAGAAACATAAATGTAGATATCACAACAACTGAGAAACATAAATGTAGGCATTGTGGTCACAATTTTTTGGAGACAACATAATTGAGTTGTATACCTAGACGATGCAAAGCAACTACTCCTCCGGTTCCAGAGGAGTAGTGGTTGCTTTGCATCGTCTGGGTATACCACTCAATTATGTTGTCTCCAAAAAATTGTGACCATGATGCCTACATTTATGTTTCTCAAATGTTGTGTCCCAGGAGCCCTTATGACCCTTTACAATCCCTAGGACTACATCTTAGAGGTCTTAAAATGTCATAAAGTAAGAGGCTCCTAGGAGGGGCCAGATGAGCTTCCACCTTCACGTGGTTGGCCCTATTAAGTAAAGAATGTTAAACTATTCTCGAAACAAAGAGAAGCTCAATAATTTGAGGTCTCAGTCCACGGAGATGGTGAAAAATGATGGGAATCAATAATGGAGAGTTTTTAGATACTGAGAAGACGTATATGCAGTGGAAGCTAGAAGGGATTTTTGTGGAGATTTGCTAGAGAGGATTTCCAGATTGAGTACCAGTGCAGAGATGATGATTCAGTACTACGTCTATAAAACCTTCACAAATATACCTTTTTTGGCCTCCACTCATACCTCTTCTCAAAATCTAGAAACTTTGGATACTGTTTCTCATCCATGCATGAAATGTGCTAGTGATCGTATAAAATTACTTTTGCGAGACTGGGATCAATTATGAGAAGGTAAACAACAAGATAATTTTATTGTATCTTTCATTTCTTTTATCCATTCATATTTTCTGCGTTCTCTTATATTGGATACTGTGTAGTGTACATAAAGGCAAGGTGGAGATTATTCTCAACGATCAATAAGTATAAGTCTTCCAGCCCTTACCCAGTAGCTAAGACTAAAGATAATAGAGCTCAAGAGACCATCATAGTTGGTCTCCGTCCTTGGTCCATATACTGACAAAACATTTTGCATTTCGTTATCTCATCAAATGCAGTGATTTGAAAGAATTTAATGGATGATATTTTCATATATAACATATATTATTTTAGTTTGACGGTGAAAAAATTTATCTACTTCACGCACTTATATACATCGAGCAAAGCCATAAAGAAGCATCCCCTCCCATGGCTTGAGTAATGTAGGCCACGAGAGGACATGCTTCTTTATGGTTGTGCTCGTATTATACAAGTGCGTGGAGTCGATAAATTTGTGCAACATCAACTTAAATAATATACGTTATCATGAAAATATTCTATTAAATTTTTTCAAATCCCCTCATTTGATGAGCTAACGAAATATAAATTTTTTTGTCAGTATATGGACCAAAGATGAAGACCAACTATGATGGTCTCTTGAGCTTTGTTATTTTTACTATGTTAATACATCACTTTTTTGACAAGTAGTAATCCTTTTCTGACAGAAGAGCTATTTGTCTGACTACTGCTCGTGTCGGTACTTAATTACCTATCGTCGGATATCCGATTAGTAACCGTCGAATGGAACCCCAATCTGACAGATTGGTGTGACAGGACTAATATACCTCCGACAGGTACTCCTGTCAAACATCTACTAAATATCCGTCACCTTTCCGACCGATGAAAAATCGTAACAAGCATTTTTTGACAGATTGGTCCCATAGTAAAATTTCTATTTATGTGGGAAATTTTGATGGGTAGTGATGTCGGAATACCGACAGTTATCACTTTCATTGCCATTTCCAATGCAAAAATGTCGACAGATAGATGTGTCAAAGTTTCGATAAATGGCCATTGAAAATCTGACAAATGGCTGTCAAAATTTGGCCTCAAATGTACTAGTGCATCTATATCTAGTGAGATGGGCATAACTCATGTACCTCATGCTAGTGTTCTTGGATACCTTGTATACACTATTTTGCATTAGACTAGACATTATCCAAATAGTGAGTATTTATTGAGCAACTTTTATGGCTAATCTTAGTAGGAAATACATGATAATAGTCAATAGATTTAAAATATTTATGGTAAATATATATGAAGTATTCAATATTTTATTTTAATTTGTACTATAACTCAATTATAGCCAACAAAATTTAGTATCAATACTACAAATCAATTGTAGACGTAGTAGTGCTGGTGTAACTTGCAATAGTGTCAACTTGAGGATAGTCAAAGTACTATCAAATTCACAATGAATCAATCTTTTCACATGTGAATGGAGTATATATTGATGCTTAGTTTCATTTCATTCATGATGAAGGGGAGGAAAAGAGAGTTATCTTGGAGAAGGTAAATAATTTGTGTGAATCTTGTAGATATTTGAGAAATCTAGTGAACAAAAAGAAGTTTTGATAGGGTAGTGATGCTATGTGCAATTCTATCTTAAGCAAGTACTTTATTGGCTATTAGTGTTTCTCTTTTGCTCTTGCCAGGTATATAACATGGGAGAGAATGTTGAGATTGTTTCAAATATTTTACAAATCCCGATGTATTATTTATTATGCACTCATGCAAAAGGGGTTTCTCACTTGAGATTATGCTTGATGCCATATAAAATATGTATTATGATGTGTTTATAAATATCTAATGTTATGTAAGATGTGTAAGGTGGAAAATATTGTAGACTTGTGATTCTACAAGGATTTGTCCTATCATAATTTCTCAAGATAGAATTGGCGTAAGAAATTATAATTGTATTATAACCACAATATTGTTGATTGCTGAATAATACACTAATTCTCTCTTTGTTAATGTATTTTTGAAAGAATTTTTATATAATAAATATTATTTTTATAAAATAAAATGAATGATAAATACTACACTTTCTTAGATAAAACATCTATATCTATATCTATATAAAAATAAAATAAAAACTAAATATACTAAAATACATAACATTGAGGCTAAAGAAATAGGCCATATAATACTATTAGTATTTAGTATTCTCAACCTCACAAAAGTGAAAAATAACATTTGAACTAGACACTTCAAGGTGAAAATCGACTAATGCTTTCTCATTTTGTCTTGTAATGTGTTGACACAGTCGGCTTAATCGAGGGGAACAAAACTAAAAATTTCAAATTTATTGATGGGCATGAGAGCAAACACCAAACAAACATAAAATATTACTAATAATGGCTGAGCATCGTAGTTCAAACTTGGATGCATCTGAAATTCTATGGCTTGACTTGGCATGACATGACATGAAATTTGGAGTCATCTTACATTTGGTGCCATCACTTACAATAACATATTCAAAATGGTATCAACAACTATGTAAGGTTGGATAGCATTGAAAGATAAATCCATAAATTATATAAACAAAGGTATAATCTGGTTATATTAATACATTGACTCCAAAACCAAGGCACATGTCTTATCCAAAACAACAAAGAAAGTTGTCCATCTGGTCTCTGATTCCTTTCTTATGGTTGTCCTATCTATATGGTCAAGATCCTTAAAGATGGTGAACACAGGGTTCCATGACCACAAACAGACTTTCCAAAGGGTATGAGACAACCATTTTTTAACTTTTTTTTCTCACACACACTCATCCACTTATCTATTCACTAAACCCTCACTTTTTAGGTCAATAGCCTAAGGCTTTGTAGAAATCACCTTCTCCTGCAACTCACAACCATAATACTGGTTCTAACCTAGCCAAGATCACATTCACTCAAACATATAGACACAATGTTGTATTCACTATTCCATGGGACAACCCCAATATGCAGAGAAAAATCTTTGTTTAATGTTTGTAAACCATTACATAGTTTCTTTCTAACTTTAATAAACCAACAACAACCTCCAACATGACAGTGTAGAAGTTTTGTTCTTCAAATATGTTTGGGCCACTCTTTGAATTCCATGACTCTTTGAATTCAAATATGTTTTCTCACGTTTTCCATGTGGGTACATACACCCCACCAAGTGGATCTTGAATAACTTAAAGGAAAATCCAGACAAACTTGAAGTTAAAAAAAATTTGATCATACCATAGGTTAAGGTAAGGAAATCCTTACAAGCGGTCCTCCTTTTACACCAAATAACAGTGACGACCCTCATAGGTGATCCTCCTTTTACAAAAAATAACAATGGTAACCATGAGTGCCTGCAACTCGCATGGACAGATGAGACTCCCCTTCGACGCTCATTCTGGTCAGTCCAAAATTAGAGACATAAGCATTTAAATCGCCATCTAGCAAAATATTCATCTCCTTAATGTCTCTATGATAAATTGCAGGCTGAATGCCATAGTGAAAATAAGCCAAACCCTTGGTCATACCGAGCACAATATCCTTCCTCTGCGGCCATGTCGGTGATACTTTACAGTCTCTCCCAAATACATGATCATCCAAGCTGCCATTCGGCATGAAATCGTAGATCAAAAAGCTCTGGTTCCCTTCCACATCATCGCTGGCAACACATCAACCTCTCAAAACTACGAGATTTATGTGCTTTATGTTGTTGATAATCTCCACTTCGTTCAAAAATTTTGCGTCTCCTTCAGCAGATCAGTTTTGAATTCTTTTCATGGCAATGAGCTGACCGTCGGAAAGAGTTCCCTTATACATAGTGCTGAATCCATCCTAACCGATGAGGTTTTGTGTTGCAACCCTTGAAAATGTTTTCCATGTCAGGTAATAATGAAATGAGAAGTGAAATCTTTTTTTTTTAAGTTATGCCCATGTTGGTCGAAATTTCGACCAACACAGGCATGGATTAAAAAAAAAAGAAATTTTTTCTTCTATAATCCAACCAACCTAAACTTTTTTATTTGATGGTCAAAAATTTTGGTAGAAAAATAAGGTCAAATGTACTGGTGTGACAAAAGATAATAGTTATATAATCAGACAAACATAGTTCACTCTATAGTTTTCATTATATCTTGTGAAGGACATTATACATTGTTAAAATTATCTATTTATCCTACAATATTTTGAATATCTCAGCATTGCATATAACTGAACATCTCAACATTGCATGAGACACCACTATTGTGGCATTTTGTCAAACAGTTCTCGTACCTTGCCAATGTTTTTATTACATCTTGTGAAGGACATTATACATTGTTAAAATTATAGATATTTATACTTTCAAAATTAGCTCACTCCATTGCAAGGAACAAAGAGAATCCCCTGTGATTTAACATCATTGATGTGCAAGGAAATAGAAAATTATCAGAAGCAAATCTCATAAGATAGTATTTAGATTAAATGCATTGATATAAAAAAATACCCCAGAAAATGATAAAGAAAGGTAATTTTCTTAATCACGTCACTAATTTGTGCATGTCTAAATACTAGTGTCTTTCAAGTGATTTGATTCTTGTCATGCCCACTAGAAATGAGAACAATCTTAACTAGTGAGGTTGTTTAAGCATATAGAGATTAAATACACTCTTTTAGAACAAAATTTCTCTTAACAAAAGATCAAAGATTTAAGTAGAAAATATAAAACAAGGTGAATAAGAGTAGTTACATATTTACACTAAAACCAAAAATTCCATTAATATGAAACCCTAAGCATATTAGTGGAAAAAGTGCAAATTTTAACCTATAAAAATTGTTAAAACATGCCAAACATCTGACATAATTATATATTTCATTCATGTTATTGATATTCTTCTTCATCCATCTCATCATCAAGATCATCGTCATCAACGACATCATCACCACCACTATCATCATCATCGTCATCAACATCATCATCATCGTCATCCTCCTCCTCATCATCATCATCATCAATAGAAACAACAACATCATCTTCTTCTTCTTCATATTCTTCTTAGACTAGCTCTCGATCATGATCTTCATCTACATCATCTTCCACTTCTTCCTCTTCCTCAATATTTTCTTCTTCCATCACATTATACTTTATTGGCCTTCCTCTTGGATCATGTTTAATAACAAATGACCAACCCAATTTATGTGGAACCTCTGAGTAAAATACTTGCTCACATTGGCTTGAAAGAACATAGGGCTCTTCTCCAACTGGCTCAAACAACCTTGTATTAATCATTGGAAATCCATTGTCATGTTCAATAATAGTTCTATCAGGATCATTTTGATTGAGTCATAGTCTGTACCATTTCAAGACAAAAAGAACTAATTTGAAGGAATTAAAGTCATAGTTAAGTATATCAACCAAGATACCATAGTATCAATTTTGCGACTCTCGAGGATGTAAGTCATTTCTAGATAAAATATTAGTCACCTAGAAGACTGCACTTATCCCAGAATCACAAGTTCTTTTCGTGTCATCCAAATTTTTGATGCGAAATTCATAACCATTTCATAACATAGCCTTGTGGTGTTTCACCTACAATAATGTCAAACATGTATAAATTATTGCATCACGAGTTGAAAAATATACAGTTGATTAATTAACAAATTTATAAGTACCTGGTGATCTCTTAAACCATATGCTAAATCTATTTCCTTTTGTGTAACATTGAGATCTCCATTAAGATGAGCTTGTATAACCAATGAAGACATGGACTCCCATTTTAATCTATGACCATAATGTTGACATCGTTCAATCCATACCGTCATCCAATCTTGATTGTTTGCAATAAATAAATGTATTGCATCCCACTCTTTAGCAACTGTACAAAAGTAAATAGATGACTTACAACAGAATAATTTTGAAGCTTAAAAATTAATTAACTAAAATAACATCTCATAATTTATTACCTTTCAGTTTCCTAAATCTATCATTTCCCACCAAGTACTCCCCTTCAAATTTTTTAATGGAGTCAAGATCCCAAATGCAATCTATATGGGTCTTTGTTGCAAGATTGGGAAGATATTGAGTAACGTACACCATCATTTGGTATACCATATATCCATCATCCATAGAACCCTCAAGACGTGCTCTTTGTCATACCAAACCCTTCAAAAATTTCAAGTGTCTCTCAACCATCCACATTGACCTAGCATGTACAGATCCACACAATTCAATCTCTTCAACTTGGTGTATGAGGTAGTGTTCTTGTGCATTGAAAAAATTTGAAGGTAAACACTTTTGCATTTCACACATTAGTCAAAAAATTATTTTCTTCCAATATTTAATATCTTCTTTATGGATTTCTTTAGATGATGACCACCTACAAGGGATTTAAGACACAAAAATATATAAATATGATACTTTACAATATATTACTTGTTTGATATATTGAACAAATATCACTGCTTACCTCATGTATTTTTCAAGATCATATATTTACCAAGTAAACAAATCTCATCTCTCTATACAGATTGACAATGTCTGCTGCTAGAGAAATCATGAGATTTTGAGGTTCTTCTTTAAAGTGTGGCCACTTTTCCTCTATGTCCATAAATGATGAACCATCTGCAAGCATTCGAATAATGTCATCTTGACTCCTGCCACAAGCATGGTAATCCATAAATTGTGCCAAGCTATTGCACTTGAATAATCATTTCAGACGTGGAATAATGAGGATGTAACGAAGAACCTTGTGAGGCACTTTTTTTGTCATTTGATCATGATATCTACTCGTATGACATTCAAGGAATTTTGTTGCATTTTTCATTTTTTTTTATGATAAAAAATATGATCTTCAGGACAAGCATCTATTGCTTGATACGTCATTACAATATGTTTCATAGTGGCAAATAATTCTTGGTATGAGCAAGGGAGAACATTTGATGGTGGTAACAGAAACTCACCTATCAATCTACAACAAAAAATAAAAGTTGTTACTATAAAAAATCTTAATGGTACATGTTTCACCTTTTATAGACTATAATGATGTATATGACAAACCTTAGCATATGTGACATTGCTATGTTGGGTAAAACATTCTTAACCTTTAAATTCACCAACAATAATACAACAAAGAGAAGAGTAGATTGGGAGCCTTCGTAAAGGGTCGTGTTCGCCTTCTCAAATAGAGGTAGATCATGGACGATGTCAATGTCATCCTCATCATAATCATCATCATCATAAGTAGCAGCACCAGCAATGCCTATATCAAATGTGTCAACGATCAATGCATTCGTACCATCATCTTCAAATATATTTTCTGGCACATGATCGTCATCTTCCATGGGATCATGATCTTCAACTTCAATACTCACACCTCCATGTTCCTCTATATTCACACTGGAGAGATCAACATATATATATGATAATAATCAAACCCCCTTCAATGTGATAATCAAACCTTCTTCCATGGTTCATATGTATATTAATTGTGAAAACAATATAACAAATAGCTTACCACTGGATGATAATCAAACCCCCCTTCAATGTGACCATTCTTCATACAATGTCTCTTTCTTGTTTTGATTTTGATTCTTCTTGTCTTTAAGCCATTAAAACCCTTGCATGGACAATAACATCTGTCATCGCCTTCTCTTTGAAAGTTAGACAACAATCTAGCGATTATCTCCCTATTTTGATCAAATTCTCTTGTATTATTTGACATGATCCTTAATGTGTACATCTGCAAATTTTTTTGGATATGTTGAACTTAATGTTTATATCTGCATATATGGTTTTGATAGCAAATGGTCACTCTATTTTCTCGTGGTGAGAACTCTTTAGTTGTGACAAAAAAAGACATGTTACGGTATGTTTTATAAATGATATGTTACTTTGTAAATTTAACTTTAGGTTTTATAACTGTACATATATTTTCTTCGACTCCCCCACATTGTAATCATATACTCTCAAAAGGGAAATTCTTATGAGAGATGCCTCATTTCATTAGCTTCACGTCACCTTCTCATAGCTTCTCATAGCTTCCTATGTGTTTCATCCTTAATGTATACACTTACTTCGACTAAAATTTTAATTTTCTGACAAATTTTGCCAAACGCTTTGTAGGAAACCAAGTAAGGGGTATTCTTGAGTTCAAACACATTGAGCTGCTAAAATTGAATTATAAATCATGGATTCACTATAAAATTAATTTATTTCTCTAGATTTCAAGTGGACATTTTGTCAAATGGTTGACATGTATGTTTATTCAAATGGAGTTATATAATTCAGAATGGATATATGACAGGTTGATATCGAATTCTATGTCAAGATTTACAACATTAAATTGATCATAGTTGGAAGACTCAAACACAAGAAGAATATGGGTATAGCCAATTTTTAGAAGAATATGAATAAATGCAAACATACATAAGTGGATGCACATAAATAAGGTATCATACATTGCTTGAAGTAATGAAGTGTTGACCCGGGGCTCAATCCAGTATGCTCCCGTATGATCCAGAACCTGCAAGGAAGGAAAAGATGGTGTTAGATCCAAAGGATCTAAGCAATGCCTGTCACCCTATTACTGATCCTCATCTACAATTATGCATGTGCATAGTCAAGCCATACACTTCTAAAAGGAACTATGCTACAGAGCATGTGTACTCAGGAACATGTGCACTTAGGAACATGTGCATTGTATAGGTGTTGGAATCCAAATGAAGCCCTACATTGAACCCATCAGGGTTATCAAAATAGAAAAGGAATAAAGCATGGAAGCACAAAAAGGAGATCAACACTGAAAGAAGTAAGTGGCTACATTTATGTCTCTATGAACACCTGGTGAATCACTGTTGTGACTGCATCATCCAAATAGGCAACAACAACACCAAATGTTGTTGTTCCATCTGGTATTGCTATGACATCATTTCCAAATGATGCATCCACAACAATAACCCACCATGCCCATCAACACAAGGCAGTCCTGATCAAGCATAAGCAATGGAGAGGACATTATCAAGGTCAAATCAGAGGTCAAATTTCATGCCTTGAAATTTTATATATGTACAATTATAAAATTTCATGCCTTAAAATTTTATAACATAGTTTCTTAGCATTTAATCTTCATATGGAAGCCATGACTTGAGGTAGGCATTTGAGTTTTGTCTTCTCATTAACTCAATTTCATTTTGATGACATTTGTTGATTTAATGGCACAATATAAATGTTAATATTCACATCGTTGCATTTATCTCTCTATGAACACCTAGTGAGTCACTATTGTGACTACATCATTCGAATAGTGCAATAGCAACACCAGATGTTGTTTCATCTGGTGTTGTTGTGACATCATTTTCAAATGATGCACCCATAACAATCACACACCATGCCCATCAACACAAGGCAATCATGATCAAGCATAAGCAATGGAGGGGACATTATCAAGGTCAAATCAGAGGTCAAATTTCATGCCTTGAAACTTTATATATGTACAAAGGTACAGATCTAATGAAGTAATGAAGCTACGAGCCTTCAAAGGATCAAGATCATAGGCTACATAATCAATGAACAAACAAAGAGCATAAAAAAACCAACAAATCAATGATGCCATATGAGGATCACGGTCTCTAAAAGTAGTAAGAAATATAACCAAAGAATCCAATTAAACAAACATCAAATGATGCCCTAGCTCATTCACGAGATTTGTAATCATTCAAGAAGTTGGGTGTAATAGTGAACAGATGTATAGCATGGTGCTGAAGTGTTAGGAATGAATGTTGGATGTTGGCAGTCATTCTGTAGCAATTGTTGTTGCATTCATGACTATGATTGTCATTGATGTCAACACAGTGATCTTCTGGAGACTAGCAGAGAAGCAGACAATGTTTTGATTAGCGCACGTGGGATATTGTAGTTGGAGCTATGTGATGTTGAGGTTATATTCTTTGATATGTTATTTATCTATGGTTAAGAGCGCAGACATTAATTCATTTATTCATAGAAGTTATGAGCATTTTGGTGGAAGCAGTATTCAAGCAGTGTTCCTGAGTAGCGGTTTGTGGAAATCGAATGATATCTCCTAATCGGGATAGAATCTAGTTTTGCACAGTTAAAGGGAAGGTTGAGACACATTAATGGTGACATGGATCATAGCACAAAATTTGAGGTCTCACAAGTGAAGAGTTATTATATCTGGAAGCTGACAGTTTTGTGTAATTTTGATGTAGCATGTGGAAACTTTTATTTTGTATGTGTGTGCCGACTCATTTGTAATTATTTGAGTATGGTATAAAAGAAGGAATGTTTTTCTTTATTGAATGAGTGGTAGTAATGTGAAAGAAGTGTGAGCATGGTATGGTTGAATGCGAATGTAAGCATGAAGTGAAGAAAAGAGCTAATGAAGTTGTGAAAGCAAAATTGTGAAGGAAGACATGCGAAGTACAAAGATCTGGAATTGAGATCTAGTGTAGCAGTGAGTGCGGTTTGGCACAGTAAGGAGGTAACATATTTCATATTATTCTACTGAATAATATTAAGGTCATTTGGACAGTGTGTTCAGTGATCTTACCTTGAAGTTGTTTGGGCAGTGGGTCCTTTTGTCTTCCATAACTCCTAACAGGGTTAGAATCTTTTAACAAGGATTCAAAATCTCCTAACAGGGATTCATATGTACTAAATGTATTTCATAAGACTCCTAATAGAGTCCATCCTTTCACAAGAAATATTTATATTAGTGCATCTTTTGTGGGCATCATTCCCACCGGGGTTTACTCTTTGATCAAGAGGTTCCCTAGTCAACATATCTTGTGTTATTATGTCATTGTGTATGAATATCTTTCTATGGTTGGTAATTACATTACTTATATGGTTAAATGTTGTTGAAGTTGATAAAGGTTATAATTATCTGATAACTGATTCACCCCCCCCCTTCCCCCCCTCTTAGTTATCTTGGTGGACTTTACTTTCTAACAATTAGTATCAGAGCAGTAGGTCCTTGAAAGAAAGGTTTAACAGCTTAAGGAGATCCATGGTGAATTTCAGGAAAGAAAGCCCTAAGTTTGATGGAGTAAATTTTGATAGCTGGAAAGAGAAGATGAAGACACATCTACTATGTTTAGGACCAGGTTATTGGTTGATTACAAAGAATGAGAAGACTATCATTGGAGAAGATAATCTTGAGATAGGATCTAAAGATGAGCTAGATCTATTCATATGTAACATACTTGCAAGAGAAGCACTTTTGACAGCACTTCCAGAGAATGAATATAGTCAGGTAAAATGTTTAACAAAAGCCCATGAAATTTGGAAAGCTTTACACTCTACTTTTGAAGGTGATGAACATGCAAAGAGAGCTAGATTACATAATTGGATATGTGCATTTGAAGATATAAGAATGATGGAAGATGAATTTGTTAAAAGCTATATTGGTAGAATGTCAGAAATTATTGTAGGAATAAAAGCTTGTGGAG
The DNA here is from genome assembly GCA_027943335.1 of Chamaecyparis obtusa. Classification (NCBI taxonomy): domain Eukaryota; kingdom Viridiplantae; phylum Streptophyta; class Pinopsida; order Cupressales; family Cupressaceae; genus Chamaecyparis; species Chamaecyparis obtusa. The sequence continues at coordinate 952,205 of BSBK01002952.1, forward strand.
GAATAAAGACAGAGAATGAAGTGATATGGAAAATTCTGAGGACATTGACTCCTGTATTTAAGCAGACAACATAGATGATTGAACAAGTTATACCTTGTACTACAAACTTTACAAAAGAGACTCTTCTTGGAAGATTGGAAGTAGCAGAAATGAACCTGAGGGTATTAGGAGACTTACCTAGAATGGAGACAGCATTTAGTGCTCTTAGTATTCATCCTACTTTGTCAAGAAGTACCAATGTGAGTGGAGATTATGCCAGCAGCAGCAGATCTAGAAATGAAGAAGATAAGAAGATTGAAGAAGGTATTGCCTTGCTTGTGAAAAGAGAACCAAACGGTAAGAAATTTTTTAAATGTTGGACTTGTCAAGAATATGGTCATTTTGCATCTAAGTGTCCTAAGAGAGTTAAGAAGTACAAAAATAATTTCAAGCCTAGAAGATCTAAGGAATGTTATTATGCTAATGATGAAGATCTTAAAGCTAGTATAGAAAGAACTTTGAGTGAAAGTGATACTGAGATTAATGATGAAATAGGATTTCTAGCAATTAAAGAAGAGAATTCAGAATCTGATGTTAAGGAAGAAAAAGTATTAGTTTCCCAAGTTGAAAAGAAAATTGATTGGATTATACACAGTGGTTGTTCACATCATATGACTGGTGACATGAAGTTCATAAAGTTTAACAATTATGATGGAGGAATTGTTAGAGTTGGTAACAATGCACCTTGTTTGATTAAAGGTATAAGATCTATTACTCTTGATAGAAAGACTAATATTGATGATGTTTACTTTGTTGATGGATTGAAACATAATCTTTTGAGTGTTGGACAGTTAGTGGATAAGGGATATCAAGTTTGGTTTACTGAGAAAACTTGTGTGATAAAGGATAAAGATGGAAATCTGATTGGAACTGGATCTAGAACCAGAGGTAATGTATTTCAGTTGAATCCTACTGAGATGACATGTTTGATTACTAAAATTGATGACATTTGGTTATGGCATAGAAGGTTTTGTCATATAAACTTTGATAACATTGTAAAAGTGAGTACTACAGTTGCAGTAAGGGATTTGCCTAAAATTATGAAGCCTACTAACATAATTTGCAAAGAATGTGTGATGGCTAAGCAAAAGAGAAGTTCATTTTCTAGTAAGAAGTTCACATCGGTAGAGAAGTTGGAGATTGTTCATACAGACTTCAGTGGTCCTACCAGGACTAGAGGATTCTATGGACAAAGGTATTTTATGATTCTTGTCGATGATTTTACAAGAATGATGTGGATTACATTTCTGAAAGAAAAATCTGAAGTATTTGATAAGTTTAAGATCATTAAGAATAAAGTTGAGAATGAATCTGGAATGAAGATTAAATGTTTGAGATCTGATAGAGGTGGAGAATTTACTTCTATAGAGTTTAACACTTTTTGTGAAGTGAATGGTATTAAGAGACAGTTTTCAACCCCTAGAACACTTGAACAAAATGGTATTGCAGAAAGAAGAAATAGGTCAGTGACTGAAGCAACAAGAGCTATGTTATTTGAGAATGATTTGGTGAAGACATTTTGGAGAGAAGTAGTGAATACAGTAGTATATACAATGAACATAGTACAAATCAGAGCATACACATACAAGACACCTTATGAATTATGGTTTGGACATGCACCCTCAGTTAAGTATTTTAGAATTTTTGGAAGCAAATGTTATATAAAGAGAGATGATGATATTGGAAAGTTTGATCCTAGAAGTGATGAAGGTATTTTTCTTGGATAATCTTTGAAGAGAAAAGCATATAGATGTTACAATAAGAGAACTAAAACTATTGTTGAAAGTGCAAATGTTAAAGTTGATGAGAAGTTTAAAATTCAGGAAAGAATGTTTGACTATGAATCTGATGAAGAAGCTTATCCTCAGCCTAACATTGAAACTACTGAATTATTCTATGAAACTAATAGTGAATTATTGAATGAGAGTCCTTCAAAAGAAACCAGAGAGGAATCTAGAGAAGAATCTACAGTTGAAGCAAGATTTGTAACTATGACACCGAACAGGTATATATCAAGACAACATCTTGTTGAACAAGTTATTGGATGTTTGGACAGAGGAGTTCTGACTCAGAATAAGGTACATTTATGTTTGATTTCTCAAATTGAACCTAAATCTACTAGTGAAGCTTGTGAAGACGAACATTGGATTAATGCTATGAAAGAAGAACTAGATCAAATTGAAAAGAATAAGACATGGGAATTGGTCCCTAGACCTAAAGACAAGAATGTGATTGGAACTAAATGGGTATTCAGAAACAAGATGAATGAACAAGGAGAAGTAGTAAGAAACAAAGAAAGATTAGTATGTAAAGGATACTCGCAGCAAGAAGGAATTGACTATGAAGAAACTTTTGCACCTATGACAAGAATTGAAGCAGTAAGAATGTTCTTGGCCTATGCATCTTTGAAGAAATTCAAAGTGTATTAGATGGATGTGAAGTCAACATTTTTGAATGGAGAATTGGAAGAAGAAGTCTACATTGAGCAGCCTGAAGGTTTTCCTTTGACTCAAGAAGGAGATATGGTATGTAAACTAAAAAAAGCATTATATGGACTGAAGCAAGCACCTAGAACTTGGTATGCTAGACTGGATAAGTATTTGTTGAAATTGGGATTTACTAAAGGAACAACTGATAGCAATCTATACACAAAAGAAATTGAAAATGGTTTGTTGATTATAGTTATTTTTGTTGATGACATTATCTTTGGAGGAGAAGATGAAGCTAGTGAGAAATTTGTTGATGAAATGAAGACTAAATTTGAGATGAGTATAATTGGTGAGATGAAATACTTTTTGGGATCATAGATAACACAGAACAGTGATGGTATCTTTGTATGTCAAACAAAATACTTGAATGATTTGCTGAAAAGATTTGGAATGGAGAACTGTAAACCAGTTGGAACACCTATGGTTATAGGACATAAACTATCTAGCAAAGATGAAACACCGGCAGTTGAGTAGAAGAAATACAGATCTATGATTGGAGGATTGTAGTACTTAACACATACTAGACCGGATATACAACATTGAGTTGGAATGGTAGCAAGATTTCAAGCTGAACCTAGAGAGTCACATTATGCAGCAGTAAAGAGGATACTGAGATATTTAAGAGGTACAATGGACTATAGATTGTGGTATGAAAAAATTGATGATTTTACCCTATGTGCATATACAGATGCTAATTGGGGAGGTAGTGTTGATGACAAGAAAAGCACCAGTGGTGGAGCCTTTTTTCTTGGAGGAAGATTAGTTTCTTGGCTAAGCAAGAAGCAAAATTGTATTTCACAAAGTACAACAGGAGTAGAGTATGTAGTAGCAGAAAACAATTGTAACCAGATAATTTGGATGAAGCAGATGCTGAAGGATATTGGAATTAGGTTTGTTGAGCCTGTTGTCATACATTGCGACAACACCAGTATAGTTAGTATGTCTAAGAATCATGTTTTACATTCTAAGACTAAGCATATAGAGATCAAGTATCATGTTGTAAGAGAGAAAGTTGCTGAAAAAGAAGTCAGACTGGAGTACATAAGCACAAAGGAATAGATAGCAGACATATTTACAAAGCCTTTGCCTAATGATACATTTGAGTATCTAAGAGGTATGCTTGGGGTTATGCCCCAGCCTACTTTTGAGTAATGATGTAGTTGGTTGCATCCATCTAGTGGTATATGAGCCCTATCTTTCTTCTGGATTGGATGTTGGTACTTCCTCTATGGGGGAGTATGTGAACTGAGTCATGAGGACTCTTGTGAATGTATTTTCTGAATAGTGTCTATTGACATTGAGTTGTTGTTGACATAGTGATGAGATTTTTGTCATTGATGTCAATGGGGGAGAAGTGTACATGAAAAAATACTTGTACCATCTATTGGAGAAGAACTGAACAGGATAACGAAGCAAGATTTGAAATGTTTGTCAGAGCAGCAGTGTTGCAGTATTGGATTTTTGGAACATTGGATTTTTTCATCTATGTTTCCATCAATGCAAATGGGGGAGATTGTTAGGAATGAATGCTGGATGTTGGCGGTCATTCTGTAGTAGTTTTTGTTGCATTCATGACTATGATTGTCATTGATGTCAACACAGTGATCTTCTGGAGACTAGTAGAGAAGCAGACAATGTTTTGATTAGCGCACGTGGGATATTGCAGTTGGAGCTATGCGATGTTGAGGTTATATTTTTTGATATGTTATTTATCTATGGTTAAGAGTGCAGACAGTAATTCATTTATTCATAGAAGTTATGAGCATTTTGGTGGAAGCAGTATTTAGGCAGTGTTCTTGAGTAGCGGTTTGTGGAAATCGGATGATATCTCCTTATCGAGATGGAATCTGGTTTTGCATATTTAAAGGGAAGGTTGAGACACATTGATGGTGATGTGGATCACAGTGCAAACTTTGAGGTCACACGAGTGAAGAGTTATTATATCTGGAAGCCAACAGTTTTGTGTAATTTTGATGTAGCGTGTGGAAACTTTTATTTTGTATTTGTGTGCTGACTCATTTGTAATTATTTGAGTATGGTATAAAAGAAGGAATGTTTTTCTTTATTGAATGAGTGGTAGTAATGTGAAAGAAGTGTGAGCATGGTATGGTTGAATGTGAATGTAAGCATGAAGTGAAGAAAAGAGCTAATGAAGTTGTGAAAGCGAAATTATGAAGGAAGACATGCGAAGTACAAAGATCTGGAATTGAGATCTGGTGTAGCAGTGAGTGCGGTTTGGCACAGTAAGGAGGTAACATATTTCATATTATTCTACCGAATAATATTAAGGTCATTTGGACAGTGTGTTCAATGATCTTACCTTGAAGCTATTTGGGCAATGGGTCCTTCTGTCTTCCATAACTCCTAACAGGGTTAGAATCTTTTAATAGGGATTCAAAATCTCCTAACAGGGATTCATATGTATTGAATGTATTTCATAAGACTCCTAACAGAGTCCATCCTTTCACAAGGAATATTTATATTAGTGCATCTTTTGTGGGCATCATTCCCACCGGGGTTTACTCTTTGATCAAGAGGTTCCCTAGTCAACATATCTTGTGTTATTGTGTCATTGTGTATGAATATCTTTCTATGGTTGGTAATTACATTGCTTACATGGTTAAATATTGTTGAAGTTGATAAAGGTTATAATTATTTGATAACTGATTCAAACCCCCCCCCCTCTCAGTTATCTTGGTGGACTTTACTTTCTAACATGAAGTAGTGAACACAACATGTGAGTAAATACATCCAACATGATGTCCTAGTCTATAACTCACAGGCTGTACACGGAGAAGGAAAAATAGTGACCAAATTTACATCATGTATGCCCATATCAAAACTCATAGGCCCCAAGTAGTGAGAAAACAAGTAATAAATGGATGCCCTAGCTTCAAAGCTCGTGGGTCATAAAAAAGACATGGCATAGAACCAGTGAAATACAATGCCATTTGAATCTACAACAAATACAAATAAACATCAAAGAATGCAGAGAAGATGAGGAGAAAAACTTGAATGCCTACCTCAAATCAGTGTAGAGAGATCAAAAGGCCCAAAGCTTCCAATTCAAAGCTTGAGTTCATAACAAAAGTCTAGTGAAAAGTTGCAACTACCACAGTTAGGGCTTGGACATCCTATAGGGGTTGAACCAAAATTACGAAGGCAATGAGGACACATAGAACAATAGGTTTGGGGACTTTTAGACTTATGTTCAATCCTTGGTAATGGTTCTGTTACCATATTTTTCATGAATATATATGCCAAATAACTTGTATATACTATACAAGAAAAGGAACTAAAAGATAAAATTATTTGGGCTCACACAGGCTATGAGCATAGCGAACTTTCAGAAGAATATGCAAGAGTACATGCATACATAAGAGGATGAACATAAATAATAAGGGTACCAGACATTGCTTGAAGTGATGAATTTTTGACCCAGGTATGAATCCAGTGTGCTCCTGTGTGATCCAGAACTTGCAAAGAAAAGAGAGATAGGGGTAAATTGGAACTCAATGTCGATGAGTGAGAAAAGAAGGTAAATTGGAACTCAAAGATACAACCCCATAGACGTGATTAAAATAGGTCAATGGAATTCAATAGTGGATAGACAAATGTTAGAGACAACATATACCCTATACCGAAAATCAGACAATTAATTACTACCAAAGCCAGAGAGGTAATCCAGCATTGGTATGCACTGCAGCTCACATGCCTACAAATGAAAATGACATGGGTAGTGCAATTTTAAAGATTTGAAAATAATTCATACAAGTGATGCAAATTTAGGAGCAGGAGTTTAATTGCTACGCACCCACTAGTGCCCCAAGATATTTTCTTCTATCTGTATTGCGAATTTATAAGAATATCTATAAGAATATTTATTTTAAAAACAACATTAAAGAATATCTATATGATATTTATGCTATATACAAATGTAACAAGATGCACCTTCATTTTAACTTCAGTCCAAATATAATTGTACTGTAAAGTTAGACTTATAGGCATTGCCAACTTAGTTGGTAAAACAATTTACTTGTAGGGTGGTGGTGTGGTATATTAATGAATTGACTGTCAAGAAGGATTTTTAGTTGAAGTCATATAATCTTACACTATATATTTTTCTACATAGGGAATGGAACAAACAACGTTAGCGCTTTTCCTCTCACCAATGTGAGTGCTAGGGATAACTTGTTTTTCCTTTTGTGAAATCTGAACAATTAAACTTCACTCACTATATCAAGCATTAAGTATATTTCCATGGTTAATATTGTAGGCCAACTATTTGTACCATACTTACACAAAAAACAACAAAGGAGTACTCTTCCATGCCTTATGTTTGCACTCTATTCAAATGTAGCCTCTGGCTACTGTATGGGATGCCATTTGTTAAGTCTCATAGCACCTTAATACTCACTGTCAATGGGATTGGTTTTATCTTGAAACTATGTTACCTCATCATCTTTCTCACATTTTCTTCAAAAGATATGAAGGTATTGCTTCTACAAAGATATAACTTGGTGATTAGGATGAATTCCTAATTCACGAATAATGTTATTTCTGAATTAAATTGTATTTAACTTTTTGGATCAACATTTTGGATCACACTTAGTGATCAATCATCAATATAATACAAAGCTTAAGCATTAAAAAAATTACTAATTCATGACAGTCCTACACCAATATACTGCAAGGCAACTTTTGGAAGGCACTATTGGTGGCCTTTTGTCTATAGTAATGTATGCTTCTCCTTTGTCTGTCATGGTAAGAATATTAACACACATATTACCAGTTGTAAACTCGACTCAACTATTCTCTATTACACCTATTCTAATTAGCTCTTGACGTTTGATATTCCTCACTACTCTATAAACAAATTGTCTGCTATGAACTTATCTATTTTTCTATGTATCTTTCCTGACTATATGGTATTTTCATGCTGATGAATATTGCAGGGACTTGTGATTAGAACTAAGAGTGTTGAGTATATGCCTTTCCTCCTCTTAGTATTTTTCCTCCTGAATGCAATTGTGTGGGCTTCATTCTCTTTGGTCACAAAGGACATATTACTTGGTATAAGTACTTCATTTTTTTGGGTTTACTTTTCATTTTATTTTATTTTCTTATAAGTGACAATTTCAACATTTTTCTAAACAGATTTGAGTTTTTGTATGTACCCTATGGTGTTGGCAACCTTCTGGCAATTGTTCAGCTTGCAGTTTATGCCATGTACATAAACTCAGAGCAAGAACATATGAATACAAAAGAAAAGAACCTAGTTGTTCAGCTAGTTGTTTGATGAATCAACTAGACCTGAAAGAATAATTCCAACCCTTGATGTCTTTGGTTGAATACATGTTATCTCAACTCCAAATAAGATTTTTCACCATCCAACTAAAATAAGAAAAACTACTTAGAAATAATATCTAGTTATGTATTGTCACATTGTATTGTTTTACACTATGGTGGCTGGTTATTCTATGAGATTGTTTTGTAAACTAAAGTCAAAAGAACATGGAGAGATTCGAGTGTTTAATGAATACTATGAGTTATTAATGACCATTTTTTAAAGAAATAAATTATTATTAAATATACATTTTCAGATTTAAAAAGATGGCGTTTGTAGAAATTAAAAAATTTAGATGGGATTCTAAATTATTTCTAGGCATATGGTGAAGATAGCGATGTTTGTTTGATGTTAGTAGAAATAATGAATTCTTTAACTTGTGTTTCTATCTTCGCATTTTATATTTATGAACTTGTCAATAAATGTATCATCCTATCTTGTGTGGTATTGTTTGTATAATTCTAATATTGTTCCTTTTCTTGCACTAGAGTCATACAATCACAACAATGACCTATGCAAGCCTACATCCTACACTTACAACAAAAAACTGCTAGCTTAAATAGGGTATAGTGTCATAAGAACCTTGGAAGACTTCTCTGAGCTGCTTTGAAAATCAGAAGGGCCTCATTAACAATCAAGCCCCATAAAGATTTGAAAGAAATGAATATTAGAATTTCTTGAAAAATGCATATAGTGTGAGTACTAATTTAGTATATATGTAGCATAAAGAAATACCTTAATGGAGTCTCTTCACATGCATATTCTACTTCTTGTATTGTCTATGTGCTTTTAAGTGTTGTCGATTCCTTTAATTATTCATTTATTAAACATAACTAGATTGTGAATGACTTTAAATGTGCAATTGGGTAGAAATGTGAAATAAATTGAACCTTGGTACGAGCTAAACTAGGAGAAAAATCAGCTTTGAGATGTTGCAAATGCAACCACCACAAAAATGGAGACTATTATGCATTTTAAAGAATGACACTAGTGCTAAGCAAGATGAAAAATTGCTAAGTTAGAAGTATGCATCTAAAAAACTTCATGTTGTTTCATTTTAATTTGAGGTTATTGTTTTCATGTATTTAGTATAAGTTTTTTAATTTCCAAGCAATTTCTAAATTAAGTGACATATCTTAGTAGAGAATTTATTTTTTATCACAATTTAATGTAATTTACATTATATTTTGAGTACATATATGTGAAAAATGTGTGCTTCTTCCTACTATCTTTCATTAATCTAGATCTAATTAAATCACCAAGTTTAATAGATCACTATATTTTTAAAAATTAGTTGTGTACTTAGATTAAGTTTAGAAAGATTTAGCTATGTATCTAGTTTTGCATGTTAAAGGCTTGACCTTTTTATTGATTGGTTGAAGTGTTGCAATAAGAGATCTAAATTTTGGATTGGGGTGTGGATTTGCAATTAGAAAGTTTTAATAGTTCTATGTAAATGTTTTTGTAATATGAAATAAGTTTTCTCATATGATGTACTCTTAGGGTTAGTAGTGTCGTGTAGTCTTGCCCTAGAATAGGTCACAATGTGCAATTTTCATGGAGCAAGCTTCATTATATGGTGTCATCTTGGGCTACTTTATGTCATGTAGTGTGGTCTAGTTGATGTGACCTAACCCTTTACCAAGAAAAACTTAAAGGCTAAATCACCTTCTCTTTTTTATATGTTTCTAAGTTTGGTCATACTAAGAAGCATAACTAGACTTGTTTCAAGATAAAGGAAAGGTCTTTGACTTGTATTGATGGAAGTTAACAACCTAGTAATAACAAAAAGTTGTAAACCTACAAAGCATGCAATTTGAATGGGAAAAATTATAACACAATTCTTATTAGGGTCCAAACTTGAATTTAACTAGGCTTAAATAATATATACAAGTTTCGAATATGATGCATAATTTTATAATATCTAAGATACGGTTAAGGTAAAATACTAGATTTACTCTTGAGAAAGAAAGCAAATAAATGAAAGAGTCAATGGCTTTGTTAGGATTTGACCATGTTTTTTTCCAAACCCCCAACAAAAAGATTAAGGAGGATGCATCTGAGGAGGCCTAGACGCATGTTTGCAATAAGAAAAGGAAGAAAATGAAAGTAGATGTAAGAGTAGAAAGTAAATAGGGAATACCATCTCCTAGTGTCACTCAAGCTAGAGATAGTGCAAGAGATGTCGCCATTGGAAAACAAAGAACCCTTGATAATTTATTTGGGGAAAGAAATAAAGGGAAGTAAATTGGTGGGGAACTTACTCCTCTATCAGTGTCAAGGTGGTACCAATTGCTTATAATTTTTCATGAAGATTCTCTCTTGGAATTTAAGTAGGCTTAATAGCTATTTTAAACAACATCTATTTAAAAATTATCTTATGGATTCAAAGGTGGACGTTCTACTAATTCAAAAAAATGAGATGGAGGTTACTTTTGATAAAATTGTACAAAATATTTGGCCTGATGTTAATTATTTGGTTAGTGATGTTCAAGGTATTTTTGGTGGCATTGTGACCCTTTGGAATCCAAGTAGATTTAAAGGAATCTTATGGCTACAAGGGAGGATCTGGTCACTTCTTAAAAATTGTTTTTTTTTCAATTTCTATGCAAGGGTTTGAAGGGCTCATTAGTGGGACTCATTGGTTTATATACATATATACATATATATACATATATATATATATATATATATATATATATATATATAGTTGGATTGGTGGATATTTAACTTCATGGCTCTCTCTTTACCTAGTCCAATAGAAGACAAGGTGCTCATTTAATGCAAATTAAACTCAAGATCATTTCTTCATTTCATATAAATGACATTGAATAATGATGATGGCATAATGAATATCACCAAGATACTTATCTTTTCCTGTATTGCAGTCACCATATTATCTTTTCACTTATTCATTTCCTTTATTTATTGCACTGATCAACTAATGTATATTGTAGACTGTAGTATGTGGTTGACTTCTACTATCTCAGTTTTATATTTAAATAGTTTGAAAACTTATCAAATACTGGACACTCATATTTTTTGTATCACTGATTGTATTTGATAGTCTCAATTTATTGCCAATATATATGCGGGAAAAACTAGGGAAGAGTCGCATCATGATAAGGCATGACTCAATATTGAGTCACGTCTTATCATGTTGTGACTCATTGTTTCCATTAGTTAAGAGCTTGATAATATAATCGGCTTCCATTATATTGTATAACCGATATTCAATCAGTGCTAATAAAGCCTGATAACAAATAGAAATTATTGGGATTAAGAATATGTTGAAGTTCATCGATCAATATTAGTAATATTAAATTTATATGGTATAATAGATCGATCTGTTCACTAAACATATCCATATATCAGTAACAAGATTAAACCTTATCAATGCTATACTCAACAACAAAATCATTATATATATATATATATATATATATATATATATATATCTATATATATATATATATCTATATATATCTATATATATATATATATATATCTATATATATATATATATATATATATATATATATATATATATATATATAGATATATATATATATATATATATATAGATATATATATCTATATATATATATATAGATATATATATATATATATATATATAGATATATATATATAGATATATATATATATATATATATAGATATATATATATATATAGATATATATATATAGATATATATAGATATATATCTATATATATATATATATAGATATATATATCTATATATATATCTATATATATATATCTATATATATATATATATATATATATATATATATATATATATATATCTATATATATATATAGATATATATATCTATATATATATATATATATATATATATATATATATATATATATATATATATATATATATATATATATATATATATAGATATATATATATATATATATTGATGTATATTTGAATTATGATTTTATCTTAACGATGCTATATTCATCAACAAAATGTATAAAGACAACATAGAGTGATGATGACTATCAAATATGGTATTGAAAAAAGCATAAGGCTAGTCATGATATCATGACAAAGGCTTAACAATTCCTATGATAATAGGAAACTAAATATGAAGCAAGAAATAAAAACCCACAAACTATCATGTGCAAAGATATGATAGATATGCAAATCATTGTTCTGTCAAAGATGAGAATGTTAATTAAAATATGACATTTTAACAAAGTGAAACATGTGTCAAAAGCTTATCCTAAGAGTCTCTACACCCACAAGAAGTTCAAGTCCTTTCAAACTCATTCAAATCACATGCCCTAAAGCATGCTAATAAGGTTACAACAACTAGAGGGTTAAATGGGAAGTTGTAGCCTCTTTCAAGGTACATGTAGACAACTTGCAAGAATTTAGGGATCAATTTGGGAATCTAGAGAAAGTAGAGAGAAGATATATGGGCTAGCATGATAGAGAGTGGATGAAAAGACCAACCTGCATCATGTCCTACACCACCTACGAGCTCCAACAATCAAATAAACTTAAAGATAGTTTTGCAACGACTAGAAGTGAGAATTGATCAAGTAAAAGCATGGAACATATATTTTCATAAACATTTACTAGTAACATAAATATCATCCAACATAAAGAATTTTCCTTTCCAAAACATGGCCAGTTGCACAACATAAAGTATGGACCGATTACAAACTAACTAAGAATTTTTATTTTTAAAAGCTCTAAAAATACATGATGCAAGAAGTTGTTTGTTGTCTGTTTTTATCTACCTTCATATCCTTAACTCCTGAAAAAGGAAATGATTCTACTATAAAATATTACAAGCATATACATTTATGCAACATAGTCTATAAGATCCTCTCCAATTAGTAATATGATAGGTAGTATTAAAAATGGCTTTCTATAAGTTAGACATATCATGGATGCATCTTTAACTACTCAGGAAAATTCACTTCATGGATTTTAGTAGGAATCATGAGTGGTCTTAAAACTGGATATTTCATAAGCTTATTATAGGGTCTCGTGGCACTTTTTATTGCAATCCTTCAAAAATTTGGATTTAAAGGCATATTCCTTAAATTTAATATCAACTTGTGTTACTACTCCTAATTGCTTGCTTTTGGTTAATGTGATCTTTAGAGGTTTGTTCTCTCATGGGAGAGGGTTGATGTTTTGGGAAGAAATTTTTAAAATATGTTCTACCAAAAATATCCTAAAAGGAGTTAAGGTTTCTTGTTCTCTTCCTCTGAAATCTCATTAATATTTGTTGATCAAGCTATTCTATTTGAGGGAGCTTCCATTATATTAATATAATTTCATTCTTTCTTTTGAATGGAATTTGATTTAGTGTGTTGAGAATGGTTGAAATAGCAATTATAGATTCAATTTTTCCTTTTGCAACTTGTTTGTGAAAATTTGATGATGGTTTCATTAATTTCTTGTAAATTTATGTGAAAATGAGAGTTTCTTGTCCATAAGTTTTTCAAAAATTGTTTGGACGATGCAAGATTGAAATGGGAGTGTTTTGTGTAGAATCCAATTAAACACACATCAAATGATGCCCTAGCTCATTCACAGGCTTTGTAATCATTCAAGAAGCTGGGCGTAATAGTGAACAAAAGTATAGCATGGTGCTGAAGCAATGAACACAACATGTGAGTAAACACATCCAACATGATGCCCTAGTCTATAACTCATGGGCTGTACATGGAGAAGGAAAAACAATGACCAAATTTACATCATGTATGCCCATATCAAAACTCACGGGCCCCAAGCAGTGAGAAAACAAGTAATAAATGGATGCCCTAGCTTCAAAGGTCACGGGTCATAAAAAAAACATGGTATAAAACTAGTGAAATACAATGGCATTTGAATCTACAACAAATACACGTAAACATCAAAGAATGCAAAGAAGATGAGGAGTGAAACTTGAATGCCTACCTTGAATCCGTGTAGAGTGAGGGTCCAGTTGGCGCACGCAAAAGTCCAGTGCCCTCTTTGCACACACAACTCAATCACGAAAATTACAAATGAGCCTTTCTTTTTCTTTTTCTTTTGTTTATAATCACGCGGGTGTCGAAATTACAACATCACTGTCGCTATTACGATACCATTGGGGGCACTCGCAAAAAAAACACACAAATGGTAGTGCCGTCGCAAATTGGCGTCGACATTCGACCCCAAATGTTGTAGTGCTCTAAGAAGAGGTTAGAAATCACCAGGGCTTTTAGCTTGGATCCCCAAGGAGAGGTTGGAATTTTGACCCTTCTTGGGCTCCTATATTAAGCTCAACTTCAAACTTTCACTAAGTGTTGGATACTTCTCATGCAATGCCCAGATTTCCATCTTGCTTTCAAGCCTTCACTTCAACATTCAAATCAAAATCTTCATCACCTAGTTGAAATTTGCATAAGGGCTAGTTGGAGACTCGATAAATGCTTGGAATTTTCCACAATGGTCAAATTTTACCCTTGCCTTAACACATTTTATCAATATGCGTGTTAGATTCCAAGGGTTGTTTAGACAAATGTAGGTCAAAAATCACATCATAGTTGGGCTTGGGAACCCCAATTCTTTTGAGAAATCATAGTGTCCTTGGGTTTCGAGCCCCAAGTATAGGTCAAAATTTTTACCCTTCTTGGTCTCCTTCACAATGATTGATTTTGAAATTTTACTAAGTGTTATAAACCCAACTTGGAGTGATCAAACTTTCACTTTTTCGTTCTTCATTCCCATCAACATTAAGGTCAAATTCTATTACTTGTCTGCACCAATTGCCATGGGTTGAATTATATTTTTGCACTTTTAAGGGTTTTAATCAACACTCAAACAAATTCCTTTGTTTGCCCAAATTTTCCCCAAAGAGGAGATCAAATTTCAACCAAGTGTTGAGAAGTTTCATCATGTTCAAATCAGAATTAGGGGCTTGCTTGATCAAAATGTCTCACCCAAGTTGGAAATAAGGTAGTCTTTAGGATTCTTTATTGGGCTTGAACCAAAGATTTTACTAAGTGTGGGTCATGACTAGACACTTGAAACTTCTAACTCACAATAAGATCCTAACTTGTGACTAAGAATTGACTTGCATCTCAACCTTTCTTGAATTTCCTCTCTTGTCAACCTTGAGACTTTAAAATGTTCTCAAACTAAGACTAAAACTAACAAACCACTAAACTACCAAGAAAAAAGAGTAGGGGTCCCCATTTACAATGGGACATGTGTGTTTTCAACACAACACAAGTACAAATACAGAAAAAATATTCCTATACATTTCAAGGATAAAAACTCAAACTCATCAAGAAGCTAGAAAATATACTCAAAAGGGAAGGAAAAATCACAGGTTAGATCGAAACAATTCATCTTTGATCACCCAAGTGTGTGCAAGTGTATTCATTCCTTCTCACAAGACCATTGAAATTTTCCTAAGATCCATTAAGGCTAGGTATGTAAGGTATTCAAACTTCAAAAGCATCTTAGATAGAGCCTCCCTATCAATTAAGTGTCCATAGCCTAGACAAGATTATTGCTATGATTCCCACAAACATTGCTCTAATGTTGTCAGACATCCATAGCCTCAATAGAGATATTTGCGAATTCCCAAAGCTAAATATTTCTTGATATTTCCTTTCTCTTATTTTTTTGTTCCTTTCTTTTCTTTTGATAATGCATTTTTATATTTCTCGCACTTTTCATATTTTCACTTTGGCTCATAAGCACTAAAGCTCATAATGGGTTTGAGAATTACAATGGCATTGAAGCAAGAGTAAAGATTTTTCACTAGCCACGACTTCTCCAAAGAAACCTCAATGACTTAGATCAATTAATAATGTATGTAAGATATAGTAATTGAAAGATTCAGGTGTTCTAAATATAATAGGTCATCCCCTTCCAAGTCAAGGACACATCCTAACTTCATGAAAAAGTTGAGGAAGAACGACCTTAGATTCTAAAGTACTTCATGAATAGCTATCAAAGAAATAAACTTGAATATAGAATCATAATCATGCCTTATTATGTTGAAATAACTACGCCTTTCTAACAAATTGGGATCCTAGAAAACCAACTATAACTAAAACTAAGCAACAACAATTGAAGCAAACTAAACTACTAACCCACTAAACTTCTTGGGTCAAATGACTCAAGGTGGATCTACAACCTGGCTCTCTAAAGAAAACTAAACTAAAACAATGAAAGGAAAGAAAATAACTAATTTAAGAATGAACCAACAACTAGAATCAAATGACTCTAGGCAAACCAAACCAAACTAAAACCAACCCTTAAACTACTTGAGTTAAGTAACTCAAGGAAGACCTAGTCTAACTATATACAAAACACTTTGAGAAAACAACATTCAAAAGATCTACATACACACATGACCTAACATGATTTCACAAAATGTTCAACAATAACAAGGGATTGGTGATAGTTCTAAGTCTTGCAAATTTATCCTTGTATTTTGAAAAAAAAACACCACCTCACATTCAAATTCAAGAAATATATCATGCAATATCAACAATTGAGGTAGTTCATTGGGTCCATGATAAATCCAAATACTAGTTGTCTTTCCTAAATTCCCATAATCAAAATGATAACTCTCAAAATTAAGAACAGGGAAAGAAACAACCTAGCATGCTTCATCTTTGAATGAAGATTCTTGTCGATCATTTGCAGCTTTAGGAGGTCGAAGTTGATGGTGTATCATCCCACTTACATCAACATCATATTCGTGAGTGAACAATGTAGCATCAATCTTGAACTTGAGCACATGGAATATCTCTTCCACTTCTCTATCCTTGTCTTGCATAAATGATGCATCCTTGTGTAACTCTGTTAACATATCTTCAAAAGGTAAGGATTCTTTGATAAGTTGATCTTCAAATATTCCACATCTACTTGTTATCTTCTCCAAGGATGCTTGAAATTTCATCATCTGAAATGAGCTCACTAACTAATTCTCTTGTAGGAACATCTTGCAATTCTTCATTTGAAACTTCACTTTGTTGTGTGGATGAACATTTATCAAAGATTTATTCTTCTTGATATATATTGTCCAATCACTTTCTCCTTGTTGTGACAAGTCTTCCATTTCAACAATTTGTACCTCTTCATTCTCCAATGCTTCCAAACTTGCTTGAACGTAATCATTTGATGTCTATTCAAACCATCCCATTTGATACTTGACTTGGTTGATGCCATCTTGGCGCAATGGACAAGTGGATTCTAAATATGATATATTGTGTATGCTACGCCAACTAGGGAGAAAAATATTCTCATGTATATCTTTCTCAACACTTGACCCCTTCACGATCCTCTCATTGAACCCATGAAAGTCTAATTCTTGTCCCACAAGTACTACAAGTTTATGCACTTTTGAAAAATAAAATTTATGTTGTAATGCTAATTCCATCCTCAAAAAAAATATTAAACAATACATCTCCACATGCTCGGTGGTTTCATGGATTCTACATTGTCTTGGTGTTGCAAACTCTGAAAAACATTATGGATGTAATTGGTCATTCAAATCAAACCAAATTGGAAGAACATGGACTTGATGACTATGAATACCACTACCAAAATTAAGAATTTTTTTTCTTTTTTCTATTTGGATTTTTCCTCTTTCACTTTTTTTTAACATAAAAGAGATCTAACATATTTCAGATGTAATATTCGAAAGCTCATACTTGTTGAAATCTCCATGGATGAATTTGAGCAACCCGTCCTTCTAGTGCCAATCCGGTTGATGTGAGTTTTGTGACCATTCTAACATGTAGAATAAAATGTCAAGTATCACTAGTACATTTGAGGTCAAATTCTGACAGCCATTTGTCGGATTTGCAACGCTCATTTGTCGGCATTTTGACAAATGTGTCCGTCGACATTTTTGCGTTGGAAATTGCAATGGAAGAGACATAAGTCAGTTTACTGACACCCCATTACGTCGAAAACTTGCACATGATAACAACTTTGTTATGGCATTTCCTACGGTCCATCTATCGGAATTCTGACACAAAGACCTATCAGAAATATACAATCACTGTCGGAACTAACTGTCGAAAAGATATCCTTTCCGACATTAGAACTGTTAGAATAGCGACAGATCTGCAACCAACTTCTGATAGATAAACCCGTTGGTGACATAGAATTACTATCGGAACCATCTGTCAAAAATTGCATATCTGCGACATTTTAACTGTTGGAAGACTGATGGTAGGGCAGTATATCTCCGACAAGTTGCCCTGTCGGACGTATAGCTTTACTGTCGCAATAATTGCCATAAAGTATTTTTCTTTGACATTTTATCTGTCGGATAGGCGACGTGTTGGCCTATATTCTGACGGGAAGTGATGTTGGATGTATAGAACTTCCATCGGAATGAATTATAAATTGTCAAAAAATTGACAGATATGCACATTAAAGATAACACAGCTCAAGAGACCATCATAGGTTGTCTCTTTCTTCGGTCTATATTATTGACATAATGTTTTACCTTTCATTAGCTCATCAAATCCGGAGATTTGAAAGAATTTAATACAATATTTTCATGACAACGTATATTATTTAAGTTGATGTTACACGAATTTATCTACTTCGCACACATGTAGACTATGAGGATGGCGATAAAGAAGCATGGCCATGGGAGGAGATGCTTATTTATCGTCATCCTCATAGTCTACAAGTGTGTGAAGTAGATAAATTTGTGCAACGTGAACTTAAATAATATACGTTGTCATGAAAATATTCTATTAAATTCTTTCAAATCCTCGGATTTGATGATCTAATGAAAGGTAAAACATTCTGTCAATAATATAGACCAAAGAAAGAGACAACCTATGATGGTCTCTTGAGCTATGTTATCTTTAGTCATAGCTACTGGGTAAGGCCTGCAAGACTTATACATGTCGATCGTCGAGAATAATCACCGCCTTGCATTTATGTACACTGCACAAATTGATCCCAGTCTTGCAAAAACATTTTACACTTGTACATCTCATCAATACTGGAGGCCTAAAGTAATTTTATATGATCACTAGCACATTTCGTGCATGGATGAGAAACAATATCCAAAGTTTCTAGATAACTATTTTTGAGAAGAGGAATGAATGGAGGCCAAAGAAGGGATAATTGTGAAGGTTTTATAGATGTAGGTTACTGAATCATCATCTCTACACTGGTACTCAATCTGGCCTCCACTCCATATATGTCTTATTAGAATCTAAAAACTCTCCATCATTGATTCCTGTCATTTTTTCAGCATCTCCGTGGACTGAGACCTTAAGTTATTGAGCTTCTCTTTGTTTCGAGAATAGTTTAACATTCTCTACTTAACAGGGCCAACCGCGTGAAGGTGGAAGCTCACTTGGCCCCTCCTAGGAGCCTCTTATGACCCTTTATGACATTTTAAGACCTCTAAGATGTATTCTTAGGGATCGTAAAGGGTCTTAAAGGGTCATAAGGGGTCCTGGGACACAGCAACTGAGAAACATAAATGTAGGCATCATGGTCACAATTTTTTGGAGACACAACATAATTGAGTGATTTTCCCAGACGATGCAAAGTAGTGGTTGCTTTGCATCGTCTGGGAATAGCACTCAATTATGTTGTCTCCCAAAAATTGTGACCATGATGCCTACATTTATGTTTCTCAGTTGTTGTGATATCTACATCGCAGTCTGTCATTGTTGTAGCAGCAGAGCCTATATTCCACAACAGAAAGGAAGACATCTTTTTAGCTTGGGTTTGGATCCTACCCCAATTGTCGAAGGATCCAGGGCTAGGGTAGAAAGATGTCTTCCCATTATGTCTACAACATTGTGTCCATCCATGATTTCAAGAATATCATCGTCTTTCCACTCTTCATTTGCCAAAATATACCGCTTCTTCAAGCTTGCAGAGTAATCTTATTAATAAAAGAACTCTTGCCAACATTAGGGTACCCATAGATCAAAATAGTTGATGTTATTGGTGCTTATGCTCAAGGATATCGATTCATTATTTTGAAACGACCAAATCATTTTTATTTCAATTGTAGAGAAAAGGAGTGGGAGAAAAGGAGTGGGTGAAAGGTAATCAAGCGTGAGAGAAGGCATTGCATTTTATTTGATCATGAATGCTCTCTGAAATGACCAATCATGTTTTCTATTCAATTCTTTTTGGTGCTTTTTTTTTTCCCATATTCAGTCGATAAAAATCATGGCGGCAGCCATTTAGCCATCTTTTTGATGTTCAAGGTATTTTACAAAGATATAGGTATGTGGATTTATCATTCAGTTGCTTGCAGTTATTGGTCAAATGCAAATATTTTGTCAAGTTGAAAGGGAAAGATATCAGTTTGTGTTTTCGATTTATGTTAAAAGTTGATTTGGTAAAATCTTAAAAAAACACACTACATGTTCTAAGATGTAAAGAAGTTGAATGTTAAATGTAAGATATATATCTCATCCATAGTAATCAAAAGAAAGGACATCAAACTTATAAGGAGATTTACCAATCCAAAAATATAAGCAAATAGGAAACATGATTGGTACCTTATGAATTGGTTTTTAAGGTGCACAATCTTCATCAATCTCCTCAAAAGAAGACCCCTCCTCACGAAAAATGCATTTAACACAAAAAACAAATCTACAAAACTGATCAATGACATGTTTAGAACAAAGAAATAGAATGATAATAATATGCTAAAAATTCTATTATGTTTAATACACGCAAAAGGACCATTCCCAAGAATTCTTAAACATACTTTATCTGATATGATAATAACATGCTAATTAAATTGATAAAGGTGTTATCTGCATTTAATCTGCCAATTAGTAATTACACAAAAAACAAATTTACAAAATTGAACCAATGGCATGTTCTTCGTGTGGTACAAAGAAGATTTGGCTATGAAAAAAAAAAGGGAAACGACCTCATCATTTTTATTTTGATTGGATAGAGGAGCGGGAGAAAAGGAGCGAAAGCTGAGCATGAGAGAAGGTATGCGATTTCTTCATCTTTCGAGCATCTGGCATCATATTCGACCGCAAATTTCAAATGCATTACATTTTATTTGATCATAAATGCTTTCTGAAATGACCACATTCTACTGGTGTCGTGCCCTAGCCCGTGCTTTATCTCCATTATTTGATGTTATTGGTGCTTGTGCTCAAGGATATTGATTCACTATTTTCAAATGTTTGGATCATTTTGGTCGTGACTATTCCTCTAGTACACAGTCAGGAAATGTAATTGTCTAATGATTATATGTAATGTTGAATGGATTAAATGCTTTATTCTTGGTAGAAGTGAATGGAAGAAATAGTGTTGGTGTTAGGTTTCATTTATTATTGAATTCAATGGTTTCCAAGATGTGTTGAGGAGTTTGCTCCTTGTTTAATGTTAACTGTTCCTGCACAATCCACTCATACAATAGTGAAGTTACAAAACTGAACCAATGACATGTTTACAACAAATAAATAAAATGATAATAATATGCTGAAAATTCTATTCAGTTTAATACATGCCAAGGACCAATCCCAACAATTCTTAAACATACTAGTTATTTGATATGATCAATTGTTAATAAAGGTCTAATTCTGTAGACTGCTAGCATGAAGGAAGATTTGACCTAGCCAAATCTTCCTTGTACCACACAAAAAAATGTGTGATAACTATGTCTACTCCAACCTTAATTGTTTAAGAATTCATCATATCAGATAAAGTATGTTTAAGAATTGTTGGGAGTTCTATTAGACCTTTGTTGTAAACATGTCATTGGTTTTCAAATGTTTGGATTCACGTTTGTTGATATTACTGGCACGTTTAATGACACCATTGTATATTGTTATCACTGAAATGACCGCATTCTACTGGTGTTGTGCCCTAGCCCATGCTTTAACTCCATTATTTGATGTTATTGGTGCTTGTGCTCAAGGATATCCATTTTTTTGAAATGTTGATTGTGGTTATCAAATGGATAGCCCGTGAGATTCTAGCTAGGTGTCATTTGTATTGATAGCTTAGGGCATCAAATGTATTGTATCATTGATAGTTGAGACTTTGTTAAAAGAAAATAGGACAAAGAACGATTTTGATTTAGTTTCTCTATTTTGATCTCTAAGTGGCTTACAACCCTAGAGAAGTATATGCAGATTTACAGATGCAGTTGCAGGACACATAGCAGTCAATAATTCACAAGAAATCTATGCATCCAATTTAAATAAAAATTAATACAAAGAAATAGGGTCTTCCAATGGCCCAATCATCCAGACCTTGACTGTCCCCTCAACTAGTGACCCTTCAAAACCACGTTATCATGCAATCAGTGAGTGATCCTTCATTCTCCTTGTCTTCCCTACATCCAAACATATTGGAAATGCACAATATAATGATAACAAGTCTTTCACAATCCCCCTTCCCTCAAGGAACACTATCAACCATCCCTTCCACATAGCATTTCACTGTTGTATGAGTGGATTGTGCAAGAACAGTTAACATTAAACAAGGAGAAAACTCCTTAACACATCTTTGTTGTAAACATGTCATTGGTTTAGTTTTGTCAATTTGTTTTTTGTGTTAAATGAATTTAAATGGAACATTAAGCATAGTAATAATATGCTTAATCTATTAGTAATTGCAGATTAAATGCCCATAACACTTTTATCAGTTTATCATGTTATTATAAGATACTAAAGAAGACCTGATATTTGTCAGAGAAATCTTCAGTGTCCCCCACAATGAAGACAATGAAGATTGACCTCCTGCCCCACAACAAAGAACATTGTAATAAGAATAAGATATAATATAGTGTTAGAATAAAATTTGAACAAAGACATGTAATGCTTAAGTTAATGATCTAAAAAGTTGCAAATATAAGAATTGAAAAAGAAGATATTGCCAAGAAACATTTTCACAAATATGAAACGTGAGAAAAAGTAATAACATTAACAATGCCAAGATTCATAGCATTAAATTTCACCTGCGGATGAGTTTCTACAGTGGGTTGCCCAGCATCAAAAATATGTTGAGTTGCATTTGAGTTAACTAAGAGTATCATGTAGAACAAACCCTAAACTTTGAAAGTGTTCTCCAACCTGACAATTCAAAATTCAATCTAGGAAAGCATCAGTAAGTGAAATAAATTATAGACATCAACATCAACATCATCATAATCATTAGAAATAAATTTTAAAGACATATTTTGGATAGTACTATGTTTCTTGAAAGTTTTTGTGATGCTTCTAAACTTTAAAGACACATTTTATGGCTTAATGATAATATAGATTAGTGTTTTGTTTTCTGATGGAATGTTGTTGATCATTCATGGTCTTGAAGAAACTTTTGATTTTTTGATTCTTGAGTATTGACGTTGTTTCTCAATGTGATATAGACTAACCACAAGATGGTTCAGTTGGTCCTCTCTTTCTGTTTAATCATTTGTCTTCTTCATGGTGTAAGTGTTAATATGTTATAATCCAACCAACATGTCATACCCCCACTTCTGACAAACCTCACAGCATGCAAATCATAGCCAAAGATTTGGGTGATCAGCATACACAAACAGTGATTACCCTTAGGAAACAATGATCATTAATATTCATTAATGGCGGGCAGTGATTCCTTGGTAATAAATGATTCATCATCTTAACCAAGGCATGGGTGGTGATCCTTGAAATAGCACAATTAGTAAAAGTAAATAACAACATAACATAATTTGGAGTGAGGAAGAAGGAAAATTGGAAAACAAAATATGGAATAATCAAGTTGGAATTAGAGAAGAATTCAGAAATAAACTTGAATTAGAAAAAAGCCAAGTTATTTGGTTCTTTGTTTGAGGCTGGGTTCCAGTTCTAGTTTTGTTCTCCTCTGGGTTCGACTTGGGTTCCTTTGGTAGGAACTTGGGTGCCTGGGCCAATCCCGGGTGCACCTGTGGTATTTTATTCATAATTTTATAGGCTAACTCATTATTATGGTAACATGGGTATGACCACACTCCATGCCTTATAATAGTACCCGACATGGAGTGTGGTTCAAATGAAGTTGAACCAAATGCTGATTGTGATGGCTATGATCATGATGAAGATGAATATGAATATTAAATCTAAAATATGGCTTTTAATTTGAATTTTCATTGTGAGTGAAGAAACTATAGATTCAAGTTGACTTATTCTATGTTGTATTATATTTGTTCCCTAGATCTACCATATTATATATGTGTAGCCTGTAAGGGACATCTTCTGCTCATCCATGTATCAGAGCTCGGTGAGAGTTCTTAGGAGAAAGACAAGATCTCAGTGGGAGATGGAGAAACCAATCTCAGAACACCACTTGAAGCCTTGCAATGTTGAGAGTGGGATAAAGGCTACACTTGAGACCCTATATAAGGAACAAACTTGTTGAGCTTCACTTTGTTTCGAGAATAGTTTTATATTCTATACTAAACAGGGCCAACCACATTAAGGTGGAAGCTCATTTGGCCCCACCCCCTTAACATCACTCTAAATTCCCCGTTAACATCTAACATTCATTCATTATTTCATCCATTAATATAATGTAACATTCATTAATTATCACACGATAACATTCATTAACATTCATTCACACATTAATAAAATGTGACATTCATTAATTATCACATGATAACATTCATTAACACATTATAAAATTTATGAACATTCAATACAACATAATTAAATTCATTGGCATATAAAAATCAGTCATTATGATGATCATGATGATCATCTACCCTCTCATTAGATCTCAATGCATGCCTAGTTCTTTGTTGATGCAAAGGGGGGTCATCTGCAATAACATATAAAAGGGTTAAATTAAAAATATTTTATTATAATTAAAAATATTAAAAACATTTTAAAGTATTTTAGTAATTTACAGGCCATAATCGTATAGCTCTTTACCTGATCTAGTCACATCATCAACATCGAGGTCAGTTTGTCTAGCCTCGGCCTCAACCTCAACCTGCTCATTAACAACGGCCTCTACACTCTTTACAACTACAATACAAATTGTTACATTAATCCAAACACCAATTACAATTAAATTTGTATTACTACACCAATCAATTTAAGATGTTTACTTGTATTACTGTGATGCACATCCTCATTGTCATCAACACGCACAGGTTGTGTATGGCAAGAATCAGCAGGCTACATTTCAATTTCATACACATTCATGTTATCATTGTTTTCTTACTTAAAACAAATTTACTCACTTTATGTTGGAACTTAACATCAAATAAACTAATTGGTAAATAATTAAATTTGAAATATCATCTATTTAGCTTACTTACCACGACAGATCCATCAAAAATTTTAAGTGCCTGTCAACCATCCACATTGACCGAGTGTGTACGGGTCCACACATTTCAATCTCCTCAACTTGGTGTATGAGGTAGTGTTCTTGTGCGTTGAAAACGGTTGAAGGTAGACACTTTTGCATTTTACACATTAGATGAGGAATTCTTCTCTTCCAGTATTTTATATCTGCTCTATGGATTTCCACTGCATATACGTCTTCTCAGAATCTAAAAACTTTGACCCATCATTGATTCTCATCAATGTACCAATTTGGAGAGTAAGTCTAATTTAATTTGTCCATGGACTGAGACCTTAAATTATTGAGCTTCTCTTTGTTTCAAGAAGAGTATAACATTCTCTACTTAACAGGGCCAACCACGTGAAGGTGGAAGCTCATCTGGCCCCTCCTTAGAGCCTCTTATGACCTTTTACGACATTTTAAGACCTCTAAGATGTATTCTTAGGGATCGTAAACGGTCATAAGGGGTCTTGGGACACAACAGTTGAGAAACATAATTGTAGGCATCGTGGTCACAATTTTTTGGAGACAACGTAATTGAGTTGTATACCCAGACGATGGAGAGCAACTCCTACACCTTCAATTCCAAGTTGAATACATCTATTGTTCATGAATACAAGGTCCTCCAACAGATGTATTCAACTTGGAATCGAGGGTGCAGAAGTTGCTTTCCATCGCTTGGGTACACAACTCAATTACATTGTCTCCAAAAGATTGTGACTATGATGCCTACAATTATGTTTCTCAGCTATTGTAAAATCTACATTTATGTTTCTCAGTTGTCATGTTTATGTGCATATTTTTTATGTGTTTTGGATAGTAAGTCTAATTTAATTTTTCCGTGGACTAAGACCTTAAATCATGTAATGAGGAGGCTTAGAACACTAGTATATGCAAATTTCATTATTTAATAATAAAAATCTATTAAAATGTTTATACCTTCTTCTCTCATTTGCTGGTGTAATTCCTCTTTGAGTATCCCCTTTCTCCTTTGCATCCAAAATGAACTCATTCCAATCCCTCACTGGAATAAAGGGAGGACACTCAAACTTCAGCAATACTTCATACCACGCAACATTCGTAGATTACGTTCAATGCATTATTTACGTTCGTAAATCAGCATTGCGTATAAATCTACAGACGGTGTGTGGTACAAAGCCTTGCTCAAGCTTGAAAATGATAGTCAATCCATAGTCAAGGTCAAGCAACAAATGGAATAACCAAAACAACACTATACGTTAAATCATGTGATTAATAGCAAATTGGGGCTCACTTGAGCCATAAACATGAAGAATTATTCTAAAAAAAGATATAAACCATATATATGCGCACTTGAGGCAAAGAGAAGTTACGTCATATCCATATTAAAATATTAGTTACAATATGAAAATACTAAACTAACTAATTCCTGAGTTCATCTCTACATATGCTCACAACAAAGATATGTGATTACAATACAAAGAAGGCATCGTAAAAATATAATTTCAAAATTTGCCCTAGCCTGACACGTTTTGCACTCAAATCCTTCATCGCGAATAAGTGGAGATGGGCGGATAGATGCAGATGAGTTGTCATTGACCCAACTAAAGTATCTGTAGCCATTATTTCCTTGTGATTCCCAGTCTACATTAGTTCTTATATTATAATGAATAGTATTTACATTAGAAACATTAAATATATACACATTAGCAACCTTTTTTCTATTTGGGCAGCACCAAAATTGTCATCCAAGGTTGTTCAGTGTCCATGAAGTTTTTAAAACATACTGCCCACCACCACATTGACAGTTTGGCACATTGACAAGAGTCATGGAGCCTATATATCAATAATGCACCGCACCATCGTTACTACATTTATTATTTTTATATGAAATACACCAAGGAGTACCATCAGAAATATTAACCATTTACAATAATGAAAAGTAAACCTAAATCAAATAGCTCATTTTTTTATCAGCATGTGTAGTCTCTATGTATATGAAAAATGAAAGAAATATGAAGCTGAAATAAAATAGTGAACAAAATAGTATTCCACATAGACTGAATGAAATATACCATCAAAAGAAGGTGACAAAATCTTGTCACAAAGCACAGACATAGGAAATCAAAAAGGGACAAAAGACAAAAAATAAGAAAAATCATTACGACTATAGAAAAATCATTTATACTATAATAAAAAAAAGAAACACTCTTTGTCAACAATTTTCAAAATCATTAGGACTATATTAAAATATTAGTTACAATATGAAAATACTAAACTAACTAATTCCTGAGTTCATCTCTACATATGCTCACAACAAAGATATGTGATTACAATACAAAGAAGGCATCGTAAAAATATAATTTTTCAAAATTTGCCCTAGCCTGACACGTTTTGCACTCAAATCTTTCATCGCGGATAAGTGAAGATGGGCGGATAGATGCAGATGAGTTGTCATTGACCCAACTAAAGTATCTGTAGCCATTATTTCCCTGTGATTCACAGTCTACATTAGTTCTTATATTATAATGAATAGTATTTACATTAGAAACATTAAATATATACACATTAACAACCTTTTTTTTATTTGGGCAGCACCAAAATTGTCATCCAAGGTTGTTCGGTGTCCATGAAGTCTTCAAAACACACTGCCCACCACCACATTGACAGTTTGGCACATTGACAAGAGTCATGGAGCTTATATATCAATAATGCACCGCACCATCGTTACTACATTTATTATTTTTATATGAAATACACCAAGGAGTACCATTAGAAATATTAACCATTTACAATAATAAAAAGTAAACCTAAATCAAATAGCTCATTTTTTTATTAGCATGTGTAGTCTCTGTGTATATAAAAAATGAAAGAAATATGAAGCTGAAATAAAATAGTGAACAAAATAGTATTCCACATAGACTGAATGAAATATACCATCAAAAAAAGGTGACAAAATCCTGTCACAAAGCACAGACATAGGAAATCAAAAAGGGACAAAAGACAAGAAATAAGAAAAATTATTACGACTATAGAAAAATCATTTGTACTATAATAAAAAAAAGAAACACTCTTTGTCAACAATTTTCAAAATCATTAGGACTATAGAAAAATAATTAAGACTATACAAAATCAAATTTTAGAAATGGACGGTTCTGATGCTTTGCCATTACGACAATTGAGCATTCATCATTTGGTATTGTGTATTCCATTTAAGTATGTCAACAATGTTCAAAATCATGTCACCAAGCACAAACAAGGAATAAGAAAAATCATTAGGATTATAGAAAAATCAAGTTCTAGAAATGGACGGTTCTGATATTGCTTTGCCATTACAACAATTGAGAATTCATCATTTGGTACTTCTTGGTGTATTCCATTTAAGTTTTTCAGTTGTCGTGTTTATGTGCATGTTCTTTATGTGTTTGGCTTCTCTCCCTCACAAGGGATACGTCGATAGGTAATTGATTTGAAAGCATAATGATTTGACAGTCTTTTTTCAGGATAGGCATAATCATCCTGCCAACCTTAATTAGCAACATTTGTGATATATGTCAAGTACTTATAATCAGTATGCCCAACAAACAAAGGCTTAGTAGTAAAAGCATGTCCTTTGGTTTACTAGTTTACTTATAATCAGTATGTCATTTGGTTTACTATTTTAATCTAGTTTAAGAATGGTTTATTTCATGTTTGAATGTACCATTGAATGAAGCTTGGCTATATTAAGTACAATCTTAAGACTCTCGACTCTTCAAATTCTCTTGTTTCCTTCAGACCTAGCCTCCAAACATGTGTACTATGAGATTTCCTCTAACAAATGGACTTGTGATGATTTTCACAATAGTACATGTGTTGGAGGACTACTCAAAGTATTGCTTAGGCAAATTTGAATGTTCATCACCTGTGCATATAAGAGTTGATCATAGAAGGTATATGCACAGGTGAAAAACATGCATATTTGACCAAGCAATACTGGGAGCTAGACCCAGCAGCAAATAGATTTGTGGTGATTTTCACAATAGTACGTGTTGTTGGGTAAGCTCCCAATAGCGCTCAGGAAAATATGCATGTTCATCACCTGTGCATATGAAGTGGCTCTAATGGAAGATGCAATCACTAAATTCTGCATACTCTTTATTTTGTTCTACGTTGATATTGTCAGACATGGTTTTTCTTGAATGGAATGACTCGTTACTTGTACATTGACTAGAATGTTGGTGGAAGAAGGATGATTTATTTGCAACCATTTTTTCAACTCTAATTTTCTCAACACAAAGGGATATTTATCATAGCCATAGAAACATGATTATTTTAAAATGAAATACACCAAGGAGTACCATCAGAAATATTGACTATTTACAATCGTAAATAGTTAACCTTAATCAAATAGCTCATTTTTTTATCAGCATGTGTAGTCTTTGTGTATATGAAAAATGAATGAAATATCAAGTTGAAATAAAACAGTGAACAAAAATTCAAATTCAAGGCCTAATTTATCAAGAGCAACAAACATTACAATGAAAGAAAAATCATTAAGAGTATAGAAAAATCATTAGGACTATAGAAAAATCATTAAGACTAAAAAATCAAGTCCTGGAAAAATCATTACGACTATAGAAAAATTATTTAGATTATAAAATCAAGTTCTAGAAATGGACGGTTCTGATGCTTTGCCATTACAACAATTGAGCATTCATCATTTGGTACTTCTTGGTGTATTCCATTTAAGTTTTTCAGCTGTCGTGTTTATGTGCATGTTCTTTAAATGTTTGGCTTCTCTCCCTCGCGAGGGATATGTTGATAAGTAATTGATTTGAAAGCATAATGATTTCACTGTTCCAAGTAATGTTTTTAATCCTTTGAAGTTTCTCATGATCCTGATGTAAGTTGATTGGATTAAGCAATTTGGGGATCCAATAGGACTTTAGAGGAGTTCAATAAATGTTTTGGAAGACTTAGAGGAACTACTAGCATGATTGTTCCTTCATCTACAACGAGTTAGACTGAATTTGCTAAGTTTTTCCTTTGTTTTGAAGAGTATTTTGTAATCTATTTCCTTTCCATGGACCCAAAGACCTAGGACCCATGGAAAGAGGATACTAAAAATGTATTATACAACTCTAATGTTCTTGACTTGCAGAGATTTGAGAAAGTAAAGAGAACACTGACTATGTTTAATTATAACTGTTCTTGCACAATCTACTCATACAACAGTGAAATATTATGTGATTGACAATTTCATACAACTGGTCCTTTGACATGTATTAAACAGAATAGAATTTTCAGCATATTATTATCATTCTATTTCTTTGTTGTAAACATGTCATTGGTTCAGTTTTAATCTACTGGTGTCGTGCCCTAGCCCATGTTTTATCTCCATTATTTGATGTTATTCATTGTTTTGAAATGTTGACTGTGGTTATCAAATGGAAAAAATAGAAAAAAAAAATTGTACACAAATTTTATTTTACAAAACTGAACCAATGACATGTTTACAACAAAGAAATAGAATGATAATAATATGCTGAAAATTTTATTTTATTTAATACACGCCAAAAGACCAGTTGCATGAAATTGTCAATCACATAGCATTTCACTATTGTATGAGTGGATTGTCTAGGAACAGTTAACATTAAACAAAGAACAAACTCCTCAACACATCTTGGAAACCATTGAATTCAATAATAAATGAAACCTAACACCAACACTATTCCTTTCATTCACTTCTACCAAGAATTCCAGCACAAGCACAAGCTATTCTAAACTTCAAGTACAAGCTATTCCAAACTTCAAGTAAAATGAGAAATATGCTATATCAAATCATTCATATTTATAGTAACCATTCAAAGGATCATTTTGTCAGTGAACCCTCTGACTGTACCCCTGTGGCAGAGAAAGGAAACCTCAAAATAGAGAAAGGAAACTTAGTAAAACCAATCTATGCCGTTGTTTGTGAGGGTATAGTCATGATAAGTGCCTATCAAACCTCTCCAAACATGTAAGATTGTCTTTAAATATTTTATTGATTTCTTCTAAACATTAACCAAATCAAACCTACATTTGAATCCACACACAATAACCCCAAAATGAAGGGTTTTGTATCCTTTAATGAATCTCAGTCACTGGTAACGCGTGGACAATCAAACCAATAGTCTCCAAAGCATTCAATAAGTGACTGGATTGTATTTAATACATGTCAAAGGACCAGTTGTATGAAATTGTCAATCACATAACATTTCACTGTTGTATGAGTGGATTGTGCAGGAATAGTTAACATTAAACAAGGAGCAAACTCCTCAACACATCTTGAAAACCATTGAATTCAATAATAAATGAAACCTAACACCAACACTATTCCTTCCATTCACTTCTACCAAGAATTTCAGCACAAGCACAAGCTATTCCAAACTTCAAGTACAAGCTTTTCCAAACTTCAAGTAAAATGAGAAATATGCTATATCAAATCATTCATATTTATAGTAACCATTCAAAGGATCATATTGTCAATGAACCCTCTGACTGTACCCCTATGACAGAGAAAGGAAACCTCAAAATAGAGAAAGGAAACTTAGTAAAATCAGTCTATGTCACTATTTGTGAGGGTACGGTCATGATAAGTGCCTCTTAAACCTCTCCAAACATGTAAGAATGTTTTTAAATACTTTATTGATCTCTTCTAAACATTAACACATGGACAGTCAAACCAGTAGTCTCCAAAGCATTCAATAAGTGAATATGAATGTTTGAAAACTTTCCTTTCAACTTCCCCAACCACTCCTAATATGTTAGAGGGATTAGTTGAGTGTTTAGACACTAAAGCTTCTTAAACATACTTTATCTGATATGATGAATTGTAATATCAACAAACGTGAATCCAAACATTTGAAAACAGTGAATCGATATCCTTGAGCATAAGCACCAATAACATCAAATAATGGAGATAAAGCACGGGCTAGGGAACGACACCAGTAGAATACGGTCATTTCAGTGAGCATTCATGATCAAATAAAATGCAATGCATTTGAAATTTGCGGCCAAATATGATGTCGAGGCTCGAAAGACGTTGCCCATCAAAGATACCAATCAAAGATGAAGAAATCACATACCTTCTCTCGCGCTCAGCTTGCACGAAGGAAGATTTGATAACCAAATCTTCCTTGTACCACACGAAGAACATGCCATTGGTTCAGTTTAGCATGTTATTATCATATCAGATAAAGTATGTTTAAGAATTGTTGGTAAGGATAGGAATAGTGGAGATTTTAGAAATATCCCTCTAACCGATTAGGAGTGGTTGGGGAAGTTGAGAGGAAAAGTTTCAAACATTCATATTCACTTATTGAATGCTTTGGAGACTACTAGTTTGACTGTCCATGTGTTACCAATGACTGAGATTCATTAAAGGATACAAAACCCTTCATTTTGGGTTATTATGTGTGGATTCATCCGCTTTAGCCAGGAAGATCAAGAAGATGGGGCAGGAGGATATTGTGGTAGAAGAAGTATTTAAAGAAGCAACAAGAAGCAATAGAAAAGTTTTCAGGAGTTTGGAACAACATTTGAGAATCCATGAATGGTATGGGTAAGGTGACCTTCATTCTTGGCCGTGACTTCAATGAAACATTGGATATGGCTGATAAGAAGAAGGATCACTTGTTGATAGTGTTCCTTGAGGGAAGGGGGATTGTGAAAGACTTGTTATCATTATATTGTATATTTCTAATATGTTTGGATGCAAGGTAGACCAGGAGAATGAAAGATCACTCACTGATTGCATGATAACCCGATTTTGAAGAGTTACTGGTTGAGGGGATAGTCAAGGTTCGGTTGTTGATAGTAATTCGTTGAGGGAAGGGGGATTGTAAAAGACTTGTTATCATTGTATTGTGTATTTCTAATATGTTTGGATGCAGGGCAGACCAGGAGAATGAAGGATCACTCACTGATTGCATGATAACCCAGTTTTGAAGGGTCACTGGTTGAGGGGACAGTCAAGGTCTGGATGTTGATAGTGTTCCTTGAGGGAAGGGGTATTGTGAAAGGCTTGTTATCATTGTATTGTGTATTTCCAATATGTTTGGATGTAGGGCAGACCAAGAGAATGAAGGATCACTCACTGATTGCATGATAACCCGATTTTGAAGGGTCGCTGGAAGAGGGGGGAATGAAGGATCACTCACTGATTGCATGATAACCCCACCAAGCATTCTTTCCTTTAAGTTTCCACAATATCTCAAAATATGATCATTATTCTTTACTTTCTTCTATATGCTATTCTTTTTATGGTTTTGTTATCTCAGAAATATATCAAAAACATTGCAGATGTGCATATAAAAGTAAAATATTGTCCTTCAATTGTTCCACATTGAAGCATTTCCTCTTGGGAGTATTCTCTTCGTTTGTACAATATCTGTCAAAAATGGTTCTCATATTTCTTCAAGATCTATTGTATTCTTTATATTGCAATTTTGATTAGATTTGAACAATAGTTGATTTCGTTGGTATTTTATAGCATATACTCCTAATGTGAAATGTGGAGAGAAAGAAAGAGACACACTAGGTATGAATTACACGATATACCCATCATCACTTAGCACTTAAATAATAAATTATGGACAGGGAACAACCCCCTAACTTCTGGATGTTTGTTTCATGTTGACCTCTTATTATATGCAAAGGTAGACCTGTCTTACGCTAACAACCACAGTGTAGGGGCCATAAATTATGGATCCCAAAATAGTGCACACTCGTATTAAATTAGGTTCACTATAATACAAGGGAATGGAAACCATGCAATAGTGCCTCATGGGGATGGAAGCAACCCTTCACCAAGAAGATGATTGTGTCTGCAATATTTACTAGAGGCAAAGAACATAATTTGATTCCAACAATTACTCCTAGAAGATAATGGCACCCACAAAACACTTGGAAAAGATAGCACTCACTATATCTTTTATCACTATTTTAAACACGGGACAATAAATCTCAAAGATTGATCAACGAATTCTTGAACACAAAGAACCATTGACAGTTATGATTCATGTGTACAATAGCCAACAACCAGTTGTTCCAATCATGGTGTCCAATAATTATGTTAGAAAAAGCATCTACAAATCCCTTACACAACCATAATAGATTCAAACCATGAACCATAAAAACCTAACAATGAGACTAACAAAGATACAGCCTAAACAAATCTTGATCATATTCCACCCTATTGTAAGGCCCAAGAAGTAACTCTATCTTAAAGCTACACATTCCTCTAGATGAAGCTCAAAGGTCAGGTAGCTGAAGCATAGCAATACTTGAATGAATATAGGAATAATTTGATGTACAATCATTTGCTAGCTTGGTTTGTGGGTTTTCCACATAATATTTTTCCTTTAACCACATTTATAGTTTGAGAAAATTAGAAAAAATTGTTTCAGATTTATATTATCCTTTGGAACTAGCACACTGCCATCAAAATGCATAATCATTGGTCATCTCAAGAAAATTCCTATTGATTAGTAGGATATCCTTATAAAAATTTGATACATGAATTTCTTGTGAATTATCGACTGCTATGTATCCTGCAACTATGGAAGGAATAGTGTTGATGTTAGGTTTCATTTATTATTGAATTCAATGGTTTCCAAGATGTGTTGAGGAGTTTGCTCCTTGTTTAATGTTAATTGTTCCTACACAATCCACTCATAAAATAGTGAAATGCTATGTGGAAGAGATGGTTGATAGTGTTCCTTGGGGGAAGGGGGATTGTGAAAGACTTGTTATCATTGTATTATGTATTTTCAATATGTTTGGACGCAGGGCAGACCATGGGAATGAAGGATCACTCATTGATTGCATGATAACTCGGTTTTGAAGGGTCACCGGTTGAGGGGACAGTCAAGGTCCGGATGATTGGGCCATTGGAGGACCCTAGTTCCTTGTATTAATTGCTATTCAAATTGGATGCATGGATTTCTTATGAATTATCGGCTGTCATGTATCCTGCATCTGCATTCGTAAATCTGCATATACTTCTCTAGGGTTGTAAGCCACTTAGGGATCAAAATAGAGAAACTAAATAAAAATTGTTCTTTGTCCTATTTCCTTTTAACAAAGTCTCAACTATCAATGATACAATACATTTGATGCCCTAAGCTATCAATACAAATGACACCTAGCTAGAAGCTCACGGGTTGTCCATTTGATAACCACAATCAACATTTCAAAAAAATGGATATCCTTGAGCACAAGCAGCAATAACATCAAATAATGGAGTTAAAGCACGGGCTAGGGCACGACACCAATAGAATGCGGTCATTTCAGTGACAACAATATACAATGGCATCATTAAACATATATGCTAGTAATATCAACAAACGTGAATCCAAACATTTGAATACAGTGAATCAATATCCTTGAGCACAAACACACACCAATAACATCAAATAATAGAGATAAAGCACTGGCTAGGGCACGACACCAATAGAATGCAGTCATTTCAGAGAGCATTCACGATCAAATAAAATGCAATGCATTTGAATATGATGTCAGAGGCTCGAAAGATGAAGAAATTACATACCTTCTCCTACACTCAACTTTCGCTTATTTTCTCCCGCTCCTTCTCTATCCAATCGAAATAAAAATGATGAGGCCGTTTCACTTTTTTTTTTTATCTATACCCCGAAGCTGTCGAAATTTCGATGGTCAATTAAACACCCATTGAAATACCAACACCATCGGGGCCTATTACAAAAAAAAATACCAAATTCGTAATAAAAAGTTACCTATCGGAAACTTCTGTCGAAATTTGACCCCAAATGTAGTAGTGTATCCTATCCTCTCTTAAGAAAAGAAACCTCATATGGCAAATAATATGCCAATTGTGTGATCAAATAAGACAACCCCAAGTTTTACATTGCGAACTAGTGACTTTGTGTTGGATAAAACTCGACAAATGTGATGTGATTTGTTGGTATCCATGTAGGGACTTACACTATTCATTCAATGGGACATCAACTTTCTAAATGCAAATGATTTGGCAATTTGAGAGCTTCAATTACGAATAATAAAATAAAGTGCAATAAGGATTGAGTTTAAGATTCTAAGCTAACTCTATCAATGCAAGACATTGTTGATGATGTGGTGAAACTAAGCCAATTCTCGCTTCACCAAATTAAATAACTATGCAAGAAAAGGTGCAATCTTCTAAAGATGCATGGATGAGTTTCAAATTGCTCAAACACATCAAATCCATAAGATATGCAAATCGATGAGCATGAAGCAATTGAAGTTAAGTTCTTGCAATCAGCTCAGCCTAAACTTGCACTGTTACTTGCAATCAACAAGTAATAAAAAGTGTGAACATAAGTTTCACCATGAATCACCAACAACAATATCTTCAGTTCATCTACTTAACATAAAAAATATATATCTAAGTGAGAAATAGGAAACCATGCAACACAAGTATCCACCATGAAACAACAATGAATCTACAATTACTTTCATGGCATTTTAGAAACGATTTCACCCAATCTCCCCTTTACAAATGATTTTAGTAGGCCTTATATAGTGACCTCAAGTACAATGGGTGGCTTGGATTGATTCAAGATCAATAGCCCAAATTATTTAAAATAACCCTAATTAGGGTTTCTTTACAATCAATGTGTACAAGTATTGAATGTTGATCAGTGAGAGAATTACATTGTATTGAATATATCTCCTTTTGAGAATGGACCATTAAAAAAATTTGATGGGGAAAATACATTAAATGCATCGTATATGTCAACTTGGAATAACTTGATTGGATGAACTTGGACATGTCAAGTTGGAATCCTTTGATTTGTTGAAGATGAATGAGCGCCACCTTGACATGTTTATCTTGCAATCTTTGTTTCAACTCCACTTCTTCATCCTTCTTCCTTTTGTAAATCTTCTCATTGACATGTTCATGAAATTGATCTTTTCTTGATATCTTGGGCTCAACCCTTCTTCGTGACTTGAACTTGTAGACCTTCATCTTTCCTTATTTGAGCTTCATCATGATGTTGTCACTTGCATTGTTTGTCCATCATCTTCCATGCAATCACTTTTGTCTTTGAACTTGGTTTGCATATTGACTTTCCTTTTTCCATGAGATGTGTATATTTTTAATTTGTTCATCACCTTTGGTTGAGGTTTCCAATAAATTTGGAAATACAACATTGATCATCTTAATCCTTTCCTCTTCACCATTGAAGTTATGGTGTTGCAATAGCTACTCCTTGAAGCCATGTCCCTCATGTTGCTTTTGATGTGTTAACTGTGGAATGCTCGACTTTGAACATCATCCTTGCACATGAAATGTTCATCCCCTTGCTACATTCTTGCTTGTCCTCTCCATCTAGAAAATCACCTTTCTCTTGAGATTAATTCCTTCAAACTCGGTCTTCGAGTTTTCCTTCTTTTGTGCACTCGCTTGAACTTCACCTTCCAAGGTCACCTCCATGTATCCTTGCAAAACAAGAGGAAAATTAGTATAAAAATGAAGTATTTTGGTAAGAAGATAGTCATTAACATTTTTAATCAGAGTTGAGAGAAATCAACTTATTAAGACATCTTGCACATTCACAAACCTTCAACCTTGCACATCTTATGAAATTAAATTTTGATTTTTTATCTAAGTCTTAATTTCTTGAGACTGAAACACCTAACTTCCCCTTGAACACGCCCAACAAATCATTATTTAAATCGAGGCTCCAACTTATACTTGTACCTTTCAACAAGGTCGATCTCCTTTGATGAGATTTAACATTTAACTCTAGCCTCAACTCTATTTTTTGCCCTCTCTTAAGTTTGCTATGCACTTATGCAATTTTCTTTTTGATTTGTTTTGATGTGTGGTTCAAACTCTCGCCACAACCTTTGCTTTATAGCAACCAAGGTTAATGCCAAAGGGTGACGCCTATCCACTAGGAGGGCCAACCTACCTTATCATTTTAATTTTAATCTAAAAAACTCTTCTTGAGCACCAATATCTATAGAGGGGGCCGACCTGAGCATGAATTCAATTTAACTTGGGAAATGAATTTCTTTTGTTTGCAATTTACTTGAACCTCTCTTCAAACCAACTTTGTTTGCAACTTGTATTCCTCTCAATGGGGATCACATATCTTCAAAGGCATTTAAAATGGAGCCCAAGGGAGGTCATATTTCCAGCCCTTCTTGGGCTCTTGCATGAATGACATAGCAAGCCCAAGTTTTCTCAACAAAAAATCAGATTTTCCTATCAATTTTTCAAATTCTCACCTTGGCAAA
This sequence comes from Chamaecyparis obtusa, assembly GCA_027943335.1. Lineage (NCBI taxonomy): Eukaryota > Viridiplantae > Streptophyta > Pinopsida > Cupressales > Cupressaceae > Chamaecyparis > Chamaecyparis obtusa. Next base: position 990,670 of record BSBK01002952.1, read on the forward strand.
GTCATTTTTTTCTTTTCATCATTTGAGTTTTCAACTTATTGTAAAACATATCTCATTTTGCATTTTAGAATTTGTCCCAATTGTTGGGCAAATATCACATGTCATTGGGCTTGCAACCCCAAGGAATGTTTGAAAGTTTGGCATGTCTTGGGCTCTATATTCAAATCCCTTCACCCAAAATCACGAAGTGTTGAAAATGCTTGTTCATATGATATTAGTTCTTTAACTTGTTCTTGGATTTTCACTTGAGATGTAATCAAAATTCCATGCTTGAATTCAATTCTTACAAATGCTTGATGGGATTTGGATGTTCATTTGGACAAGTGTGGCAATCAGATTGGATTGTTTAAATTTTAGCAATTTTATGACCACAACCTAATCACACCTCTACGTCAAGTCTCTTCATTACTTGCAAGTTATTCATCATTGGTTTGGAAATTTGAGCCCCAAGGAGAGGTTATAAATCACCATGTCTTTACCCTTGGGCTCCTACATTAAGCTCAACTTCAAACTTTCACTAAGTGTTGGATACTTCTCATGCAACACCCAGATTTTCATCTTGTTTTCAAGCCTTCACTTCAACATTCAAATCAAAATCTTCCTCACTTGATTGAAATTTGCATAAGGGTTGGTTGGAGACATGATAAATGCTTGGAATTTTTCATAATGATCAGATTTTACCCTTGCCCTAGGCCATACATCAATGTGCAAGTCAAATTCCAAGTGTTGTTTAGACAAATGTAGGTCGTAAATCACATCATAGTTGGGCTTGGGAGCCCCAATTCTTGGATAGAAATCATGGTGTCCTTGGGCTCCTCAAAGATTGATTTTACCAAGTGTTGCAAACCCAACTTGGAGCAACTAGACTTTCACCTTGTCTTTCTTGATTCTCATCAACATTGAGGTTACATTACATTACTTGTTCTCACAAATTGCATTGAGTTGAACTGGATTTTTACACTTGTCTGGGTCTCAGATGCTTCACTTAGTGAACTTGAATCACAACACGTGCATTCATGGCATACTTAATAATACCCCTATTTTCAAAAAATATTGTGCCAAACTCATTTTTTGTCAACCCCTCCAATACTCAGCCAATACCCCACACACTCGTTTTCATATATAAACCCCTATCCCCACCCCCCTAGAATTTTTTTTTTTTTTTTTAAAAAAGACCCCGTATCCTATATAGGCAACAAATTGCCATTTTTTTGGCCAAATTTGAAACCCCCCAATACGAACACACATGGTATTGTATTGCCACATCAGTCAAGACCTCGTGGTTTTGGTCAACACTCAATCGAATTCCTATGTTTGCCCAAGTTTTCCCTAAAGAGGAGATCGGATTTCAACCAAGTGTTGAAAATTTTCATCATGTTCAAATCAAAATTAAGGGCTAACTTGTTCAAAATGTCTCACCCAAGTTGGAATAAGGTAGTCTTTAGGGTTCTTGCTTGGGCTCAAACCAAAGTTTTCACTAAGTGTGGGTCATGACTACACACTTGAAACTTCTAACTAACTACAAGATCCTAACCTATGACTAAGGATTGACTTGCATCTCAACCTTGCTTGAATTTCCTCGCTTGACAACCTTTGAGACTTCAAAATGTTGCCGAACTAAGACTAAAACTAACAAACCCCTAAACTACCAAGCCAAAAAGAGTGGGAGTCTCCATTTGCAATGAAGCTCGTGTGTTTTCAACACAACACACTGGTTTGGAACAAATGTGATTAGCACAAACACTTTAATATTTTGAGCACTATGATGGGTGAAAAATGACATCTCCACCCACAACTAATGCTTCACATGTCAATAGTCGCAATCTTATGTCATAAAACATATAATGCTTTTGTTTTTCAATGCAAACAAATGTTAGTTCCTATAAATAGATCATGTCGAATCAACGTCAATTTGATTTTAGAGAATTTTATCATCGAACTCATGGGTATAAGTTGAAATACATTACCTGAATTTACCACTATTTCTCATAGTTTATTCAATTCTATAATACTCTTCTCCTGTAACACCAACACTCCTTCGTAGGTATAATTGATTCTGAATAAATGAAATTCACACAACACCTGATTTTTCGAGAACTACAAGGGGAGAATGAAACCATAATGGAACAACAAACATCTCATTGCCAAGAATTAGTGGTTTGGTGGCTGTAGTCACAAGCTTGTAAGTCATAGAAAACATAATAATTCTTTTTTTTTTTCCAAATTAATTTTTAGTGCAAACAATGGTTGTAATGGCTAATAATAATATTGTCTTCTCTAAATGTAGTCTGCTCTTTTGTGTGGTTTTACCTCCATTGGCATCTCTGTCCTCCATTGTCCCTTCTATACTATTTAGTCACTACACAGCTGACAATGCAAATCAATGCAATAATTCAAGTATCACTTGCAGGATTTTGAAAGTGCAGAGCTCTTGTAACTAAACAACGAAGGGTAAAATCCTACACAAATCTTCCCCTTAATCTCATAATTGTTTCAGATGGATACCCCATATAAAAGGAGTACATAGGAGTGAAGAGTATATGTGTTGGTATCAAGGAACAGATCCAAAGCAGTCCAATGACAGAAACTAAATATCTTTAACCAGTAGTTTATCTCATATTATTAAGCTTGTGAACAAACCTCTTGGTCGGGAAGCCACATAGATGATAAGACCATTTACTCTCCAAGGAGGTATACATTTGTGCAATACTAGCTCAACACCTCTCTCATCAAAACAACATAGTCTCATACAAATGCGAACTAAATGATTACCAAAGGGCTATGTGGTCTCCTTTGCACAATATGTCAGGACCTTCCTCCCAAACCTGTCTACTTGTGACCGACTTAGCAGCTTTGCCAGTGTCAAGCTTTCATCTGTGGAGAACACCACCAGCAACTTTATGTTAGTGTTACTTAGCAGCCTATTCTGGTATATGAGTATTCTCCCTTTGTTATGAACCACGAATTCCATAGCAAATGCCACAAGGCAAATGCTCTTAGACCATCTCACTTATTCCGTGACAGCCTGCAGTGGAAGCTCAGGATTATGTCATTTGAGAGTCTGAGATACCAAATGCCTAGCACCATTGGCCAGCACTTTCTCACAGTTGAAATATTACCAATCTTTTCCCTCGAAGTTTCCAACTGTGCACATGTCTATGAAATGATATGTGCATGTCACACCATGCAGCTCTAAGTGCACTAATTAAGCATTTTTTTCTTATCTCTCACTCAGGAGATCTTCTCAGTGTCTCAAACTAATGTTATGAACTCTTCCACAAGTCATTGCAGAACAAGTGCCAGCAAGTTTTGTGAATATGATCCTCCCAGGAGGCATCCCTGCACAATAATATCTAATGCACCAGAACAAGTTGCCTCTAGCAATGACGAACACCTGCAGGAGACGGAATCCTTGTCACAGCTTCTGTTCACTCTGAAACAAGTTGCTCAAATGGTGAATAAGACAATGCTGCCACTTTGAATTAGACATTGAAGTTGGCAGTCTTGTGCATCTAGTCTGCTAATTATGGATTTCTAAGTTTCATGGTTCAGTCAATAGCTTTTTTCAGTTTTAGTACCACTGCATTTCACTAGTTAAGCAGTTCTATCAATACTTCGCCTTTGCTGCTAGGGATAAATTGATAATGAATGCAGTACATTAATCATTTTTTACTTCAGCCTTTTTGTAATAATTTCTCATATTAATTTTTTTTCAATATTCTTTCATTATTATAAGAAAATGTTTTAATGTTTTTTGGAGAACGTATTGTGTACTTTGCTAGATCCCTCAAACCAGCTATGAGTAGCAATACAATTTACCAGAGTCATTACATTTAGAAAACAACCGTATTGAAATGAGAACAATGCACCACCTTCGAAATTTTGTATTGGAAACAAAATGGCTTACAACAAGCTAAATAACTGCATTGTCTGATTTCTTAGGCAACTGGGTAAGGATACAACAGAGAAAAATCTTGCAGTATATATCCAAATAGGTTGTCTCTGCATTCATATTCCCACTCTCATCATGGTCAACGTGAATCATCATGGAATAATTGTCCATGGTAAAGTAGCTACCATAAATTATTCTGCTACAGAATGAACTTATAAATATCCAAAATTATAAAATTGTCAAGGCCTTTGTCTAGAGCTATTGACAAGTCGCGATTTATACACATTGACATCAAATAGCAAGTTTTTCACTAAAGACTTTCTCATTACTTATTTAAACACTGAAGAGATGAATAAACTCTAGCCCTTTTAAGAGAGGGTGAATCACTCTTGCCTGCCTCATAAATTTCCCCCAATTGCCATCTTGGACGCAGATCTAGCTGTTTCAAAACATACAAGCAATAAAGTGAGTCTTCAAGTAATCATCAAAATTGAGAACTGATCTATTAAAAAATAAACTTATCCCGATCCTGAACTCTAAGGTCATGTTTCTATTGCATATAGAATATTGGTTGAGCAAATAGAAGTGGGTAACATTCTTTACAAAAGAAGTCAACATAAATTGTTAATAAGATTTAGTAATTCTCTCTCTACATATACTAAACTGTATGTGATTGATAGTCTCACACCAAACGATAATTTGCATGGGTGATAGACATAAAGAAATTTTATTGTAAATTCTGTTAGCCCCTGTTATAAACTTGTCATTGATGTCAAAAGAAAATGTGCCAAAGGTAAGGTTGTACTGGGTTTATTCTTGATGCTGTGGATGTTTTATCAGACAAAAATTATGAAACATGTTGCCACTAAAAAAATCAGAAATACCTATATATACCTTTGTTACTAAACTCACCGTGACATATGAAAGGTGTATCTAGTTTCCTATGTTGATTAAGTGCAGATTGGTATGATACAGCAAACGTTATAATATAGCAGATGTTATAATCTCCAAAACAAAAATATATTATGTCGTGCAGCAGTGAAAGATGAATAAACCGATTCAGAAAACAAGAAAATATCCAATATTCTGGAACTAGAGAATTCATTCATGTCAAAGATTGAAGGAGATAATGTTGACCCCATCGCTAGTTTGTCCTTGATGACTTTGTGAGACACGTGCATATTATTTGGAATATCTAAAGACACCTATTTGAAGTGATATTTTACGTGGCATTGTTTTTGGCACTCATGATTACAGTGCTTGACTTGGGTAAAGCACTTGAGTTTGTGCTCGAGTTAAAGTTCACAGACTTAAAGATTAAAGTCTTTTATGGATCTCAAATTATCTTGTGTTTTTGCAAAGGGCATAGTATGAAAGGTTTTTGGTTGTCTTTCGATGCCCTAAAGCAGCTGTTGGTTTCTTTGTTGCTGGAAGCTTCACTCAACGGACTGTGAGAAAGGATGCATTCAGATTACAGTTAGTTTGGTTCTGTAACTGAAATGGTTGCAGTTTTCTTTGAAATGGTTTTCTTCTGTGCTATTACAGGTAACCATACGTGACCAGGTATGATCCTGCAAACTATGGTTTGTTGGCATTAAGTGGTAAAGTATTTCTATTGGCTGTTATGATTCACATGCGTATGTGGGCATTTGGATGAATAAGGGTTTCTCTAATTTTTGACAGTTGAACTATATTTTTCAACAGCGGTTTTGGTAGATATATATGTGTGTGTGTGTGTGTGTTTATATTGTTGGAAAAACAGTGGTTGTGAATGAAAAATAAGAGCTCAAGTTTGATAAACAGTGAAAATGAAATATCAGGAGAAATGTTGAACTTGTGAAAAACTGAAATAAATGGTTTGTGTATCATTCCAAACCTCTGAAACAATTTTGTAAGGAGTTGTAGCTCCTGCAGCTGTAGCTGCACATTTGGATATTGGATTGGTTTAATAAAAGATTTACGGAGTGTTTTTTCCCTATGATAGAACCTAGTTTAGTTCTGAGGGTTTCCACTCAGCACATTTCTTGTGTTATGGTTTTTTGGTTCTTTTACTTTGTCTGAAACATACATGATCTGGCATGATTAAATTAGTCATTGTTCATTCAAGTATTTTCTGGTTATGATATGTTGTTAAAATTTAAAAGTGGATCTTTATTGAGCTAAAGTTTTACAATACTCTGATTCACCCCCTCCCCCTCTCAGAGTACAGTTTCACTTTCTACAATTGGTATCAGAGCCTAGAGTTCTTTTTAGGACTGATTCTAGGTCTTGGAAAGTGAAATGGCTCAATTGGAAGGTGCCTCACGAGAGCTCCTTTGTTTGATGGTACCGATTATACTTTTTGGAAGGTTAAAATGGAAGCCTTTATAAATTCTTTGGATGTCCGAATGTGGGATGTTATGGCTAATAAATATACGGTACCCTCTACTGTTCCTACAGATGCAGATGAAAAAACGAAATTCGAGCTTGATAAAAGAGCACGTTTTGCTATTCTATGCGGGTTATCAAAAGATGTGTTTGTTAAAGTTATGTACTTCAAATCAGCAAATGAGGTATGGAGAAATCTTGAGTCTATTTATCAAGGAGATGAAAAGGTTAAAGAATCTAAATTGATTACTTTAAAGACACAATTTGATGCTTTAAAAATGAATGATGATGAATCAGTGGCAAATTATTTTCTTCGTGTAGATGAGCTTGTAAATGCTAGAAAAGGACTTGGGGAAAAAATAGAGGAATATGATATTGTTGCTAAAGTTATCAAAACTTTATTACCTAAGTTTGAAACCAAAATCTCTGCTCTTGAAGAAAAAAAACACTTTTCTTCTATGACTGTACATAAATTACAAAGCATTCTCATAGCTTATGAAATGAGAATAGGTAGTGTTCCTTCTACTTCTAAAGAAACAACTTTTAAAGCTGAAAAAAAGGATGATAGTGATTCAGATTTGTCTGATGTGTTTGAAGCTTTGCTGGTTAGAAAACTTAGAAAGAAATATCAAGGAAAATTACCGTTAAAATGTTTTGGTTGTGGCAAAGCTGGTCATTTTGCTGCAAAATGTCCTTATTTAGATCTTAATAAAGAAGAGGACAGTTCTGAAAAACAATTCAAGAAACCTTGGAATCCAAATAAGAGGATTAATAATTTCAAAAAGAAAAGTCTTGTATCTAAAGAAGAGTCTGAAGTTGATTCAGATAACTCTAATTGTGAAGATGGTGAAACTTTGTTTATGACAAATTGAATTTGAAAAGTCAAAATCTGAAGTAGGCTCTGATCTTGAGGTTGAGGATGTAAATCTTGAGGAAGAACTTTTGTGTGCTCTTCAAGAAATTAAAAGGTTTAAGAAACTTGTACTTTCTTATGAAAACACGAATCAGGTTTTGCAGATTGATTTAAACACTGCTAATATGACTATTGAAACTCAAAGGAAAATTATTGAAGGGAAGGATCAAGAAATAACTACATTACAAAAACAAGTCTATGCTCTTGAACATCTTAAAAAAGATGGAAAAACAATTGAAAAGGGGGAATGTTCAAATCAACATTATTCATCTGTTGCTGATAAAAATATATTCTTTCATGGTTATTGTCACTATTGCAAAATATTTGGACATAAGGTGAATAACTGTATGATGCTTAGAACTCCCACTTTTGGTCATAAGCATCATTTGGTTTCTTTAGAAATTTAAGATGTTTTAAATGCTATAAATTTGGTCACATAGCAAACTATTGTAGAAACTTTAAATAAACAGTTCAAGTTTGGAAACCAAAACTAGAGCAATCAATGCTTGTCCAAACAACCCTTATTTTAACAAAATCTGCTATTTGGGTTCTTGATTGCAGATGTTCTCATCATATGACTGGGGACAAAGGCAAATTTTCAGAATTAAGGAAACATCCAAGTGGTTTTGTGAAGTTTGGTGATAATACTGGACTTTATATAACAGGAACTGGAATAGTAATGATAAATAAGGATACACCCATGCATGATGTCTACTATGTTGAAGTTCTTAAATATAACTTGCTGAGTATCAATCAAATTTGTGATAGTGGATATTATGTAACCTTTGATTCTTATGGGTGCATTGTTAAAAGATCATCAGGCAAGACTGTTGCAATAGGTTTCAGGACTCCTGGAAACTTGTATAATTTGTTTGACTCTAGTGATCATGAACAACATACAAGTATTTGTCTAATGAGTCGTGTAGAAGAAAATTGGCTGTGGTATAAAAGAATGGGTCATGTAAACTTTGATAATCTAATCAGGATCGGTAAGCATGGAAATGTCAGAGGTTTACCTTTAATCAGTAGACTGGTTAATTCTGTTTGCAGTGAATGTATAAAGGGCAAACAAACCAAATCTTCTTTTAAAACTAAAGAATTCTTATCTACTAGACCTTTAGAACTTGTACACACAGATCTGTGTGGACCAACAAAAACTCAGGCAATGAATGGTGAAAAATATTTCATGTTGTTTGTGGATGATTACACTAGGATGGTTTGGGTAACCTTTCTGAAACACAAATCTGAAGCATTTGTTAAATTTAAAGTTTTTAGGAAAATGGTTGAAAAAGAGTTTGATCTTAAGCTAAAATGTCTAAGGTCAAATAAGGGGGTGAGTTCACATCTCAGGACTTTGTTGAATATTGTGAAAATCATGGAATCAAACGACAATATTCAGCTGCCCAAACTCCTCAACAGAATGGGGTGGTTGAGAGAAAGAATAGAACGGTAAAAGAAAAGGCAAGAACTATGTTGAATGAGTCAAATGTATCAGATAAGTTCTGGAAAGAATCTGTACATACAGTAGTATATGTTTTAAACAAAGTTCAAATCAGAATTAGAACAGCATGTACTCCTTATGAGCTGTGGTATGGCAAAACAACCTCTGTTAAGCACTTCCGAATTTTTGGTTGTCAATGTTTTATTAAGAATGATTTTGAAATTCTTGATAGTTTTCAATCAAAGTCTGATGAAGAAATTTTCTTAGGCTATTCTTCTAGCCATAAAGCATATAAGTGTTTTAACAAACGCTTAAATAAAATTGTTGAATCAATAAATGTGATTTTCGATGAGAATCATACTATGATGAAAAATCAAAATCTAGATACAGAAGAGGATGAGTTGGAACTTGGAAATACATCATCCTCAATTGAACCAAACATTACCACTTTTGATTTAACTGATTCCAGTAGCCAAGAAGAAATTTCAAATTCCAAAATAGATATACCCCAAAAGACACCTTCCAGGATAATCACCAAAAGACACCCTGATACACTTGTTATTGGTGATAAAAATGCTGGTATATTGACCCGTGGAAAGGCAAAACTGGTAGAATAGGCTCAAATGGCTGAGCATTTTTGTCTTGTTACAAATTTTGAACCACAAAATGTGTCTGAAGCTTTACAAGATAAATCTTGGTTAAATGCTATGAAAGAAGAGATTAATCAAATTGAGAAAAATAAAACATGGGAACTTGTTCCCCGTCCTGATAACAAAAATGCAATAGGTGGGAAATGGATTTTTAGAAACAAGTTGGATGAATCTGGTAGGGTTATTAGAAATAAAGCCAGATTTGTTTGCAAAAGATATGCTCAAGAGGAAGGAATAGATTTTGGTGAAACCTTTGCTCCCGTGGCTCGATTAGAGTCCATCAGAATGTTTCTTGCATATGCTTCTTTTAAAAACTTTACAGTGTATCAAATGGATGTTAAAACTTCATTTCTAAATGGATACTTAGAGGAAGAAGTGTATATGGAGCAACCAGAAGGTTTTGAAACTTCTATGTATCCCGATCATGTTTACAGATTAAAAAAGGCCCTCTATGGTCTTAAACAAGCACCTCATGCATGGTATTCTAGGCTAGATGCACATTTGTTAGCAAATGGTTTTACTAAAGGCAGTGTAGACAACACGTTGTATACTAAACTTGTCAATGATGATTTATTGGCTGTTGAGATCTATGTGGATGATATAATTTTCGGATCTACAAATAATGAACTATCACAAAGTTTTTCCACTATTATGGAATCTGAGTTTGAAATGTCAATGCTTGGTCCTTTGACATTCTTCTTGGGTATTCAAGTTTCACAATTAGAACATGGTCTTTTTATTTCCCAAGTTAAATATGCCAAAGAAATGTTAAAGAAGTTCAAAATGGATCATTGTAATCCTGTCAGTACGCCTATGGAAACAGGTTGTAAACTGATAAAAGTTGACGATTCTCCTCTAGTTGATCAAAGCACATATAAATCTATGATTGGTAGTTTGTTGTATCTTACCGCATCCGGACCTGATTTAATGCATGCTGTTTGTAAGGTATCCCGCTATCAATCTGCTCCTCGACAGTCTCACTTAAATGTTGTTCATAGAATTTTCAAATATACCCAAGGAACTCTTGATTTTGGCTTATGGTATCCCAAATCTGATGATTTTACTTTGCTCGGCTACACCGATGCAGATTGGGGAGGCTGTGTTGATGATCAGCATAGTACCAGTGGTGCTGCTCTCTTTCTTGGCAATCGATTAGTTGCCTGGCATTGTAAGAAACAAGATTGTGTTACCTTATCCACTGCTGAGTCTGAATACATTGCTGCTACTGCCTGTTGTACTCAAATGCTCTGGATGTCATATCAATTGACTGGTCTGCACATTCAGGTATCAAAACCCATGACTATGTTTTGTGATAATACCAGTGCAATACAAATTTCCAAAAATCCGGTCATGCATTCTCGCACCAAACATGTTGCTATTAAGTTATAGTATTTGTGTGATTAGGTATCTACAAAGGAAATTACTTTGATTCATGTGTCTTCTCAAGGTCAAGTTGCTGATATTTTCACCAAAGCTTTACCAAAAGATATTTTTTCTTCCCTCCGAGATCAATTGGGAGTATACTCTCAATCTGCTCTTTTGCTTTGACCCTCTTTGAGTATGGGGGAGCTTCTCTTTCGCTTCCCATATTGGTCCTTTTTTGTCCTTGATGACAAAAGGGGGAGAATATTGCTAGCATATTCTACATATTTTTGGTTACATGGCATCGGTTGGCATATCTTTGGTTACTCATGGCATCATCTTTGGTCTTTGGTTACATGGCATCAGTTGGTATATCTATTGATTACTCATGGTATTGGTTACTCATTGTATTGGTTACTCATGGCATTGGCTAGCATATCTTTGGTTCCATGGCATCATTTTGGTTACTCATGGCACTGGCTGGCATATCTTTGGTTACATGGCATCAAACTCTAATCTTTAGTCTTCAGTTGCTGCTTGGTATTCAGTACGGTTGGCTGATGATGTTTTGGTTCTATTTGGCACCATTGGTGTTTACAGGTTCAGAATACATTCTTGAAAGTTTTTACTCATTTGACAGATTAACAGTTTTGTCTTATTTTTGCAGTTAATATGCATGGTGCCGATTTTACATTTGACTCTCACAGGTTTTTACTTGGACAATCAGGTATATTCATTTGAAAGATCTATTGGATGTTTCGTCTTGTACATCTATGATAGATTACTCATTGGCTTTTTCAGTTTGGATGTTGAGTTTCTTTGATAGTTTAGTTTTGTTCTTATTTCTCTTGAAAGGTTTGTTACTGATTTATTGATGGCAGTTTTTTGTCATCAAGGACAAAGGGGGAGTTTGTTGACCCCATCGCTAGTTTGTCCTTGATGACTTTGTGAGACACGTGCATATTATTTGGAATATCTAAAGACACCTATTTGAAGTGATATTTTACGTGGCATTGTTTTTGGCACTCATATTTACAGTGCTTGACTTGGGTAAAGCGCTTGAGTTTGTGCTCGAGTTAAAGTTCACGGACTTAAAGATTAAAGTCTTTTGCGAATCTCAAATTATCTTGTGTTTTTGCAAAGAGCATAGTATGAAAGGTTTTTGGTTGTCTTTCGATGCCCTAAAGCGGCTGTTGGTTTCTTTGTTGCTGGAAGCTTCACTCAACAGACTGTGAGAAAGGATGCATTCAGATTACAATTAGTTTGGTTCTGTAACTGAAATGGTTGCAGTTTTCTTTGAAATGGTTTTCTTCTGCGTTGTTACAAGTAACCATACGTGACCAGGTATGATCCTGCAAACTATGGTTTGTTGGCATTAAGTGGTAAAGTATTTCTATTGGTTGTTATGATTCACATGCGTATGTGGGCATTTGGATGAATAAGGGTTTCTCTAATTTTTGACAGTTGAACTGTATTTTCCAATAGTTGTATTATGTTTTGATATACTCACATATATGTATAAATCCAACGGTTTTGGTAGATATATATATATATGTGTGTGTTTATATTGTTGGAAAAACAGTGGTTGTGAATGAAAAATAAGAGCTCAAGTTTGATAAACAGTGAAAATGAAATATCAAGAGAAATGTTGAACTTGTGAAAAACTGAAATAAATGGTTTGTGTATCATTCCAAACCTCTAAAACAATTTTGTAAGGAGTTGTAGCTCCTGCAGCTGTAGCTGCACATTTGGATATTGGATTGGTTTAATAAAGGATTTACGGAGTGTTTTTTCCCTATGATAAAACCTAGTTTGGTTCTGAGGGTTTCCACTCAGCACATTTCTTGTGTTATGGTTTTCTAGTTCTTTTACTTTGTCTGAAACATACATGATCTGTCATGATTAAATTAGTCATTGTTCATTCAAGTATTTTCTGGTTATGATATGTTGTTAAAATTTAAAAGTGGATCTTTATTGAGCTAAAGTAATACAGTACTCTGATTCACCCCCTCCCCCTCTCACAGTACAGTTTCACTTTCTACAGATAAAACATGAACCGTATCTAACAAATAAGACTTGGTCAATGGTTGTTCTTGTGACGGCATAGGGTGGAAGTCTTTGAACATGGTTAAAACTTAAGACCTCTTCGTGCCTTGATTACATTCACCATATTTGTTGTTGCCATCTGTCACAGGATTACTGGCATGTTTCTGGCATGATACGTCAGTGATAAGTTATAAATACTGATATGGTTTGAATTCCACATCTTTCGTCTTGAGAAGAATCTGTCATTTCTTGAATGAAATGTTATTTTGAACTTTGCGGTAGACTTCAGTGATATTATATGTGGTTTGAATGGCAGTAGTTTGATTCTAATAAGAATGATGCATTTGAAACATCTAAGTATATGCGACTGTTATCTGCCATCTGGCTTTTTCTGGAAAAGACATATGCAGGTCACAATCTTTTCAAACTTATTTTTACTGTTTGTTGGCAAGATAAACTCACATGGGTATGTTAGAGTTTGTCGGGTGATGTTTAAGCATATGTTTTAGTTATCGGTTCCTTGAATATTCAAATAAATGATTAACATGGCACGTTGGACATGCCACTAAAGGAAGTTTGTTCAATAAAGGAGTTCAGTTGGTTTTTAACCGAACAAACTTCCTCATACACAGTTGAGTATTTATATATGGTCTTTCGAATGGGAAGTGTGGGAAAAAGATTGATGCTGGATTGAGAATGAAAAGTTGTCTGCAAATATGATAAAATAATATCAAAGAACATATTGTCAGTGATTGTGCATATTTGGATAAAGTCTGAGAAACGTATGAAGATCTGATACATTTGAATACATAAAGCAATCGGTAAAGATTCTCAGTATTTTCAGGTATCATTATTTCATTTGATGAACTAGTTTTCAGACACACTTACATATGCCGTAATGTTTCGACTTTCATGTCTTCAACATCTTAAAGAATTTATTTACTGGCTAATAACAAAAGAGGTGATCAGATTTACAGGGAAGATCAGTTTTCAGATTGCTCACTTCGGGTATACAGAGACATCATAATGTGTTTTGATTGCCCAACATCAATTTGCAGGCTTATGTGACAGTTTATGATTGGTTCAATACATATTCATACAGATTTTTTGAAGTCTTCTAAAGCACTGAATTGATCTACTATATTTGCAAATAACCTGGTTCATTTTTCATAGTGATCAAAGTAAGCTATTGTTTTATCAGTCTGTAAAGAGATATTTGTCAAAAAAATTTAAGTAAAAATCAGAGATGTAAATCTGAATTATATGTATTTTCAGTTGAACACATGAACTTGGTGTTCTATTTTTTTAACAAGTTGAAGGTTAAGAGTGATTGAGTTGGTGTTCTGAATGAGATTGAGTTGATGCTCAAATTGTATGAGTTGGTGCTCTTAAACAGGGGTTTGAAGACTCCTTAGGGTTGGAGCCCTTAAAGATTGTAATTGGTTTCAGATTTGTGAGGCTGGATTAGGACAGTAAATCCTAGCTGCATTACTCACCGTGGCTTTTCCCATACCGGGTTTCCACATCATATTCTTGTGCAACGTGTTCTTGTCTTGTGTGCTTTATTTCTTTCCAATTTGGAGCTTACATTTTGTTATTCAATTAGCAGCAATTGATTAAGAATTAAATTGGATATAAATTCAAAGTTCTATTTACTACTAATTCATCCCCCCCCCTCTTAGTAGTAAACCTGTGTTCTACAAATTCTTCTTGTATGGCAGGGAACTTCATTGATCCATATGATAGTTGCGCTAAAAAAAACGGTACTTGTGTTTTTAAGTTGAATGTCATTGATTTTGTGCAAGTATGGTCTAAAAGTAGGATGCAATTAAGAGTAACAAGGGCAAATGGTTATCTGCTAATAAAACATGAAGACAAGAAATTGAGATAGTTGAAACTGACCCTTCCATCCTCAGGTTCATCATTTTCCGGTGGAGATTCACACCTTCCTAAACGGAAGTGTTCAATGCCAGTCCAAGCTACCATGACTCCTGTTTATTGGTCTATCACAATTCAGTACATTATACGGACAAATTAAGGAAACAATTCCAATTGAAGTATGAACATAAATATGTCTGAGGAAAGACAGGACCCACATTTATAAGTACTTTGTTTCAATCAATTATAGCTTTCTTTTGCTTTTTTTTTTTCAAATATTCGTCAAATTTGCCTCCAATATAGATTGATTGTTTGCAATTCATGAAAATTATGTCACAAGAATCTCATAAATTAGTGCACTACTCTCAAGTTTGACATAACTCGATGGGAGAATGGGCAGAATCAACTCAGGTAAGACTCAGTCAAACTTGGTGAGCTTTGAAACTCTCACCAATATTTAGAATATTTTCAATAATCTGCTCGAGTTAGAAAGAACAAATGTCAGTGTAGAGTATAAATCAATGACTTCTGAAAAGAAAATATTTTCAACATATCTCTAAGGAATAGTGCATTTGCCAATTCAAGCCCTAAAATGAATCTCAACCAACTGTAACCTGCAGCTTCATAAATTTACTATTGACATTCCAAATTAACTGTAAAATCTGTTTTGTTAAGTTTCAAATGAGTATCAACTACAGTTGACCATTAAAAATAGAATCTTTTGCAGATTTGAGCCCAAAATCAAATCTCGTTTGAAAGACAAATTTGGAATTCACATTAGGAATTAACAAAATGTTTTTTTTCCATTTGTTTAAAATGACAATCAGCTTCCAACGGTGCATTGATGCTAGAGTCCTTCCATATCGGGAATTGAAAGAGATTGTCTGTATTTTGGTTGGGTTGCCCTATGAAACTCAATTTGACTACATACATTAAGGCCATAGTTGTCATGTTTGAATGAAATTTGATTTCTGGTTTTCCTAGTCAGCTTGGAAGGTTGTTTGTGTCAAAGTTTTGCTCTTCAAACTAACAACTGTTGCAGGTTGATAAAGGTTGCAGCTGTTTGTTGTCAAACAAGGGTGAGATTTGAACAGGATATAAGCAGAAATGGTGAGGAAGAAGAGGCGGAATATGGGCTGAGATACATCTAATCCTTCACTTTTTAAAAGTTTGGTAGGAATAAATCTGAGAACTACTCATTTGGAAAGTGACAAAACCAAATGATAATTCTGCCTCACAACATGGTAAAGTCTTCAAAAGATTACCTGGGTGAACACTCAAATCACAATGCAAAAACAATTTGTTAAATGCAGAGAAGATCAAGGAAAGGTGCAAATCTAGAAAAGATAAAACAAAAAGCAGAATTCAACAGAAGTCAAATTCAACCATCAAATTTAAGTCTGATTGAGTTCAAGAAGGAACCAAAATATTCTGATTTTAAGCACGGATATGGCTGCTAAATATTCAGCAGAGCAGAGCAATCAATACCAGCGATTTGATCCATTAAGGGGAGATTTTGAGAGATAAGCAAGCATTTCTCCAAACAAATCTGGTAATTGGAGAGCGAACTTCAGACAAAGTCAGAGGCAAAACATGAAAATCTGCCCTGGTTGAAGACGAATTAAATCAGAATCAAAGCACATTCCATCATGCATTTTTCCAGATTTTTGTCATGGATTACCAAAAGGGTTTCGAGGAATATTTCCAGATTGAAGAACAAATTAAAATCAGAATGAAATTTTGAATTTCGAGCATTCGGGTGAAAAAGAAGCATCTCTAGATTTGATCAATCATTTCAATAAGATTTCAAATCAAATTTCCAGACCATTGAGGATGAAAATCAGAAGTTGTTAAGGTTCAATTTTGTGCAAAAAGGGCAAAAAAATTGACAAGTTTATGAGGGATAAAATCAGAGTTATAATCCAAGTTTCAATTCAAAAATCCAAATGCAAATCCATTAGATCCCTCTGAGAAATTGTTGTAATGAAAATATTATAAATTTTTCAATATGAATCATCACAATCACAAGAAGAAGATAGTTTCAGAAGAATTAATTTCAGATAGAGAGATATCTCTCTTTGTGAATCAAGGATAAGGATGTGCACACTGAAGTGGCACCCAATCATGTTCAGCCAATCGAGCAGTTCCAAGTCAACATGTCCAAGTTCATTGAACTTAATTTGACATGTAAAAAAGCATTTAATGTAATACTACAATGAATTTTCTCAATGGTTCATCCTCAAAAGGATATGTATTTCAAAGCAATGTAATCTTCCTATAAGATTGATTTCAAATCAATCCGGGCCTTTCATTGTAACTAAGAGGTCTATATAAAGGCTTGGACTTCTCATTTGTAAGAAAGTCAGTTAGTTAAATAGCAAGTAGGAGTAGGGGACCAGAAATTGTTGCCAAGAAGATGTTTGTAATAAAGACATGATTTTAATTGAAGATATGGTGACTTTTTGTGTTATTTCAAGATTTTGCAAGGTTTCTACTTCTCATAGTTCCATTGTGAATGTTCATTTGGGTCGTCCCAATCTTGGGAATTTGGATGAATGTTCGCAATGTGTTCCCTTTGGAGAGAGATTGTATCACCTTTGTGTAGTTGTTTCATTTGGCAAAGAAAAGCTTGGTTATAGGAATTCACTCATCCCCATTGATATCATTTTCCTTAGGAATAGAGTAGATTTCTCTAAACCCTCTATCATTTTTTCACTTATTTGAACTCAAGTTAGTATTTCAAGTCCCAACCACTTTGAGGAGAAGAATTGATAAGATGTCCATGAATGAATTGTGTAAGTTCCTTTGTGATAACTTGACAGTCCCAACCAGTGCTGAGAGGGGAGGGGTGAATCAGCACCTTTAAAACTTTTCTTCTAATAAATTTGATGAGGTATACTTGTAACTGTAAGCTAAACAAATTTAAGCATAAAATAACATCAAGCAATCAATCACACGGTGACACTAGATTTATCACATGGAAACCCAATTTGGGTGAAAACCACGGTGTGAGGAAACCTCACAAATTCTACACTCTTCTGAAGTGCGCCCTGTTAGGAGCCTTCCTTATTAGAGGATTACAACACACTATTAGATGCGACCCGGTTAAGGGATTTGTTACAATAAGGCCGGTTAGTGCCTGCCTGGTTAGAGGACTTAGAACACCTTTTAAGATGTCACCCGGTTAAGGGATTTGATACAAGGGACCTGTTAGAGTCCACCCAAATACTGAGATTTAAACTATTGTAATTGCTAGAAAACAATAGAAGGATTGACCTTTTAAAAATGGCTTTGCATAGCCTGATAAGATCTCTGTTATGCTCAACAAAGAAGCATCACCGGTCGCCGCAGGTGTGTTCTCCTTTATTGTTGTGCTTCTTTGCACACTCTTCTCTCTCTACTCTTTTCTGTTTACCCTAGCTTCTTCAGCATACAGGTTCACTCTTTTCTTCGGCAGAATGAAGGTGTTAATGTTTGTAGCTTCAATCGTATGATCACTTCGAATACATATCATACTTAGATATTGATTAATAATAATATATTGTATTTGTATATATATATATATATATGATATATATATGTTATATTATTATTAATATATATTATTCAAATTTATATTATTCTAATATATGATTGATTAATGAAATATTATAAAATGAATAAACATGTCCCATGAAGGGACATGTCTCTCATAGCCTCATTCCCAATATAACTAAGAGAGATTTTTGCATTTGGAAAACACATACCATATACAATACAGGCACTGCTATTACATTTGCAGCGATCCTAAAAATATCAACATGGTATCAGAGCCAAGTTGCAAATGTATCGATGGAAGAAGCGATGGAAGAAATCACAACCATCATTCGATTTGCATCTACTCACCTTGCAACTGTAAACTTTGGGCAATATGAGTACGAAGGATACGGGCCGGTCAGCAGAGAAAATCAGCGAATGAGACGATGATTATCTTCGGGAGAGATTAAAACAGATGAACGATATCATGAAATAAATGACGACAACTAGAATCTCTTATGTCATTGTCGTAAATCACATGCGGGGTCACCAAACCAAATCACGAGCCAGTAAAAGAATACCATTATTCTTGATGGCGTGTAAAAAGACAAGATCATTCGGGAGTATTTATTCTTTTAGAGTTCAGACTGATATTTGATCTATTTGGAAGGTGCAGCCCTTCGGATTAAAATCGTTGTTTACTCCAAGATTAACTCACTGTCATTAAAGACATATTATCACAACATGATATTCGATCCAAGTTCTCCTCCCATACCTGTGAAAACTTCAGATATAAATCTGTTGAATATTATGGATGCGATGTAGCTCCATACATGTGCTGGTTGAGCAGGATCAAGCAGCTCAGGCTTTGACGGGATGTCTGGCATCACTGCGAGCTGTACAATGTCTATGCGGGTATTTAATAAACTCAAGAATATAATATCATTAAAGGTATGGATTGCACAATGAGGCAAGTTTAATTATCTGACTAGAGCCACAAATTCCAATGGCTATTATCGTTATTGCTGTGTGGAAACATTATTGTCGTGAATGACATTATTTATTGTGAAAATATAGAAACTATAGTCACTATTTCAATACAATAAATTGGTTCTTGTCGTATACTTGGAGATGACTTCATATTATAAAGTTTACAAATAAATATTTGCCTGCTAACTATTGTGGAGACTATAAAAAAAACTGAGAAAAAGAAATAAAATAAAAATTCACGAATCACCTAGGAAAGACAAGCATTGGTTCTAGAAGTGGTAACTTTAAGAGTTCAGTTTGGAACATCACGCTCCAACATTAAGACAGGTGGTGAATTGTACGAGCTTCTAATCTCCAAATTATCAACCACGTCAAACACAACTGTCTACAGAAATGCTGATGTGATGTGATACGAAGAAGAGTTGGATTTGTTTGCCAATAATGGGAGTTCTACTTTGACGACAATACATAATTAATTAGGAAAAGGGTGCATTTGTGATTATGGATACTGTACCGTCAAGAACCATACAAGAAATGACAAATAATCTCCAGGATAACAAGAACTTCCATCTTGGACATTACCGCTATCTGATAAACTCATAACAGACCTATGAACTGTCTTAAGAGGGTTTGCATGGGCTTTGTCACTTTCAGTTTGCAGTAAGAGAAGAGTGGAACGTTTTTTTTTCAAGCCATGAATGACTGGGTGGCAGTAGAAATTGTTGTTGGAAAGACCAAGAATAGTGCATACAAGGTTAAAGTTGTATCAACTCATTGGTGGATCAATGCTACCGCTCTCTGTATATTGAGATGTATAGCCTTGTACTATCAGAAGTAATGCTAGGAGATATATGAAGACAGTTACCACTTATTAACTATTTGGAAATTTTCCTCAATCAGAGCTATGTGTCTATTCCTTATTGATTAATGTTCTGCAATGGTGTGACCAATGTCTAAATTTTCACCCGAACTGTATATCAGTATGTGATTGTGTGGCACTGGTATGATGTGTCACAAAGATGAATATCACTTGAGATCATTCATATATTCGCTAGTATTATGATCGCCTATTCATGATGATGTGGAGATGTACCGCTTGATCACATGGTATGAAGATAAATGAAGTCTCTGTATTTCAAGTCTCAGGAGTTCCAAAATGACTCAATCCCCACTGAAGGTGCACCCCTTCGGAAGGTGCAGCCCTTCAGAAGATATCTTTTCGAATTTCTAAAACAGTGTGTTAGTTGAGTGTATGTCCTGTATTTCTGTGCATTGCTACTACAAGAAATAATCTGCCAGTTACAACAACTACCCAAGAGTTATGAATATGCATTGATCGTATTATGTCTCTATTGCCATGGGGAGAGGAGTTCGTACAACTCTCTATTCTAGAAGAGTCAACAGAGGAATTATGCATGTTATCGTAAGTTGGGAAATTATGAGGAGGATTTGAGAGTTGATTGTACCGGATGTAACACTCTCAATAGAATTTGTAGAACGTAAGGTCCATTGTTATCGGAAGGTGATTTTTGGTGCTCAATAGTGCGTCCATCTAACAACTGAAGGTTATTGTTTGAAGGGTGTGCATCTATGTTAGTGAGAGTAGTTGAAGAATATCCTTTAACTACATGAGATTAGTATTTTTTTGAGTTCAATTTCTAAGTATTGTATTTCTAATCTCTTATTTGTATTTCTATGTACATACTATAAGAGCTATTTGCCTTGATCTTTTCCTTTCCCTCTGAGGATGGGCTTGTAGGAAAAGAAATTGAGTTGGGAGTTGATATCAAATTCAGAGGGAGTCTGACAATGTCACGATGGAGCACGAACTTGAGCTTCAAAGGGAGCAACTAGAGAATCTGCATTTGTGACATCTGAGGATCTTGATTTAAAGGGAGTGAGTACAACATCTAGAGAATATGCCTTATTTGATTTCCAAGGATCTTGGTCATATTGATACAGAGGGAGTAAAACCATATCGAGATGGTTTCCCTAGTGACTAGGAAACTATAAAAAAAAAAAAGAATTGTGATTAAAATGATGAAATTCCATGTATGTGAACTAGAAGGCTATTATGCAGATATCTAGATCATGATATTCCTAGATAGATGGTTGGGAATTCAACAAAAGAGCATAATGCAGACTAAAGAACAAAGACACGACTTGCTCGCAGAAGGTTGATATTAGATTCAGAGGGAGTATAATAGTTCATCTAACACAACCTTGGACGAGGAGGTGAGGAGGTTGTTACAAGACCTTAAAGGAAGCATCCAGAAGTCTATGATCATGAGATTGAGTCTCATGTGTGCTGGCTAAAATTCTTTTATGCTATCCCCTACATAGCTTGGGGGTCACCTAGAGTGATGCAAACTATATAAGAGATATAGTGCATAAGTATGCTATTCAAGGTACATTATCCCTACAGAACATATGACTGATATTCTCACCAAGTTTCTTGCTAGAGGTAAGGTTGTGTACTTTCGAGATAAACTTGGCATGTTGGAGAATGAAGCCTTAGATGAAAAGGAGTTTCATCTATTATCTTGTATGTTATTGCATTCTTCTCTTTGAGAGAGAAGTCTAAGGTGAAAGCCCTTGTTTCCACCCTTTGGGATGAGCCATGATGGATCAACCCTCTGACATGAGTCAAGGTGGATTTCATGTGTGTGACTCCAGGACTTATGGGCCGTCCTGTGAACATTGGAGAAAGGTGACGACTTTTCGACAATGAACACTTGTATTTGATGTTACAAGGTGATGATCTTGTAATGGAGATTCGTTATGGTAGACAGTTATATGTCTGTGCACATACCATAATAGGGTTATATGTAAATGGAATGTAATGTTCTTATTTACTATATCCTTGTATCACGATCTGAGGTGATATGAAAATTAGGTATCACGATCTAAGGTGATTCCTCATATCAAGGTGATATGAAAATTAGGTATCACAATCTAAGGTGATTCCTCATATCAAGGTGGTATGAAAATTAGGTATCACAATCTAAGGTGATTCCTCATATCAAGGTGGTATGAAAATTGGGTATCACATGTCAGGTGATTCCTCATATCACATGTTAGGTGATATTGAAAACTGGGTATCACATGTTAGGTGATTCCTCATATCACATGTTAGGTGATATGTAAAACTTGGTATCACGAATTATGCAATATATGATTTCTTAGTATCCATATGAAACATATTAGGATCCTTTCTGAACTTAGTATTACATATTGATTGGACCCTATGAAACATATCACATAGTGACATGTCTCTATGTAAACTTAGTATCCATATGCCAGACATCATGAGACGTATTGTCATTAGACATACCATGGATATTTATGAGCTATGGTGAACATCATGTGACTTGATATTCTTGCATATACCATATCTCCTGATATCACAGTGGGGTGATATCTCCTCTCTTTCAAAATTAATGATTTATTACCTTGATGGCTTTTATCTTCTCTAGCTAAGAGGGAGTGCTGATGTTTTGTATGGCTATATTTAGGGTCATATGTGTTGACAAGGGAGACCACAACACATTCTATTTGATCATCCTCCCTAGCTAAGAGGGAGTGTTAATGTTTGTAGCTTCAGTCATATGATCACTTAGAATACATATCATACTTAGATATTGATTAATAATAATATATTGTATTTGTATATATATATTTATATGATATATATATGTTATATTATTATTAATATATATTATTCAAATTTATATTATTCTAATATATGATTGATTAATGAAATATTATAAAATGAATAGACATGTCCCATGAAGGGACATGTCTCTCATAGCCTCATTCCCAATATAAATAAGAGATTTTTGCATTTGGAAAACACATACTGTATACAATACAGGCAGTGCTATTACATTTGCAGCGATCCTAAAAATATCAAAAGAAGGCAACCTATATTCTCAACAGGCAGAACAATATATAGAGTCCTTTCCCTAACTACGCCTCTCATGCATGACCTAACTACAGATCTCCCTTGGATTCATCGCTCAGTGGAGTATCACTTCACTGAGGAAACATCTGATGCATGCACTTGCTTTATTTGCTTTACGAAGAAAACAATAGATGTGTGCCAAGCATCTTTCCTTTGCATGAGATAACTCCTTGTTTTAAAGCCACAGACTTCGGCTTTAAAACCTTAAACTGCGCCTCAAACCGATCATCAAGTTAACTTGAAGATTTCTGGATTTAGTGCAATAAATCCCGGTCAAAGAGTTGGTTCAAACAGATAGTTGACTCCGACTTCCCTGGTTTGTCAAATCATACCGAAGTCTTCACTTGATCGGTTGAGATCCTCATGTAGTGAACAGGTAAGAACCTTGACCTATCACTTTTCCTTCCTTTACTTACTGGTTGCACCTTCACCTCGGTTGCATTGTTGATACCGGTTATATCCTGGTCCTCGGTTGAATTGTTTCCTTGGTTGTATCCTTTACTCGGTTGCTGAAACACTTTACTTAGTGACCGGTTGCTCTTGATGAGTAGATATAGTCTTTTCTTCCTTGCATAGTGTTACCGGTTGCCAAACCAACCTCTTTGCATACAAACCTCCTTAGATCTTTGGACCTTAGATTGAGATGACAAAACATCTCCTTTTTCTTTTCTCTTTTGTCAATCAATGACAAAACATAATTGCTATGTACCGGTAGCAGGCTTACTAGTTACCATCTCTTGATGCCAACATAACCAGCATGTTACACTATTATACTGAGTTGTGTCCAGCAAAAAGTCGCACATACGCATTGCAAACCTGGGCTAACTTCACTTGATCAACAATATTCTACTTTGTTTAGCACTTAGAGTTTCCTTGTTCAAGAGAGTGTTTCTCTTGCTCCTCTCCTTATGTTGTCCTTAATGCCAAACACTAAATTGGTTAATACTGAAATGATGCCAAACACTTACTAGTTAATAAGAAAATGCTCTTTGTTACGTACCTTTGATCAAGTTGATACACTCCCATGATATATTCAGTTTGCTAGACTCAGTGGCATTGCATTGATCATTTGATTTGAATCATAGTGGCATGATCAGTTGGTGAATCATTAGTGGCATTTGCATATGATGACATTTAGTTTGAGTTTGAATTACACGACATTATCTGTAACATAACAATCAGTTTTTGCAGTATGATATTGTTGACAGGGCACTTGATACATGACATTGATGATCATTGGTACATTGAGAAAGTTGATACAATTGGATACATGAATAGATCAATTCAGTTTTTAAATGCCTTGACAGTCACAATGAATGTGATCATCACAACTCTCTTGAAGTTACATTGTAAATTGAAATTGGTCTTGATTATGCTAGAGGTCATTATTAGCAAGGTCAATAGAGCATTTTGTAAAAAGGAAAATGACAAGCCTTTGCGGTCTTGTCTTAGCATTTATAAACTTTGTTGTTTCTAACACTTAGTACTATGGTCCTATAAGGTTGTGTCATCAATCTCAATGGGAGCATAAATGTCATTAAGGCATCGAAATAACATGCCATCCTTATCGGCATGTACTTTGTGGTTATCGGCATGTAAATGCATTTTGTAATTATTATTTTTGTTTAATCTCAAAGCTCGAAGAGCTAACAGTCAAGCTAGGTCACAGTTTTGGATCACAGTGACAATTATCAATGAGGTTTTGACGGCGGCACAACATGTATACTATGATAGTTGCAAAGTTGTTAGATTGAGAAAGAATTCTGAAAGGGAGTGAAGAAAGATTTGAAGTAGAGTATGTGGGATCTTAAGGAGGTTTTGGATAGATCTTTGCCAGGTGTTCCCTTTAATGTTTTTACTGCAAAACTTTTTTTAGTTTGTCAAGTTCTTGAGAGTTTGTTTATTCAATGTGTTAAAGTCTATCCATGTTAGTTTTCTATGGCGACCTTGTTGTTGACACTTAATCTTATTTGTATATGGGTTCGTTAAAGTTATACTGCATATTTGTTTTCTATTAAAACAGGAAGTATGTTTCTTAATGTCTTTGTAAATCATGGATAGGATTTTTTCTGATAACATTTGATACTAGGGTTTGTATTGTCTTTGATCCTTACAGGTCTGAGATATCTTTGTTATCTAGGTTTCTTTCTTATCAAAGTTAAACAACCCCATTAACTCTATCCCTAGTTGGAAATATGGTTGTTACTCATTGTTCAAACTCTTCTGATTGGGGATTTCAGTCTAACCCGAGTCTGAAATGCTCTTGACACTTTGGTTATACTTTGTTCATTGTAAATATTAGTATGGGGTTTTATGTTAAGGATACATGGTGTATTTTGTTGTGTTATCTTTGGTGTCGGGTGTATGATTGATTAGTTTTCTAAAGAATTTTTCGTTAACTTCTTTTTGTGATTGTGGTATGTCATTTTGGTTACTCTTTTTTTATATGAGTAAACCTTGCTTAACAAAGATACTTTGAGACAAACTTACACATTTCATGAATGACTATTTGGTGAACATGACAATTAGTTGTTGAATCAGATACGTATGCTAAGGCAGTTTGAATAACTTGTAAATCAGTTCTGCATGGCACTTGTATTTCAGTTGCACAATGAGGAATATTATATAAACATGTCAATGGGGACATTATCAGTTTACAAAGAAAGGTTCTGGTTATTCAAGAAACAATTATTGTTCATTGTCTACATTAGTTTTCAAGATCAGTAATACCCGGTTGAGAATATTGTAGTCCTAACTAATTTAATAATACACTATTTGGTACAATAGTAACACATATATATTGGATTATGATTATCATTTCTCTCATATCCTAACTCTGTTATATTGGATTATGATTATCATTTCTCTCATATCCTAACTCTGTATAAAAATCAGAGATTGTAAAGAGAGAAAAAGTCAGTGAGGCATTGGAAAGACTATCAGTGAGATAGCATTGTCAGTGAGACATTTGTACAGCCAGTAAGGCATTGTAAAAGGATATTTTCACATATGCCAGTGAGGCAATTCGAGTGGTTTTATTCCCCAGAGGGTTTCCACTCAAAACAAAACATGTGTTATATTCTTTGTGTATCTGTTGTTTGTCTTGTTATCTCTCAGTGATATTGTACTCCAACAATTGTTATCAGAGCTACACCCTTTTTCTTAGGGTTTCCTTGTTAGGGAGTACACCTTATGGCTGGTCAAGAAGCTCTGTCTAGTTATTGGGCACGTTTGTTTGATGGCACTGGATATTCATTCAGCAAATTCAAAATGAAACGCCAATTAAAGTCTTTAGGATATGAAGTGTGGATTTCCATAGAGAATGGTTATACTAGTACAACACCCCCTTCTACTCCTGATGAAAAGAAGACACATGAGAGTGATGCAAAGACATAAAATGGCATTTGTTGTGGTCTTACTAATTATGTATTAGTTAAGGTCATGAACTGTGATAATGCTAATGAAATTTCGGATAAGTTGTCAAATATTTATGAGGGTGATCAAACAGTTAAGGAAGTCAAGTTACAAGCCTATAGAGCAAGATTTGAAAGTCTGAAAATGACTGAGGAAGAGAAAATAGCTGACTATTTTCTCCGAGTATCAAATGTTGTAAACTCAATATGAGGTCTTAGAGAAACCTTAGAAGAGGCTATTGTTGTAAAGAAAGTTCTAAGATCTTTGACATCCAAATATGATTCAAAGATATCAGTTGTTGAAGAAAGGGACATCGGTAAGGTAACTCTTGAAACTCTGAATGGTATATTGATGAGGATTACTACTAATCCTCCTAGTAAAGAATCTGCTTTTAAATGCACTAAAGTAGAGATACAAACTCCGAATCAGATCAAACTGAAAATAATGAGTCTGCATTTGTTAGTAAGCTTAGAAGAGGATCTGGTAGATACAAAGGCAAATTGTCTTTCAAATGTTTTTCTTTTAGTAGAATAGGTCACCATGCTGCTCAATGTCCTAATAAGGATATTGAAAGTGATGATGAAGAAAATAACAAATCATCTAAGAAAAAGAAGCAATCAAACTTTAAGAAGAAATTTTTTTTTAAAAAGAACAAAGTTTTGTATGCTGATATCATTGATAGTGGTTTAGATGAACCACTTGAAGGAAATAAGAAAACACATTTTATGGCTATTGTTTCTGCATATATACCTCAAGAAAGTAGTTTGTTTAAAATATCTGAATCAAAAATTGACTTCAAGGGAGAATTGAAAGCAGCCCTTAAAGAAGTTAAAAATTTAAAGAAAGATGCAATTGCACAAAAGAGTAAAAATCAGGAAGATGTAGAACTAGTTTCTACTCTGAAATTGCAGATTAAAGAGAAAAAACGTTTACTTGAGGTTACTCAAGAAAAATTGAATAGCAAAGAACATGATTGTTTCTTATTAGAAGCAGAAGTTGTTGACTTAATAAAGCAACTTGCTTCCTGCAGCAAACAATTAGATACATCTGATAAATAGAAAGGGAAATCATCCAAAGAGGCTGATAAAGGTAAAATCAACTCTCACTTCTTTAGATACTATTTCAATTGTATAAATAATCAAGACACAAAGCTAATGAATGCAAAATGACTCCTATAAGAAATACAAGTCTAGTTAATGGATATCTTTAACAGTTTCTAAGCAAACTTAAATGTTTTCAGTGTGGAAGGCTAGGTCATATTGCAACGTTTTGTAAAGAATTTATGACTAGTAAATCTGATCAGGTTTCTAAAATGAAGATGGTTGCTATGACTGCTGAACCAGTCCAATTCTCAAAATTAGAGGATACTTGGATTCTGGACAGTGGTTGCTCTCATCACATGATAGGTGATAAGAGAAAATTGTATGAATGTAAGGAATTTAACTATGAAATTGTTAGGTTTGGTAATATATTTGCTTTCAGATAGAAGGTTCATGAACCATTTTTCTAGACAGCCTTACACCAGTAACAAACGTTTATTTTGTTAAAGGGATGGTTCACAATCTCTTAAGCGTAAATCAAATCTGTAAGAACAATCTTATGGTCACTTCTAGTGCATTAGATTGTCAAATTTCTAATAAATCAGGAAGAGCAATTGCAACAAGTGTAAAAACAGATGGAAATGTGTACACACTTAAAGGTGTAATTATTGAATATCAGGAAACTTGCCTCATGAACACAATTGAAAAGAGTCCTTGTAATGTCCCCGTTTTTTAGTCTCTTGAGATTAGCTTGGTTTGGCGACCCTCGCAAGCTAATTAGGTGATCAGAGGGGGTCAGTTGGTGGAGCCAGTGTTTGGATTCCATTTTGGAGGTTCAGGTTACCACGTCTGCTCTTCGTTCGGGTCAGTTTGGTCAACTTACTATTTTTAGTAAGTGGTATTTTGGGAATGGCTAGGTTTAGCAGGGTGTCTGCACGGGGTGTCAGATGTTTCTGGATCGAGTTTTAGGGGATCTCCAATTTGAGAGACTTACTATTTATAGTAAGTCTATTTTTGGCAGTTGGCTATTTCTGGTAGGGCAGTTGGAGTTTGAGGTTCTGATGTCAGAAATGGGTTTGTTGCTATCAGTGGGTTTCTGTGGCTTCTTTTTTTAAGTTATCATTATTAAATTAAGTTATTTTAATTTAATAACTTTACGGCTTTATAACTCTAATGTTATAAAGTGATGTTGTAAGGAAGAAGCTTCTTTAATGAATAATGTAAAGTTCAAGCTTTTTCAAAAAGCTATATATACAACTCGAAAAAGCACTTTACATTACCATTGATGATTTGATTTAAAAACTTGTGTTGAGAGAGAATTCGTTTTTTCTTGGATTGAGCTAGGCTTTGGTCTTCTTCATGGAGAGAATGTTGAGCTTCTTCCAGTGTTGCTGAGGTTTGATATTTGGTCTTCAGTTCTGGAGAGAATATCTTTGTTCTTGCTGAATGTTTACAGGGTTGAGTAATGAAATTGCCTTTGATAATTTTCATGACCGTGCTGAAGAAGTTAAGAATTTCAAATGGGAGAATGAGGGTTTGAGAAACTTTCTTTGAGTGACGTCAATCTCTCAAGAAGAGTGCACTTTGAAATTGGTTGTTCTTACCAATAAATGGTGCCATGAGTTTCGAGTAGTGAAAAGTCTGTAGTTTTTGTTTATTATCTAAACCGTACGGAATTCAACAGTGACCGTACGTTTTCCCTGCCTGACCGTATGCATGTAATGACCCTCACCAGTAGGATCACTAAAACCCCCAAATTTGGACTGAGACAATTCGTCAAACACTTGGCATGCACTGAATGATTTTGTTTGCAATGATGTGTTTCAATGTGATAGTTGTTTGAGCATCAAGTACTATTGAGATAACAATACCAATACTGAAAAGAAATACAATGAAAGATAGCAGAACACTGCAAAGACCTCTATTCCAATGAACCTTCAAATTCAATCAAAAATCTGATTACCATATATCATGAATGACTGAGAAAACTATGACAATAACCAGTCCATTCAATGCACTTTCATACTATGACAGCCAATGCTCTTTCCTTACTAAGTTATTCAATTGCAATGATGATAACAGGGACTGATTACAACATGCATGATAATGACTGTTTCCTGAATATGTGTGATGGACTGTTACAACTATGCAATTCAGATTTCAATACATTAAGCTATTGTCAAACAAGACAACACAATGGCCCCACAATATCTCTTGAATTATGATCACTACAAACTGATTACAATATAGCAATGTCTGGTGTTATGGACTGTTATCAACTTCTGAATCATGACATGAAAAAGCATGAACTGTCTCACATGGATAATGAACTCTAATTAACCCTTGCAATGCACCTTATGTCTTAATCAATCCAATTACAAGGTATATGTTTCCAATGAATAACAGTGACTGTTTTTATGTCATATGCTGGACTGTTACAGTCTGTACTATAATTCAATCAATACAAATCAGACTTTAGTGCTATTACTATTAACCGAATACAGTAATTAGGAACCTGGAATTTGATGCAATATATTGTTGACGAATGCTGATGAAGACAGCGCCAATCCTGCTCCCAAACTGCCCCCTCCGATCACTGCTATACAGTCCACTGGTACAAGCCGTACCTGTACGGACAGTACGACACCTGTATTAATTATTTGCAGGTGTCTTGGCTGCCACAAACACCATGAACAGAATCGCCTGATAATGTATAATGTCCTCCCCAAAGCATAAAATCGATCTCCAAATGATTTGAGAGATATGAGTGAAAATATAGGTCCAAACCCTGGTATGACTGAACTGAAAATGTACCAAAATGATCTCCAAATCTTCACCAAATGATTCACCAATGCAATGATGAATTCAGAACCCTTATTCAATCAGATGCAAACCCTCAATATCAATTTTTCAAGTCTGCTTTTTCGGGTCTGCTTTTTCGGACTGCTTTTTCAGATTTGTTTTTTCGGATTTGCTTTTTCGGACTGCTTTTTCGGACCTGCTTTTTTCGGACTGCTTTTTCGGACCTGCTAAAAATTGCCTCCTATAATTTCGGCCCTACTAAAAAATGCCTCCTGAAATGCTGTTTCAATCACAAACAAACCCTTACATCAAATTCTCAATGAAGTACCAATGAGATGGCTGAGTACCAACTCCAAATTTGCAACCCTTCAGTAGATATTTCACTACCTCAGTTATGCCAATCCAAGGGAGTGATTCGTTCCCAAAGATCAAATAGAATTTGCAGACCAAAGACTACAAATTGCTTCACAATGAAGAAGTAGAAGAAATCCCAAATCCAAGCATGTAGAAATGAAAGCCCAAGCCCTCTATTTATTCTTTTCCTTGAGAAGTTGCTAGAACTTCTAGAAACATCCAATTATAATGTACTTTATAATAAAATAACATTATAATAATAAAGTACATTTCTCAACTCAAAATTATAACAATGTAGGCTCATAACTGAATGTAGGCCCAACTACAACCGAATGTAGGCTCAAGACTGAACGTAGGCTCACTCTGGATGTAGGCTCCACTACAACTGCATGTAGGCCCAAACTGGATGTAGGCTCTACCGAATGTAGGCTTTGTCAGCAATATGCAATCAAATGATCAACATAATGACCCTCTCTCCAAACCATTTGCCTACGAGAGTCTATGATAGGCAAATCCGTCATGCCAAACAATGTTAGCCAAAATGGGGACATGACAATGCAGCCCTTTGTTGTGTGTTGTTTGTGGACTGAAATATATTAGGAGGTAGCCTTTCATTGTGTTAGTGTTTGAGCGGACTGGTTTATGCAGTGAGTAAATAACATCTTCAGCAGCAAGAGGATGACGTGAATATGGCTGGCACCATTCATCATTTCTGATGTACATTCTCTTCCAGCAACTGTACTCATATAAAGGTGCCTGAATTATTTGTTAAGCTTGCATGTAAGACTTAATTCATAATAATTGCTTAAATTCTATTTTTTGTAAACCATTCAGTGGTGATTTAATGACTGTTATTATTTAATCAAGTGGTAAAAATCTGAAAGGGTATCATTGAAATGCATATTTGATGTTCATTAATTTCTATACATTGAGAAAGAAATTTAGAAATGCAAACATATTTAAGATAAAAGCTAGTTTGTTATTGAGAGCCAGTTGGGCTCCTTACAGTCGTATCAGAGCACTGATCTTGCCATCCTGAAGGGTATGAAAATAAAATAATGGCAGACAAATTTATACCGGGAGGGTACTATACCCGCAGGGGTAGAAATTCACCACCTCCTGAAGGTAATGAACAAGGCCCACAGAATGAATAGGCAGGAAACAAGAACAATATCGGAAATGATATTGACAGGGAGGCCAGAGATGCCTTCAGAAATATTGCAGATGGTCAGCATCATGTTGCAACTGTATTGCAACAACTTTCAGACACTCTACAACGCATGGCATTACCAAGTGATCGTGCTAGAGACAGAGGTGCGCGGAGTGCTTCAGTCAGCTCACACAGGTCACGAGCTGATGACAGGCGAGATTATAGAGCTGACCATATTGATACTTATGACAGGCCTCATCGTCCGACTTTCTTGAGGCCAGAGCTGGATGCAGTTAGTGTGGAGTCAGAGCTAGCACCATTTGTCGATGACATGGTGGCACATTTTGCAGAATGGGATGCTCTTCCTGAGGCACTACAGAGAAATTTAAATTTTGACAAATATTTGACACAGAAACGTGAGCATTCCAGAGGCAGGCCAGCTCCTAACACGAGGCAAAGACCTAGGCAGAATGAACTCAAGCAAGCAACCAGCAAGTTGACATTAGACCACTTCGATGGAAGTGGGAAGATTACAGCTAGATCATGGGTCCACAAGCTGGATACTTATCTATCACTTCGTCCTATGTTTGAGGAGGATGCTATTTGATTTGTCGTGCTTCATTTGGATGGGGCAGCTCATGATTGGTGGTATCATGGGTTAGTGTCTCTGCATCATGATCATATTGTGCAGTACCAGGAGTTCCTAGATAAACTGATAGAGTGGTTTGATAGGAAGGATCCTAAGACTTACTTCTGAGAGTTAGCTCAGCCGAGACAAACAGGTTGCCTTGAGGCCTTCATCAGTGAGTTTTAGCACCTATCAGTTATGGTATATGACATCTCCAAGAGGAGGAGAGTCATGCTTTTCATAGAGGGTTTGTCAGAGCCGTACAGAGGGTGGGTCAAGTCTCTGGATCCACCTACTTTGCGAGATGCTATGAAGAAGGCAAGAAATCTTGAGCCTTCTGCTTCACGAGGCAAGTCTACTCCTAGTCCTACTATTCCTCCTGCAGATGAGGTACCACCACCAGTTGTTGACAGAAAGAAGTCTGCAGGTAAACTTGATGATGCCACGCAAGAGGATTTGAGGAGGCAGCTTTTCTATTGGTGCAAAGAGCCTTATGATAGAGAGCATACTTGTACTTTGAGGCCCAAGGGGAAGGCAAATCACTCTATGTGGGTTTATTCTGGTGAGAGTGAGGTTGAGTCTTCTCATCAGGCTACTGGTTTTAATACATAGGAGCAGAGAGTTACTCCAGAGATTGGCCCTGACCCCAAACTATCTCCGATTGTGTTGTCCACCTCTGTGCCACTTCCCTTTGCTTTCAGACTGAAGGGATTTGTGGAAGGACAACCCTGTGTCGCTATGTTGGACACTGGAGCCACGCACAACTTTATTCATGAGCGACTTGTTAGTTAGTGTGGGCTTCAGGTAGAGGAGTTTGCAGGGTTTAGAGTCAGGGTAGCTAATGGCTACAATTTTACCTATACAAGGCACATCCGAGATCTCTCCTTGTTTCTTGGTGATTATGAGCTAATATCTAATTTCTATGTGTTTGATTTGGGGGAGATGGATGTGGTGTTAGGGATGCAGTGGATACAGAATATTAAGGAGTTCTGCCTTAGCGTGAGCCCGATGTAGGTCAAATTTGAGTACCACGGCAGAGAGTGTGTTGTCGGGCCTTACTGAGGGGAGTCTACGCACCATGTCCTTTTGTGTTGTAGATAGTGTCGATTCACGGAGACATAAGTCCATACAAGTAGAGCCGATTACACATCATGTCTGTTAGAGTTCACCGTTTTATGGCTCAAATCAAGAGATGGGTGTTGTTCACTTGGTAATAACCCCTTATTTGACGTGGATGTCGTTATGATTTATGACAATCCGTTGTTTGAGCTTAGTGATTATCCCTTACAAGTGTTGTACGATCATGATGTTGATGACATTTGGGATCCGATTTGTAAACCTGCTCATCAGGCAGATTACACAGGAGGCTAGCCAGGCCTAGCCGAACAGTTTACAGAGGTGTACACCGTGAGGAGTGCTTATAGTTTTACTTTTGATCCTCACATTTAGGACATCTATCAGTCACACAGTTCTTAAGGGCATCCTTTTGATGACTGGTATGATGATTTGGTTAGTTCGAAGACTAGGAGTAAGTCCAGTCTGTTGGTTGAGTTACTCCGGTATGAGTTACTCTCGGTTGAGTTTCTCCCACGAGGCGATCTGGTTACAGCATCATCAATTCGGGTGTTGAGTGTAGTTTTCTAGTTGTTGATGTTGGTATTGTTGATGTTGTTGACTTCTTCACAGAAGTATGAGATTGATCGGGACATTACTCATGACAATCCTTGGGATCCAAGTGGATTGTGATGTTGCTTGTTTTTCCTGATTGCTTGAGGAGAAGCAATCTTGGGAAGGGAGGACTGTAATGTCTCCGTTTTTCAATCTCTTGAGATTAGATTGGTTTGGCGACCCTCGCAAGCTAACCAAGTGATCAGAGGGGGTCAGTTGGCGGAGCCAGTGTTTGGATTCCATTCTGGAGGTTCAGGTTACCAAGTCTGCTTTTCGTTCGAGTCAGTTTGGTCAACTTACTATTTTTAGTAAGTGGTATTTTGGGTATGGCTAGGTTTAGCAGGGTGTCTACATGGGGTGCCAGATGTTTCTGGATCGAGTTTCAGGGGATCTCCAGTTTGAGAGACTTACTATTTATAGTAAGTCTATTTTTGGCAATTGGCTATTTCTGGCAGGGCAGTTGGAGTTTGAGGTTCTGATGTCAGAAATGGGTTTGTTGCTATCAGTGGGTTTCAGTGGCTTCTTATTTTAAGTTATCGTTATTACATTAAGTTATTTTAATTTAATAACTTTACGACTTTATAACTTTAATGTTATAAAGTGATGTTGTAAGGAAGAAGCTTCTTTAATGAATAATGTAAAGTTCAAGCTTTTTCAAAAAGCTGTATATACAACTCGAAAAAGCACTTTACATTACCATTGAAGATTTGATTAAAAAACTTGGGTTGAGAGAGAATTCGTTTTTTCTTGGATTGAGCTAGGCTTTGGTCTTCTTCATGGAGAGAACGTTGAGCTTCTTCCGGTGTTGCTGAGGTTTGATATTTGGTCTTCAGTTTTGGAGAGAATATCTTTGTTCTTGCTAAATGTTTACAAGGTTGAGTAATGAAATTGCCTTTGATAATTTTCATGACCTTGCTGAAGAATTGAAGAATGGGAGAATGAGGGTTTGAGAAACTTTCTTTGAGTGATGTCAATCTCTCAAGAAGAGTGCACTTCGAAATTGGTTGTTGTTACCAATAAATGGTGTCGTGAGTTTCCAGCAGTGAAAAGTCTGCAGTTTTTGTTTATTATCTGAGCCGTACAGAATTCAACAGTGACCATACATTTTCCCTGCCTGGCTGTACACAGCCCTTTGTTGTGTGTTGTTTGTGGACTGAAATATATTGGGAGGCAGCCTTTCATTGTGTTAGTGTTTGAGCGGACTGGTTTTTGCAGTGAGTAAATAACGTCTTCAGCAGCAAGAGGATGACGTGAATATGGCTGGCACCATTCATCATTTCTGATGTACATTCTCTTCCAGCAGACATACTCATATAAAGGTGCCAGAATTATTTGTTAAGCTTGCATGTAAGACTTAATTCATAATAATTGCTTAAAGTCTGTTTTTTGTTAACCATTCAGTGGTGATTTAATGACTGTTATTATTTAATCAAGTGGTAAAAATCTGAAAGGGTATCATTGAAATGCATATTTGATGTTCATTAATTTCTATACATTTAGAAAGAAATTAGAAATGCAAACATATTTAAGATAAAAGCTAGTTTGTTATTGAGAGATAGCTGGGCTCCTTACAGTCCTGAACTAAATATAAGTAAAAGTTAGTTTCTAAAAGTTTTGCAGATCTGAAAGAAGAACTAGTTTGTACACTATGATGGAGCCCTATTTTTTACAAAATTTAGGGCCTTCATTTGAGAAATATTGTCATTGATAGATTAACAAGCATGCCATGAACATAGCGAAATTTGTACAAAGGAAGTAGTAGCATGGAATTATATTTGGGACACGAAGACTTATTTGTTAGTGTTGTATGTTTTTTCTAGAGTAACTATATGAATGGCAGAAGAAACAAATTTGGTGACCATATATATGTGCAACCTCATAGACGGCAGTGAAATGGAATGAAAAGTATATGTGGAAGAAACGAGAGTATGTGAAGCAAAAGAAACGATATATAAAAGAATATAAAAGTGCATATGAAAACACGGTTCGACTATCCTAGAGATGTCGTCAATTTGACTCACAGCCAGCAATGATAAGTTAAACAAAAACAATGATATAATTTCCATGTCAAGCAGCCGCCGTGAGTTCACCAATGCATATGTGCACAGTGGCATTAGAATATCATCACTAACAATGAAGGCCCAATAACAATAACGGCAAAGTTGTAAAAGGGCATTAGTAATAATCGATAGCATATGCTTGAGCGATAATCAAACGCGATATCGGGACTTTGGAAGATTTGGAATGGTTTAAAAATGTTATCATTAAAAAAGATTAAGTCCATCGAAAGCAGCGATCTTAATAAAATTTAATTAACAAAGATTAAGATTAGTGGTAGTGTGCGATTATATGAAAAGGTGTGATTACTTTAGAGGAGGTGAAACTTTTCATTTAAAAGGTCACGTTTTTAAAATAAAAAGGATATAAATAAGGGGATAAATTATTTTAAAAGAGAGGAGGGAGAGAAAAAGAAGCATTCATATCGACCTGTATCGACGGATAAGGAGTAGAATATATGGTTTTTTAATGTAAACTTATATATTATATTTTAATGATAAATAAAATCGTTTTTCTTTTTGTTTATTTAAATGCAAAGAGATTACAATTATAGTTTGGATTCGTCCTTTGTGATTAATAAGATTATTATTGAATTATTTCGATAAAGCTTATGCATTGGATTTTTCCTGCATTCCTTGTTCAACAATCAGAATAGTGTGAAATATAAATGTGTTTCCTTATCTCTGTCTAATCGGACTTTCAGCCGGAGAAATTAAATTCCTTTTGGACTAATGGAGAATTGCATATAAGATTTGTCTTTTGCAGAGCACAGGGGTAATTGATGATATTTAATTAAATATTGTCTCATAGAGTTGTACGTAATAATCCTTGTTTTATTTGACTCTGTTGCCCGGATGAGCAGAGGCACTAGTCTTTTAAAATTGTTGAAATATAATTATTGATTTTATAATTGAAGCCAAAAGTCTATATATCTTCCTTCTTGCAAGCATCAACTCCATTATTGAAAAACCTTACATAAACATACAACCATTTCAAGCAATCACATAACTTTATATTGATTGAGTTTGAGGATTGTGCCAACCGAAGAACTCACCAAGTCTAAATTCGCTATATAAAAGCTTTGAGCAAGGTGATCGAGTTTGAAGTGAAGGGTTACCCGCCTAGGTGTAGCGAAGCTTGAAGTGTAGGGGAATCAAGGTCATTCTCGTTCGTTAGCTAGAATTGATTGAGGAGTCCTACTAGAGAATTGGCAAAGCTCTTGGATTTCCAATCTGTGGTTTTGGGAACCAACAAATTGCTGACCCTGCTAGGGAGAGTTGCTCTTAATATATATTGTGAAGTTACCCAGAATTTCAGATTTTGCAAATCAGAATCAGAAAACAGTTGTATTAATTTGTTTGGAAGCATTCTTTGTTGGAAGTAAGAACCCGTGAGATAAAGCAAATAACATTTTCCTCTATGGAGGTGGCGACTCTATTCTACAAAATTTCAGTTGGTAACTTTGTTGAGGGAGAAGACTCAGAATGAGATGGTGGATAGTTTTTTCAAATGCATCGATCATTTCAAAGAAAGCCTTTTATTCCAAATGGCATTGGGCCATTGGATTCAGCAATTTTGATTATGAACCTAGCAAGTTATCCCCAAAAATTTCACAACTTGTACCAAAGTTCCATGGAGAATGGGATGAATCAGCACTTCGGCATTTGGATGAGTTTTATACATTTGTAGAGGATTATGAAATTTGTTCAAAGGATTAGGTGATGAAACTGTTTGTCAAGACATTAAAGGACAATGCGAGACAAGTGTATGAATCATTACCCACACAATGTATCTCATCTTGGAAAGAATTTGAGCAATGGTTCTTATATGAGTTTCATGATGCAAGTGAGGAAAATAACATGTGTTATGAACGGTATGAAAACCAGAATTGCAACATGGAAGAGGATCTTAACATGTCTCCTCTTGATGCCTTTTTCAATCTGGAAAGATACGAAGGTGAATCCGCAGCACATTTGTTCATAAGGATGGTGAATATTTTTCAGAAAAAGCCTTCAAACATCATGCCTCCACACAAGGAATTCATAAGGAAATTTCGTGAGTTGGGAATCTCACCAGACAACCCTGACTTGAAGTTTCTCTTTCAAATATTAGAAGATAATGAAGATAGAGAGGAGGCTTATGATCAAATTGAACAAAGCCTTGTGCTCGATGGCAATCTTAGAGATGACGAAGAAGATCCAAATTACATATCTCCTTTGAATGCATTTTTTAACTTGGAAAAACAAGAAGAAGAATCCGCAGTACAATTCTTCATAGGGATGTTTAATGCCTATCAAGAAATACCTACGGGATGCAGACCTCTGTCCTCTGAGCTTTCAGCAGAATGCGAGAACTAGGTCTCTTACATGATCATCAATTCCTAATTTTTCTCAAACATATAGATGGTGAACTGATTGCACAGGAGAATGAATGCAGGACTGAAATAACATATGGTCAAGTGAGGTTTCAAATTTGAATGGAGAAGACTTTTTTGGACAGTCTGAGGAAAGAGTTTTCTATGATGATACTTGTGTGATATCAAATATCAGTGAATGTGAAAATTGGGAAGAGGATCCTCTCAGCGTGTAAGAAATTTCAGCCTTATTAGACATAGAATATCATAAACATGTTGAGAAAAATGGACCAAGTTTTTTCTCAATATACCGGGATAAACACGTTAATGGATCTGCGCATATTCAAGAGGTACTAGATGAAGGAGATGATAATTCCCAGGAATCAAATTGGCGAGATGAAATAGAACTGCATACGGTGTATGAACAGGAGGAAGTTTCAAGAGATAATGTCCATGAAGATATTAGTCTTGTTGATGAAACACTTGATGATCCAAATGAAAGCTCTCATGAAAGCATGCCTGAATTCTCTATATTCCTGAATCCGTTGTTTGAAGAGGATCCTTTATGCAATGGAATCCATCAACATCATAATGAAGATAGCAGTCCTAATTTTGAAGTTGATAAAACTCGTAATATGCATTTAGAAGGTGAGATATTTTTCAGTTCATCCTGTAAGCAGAAATTTAAACAAACATCTGAAAATGAGATGAAAACAGCCAAGCACGATGAGGAAGATAGACTAAAGGATAGTCCTCAAGATTGCCCAGACATCTCACTTGACCATATCCCTAATATATGTGAAGTGTCTCTTAGAGATGAACCATCTTTTAAACCATTATATGAACCGGTGTTGCACAATAGGTCTGAAGAAAAGATTGGATTAGACAAACATAATCTGCATTCTGAATATGGAGACAGAGAAAATTGTGTACAAGAGGATGATACATCTAATTTAGCAAGGTTACAAGTGTTACATGCTCAAAATTGGGTGTTTGATAGAGGAAGGGGCATATGGTTCTCAGAAGGATGACATGTTTGGTGAAGATGTGCATTTTGATCAAAGTATAGAAAGAGATTTTAAAGACAATGTGAACATGTAGGAGGAAGGAGAAAATGCATTCCAAGATGACTTCAAAATCATTTCAAACCCCTTATGCAGCAAAGTGTTAGAGGCTCCTGACAGAATATACACACATGACACTCCTATATTCTCAAATCCACAGGTTGAAGAAGATGGGACATTTTCAGAACATAAAGATATGACATCACAAGATGAGTCACAAAGTAAAAAGGGTGAGAA
The DNA here is from genome assembly GCA_027943335.1 of Chamaecyparis obtusa. Classification (NCBI taxonomy): domain Eukaryota; kingdom Viridiplantae; phylum Streptophyta; class Pinopsida; order Cupressales; family Cupressaceae; genus Chamaecyparis; species Chamaecyparis obtusa. The sequence goes on from BSBK01002952.1 coordinate 1,030,457, forward strand.
GAAATTTATAAATAACACTAATGTTAATTGCACAAAATTTTCAAAAGAAAAGGGGGATCACAAAGTAGTGAGGTTTTTGAGTAAGTATGAGGTGCTGCTAAAATGTCATTATGAGGTTTTCAAATCACCACAAGTGAGGTTGATGAAAAGCTCTGGAGCAATATGTAAAGGGAACTATAAATAACTATTTTCAAATCAATTTCAAAGCAGATCACGAGGTAAAAAGTATCATGATAGTAAGATGAAAAGCAATGTGTCAAGAAGTGCAAATGGTGATTCAAGTGAGGATAATGTTTCGAGGAGGTTTGCACTATTATGTGATCAAAACAAAGTTTTTGATAGAGGGAAGAAACAAGCTTCCCTTTTTTGGGTGCCTAAGACCACCCAATTTTACTTTACATCAGATTAGACATGGATACATGGTCTACTTCACCCAGAGAAAGTTGGGATACTCATTATGCCCACAAGGAGCATATGTCCCCAACAAGAGCCACTGATGGAGCCCTATTTTTTACAAAATTTAGGGCCTCCATTTGAGAAATATTGTCATTGATAGATTAACAAGCATGCCATGAACATAGCGAAATTTGTACAAAGGAAGTAGTAGCATGGAATTATATTTGGGACACGAAGACTTATTTGTTGGTGCCGTATGTTTTCTCTAGAGTTACTATATGAATGGCAGAAGAAACAATTTTGGTGACCATATATATGTGCAACCTCATAGACGGCGGTCAAATGGAATGAAAAGTATATGTGGAAGAAACGAGATTATGTGAAGCAGAAAAAACGATATATAAAAGAATATAAAGTGCATATCAAAACACGGTTTGAATCTCCTAGAGATGCCGTCAATTTGACTCACAACTAGCAATGATAAGTTAAACAAAAACAATGATATAGTTTCCATGTCAAGCAGCCGCCGGGAGTTCACCAATGCATATGTGCACAGTGGCATTAGAATATCATTGCTAAAAGTGAAGGCCCAATAACAATAACAACAAAGTTGTAAAAGGGCATTAGTAATAATCGATAGCATATGCTTGAGCGATAATCAAACACGATATCGGGACTTTGGAAGATCTGGAATGGTATAATAATGTTATCATTAAAGATGATTAAGTCCATCGAAAGAAGCGATCTTAATAAAATTTAATTAGCAAAGATTAAGATTAGTTGATTAATAAAATTTAATTTGATTAAGAAATCTATATATATCTTCCTTCTTGCAAGCATCAACTCCATTATTGAAAAACCTTACATAAACATACAACCATTTCAAGCAATCACATAACTTTACTTTGATCGAGTTGAGGATTTTGCCAACCGAAGAACTCACCAAGTCTAAATTCACTATATAAAAGCTTTGAGCAAGGTGATCAAGTTCGAAGTGAAGGTTTACCCGCCGAGGTGTAGCGAAGCCTGAAGTGCAGGGGAATCAAGGTCATTCACATTCATTGGCGAGAATTGATTGAGGAGTCCTATTGGAGAATTGGCAAAGCTCGTGGATTTCCAATCTGTGGTTTTGGGAACCAACACACTAGTTGATATTGATGTTCTTAAGAAACAAATTCAGGATTTTGAAAACAGTCGGATAGACTATGAAGGAGAATTGGTTTGCGCTCTGAAAAAAATTAAGTGTCTTAGAAAGGACATTTATAAGCTAGCCAAACAAATTGATTCAAGTGTTGAAAAACATGCTTTTCAGATGGAGAATGCAGTAAAATCAGTTGTCTAGATAAGGGCTAAGTTAAGAGAAAAAGAACAAAAGTGTCAACAACTTTATAATGAAGCTGGTTGGTTAAAGAACAAGCTTAAAAAGATTGACACAGTTCTTGCATCAAAGTTTTTGCAAGCACAATTAAAAAACTAAGAAATAATCTCATTCTTTCTTAATATCAAATAGGTGGACGGGATCATGTTTCTTCAAGGCAGAAATATGGGAATCTAGCACTTCCCAAATTAATGTAGCAGAGGCTTTTCTGGTTGCAAGGGAATCACATCCTTCCTCCCTTGTGCAAACCAATATAATTTTGTTTTGGAAGGAACTTGCTTCAATAAACATTTCTTATCTTTTCAGATTATTGAGATATCTATTTTGTGGAGGCAATCTCTCATTTTTTCCTCGTGGTTAATTTTTGTATTCTCAGTATTCTCATATATATAACTATATCTTGGTTTGTTCAAGAGTTTAATAATTAATATCAAAGTCTCTAATAGAAAATTTGAACATGTTATCAAATCAGTTTGATACTTTGGTTAATTATTAAAATCTGAATAAGCAGATATATTTATTAAAATGATGACATTGCAAGGTTTGTATCTTAAGAGAATGAGATTTGTCTTTAAAACTCAGTCTTGTGGTTATCGGGGTGTACTTTGTGGTTATCAGCATTTAAAGGCATTTTGTAATTATTATTTTTGCTTAGTCTCAAAGCTCGAAGAGCTAACACCCGAGCTAGGGCACAGTTTTGGATCATAGTGACAGTTATCAATGAGGTTTTGATAGCAGCAAAGGCACGTATACTGTGGTAGTTGCAAAGTTGTTGATTGAGAAAGAATTATGAAATGGTGTGAAGAAAGATTTGAAGCAGAGTATGGAGGATCTTGAAGGAGGCTTCAGATAGATCTTTGCCAGGTGTTCCCTTTCATGATTTTACAGCAAATCTTTCTTTAGTTTGTCAAGTTCTTGAGAGTTTGTTTATTCATTGTGTTAAGTCTATCCATGTTAGTTATCTATGTCTTAATGTTGTAGTTTTCTATGGCAACCTTGTTGTTTACACTTAAACCTAGCTGTATTTTGTTGATCTCTTGTCAAATATTTGTATATGGGTTACGTGTTAAAGTTATACTACATATTTGTTTTCTATTAAAATAGAAAGTATGTTTCTTAATGTCTTTGTAAATCTTGGATAGGTATTTTCCGATAACATTTGATACTAGGGTTTGTATTGTCTTTGTTCCTTACGCGTCTGAGATATCATTGTTATTTAGGATTTCTTTCTTTTCAAAGTTAAACAACCCTTTCATTAACTCCTACGTTGCCGGTCCGGATTTTGTTTCAGATGCGGGTTTGAGATTCGCGTTCAAAATTTTTATGGGGTGAGTTCAAATTCGTTTTGGGTTCGTCCGTACAAAAACATATGTTTGATATATATATGTGTGTGTGTGTGTGTGTGTGTATGATATGTATATGTATATATATGCAGCAGCAAATAAGTTCATACACCACTATGCCAATAGTAAAGCAACATAGCAAAATACACCACCATATATATTTATCTTGGCCTTTTTAGTGGTCTATTTTAGAGTTGGAGGGTTGGATTGACTAAAATAGACAAATAAAAATTAAAAAGTCAAGAAAGTCCATTTTTTGGCAAAATTCGAACTCGGTCCTGCCACTGATTTGCAAATTCACCATAAAAATGGAAAAATTAATGTCGGGTTTGTTTGACAGAATTTGGGCAGACTTTTGCAAGAACATGATAAGGACCAGACTTTTGCAAAGGCCCGGAACAGACTTTGGGGTTGCCAGAGAAGAATTGGGTAACATAGATTAACTCTGTTAAACCCTATTTGGAAATATGGTTATTATTCATTGTTCAAACTCTTGCGATTAGGGGTTTTGATCTTACCTGAGTCTGACATGTTCTTGACACTTTGGTTATACTTTGATCATTGTAAAGATTAGTATGGGGTTTTATGTTAAGGTTAATACATGGTGTATTTTGTTGTGTTATCTTTGGTGTCGGGTGTATGATTGATTAGTTTGTTAAAGTTTTTTTGTTAGCTTCTTTTTGTGATTAGGAGTCTGATCTGTCGTTTTGGTTACTCAGTTTTTGATATGAGTAAAACTTGCTTAACAAAGATACTTTGAGACAAACTTACACATTTCATGAATGACTATTTGGTGAACAAGACAATCAGTTTTTGAATCAGATACATATGCTAAGACAGTTTGAATAACTTGTAAATCAGTTCTACATGGCACTTGTATTTCAATTGGACAGTGAGGAATATTATATAAACATTTCAGTGGGGATATTATCAATGTACAGAGAAAGGTTTTGGTTATTCAAGAAACATTCATTGTTCATTGTGCACATTAGTTTTCAAGATCAGCAATATCTGGTTGAGAATATTGTAGTCCTAATTTAGTATGATACACTATTTGGTACATAGTAACACATGTACCCAAGAATGTATTGTATTGGATTATGATTACCATTTCTCTCAGATATCCTAAATATGCAAAAAAATCAGAGATTGTAAAGAGCAAAAAAAGCTAGTGAGGCATTGGAAAAACTATTAGTGAGATAGCATTGTCAGTGAGACATTTGTCCAGCCAGTGAGGCATTGTAAAATGATATTTTCACATAAGCCAATGAGGCAATTCAAGTGGCTTTATTCCCCATAGGGTTTCCACTCAGGATAAAACCTGTGTTATATTCTGTGTATGTCTTATCTGTCTTGTTATCCTTATTGTTTCCATTGCACTATATCTCAAGCATTGTTTATGTAAAAGTTAATTTTTGAATTGTTATGTCACTGATTCACTCCTCCCCCCCCTCTCAGTGATATTGTACTCCAACAGAGAAGGTAGAATACTCAGTATTATATCCTGCATGTTGAAATGGTCACAAAACTCACGTCAACAGCATGCAGGGTATACCTGTAATGTTCATCAGTACAATAAATTTCATTCCTACATGGAAATCTCAAAAATCTTTCATGAATTGCCTATGTATAACTGACAGGCTTTTAGTCTTTGAGCACTCCGTGCACAAGCTTTAAGCAACTGTGCGAGGAGCTAAATTGTGACTAAGCCCAGCATTTTGATGAACAGATTCTGTTGCCAGTAAGGAGAAGTAATGGAAAGATGATGTTTGCTTGAATGGTTGAATGGTTTTCTCGCACGAGCTTAATTGACTTTTGAAAGCCAGTTCACCAAAGCTTCTTTAGAACTGATGAAGGGTTTTGATTTATTATGTTTTCTGAGCCAACGACCAGTGAAATAGATATTCTTATGATAAACATGGTCTTAAAGTTTTCCACTGAAATCAAAGAAGTTATCTTGACTAATTTGAAGGTTGATTCATCAGAGGGATTCGGGATGCCTATAAGATGTAAAATAAATTGAAGTCTTCCTAATGAATAAATGCATTTATCAAAATATGAAATGCAGTGGGTGTCAATCTTGGATATTGTGTATTCATTCCATTGAGAATCTATACTACAGGTAACAAATCAAGTACTGTGTTTTTCCTCTAATGTAGCAAAACTCTGCATGTTGAAAACTTCTGGTATTGAATTATTTTAGTTTAGAAACACTCATTAGATACTATGATTTTCCTTTAGAAACACTTCATGTTGAAAACTTCTGGTATTGAATTATTTTAGTTTAGAAACACTCATTAGATACTATGATTTTCCTTTTCAAATTCTTCAATCTTTATTGACAAATGGAGTTATGTCTACAATAAACAGGTATTTTCTACGTCTGACTGTGTGATTGTGTATCTGTCATACAAGGGGTGGTGTCAACGGTCATGGGAAAAAGCAATGGACAAACCATTATCTGTGCAAAGGTTTGGAGGTGGGCAAACAAGCTTCAAGTTATGTTTCTTTGCAATCTTATCAAGCTGCATTCGTACATATTTATTTGAAGCAACACCTCCAGATAAAACCTGTTCAATGAAAGCATCAGTTAGAATGCATTGCTCAATGATATAAGTATCTACAGCAGGAATGTTTCTCAAAAATATTGTATAATCATAACATTCATAAACCATACCAAACTTTTAATAGATGGTTCCATCTTCTGGGCCCATTCAACTGCTCGCTCACATTTTTGTTCCAAGTGTAAAACAGCAACTCTCTTAACATAGCAATCAGGAATGCTTAATTAGATAAAATTATCCTCTCATCATCTTACTTAGGCATCTAATATAATCAGTATCAGTATGATAAATATGACCTTTTCAAAAAAAATGCTAGGAAGTGTATCATCCTTTTTGCAAATTTCAATTCCAATGCATGGATTATAGAGTGTTAACTATGTGTTTTCTAATATAGATTAGTCCTAAAGTTTATGAACAGTGTTTAAAGCAAAACTTGTACCTGGAAAGAAGCAGCAATATTTGCCCGTAGTTTTCGGTCCTCACTGCTAGCAGAAATAATAGGAACACTGGTTGCATCACTAGATGAGAAATAATCAACCCACAATGAGATTCTCTCTTTGATTTGACAAAATGTTTTCCAGAAACTCATGTTTGACACATGCCACAGGGATAACACCATACATAACAAATAACTAAAATCTTGTTACTTTCCATCATGTGAAAGATAATCATGTAATCTACAAACAAAACATAATTATTTGCATATTGGTTAACATGTTCTTTAATTTATATTAATCACTGCTTCAATGATTACCATTGCTCCTTGCAATTAATCGTCTTTCATTATTTGTCGACCTTTGTTTGATCACTGTCATTCATTGCACAGGTTCCCAGTTAGTCATTGCTATCTAATTTACAGTTTGTAATTAAAGATCTGCACATAGCATCATTCTTTAGTCTCTAATCGTTCATATCGACCCTTCTCATGCACTGATAACATCTTGATTTGATCGATCAGCTTAATATGATAGTCTCTGTTTTTACATAACTTCAAGCCACTGTTTATAGATGTAAAGCTGATTGTATTGACTATTGGCATGTAGTATTTCCGATGAGGATATGATTGCATTCATTGTTTGCCCGCTGGGGTAAACTTAGTATTGCATAGACATAGTACAGGAAATATAATGAACACAGAATATATCATAGAATAATAAATACTTTCATTAATCATTCCAGACTGGCAAGTACATTTACATCGTGATGATCATACAATAATATCTCTATATCTCCCGTGTCCAACCTCCGAGAGGGTATATAAAGTACCCGAAGGGCCACGACCGAAGCGTCGTGACATAACTGTCTAACCTCTCGGTCACTAACAACCGAGAGTAACATAATACTTTACTAACATAATAACCCGTACATACAATTATCCCGACAACATCATCCCCCCCAAAAAACAAAGTCATCTCCGGCGACTCACAACAAAAAGGAAGATGAAATACACTACATAGAATAAGAAAATCACTGAGAAGGAGCGAAGGGGCGTCCCTGAAAAAGCTGAAGTGCTGCCCTCCCCATCAATGCTGCGTCGTAGTTCTTTTATTACATCACATTCCTCCCGTGCCTACACCAAACTTGTCTCCAAAACATACTTTTCAGCTATAGCCTCTGCTAACTCTTGTTCAAACAACACTGTCTTCTGAGCCAATCTAACCTCGATAGGCACCTGTACCGCCTTCACTCCTGGGTACGCTGAGGTAAGTGTTGCTCTACTGCCTCCAACCGGGTGGTCAGCTCTTCCCGAGCTCTCTATGCATCCACCAAGACAACCTCACGTCCAGCCAACACCTACTCCTCTGAGTGCCTCACAGCGTAGTACCCCTCTCGAAAGGCTTGCTCCAGTGCTCTCTTCACCTCTGACATGCAAACACTCCATGCTTGCAGCAGCTTCAAGTCTCATCAATTGGTCACACTCTCCAAGGGCTGATAACTGAACCGACTGGGGGTCTAGGGGGCAACGCCCCCAACGGGGTCGTGGGGAGCGCCCCCGCGGGGTCCTGGGGCAAAGCCCCAGGCGCGCTCCCAAAAGTCCATGGAACACACCATTTTTGTAATTTTCTTCCGATCCCATACTCTTTTCTAGAAACTGCTTGTGTTTTCCTTACTGCCTGCTTATGCCCTTCCCTTCGGTACCATACATTATTCATTTTGAACTGTCTTGATTTGTCATCATTTTTTTTTATTTTTTTTTTAACTTCTCCTTGCTCTGCTGCCAGTCCTTCCTTGTTCTTATTTATTTTCCCTTTTCTCTGTCGTATGGCGATGTTGCTACTGCTGAACAATCTCTTCTAACTGTACGATTGCTGATGCTGGACGAAATGCTGCTCACGATCCCTAGGGTACGGTTTATCCTCTGACCGTATGGAAATGTGTCCGTACTGGGAGCAGCGTATGTTGTATTTCAAATCCCTCCAAAGACTTACTTGCCATACGACTCCGTACAGTGCCTTCTCACTCCCTCCGCCATACGGACATATCTGCAATAATTGCCGTACGGACATGAGTGTACATTGCAATTTCAACTCGACCTGCTAGTGCCATACGGCCCTTGATTCCGTATGGGCTTAATTGTCGTACGGTGTGCTTAACTTGCAATGTCGTGCCTTGCCGTACTGTACGGTGTGACTACCATGCGATAGTTTAAAACTCAAGCTTTGTTTGATAGCCGTACGATACCTTCTGATGCCATACGGTGGTTTTGACTTGCACTTTTCAGTTGCCGTACAGTGTCGTACGGTGGTTAATAATGTCGTGTGGTGTACGGTGTCATACAGTTCCGTACAATGACAATTGCTTTTTTTTTCTTTTCAATTTTTTTTTTTCCCTTTTTTTTTCTTTTTTTTTATATATATATATTTTTCATTTTTTCTTTTCCACCGTACGGTCATGCATAGCCGTATGGGTATTTTTCAATTTCTTGTTCGGAGGCTTCTCTGGTCGCCCGTACAGGCTGCTCTTGGGTCGCCTGCTTGACAGCTCGAGTCCTTTTCCATCCTCTCGATTGCTCTGTCCTTCCTCTCGGGTCCATCTTCTCCGAGTAAAGTTTCAATTTGGTCCCATTGTTGCCGTCATGTATCCGTTCATCGAGAGTCCACAAAGTGTGCAGTCGTTCCCTCTCCCTGTCGCTGAGTCTATTTTCAACGGCGATCCAAAAACTTAGAACCATAAATTCTACAGGGACCACGGTCTCTTGCCTGTACATAAGGAGAATCAAGAGTTTGAAGGCTACAGTCTTCCACATAGGATTCCAGTCGTCTCCCGTGGCGATAATTTTCGGATTTCTCTCATCCCCGACGTTTATTTTTTTCAACTTTTCTTCTTTGTACTAGATGGGTTCCTCCTTCCGAAACTCATGTGCTGGGCTCTCTTTCATCCGGACTTCTTCTCGGTATGTTGTATATTCCAGAGGGAACTCACTCTGGGCTTCCTCAATCTTCAGTATGTTGCAGGACGGTGGAAATAATTCGTAATCGCCAATCTGCCAGTGGAATAGACCATCCATCGAATCTATATCATCCTCCACTTTCAATATCCCTTCGGCATTGGGCTCCATGGTTTCTTCCCCTCCGTCTATTCCATCGTCTGATTCCGAATCGGAGGAGGATGCCATTTCTTCTCCGACCCTCTGCGTTGTGAGGTCTATTACAAACTTCCTTCCCCCTTTCTCAAGTGACAGGATGTTCTTTTTCCAATTATGGTTGGCTCTGGCAGTCACCAACCACCCCCTCCCTAGGATGGCATCATACCCCTTCTGCTTCAGGGGAATTACTACGAAGTCGAGGATGAATGGTTGGGTCCCGATGGTTACCTGTTGTGCCATCAGAGTTCCAAGGGGCTTGATGCCGTGCTGGTCGGCTCCAAGTAGGTTGAAGGTCGGCGGCCATAGTGTTGGCTTCTCGAGGCTTTTCCAAGTTTCCTCTGATAGAACGTTCACCCTGGATCCACCGTCTACGATCGTGTTTGTGAGGATGGTACCCAAGATACCCATCTCCACCACTGCGGGGTTCCGTCCATTATTTATTGATAACATCATGGGGTCGGCTACAGAGCCGCCGGGAACCTCCATCCGTTCAACCGTGCTTGCTAGAATGTTTTGGCCTAGGAATAGGGCCGTTTTCAAGTGCGGCATAGTTTCGAGTAGGTCCTTGACCTTTACAGGTACCTCCATTTGCATCATCTGCCTTAAAATATTTTGTTCGGCCATTGCTCGGGTAGAAGTGCCGGTGTTTGTGGAGTCCCTTCAGTCCTCCATACCCTTCGCGATCTCGACCTTCGCCTCGAGCATCCTTTGTTTTTCCGTCGGAGGGTGAGGATATGTGGCCTTCTTCGTTTGCCCGCGTGTGATTGTCAAGATCCTCTCAGTGCCTCCTCGTTCCATGTCCAGGATGTTGCAGCCGGGCTTTGGACAGTTAGCATCCTCGTGGTCCCCCGGTTCGCACCACCGACACAGTTTTAGTGGAGCGATAGCCTCGTTGTGACAGTCATGAGCATAATGTCCCCATTGGTTACAGCTTCTGCACTGTATCATGGGCCTCCCCTTCGCGTCATACTGGACCCGCGGCTTGTTCTCATCATTGCCTCGGCCTCCCCGTTGGTTATTTCTGTCCCGCCGGATGATGCAACATTTTGACCGCCGGTCCCGGACGTGGAGGGTTGCTCTTGGGTGAAGAGCACTTGTTGATTTCTCGCCCTCAGGTTGTAGGGACATGCTTTGGTGGAATGTCCCGCAATCTGGCAGATGTCGCAAAAGGCTTTCTTGGGACAAGAACCTTTCGTGTGGCCTGCTTCTTTGCAGTCTGTGCACCACATGATGTCTTCCTCTGCTTTACTCAAGCCTCCCTTGGTGGCCTTCAGTTCTTTCATCATCCTCACCAGATCTTTTTGTAGGGCCGACACTTTCTTACTCGATTCGCCCTCGCTGCTTTCTGCCTCCGATTCATCATCCAAAGACTTAGTCTTTCTGGAGGTCTTACATTCGCTCTCCAAATCCATTGCACGGTTGTACACGTTGTTGTACGATGTGGGCGGGACAATTTTCATTTTCCTCCGAAGGGAAGTTTTTAGTCCCTCCACGAACCACCTTTTCTTGAGTTCGTCCACCGGGGCTGACTCCATTTTCCCGATGAGTTCCTTTAGTCGCCGCCCGTAGGCACGAACAGACTCGGTCTTCGTCTGCTTTGTATTGTAAATCTCTGCCAGAATCTCATTGTCGTCCCTTAACAACTGAAATTCCGTCTGGAAGGCCTTTTTCACATCATTCCATGTCGTCAGACCTGATTTGTCTACATCTGAGTACCAATCGATGGCTCCTTCCCTCAATGTTGCAGGGAATTGTCGAATCCATTCATCCTGGTCTGTGACTCCATTGGCAGCCCATATAGTCTCACAGGTCCAGCAATGCCGCACAGGATCCTCCTTCGTTTGGCCTGTGAACTTGGGTAGTTTCTGCTTACTCGCAGCCATGGTAGGTGGTTGCCTCTGCAGGGGATTCGATACTCCGACCCTACCTCCTCCTTGAGTATTGTGTGTAGTTTTCACCGGTGGCACTTGCCCTTGCGGAAGTTGTGTGATTGGTGGGACTGTACTGTGTGGAGTCCTTGGTTCCAACGGAGGGTTCGCTTGTGCGTTCGCAACGCCTTCGGCTGTACTGTCACTAGCACCTTCAGCAATACCGTCGCCTTCGACCGTACAGTTTCCTCTGTGGTCTCAGTCCTCCGCACGTGGTGTACGGGTCAAATCTTCAAACCGGTCTCGCTCTTCTTGAAGTAAAACTTTTCTCAATCGTGCTTCCTTGAGTAGTTCCTCCCTACTCCACACTCTCCGATGCTCCGGCGAAGTGAACTCTTCCCCGTCGGCCTCTGCACCTTCCGTACCACTTCCGAGGTTCCCTTCGGGCAATCCTCCGGCAAGCTGGTCCTTGGCAAGTTGCCTCAGCCTATACCGATGTTCATGTTGCTGCGCGGAGATCAAAGCCTTCTGTGCGGCCTCGCCTTCGTCATCTCGTGCCTTTTTATTTCTATCTTTATTTAAAACATTGGGCATAAATCCTTTCCTCACTTCTCTTCCCGAGTACGTCTATGCAACGGCACCAGATGTTTGCCCGCTGGGATAAACTTAGTATTGCACAGACATAGTACAGGAAATATAATGAACATAGAATATATCATAGAATAATAAATACTTTCATTAATCATTCCAGACTGGCAAGTACATTTACATCGTGATGATCATACAATAATATCTCCATGTCTCCCATGTCCAACCTCCGAGAGGGTATATAAAGTACCCGAAGGGCCACGACCGAAGCGTCATGACGTAACTGTCTAACCTCTTGGTCACTAACGACCGAGAGTAACATAATACTTTACTAACATAATAACCCGTACATACAATTATCCCGACAGCATTCATCATTTAGTCACACTATAATGACATGCAATGATTTTGAGAATATTGATGCCACGTCAAAAGCTTTCTTTAGATATTGGTTGCAGTCATTGAGTTGATGCCATAAGTAATCTAGCTATCGATATTACTAAATATCGATTCCTTAGGAGTTAGTTAGGGAATTGCCCGACACTATCCCTCTTAGTTGTTCTGAATAAGCTATCACTGGAACTTAGATTCTATATTTCCATACTTATCGTGGACCAATTTTATGTGCTGTTGTAATCTCTTCAAACCATGATCCCATAATTTTGACTTAGCGGCAGCTACCAAAGCACAAAATTCTATTTCTAGCAATGTTTCGTTTATCGCCACTTTAACAACAATTTCATAGTTGATTACAATAATATTGAATCTCTGCACATTATGTCTTGATGCTAATCTTAAACAATGGGCACCATACATTTTAGCAACAGTTTACAATTCGCTAAGTAGTGACAATTGGACTCTTTTAAAAAATAGTTTTCTCTAAGAGATGTGGACATCACATCCTCAGAAGGGAACATTACAAAAACTATTAAAAAGATATCGTAATTTTTTGATAATTTTAACATTACATTCAATTGCCTTACAGCCATTGACTATCCCATAAAAAAACTAACCTACCTATGATAAGTAACAAGTAATTGCTGATGTTGTCTTCGAAGCTTTCTGAACCCAATGATTCTGGGACTCTCCTTGAGAAGAATATAGATGAAGGCATTGAAATAGAAATAGTAAACAATGTTGAAGAAACAGGGACCCCTTTAGCAGATCGAAGACTTTGTTGTGGATAGTAGTAGGATGTGGGTTCCCCTATAAATTCTGATTTGTGTTCCCCTCAGATTGTGGTGTCCACTTTCAACAATCTAGTGAAGGAAATGGAGAAAGCGGGCTAAATATTTTGGCTGATTGTAATGAGAATGTCCTTAAAAGGAATGAGATCCCAATCTCACTATAGAAGGTCTCTTCTGGGCAGGTGGTTGATCTAGGTAAAGAGAATCTAAGCCAGGAGGAAATAAAAGTGGATAAAGAGCCACCTTTCATCCAAGTGGAAAGGAAGAAGGGGAGTAAAAAACCTCTGCAACTGGGGTTACCACCAGAAATAGAACAAGGGTGGACAATGGGGTCACCAAAAGTTCCGGTCAAAAACGGTCCAAATGGCATAGCGAGCAAGAAAGCTTTCAGAACATTGCAGACAGGGTTCAAAAACTATCCCCAAGATTTTCTTGAACAAAACTTCATTAAAGCAATGAAGGTAATGTCTTGGAACATCAGACGGCTAAATGGCTCTCACAAGCATGATATTTTATCTAATTTTATTAGGGATCATAAGCCTAATATTATGGCTATTCAAGAAACCAAGATGCAAAGAGATAGAGTTTCGAAAATGAAAATTTTCAAGAATTGTGGGGTTCATTGTAATAGCTCAGAAGGAGCCTCTGGTGGTTGTGCTATTTTTTGGAATCAAAATTTCATCATTGGTGTTAATCTTTGGGAAGATGCCAATCACATTATGAGATTCAAACATATTAGGGATGACTTTTGTTGGATCTTATCTAATATCTATGCACCCAATAACAAGGCTGGTAGGAGAAAATTTTGGAAGAACACGTCTGACTTCAAATCTCAGTTCCAAGATGATAACTAGATCATAATAGGGGATGTCAATACCCCTTTGCTAGAGGTGGAGAAGTTTGGAGGGTCTCAAATTCAAGCTGACAACAAGCAAGATCTAATGGATTTTATAAACAATCAAGGTCTTTAAAATCTAGACTTAAAGGGAGCCTCTTACACTTGGACTAATAGACGTGCTAGCAAGGATCTTATCTAGGTGAGATTGGACAAGGCTCTTATATGAAGCGATTGGTTTTTTCACTATTTTTGTTCGTTAAACGCTTGATCAAGAATTGGATCCAATCACATCCCTCTTTATTTCCAAGCAAAGCTTATTTCTAGGAAGAAAAATCCTCTGTTTCAATTTGAGAGAATGTGGATTCAGCACCCTCAAGTACTTTCAAGAATAAAAGAATGGTGGAGTATTGAGGTGGATGGTATTGCTATGTTTCAGGTGGCCAAAAATCTAGGAATGGTTAAAGCCAACATCAAGAAGTGGACTAGAGAAACTTTTGGTAATATCTTCTCGTCCAAGGCTAATATCCAATTGGAGCTGAAGGATATCCAAGAAAAAATTCTAAGGGAGGGATATGTAGCTGACTATTTGTCTAAGGAAAATGAGATTCTTATTCAATATCATGACATCATTTCCAAGGACGAGGATTTTTGGAAATAGAGATCGAAGTCTACTTGGTTGGCCTCCGAAGATAGGAATACCTAGTTCTTTCACGTGTCTACTCTAAAACACAGGGTTGTTAACCGTATATTTCATAATCAAAGTAATGGGTCAAGAATAGAGAAGAGGATATCCAAGAGAAGGCAATACGCTTCTCCAAGCTTTTATCCGTTGTGGATATTTTAGATGGAAATTGCCAAAAAGAGCTTATTGATGCTATCCCTGATTTGGCTAGTGAAGAATGTAATAAAAGTCTGGTTGCTATCCCTTCTTTGGATGAAATTAAAAAGGTTGTTTTCTCTTTTGAGGGGAATAAAGCACCAGGGCCTAATGGTTTCCTGATGTTTTTCTTCTAGATCTTTTGGGAGATTGTGGCAGAAAATGTTGGAAATGCAATTAAAAAATTCTTTGGCTCTAGAAGGATTCTAAAGGAGTTGAATTTGGATTTTAATGTGCTTATTCCTAAGCTCCTTGGTGCGGATACTTTTGAGGCTTTTCATCCCATCAACTTGTGCAACTCTATCTACAAAATCTTGTCTAAGGTTCTTACTTCTAGATTGCTTGTTGTGCTTCCTCAGTTCATTGCTGCCCAACAGAATGGTTTCAACCCAGGAAGGCAAATTTTGGATTCCATTGTTACTGTGCATGAGAATATACACTCTTTCGAGATTTCTAATTGTCAAGGCTTTTTTCTTAAACTTGATTTGTCCAAAGCCTATAAGCAGGTGGATTGGCATTTTCTCATCTAAGTTTTGGCGGCTTTCAATTGCAACAGCAAATTTCTTGATTTGTTTTGGCAGCTCACCTCCTCCTCTAGATCTGCAGTGCTTTTTAATGGTTCCCACTCCCACTTTTTTATTTCTCTAGGGGCCTCAAACAAGGGGATCCCTTGTCTCCTATTCTCTTTACTTTGCTGGCTGAAACTTCAGTAGGTACATGCTCAAGACGATGAATAAAAGGTGCTCGAAAGATCTCAGACCTTCATTTGATGTGTTGGTTTGCTCCCATCAACAATTTGTGGACGATACTATTGTCTTAGGGAACTCTTCTATTGGTGAAGCACAATCCCTCAAAATAATTTTAGAAGTTTATGTTAGTGCTCTAGGGCAATGAATTAATTATGCTAAAAGTTCACTTCATTAATACTCTTGAGATGAGGCAAAAAACAATCTCTAATAACCTGGGATGTGCCATTGGTAACCTGTCAGCCATCTATCTGGGATCGCCTCTGTGCTCCAAAGTTCCTAATTCTTTTTGGTTGTCTTTGATTAACAAATTTCATAAAAAGTTGGCTAGTTGGAAGGGGGCTCTTCTCAACCAAGCTGCAAAAATTCAACTTCTTAAGGCTAACCTCCACAATCTCCCAGTTTATGCACTTAGTTTGTTCAAAATCCCGGTTAAATTTGTGGAGCCCATTGTTTAGATTCAAAAGCAGTTTCTTTGGTCACGAGTGGAAGAAATAAAGAGGCTGCTTCTAGTGGCTTGGGTGTGGTCTAATGCCATCATTCTGAAGATTAACGTTTTCTTTTGGATTATGCTCCAAAATAAAATCTTGACCCTTGACAACCTGTGCAAAAAAGGTTTTTGTTTACCTAACAGATCTTTTTTGTGTTAGGTAGATGTTGAATCTACATCACATTTGTTTCTGCACTGTGCCTATGCCCATGAAGTTTGGGGTTGTCTTCTCTAGAAATGGAACTTGGCTTGGGTTGCCCTGTCTTCTTTGTTGGATCTCTTAGATCAATGGATTGTTCCATCCTCTAATCAAGCCTTACATCTTTTGTGGTCACTTACTTTTCCTCACTTGGTTTACGAATTATGAAAAGAACGAAACAGTAGAGTTTTCAAGGATTTCGCTCTTCCTCCGGATGTCATTTCCAGTGAAATCATAAGAGCTATTATGGAAACCTTTCAGTCTTCCAAAGCTAAATACACTAGTAAGGCCAAGCAAATATGCTCTCAATATGACTAATGGGTGGCATCCACTTGGAAAATCAGTGCAGATATTTCTATTGCCTTCAAACTGGTTAAGACACCTAGGGAGAATGTTCATTGAAATCTTCCTCCTGAATGGGTAAAAGTCAACTTCAATAGGGCAGCTAAGGGAAATCCCTGGCTGGCTAGGTGTGGGGGAGTGGTTAGAGTTGATAATGGAAGGTTCCTTTTAGTGGTGGCACTCCCCTTGGGATGTCACACTAACCACCTTAATGAAGCAGTTGTTGCCTACCATGGCTAGAAATTAGCTAGTCATTAATTCTAAGATGGTGTGGTTAGAGGGTGATTCTAATAACATAATCCAATGCTTAAAGGGCCACCAAAAATCACCATGGACTATTGAAAAATTGATTCAAAACTCTTTGGATATCCTAACAACCTTTCAAAAAGTTTACATAATTCATGCCCACCATGAAGCAAATGGGGTTGCTAACTATTTTGCAAATGTGCGAGTCTAGGCTAACAAAGAGATTATGTGGCACCTAGGTGATTGTGTGCCAGCAGATGTTAAAGCCCTAATCAGATATGATTTATCTCAAGCATGGAGAATCCTTCCACCTTTGGAATAAAGATGATATATTTTGAGTTGGTGGTCCTTTCCATCATTATGACTGTTATGAAAATGTGGAGATTACTAATTCTTACATGCCATAGCTTCCTGCACGCTTTGTAAATTGGTGTCTCTATTCCGTCTACTGGTCTCTCAATCAGTCCTGCAACTATGGGTGGAGATAAGCGAAGGATTGAAGCTCTTGACTATGCGGATATTAGAAATGATGCCACAATATGGAGAATTCTAAAGTAAGGCCGCCTAACCCCATTTTTTGAGAAACTGCATGGTTTTGATCCCAATGTAACTATGATATTTGCTAAGGGCTGGAAGGAAGGGCATATTTCTCTTTTTGGCAAGGATTTCAAAATTGATGAAAAACTTGTGGCGTAAGTCACTGGATTGTCCATGGAAGGGACAAGTTTTATAGGGGCAAGAGGCTTTCAAATGCGGCGGTCAAGAAGTTCCCCAAAGATGACAAAGAGAAGAAGAAATTGACTAAAGCTACCAAGAGCACCTGTGGTAGGAATAAAGATCAAGTTTGTTTGGCATTTTGTGCTTACAAATATTATGAAGTACATAACCCTAGATGATCGTTATACTAGGGTTTTTGGGCATCATTTTGTTTTGTTGAGCCATTTTAGGTAAAAGTGTGGATTTCATTTCCTTTATATCTACAAGCTTCCATTAATGCCAGCATTAAGGATAAATAAGAAAAGTCTAGTCCTTCATGAGGGTTTGTTGTTATTCATTCTTGAACATCTTAAGTCTCAACCCTCTCCTTCCTTAGTGGTCCCTAAATCTTCCTATGAGCCAAATATTGAGGATGAGGAGTCTGAGACTCACTACTCTAATGAGGAGGACTCGGATATTGAAATGGATGAGTTGGACTTAGAACCAAAGAAGGAAAAGAAGAAAGACCAAAATTCTAAGAAGGCTAGAAAATCCCTTATTTCTGTGACTAATTCTCACTCATGGTCGTCCTTTCATATGATGTTTGATAAATATGTGTCAGTCACTAATAGGGATGAGAGAACCTCATTTCCTAGGGACCTTATTGTGGATTCTCCTTATCTTAATTTGGATAGGGAAAACCCTGATGATGTTCTTACCATAGACTGTGACTCTGCGATCGACAATTTCAGAATGCAAAAGTGGATTTTCAATGAAATCAAAGAGATCAATATAAAGATCCATACAATCAATACAAAATAAGACAACTACAATGCTGAGAAGTGGAGTGTTGAAGAAAGAAAATCTATTGTCGACTCTGCAAAAAACTATTAACACCATTAATGATCTCGAGAAGGATTTTGACAATAAGAATATAAAGCTGGAAGAGAGATTCAAGAAGGATTATGATGGGAGACTAAAACATTTGGAAAACAAATTTCAAAAGATTAATGACAGTCTCATATCCCTTGTCACCTATAGCCACAAAGTGGTTATGAATTCTGCAGAAAGTATCAATACTATGGTTGGAAAACTTGAAGGCCTTTAGAATGAGGGGGTGGTGGGTGATGTGGAATTGACTGAGAAGGTGCAAGAGAACACCAGTCCCTCCAAAAGGACTAGAGCCAATTTGAAGAAGAAAGCCACCAACCAAGACATTCAAGATCTAAAATAGATAGCTCTCAATATGACTCAGTTAGAGGCAGAGGTATGTGATGTCCCAGAGTGGGCCCCTAACAGAAGGTGACGTAGGTTTGTCCATGCGGTTTGTCGCTACCATGTGTCCGGGGTCCTCACCTGCGAAGCTGTCCTGGGGTTGCCCCCTTAACACGGGGAGGTGTCGTTTACTATCAGTCCGGGCTTTTGGTGCAACGGTTACTAACTTGGTATCAGAGCTCTTTTCCTGCCATCCTGTGGGGTCTGGACTCATTTTTATTAATAAGTTTTAAAAGTGATCAGCACTTCTATTTTTTTCTAGCCATGGATAAATACAGGAGATCCAGTTCCGGAAGTCGTCATAGCAGTAAGGGAAATAGAGCAGAATTAAATGCTTTAGTAGAAAGCATTGAGAGACTGAGACTGCATCAACACAAATTAGCAGCGAGTTTGTCGGATCCAGTTACAATAGATAGGGCAGAGAGATATATGGTCTCCGCCTTTAGACGATCGACATCTAGTTTGCAGGGGAGAAGACTAGAGTTTTCTCCGACAATAATCCATGATGCTAATGTCCCTACATCTAGTTCAGCACCTGCTATTCCCATCCGCAGTGCTGATGATGGATTTATTGCCCAGGAGCCAGTGGATATTTCAGTGCCATTGGTTGACAGCAGAGCTGAGCATCACCAGGTTGAGGCTCCCAGAGCAGCCACTACAGATTGTATAGAGTCAGCTAATGTTGCAGTTACAACTGAGTGTTCATATTCTTCCGTGGAGGGAGTTATTATTGGAGATGTTTATGTCAGCTGTAATAGTGTTGCTTTAGTTCAGGAGGCAGTTGCTTCCTCAATTGAGACTGAGGCATGTACGGAGTCTCCCAATGGTGAGGTTGGAGATTTGGGCATTACAGCGAGGTCAGTTGATGATAGTTCGTGCTCCAGCATTATTGGTGCACAACCTGACGTGGAGTCATGTGTGCAGAGTCACATGTCAGCAGTTGAGATTTCAGCAGAAGATGTAGGAGCTGACACATCTAGTGATACTTTTGAGGATGTTGTGAGTTGCATGGGAGATGACACCCCCTGTGAGTTGTTGGGTGATGACTGCGAGGTGCATATGAGCTCTAACAGCTCAGAGATTTATGATAGCAGTCTCAGTGTTGGATCAGTACAGGAGACAGTGGTTTATTCCTGTGTTGAGGATGTGAGCATGGAGCTTCCTAGTGATGACACTCAAGATGAGTGTTGCAGCTGATTTGGGTGACACAGTTTCATGCCACAGTTTGGTTGACTCATATGACGACATTGATTCGGGTATGCAGCCAGAGTTAGTAGAGGAGATGCAAATAGATGATGTGTACACTAGCATTGCAGATATCTCCGATGTTGAGAGCGAGGATGATGAGTGTTGTAGTATTTACGGCTTTCTATATCTGACTTTGGGTGTAGATTTAGCGTTATCATATGGTGATAGTGAGTTCCAGGATTATGTGTTACAGGGACTCACAGATGAGGACAGGGAAGCTTATGAGTGGCAGGAGTTTGTTACAGCCAGGGCTTCCACTTTTAGAGATGGGGTTACCTCTTCGGTAACTCATGCGGATGTGTCTCAGGATCTGGACTGTTAGATGGTTGCAGAGGACAAGGTAGCTGGAGATTGTGTTGAGTTAGATTCAGCAGCAGCTTCCTCGGGGTTAGATGAGGACATGTTCGATGCCTGTACTCAATTTGTAGATGTGTACTCAGATGAAAGTACACAGAGAGACGGTGATCTTGAGGGGAGTTCATTGTATATAGCTTCCTCTCATAGTGAGGACAGTGCATTTGAGGTTGTACATAGGAGGCCTGTTGTGCAGAGTCATCATGTGACCAACCAGTTGCGAGTTGATGAGAGGGATATTTCTACTACTCTCAGGCATTTTGATGCCGCTCATCAGTTGCTGACTGTTTATGGTTGGAGTACTCCTATGACGGATGAGTCCAACAGTGGTTACCTTTCATTGACAGAGATTCACTCTTTGTGTGAGGCTGTCAAGATTTTGAGACAGAACTATTTACAGATGGTAGCCGACCGAGATCACCTAGTGGAGTGGGGGAGTACAGCTTATGAGGCACTGATGGATAGAGAGGAGGTGAGTGAGCTTACCCAGGAGCTCACAGCGACTACTGAGGTTTTAGAGGATACTCAGCGGGCTCTTCAGGAGTCGCAAATCCGATTAGAGGAGGTGACCGTGGAGTTGGAGCATTTACGGTCTACACCAGCCCTAGACCTAGTTCGATTGCACATTGAGGTGGTTGGTGGTGAGTTTGCTCCTACGGTTGGTGATGAGGGACCTGATGATGTGGCTGACGCACATGTTCAGGAGTTGGGAGCACTTGGTATAGTTGAGCTAGTTGTACCCGTGGAGTCGAGCTCTCAGGTTGATTTGCTTCCCTTCGCTGAGCTGATAGCTTGGGACAGTTGGCTGTGCCAAATTGTCAAAGGGATCAGTTGTGGATTGCGGGGGAGCAAGTTGACGCTTCCACGTATAATTTCTACTGCACCGAGTCATTCATGGGGTATTTAATTGAGAGTGCAGATGTGCGAGAGGATTGCTACAGAGTGTCCGAGGGTACTCTCATCCGTGGCTCTTGTGCTATTCGGAGGTTGGTCGGGAAGATTGTGGAGACTCTTACTACTATGCTTCCCCACAGGGATTTCGAGGTTGGGTTTGTTGAGAGGATTGTTCAAGGTCCTACCCAACCTGCAGTTACGCAGAGTCAGAGATTGGAGCCATCTCCTGATTCCCGGTTTGGCCATGATGAGCGGTTGACAGAGATTGGGGTTTCTTACCAGCATTTCACGGTGGGGTATGCTTATCATTTTTCTTTTGACCCTCAGGTGGAAGATTTGTTTTCACACAGGGGTAAACCGACTCCAGTATTCTACCATCCATTATGGGATGGATTAGCACCATCGTTTGCCAATGGATTTCGCAGTTGCAAGTTAGATTACTTGCAGTGTCCACACACTCAGGACTGTTTATTAGAGGGCAGAGTTGATAACAATGATTCAGGTACATTTGGTCACTGTTGTTATTCCAGGGCAGTTGGGTGTGAGTGCTGGATTGATAGGGACTCAAGTTTCGACAGAGTTGTTATTTCAGTTGGGTTGAGTTCCACTGGGTTGTCTTCAGCATCAACATCTACAATTGGTTTAGAGATGTTGTTTTCAGTGGTGCTTGTTCTGTCGATGTTGGTTCTTTCTTCACAGGAGTTTGGTGAGGATCGGGACTTTACTTGTGACCATCCTTGGGATCCAAGTGGTTTATGATGTTACTTGTTTTCCTGATTGCTTGAGGACAAGCAATCTTGGGAAGGGAGGACTGTAATGTCCCCGTTTTTAGACTCTTGGGATTAGCTTGGTTTGGCGACCCACACAGGCTAATCAGGCGATCAGAGGGGGTCAGGTGGTGGAGCCAACGTTGGGATTCCATTCTGGAGGTTCAGATTATCAGGTCTGCTCTTCGTTCAGACCATTTTGGTCGACTTACTATTTTTAGTAAGTGGTTTTGTGGGCATGGCCAGGATTAGTAGGGTGTCTGCACAGAGCGTCAGATATCTCAGGATCAAGTTTCAATGAATCTCCAGTTTGATAGACTTACTATTTATAGTAAGTCTATTTTTAGCAGTGGCTATTTCTGGCAAGGCAGTGCCTATTTCTGGCAAGGCAGTGCCTATTCCTAGCGGGGTAGTTGGACTTGGTGCTCTGTCAGAAGTTCGTTGATTGCAGTCAAACATGCAGTGGCTTATATTTTAAATGTGTTATTAAATTAAATTCAGCAGTGGGTTGTGAATTAGTTGGAATACGATTTGCCAACTTGTTGAATTTAGCAATAAATTCCCGCATGCCCTCTTGTGGGTCCTTCTTCATTTGAGTGAGCTGAGCAAGTAAAGCATACTCATCTTTTGCAGGCTTGAAATGCTCTTCAAACTTGGTTTTCAAGGAGTCCCAATCAATGATTGCCCGTGTAGCCAAATTGTAGAACCAGTCTGCAGTGATACCTTGCAAGGTTTCAACAAAAAGTCTTACAAAAACATCTTGATATTCTGTACCAAACACTCCATATGCAATGTAAAATGCTTTGATATGTTCATCAGGGTGTTGCTTCCCGTCTCCGTAGGATTTGGGAAAATTCTTACGAGAACCTTGGGGTAATGCATGCAATGGCATATTAAGATTTAAAGGACCAAAAGCGGTTCCCCATGGACCAACAGCTATATTAACAATAGCTGGGATATAGGTAGCAGGAATAAGTTCAGTAGTGGGAATTAATGGTTTCCAGAAAAACTGGTAATTCTCATTGGGAATGGATGTCTTCTTCCAGGAAGGAGGAAAACTGGTAGTCCGGGAAAGAGAATGTATTTTGGTAAGCAAGTCAAAACAAGCTTGTTGGGCCCAGCTTGATCCTGTAGAACTTGATGAATTCGTGATAACCTATAGAATTTAAACACAAATCAAAAAGGGTATAAAACTTCAAACAAAAGCGTGAGGCTTCCGAATGCATTTTTTTCCCTAGCGGAGTCGCCAAAAACTGTTGGGTGGATATTTTGCAACTGACAGTTTTGAGGAAAAAATCTTGTTTACAAAATTTTCATACCAGCCACAGCATGTGAGACAATGTCTCTCCTACCTTAAAGGGAGGGCTCCCCCTTCTCACTGTTCCTTGGATCAACTCAAGGTAAGCAAGAAGTTAAAAGATTATCAAAATAGGGTGTTACAAATATTCCTTCTTATCTTTCAAGAAGGAATCCACTTACCCAAAGAACGAGTAATGGGCAAAGCTTTAATCTCTAAACTACACTTCTATCTAAAAGCTGGAAACAGTGATACCAATAAACCAACACCAACTCACAGGCTGATTGAAAAGTGTACATACTTGGCTCTATGACCTATTTATCTGATCTATAAGAAACACCTCTACCATTGGGGCACACAGACTTCCAAAAGTAGAGATTTTTCTAACTATTCTATCAAATTATATGAAAATGAGATGGTAATATAATCTACAGTCACAGCTTCTAGTCTTATATTACCACAATTGCTCCCAGTCAAAGCTTCGGCTCCAATTGTTTCTAATTTTCAAATTGCTCTTAACAAAACACAAGAATCACATAAACAAAAAGACAGTAAAACCAAATTGCAGTCACGGCTTCCAATTTGATTCACCACAATTGCACTCAGTCACAACTTCAGCTCCAATTGTTTCTCTCTTTATATTTCTCCAAAATAGTACTACACAATCACAGTAATGCTTGCACAAGTTTGGCAGAGCTCTCTTGCATAAAATAAAGATGAAATTTACAATGAGGGCTCGTTCCTTTTATAGGGAAAGGAATGAGAAAAAGGAGGAAAAAGTGGGAGAAACTCAACCACTTTGACTCAGTCTAACTAGGTGAGAAGAATTATTGGATTACATGTCATAAGGACATGTAATCGAATTTACACGTAATTGCATTGCATGCAATTCATCGTCTCCAATCTACAAAACATGAAAACTACAACAGAAAGATGAAGAAATGAAAATTAATCCTTGAAATTACCAAGGAAGGCCTTATATTTGGCAATACAATCATGAATAAGAGGAAGATCTGAAATCTTCATAGTCTCTGAAAAGGCTTCAATTCTAATTGCACCTGTATCTGTTGATCTCACAACCTTGTAACCATCCACAACAGAATCCCTCAAGATCATTAACTTCTGGAGAGAAGTCAAATCTGTGTACTGTCTTTGGCCATCTGGAGAAATTTGACCTGTTATTAACCAACCATTGCTCATTCATGTATCTTTGATAATCTGACTTATTCTGATTCCACAGCTGTATGGATATGTCCTTGGACAAGTCTGCACATTTTGGGCTTGGAGGAGTTCTGAAACTTTGTTCAATAACATCAGGATCCAGGCTTGAAATCACCTTTCCATTTGCATCTTTGATTGTTTTTCCCTTGGGATTGAAATGACGCGCACACTCAAAGAAAAATTCAGGTTCCAGAGAAGCCATAGGGAAAGTAAAAATCAAGTGAATGTTACTCCTCTTGATACGCCATAGCTCCTTATTGGCAGGTTCTTCAAGCCTTTGCAAGAAATTGGCCATATCAATATTCCCTATCCTTGAATCTGTAATTTGATCCAAAGATGATGAAACGAGTGAAGGTGTAGAATGAACTAGCTCTTTATCATACTGATATTTCATCTTTCCTTTAGCTTTGGTCGGTGTTGACATATGTTGTGCTGCAACATGGAAATCCCAAAGGGTAAATACATCATCTGAAGAGATTGAACCCATGAGAGGATTTTGGCTTGCAATAATGGATCTATGAAGAACAAGGTATTCGGAGTATTGATTAGATACTCAATGAACACACATATTGACTGGAAATGAAAAGAATGGCACATGTATATGGACGAATAGGAGTGAAAATGGACTTGTGAAGATGTATTGCATGAGGGGCTTTATTTGTGTGGCCAAGAATGCAAATCGGAAAGACATGAGAATATGTAAATGGTAATTTTGCTATTAAAAGAGTGACCTTTTTACCAAAAACGGACTCTTGAAGGATGATTACATGTAAATGAAAGATATGTTTTCTCATGTAATGGACTTAGGAAATGTAATTGCATGTATTGGTGAATGAAGGATGAATTAGCATGGATGGATGCACTTGCATTCTTGAGGAAATGACTTCATCTTTCATCAACAACAACAAACAAACAAGCAAAAAAGAAAGAACACAAAAACATACCTCTTGCTATTGACCCAAACATGTTTAAAACTTGAAACCAAAACTCCACATGCAATTTCGTTTTTAAGTAAAAGATGATTTTATGCATTGCAAAATGGAGGTTTTAATCTTATTTAAACACAAAAATGCATAATACATGGGCTGCATTTGAACAAATGGAAACAAATGAGCCATAAAATACATCATTATAGGAGAAATAAAATCAAAATCAAAACAAAAACCATTACAAATACTTACTTGGAAGCCAGTGAGAGAAAAATGGAAGGAAGAGAAGCTGTAAAGTCTTTACCTTCTCCAAAAACGGGTTCTAGAGATGTGTTTGCATCCAACCACTCCAAATCCTTGACTATTTCCAAGTTTCAACCTTGCTGGGCGTTTTTACATGTAATGGAGGCAAAACGGGTTCTCAAAATGCAAATACATGGATTCATTGAAGTATTTTGAACAAGAATGAACACTTCCAGCAAAAACGGGTTTAAAACATGCATTTACATGTGTTATTTAACATGTTTTTGGCTTGAATAACACTCAGCAAATGAAAACGCTGCCTCCATACGTCTTTACATATCATGTTTTTGGGAAAGAATGATGCCCTAAACCAAAAACGTGTTTATGGAATGCATATGCATACCACATTTTTGAAATGTTATGGAGCTTTCAAGCAAAAACATGTCAATACATCCCACGTTTTTGAATGAATGGGAGTTTGCAAGCAAAAATGGGTTCATATGAAGCATATACATATGTTTTTTGAACATGTCTTTGGCTGGAATGACCAAAAACGCACTCTATAAGTGTGATTACATGCTACGCTTTTTATGTTTATTACTCAAATCATGCCCAGCAAATGAAAACGCACTCTAAGAGTGCTAACGCATGCTTTATTTTGAGTGTTTTGACTAAAAATATCAACTCCCAGCCCATAACACACTCTCCAAGTGCAAACACATGCTTTATTTTTGGTCAAAAACTCACTTCCAAGCAAAAAACGGGTTTATAAGATGTCATTACATGTTTTATTTTGAAAAGCTTGCACATGATTAAGACTTTTAGATAGAAAGTGGACTCTCCGGATGCATTTACATGTTTTATTATGAATGCATTTGGAAGAAATGGCCTTTTACATGTAAAGCTCACTTTTCGGATGCATTTACATGTTTTATAAAACATGTTGAAAGCCACTTACATGTTAAAGTGGAGATTTTAAATGTAAATGCATGTTTTATTATTTAAATTTGGCATGTAAAGGGAGTCTTTTGATGCATTTACATGTAAAGAAGAAAAATGAAAACATGTAGTTGCTATACACATTTAAGTGATTCATTTAAACACTTGTTTACTTAAAATTTTAAGTGAAATATTACTTTTAAAGTCTAAAATAACTATTAACACAAAATATAAAGTATATAATGTGCAAATGTTTATTTTATAAAGTAATATTTAACCCATATGTTATTTAAAACATTAAGTAAAACTCAACATTTAAATAAAATGATAAAGTAATATAGTCACTTAAGTGAAAAATTAAAAAGCAACTCAACTAAAAAATATATCATAAAGTGCACTTTAATCACTGAAGTCAAAAATTTAAGTGATAAAGTAACTTAAAAATATAACATAAAGTGATTAAATGTTATATTTTTCAAAAATTGCAACTCAACTATAGAAAATAACATCTATTTTTCAAATATGTAGTTGAGCTTGGAGAATCTATTATTTGGGCACTTAAAGGACCATATCTTTTGATTGAAAGGTCCGATTAACGCCTACAATAGATCGAATCGAAGGGAAAATCGAAAGCAAGAGATTGGATGAAACAAAAAGACCAAAAGCAACTAAAAACAAACTCAAAAGCACACCAAAGACGCTGAAGGACTCAAAAATCAAGTAAAGGAAGACAAATTGAAAAAACAAAAAAGACTCGACGAAAACCTTCAGCATTAAGATTCACTAATCAAATTGAGATCAACTGATCGATCATTATTGGCTAATCGAATAGTGAAATAAACATAGAGAAACACGAAACTAAGTTTAAAAGTTTCGTACTATTACCTACATTTTGTGGTGACAAAATGCAGGACAACAAGGTGCTGGCAATCTATATTTAGCATTTGTTTATCATTTCAACAAGCACATATTTGAAAAGCCACCTACTTCTAAGGTTGTTCAACTAGGGACATCACATCCCAAAGGCCTATAAACATGAAAAGAAAACAGGGGTACGATGTTCCTTTACAACATCCAATTCACGTATAGGATGAGAACTAATCCGCTCCTCAAAATGTCAACAGTGGTCTTTTCCTTAATTTGAACCTCCAGCAACATTTTACTCTCCCTTTGAAAAACTTGCTTTCATTGAGGCAATGGCTTCTACTTAATTTTTATATCATCTCCCTCATCTCTACTCTACACCCCAACCTTTACCGAGGTTCTTTATTGTGATGACTTTGTTATAAGAATGGATTTATACACCCCTCTTTGGTCCCCTCATTCAAGAGACTTGGAATGAACCCTAGTTTTTTTAATATCTCTAGGATCACATACTTTGCTTCTACAATTCATGGTCCTTTTTCTCCCGCCCAATCAAAAAATCCCAAAATTCTTCCTTGGAATCCTTTATCCTTTTAAAGGGACACACCCCAAGTTCTTGAGCTGGTGAACCTAAGGGAAACTAGATCCACTCCCATGTTCATGCTAATAACA
The DNA here is from genome assembly GCA_027943335.1 of Chamaecyparis obtusa. Taxonomy (NCBI): domain Eukaryota; kingdom Viridiplantae; phylum Streptophyta; class Pinopsida; order Cupressales; family Cupressaceae; genus Chamaecyparis; species Chamaecyparis obtusa. Next base: position 1,058,504 of record BSBK01002952.1, read on the forward strand.
CCAGATCTGACTTAGTTGTTCTTGCTGCTCTTTTGAAACTTTCTAGCCTTAAAGAATCAAAACAAAACCACTAGTGCAAAAGGGATTCACAACCCATGTCTTGAGAATGGTTTATATAGGTTGTTGCATAGTGCACCAAAGTAGAATGAAAGACTCAATGCCCTGAACAATTGTGCAAACCAGCTATGGCATGTCCTCTTTCCGAGACTAAAAGAACTAATAACATTTTAAGTTGGGTTTCATCACTTTATTTTCAAAGGGGCAACTCAAATATTATTAGAGGTATTTTTAAATACTTGAAGGGAAAAGTAAATAAAAATAAAAATAAAATAAATAGAGGGAACAAAATAAAGAACTTATAAAAGGGAAGTCAAGGCTCACATAAAATTGTCCATTATCTATTATCATCATTTTGAATTCGCATTCAAGGATGAAAACATTTGATTAGCAATTTCCAAGGGACAGAAACCCTTTTAGAATCTCTTCGATTTTGAAGACAACTGTAATGTCCCCATTTTTAATAAATTATTTTTAATTAATTAATGGTCCCAGAATTTAAATAATATTACAAATGGAGCTTTAATTAATTAATTAAGGGGGGCGATTTTTATTATGGTTGTCCGTAGGTGTTCGTCGTGTCGGCATTCTTTTGTAAACCCTCGGGAGTTTCTCCGAAGGGGTATTTATGACCGACATTTAGGTACTTGTTAATATGCATCTTGGAATATTTTATTTGTCTTTGCGAATTCCAGTTGGACTTTTGTTGTCTGCCATTTCGGAGGTGAAAGATCCTCCCTATTTGGTTTGTTGCAGTTTCGATGATTCATAGCCACCCTAGTCTACTATTGGAAATATCACTCCGATATTTCATTGTGCGCCAAAATCTGTTGTGCTTTGTTTGTTTCGGATATGACAATTCTAAAACACCATCTTTGTATACATCTGTGAAATCTATTTGCATCTTTGGCATTAATGCAACTTGTGTTATCGTGGATGCTTGGAATTCATTGTTCTGGTGTCTGTAGCACTATTATTATTAAATCTAAATTACTCCTGGTGTCGCTCGTGTTTTGGCGACCATCTACCTAGCATCTGTTCTTGTGTTATCATTATTGAATCCTGCAATCATTAATAATATCATTGGTAACTACATTCATTGATTTGGTATAACTCTGTTAAACCACCCCAAAGGAGAAAACAATTTAAACTGTGTGCATTGAGGACTGGACAAACACATACCATACGGCCTCACGCAACAACACCGTACGGCCTTCCAAGCCATATGGCCTCAAGCTGCAACACCGTACGGTCCACTAAACCATACGGCCTCGGTCATCAATCCATTGTACGACTTTTCTACCGTACGGTCAAATCTTGCTACCGTACGCCACCGATGTCTGCCACTCCGAAAACAATTACCGTATGGATACGACATCGCTGCATATTGAATATTACATAGTACATTTCCAGAGAAAGGAAGTTTGCCAGGGTCAAGGAACATTCTAGTGGTATCAGAGTTGGTGATCTTGCCAGCCTATTGGGATGATTGAGAGATTTTGGGATTCAAATCACACCATGGCGTCCAACAATGATGGACAATGGTGGTTGAAGGCACTACAAAAGATTGGAAAAGAGCTCAACGAAAGCGAAGGTGTTGATCTTCCATTAGATATATTGGAAGTATGTTTGTGTAAGGTGGACCAATCACCTTCAAGATTTATACAGAGGATCCTTTCTCCAATTAAGGATGCCATAATTCAGCCCAGGCTATTGAGACACCGTGACAAGGAAATGAAGTTGCCAGCTGCAACATGTCTCAGTGAGATCTTGAGAATCTCCGCTCCTAGAGAACCGTATGATGAGAACACCATGATAGAGATATTGCATTTGATCGTTGACAACTTTCAGAGCCTTGATGACTTCAGTAGTGACCCTTTAGGCAGGAGATCTACAATATTGGAGAATTGTGCAAATGTCAAAGTAACCTCCTCTTAGGTCTAGAGTTGCAAGACTTGATCCATGAAATGTTTCATCACTTCTTGGTCACAATCAAGGAGTGTCATGATACTAAGGTTTCGGTTTCTATGGAGAGCCTTATGATTTCGTGCATTGAAGAGATGGATGAAATATCCCAACCTATCATATCTATGTTGTGGGTTGTTCATAATCTAGAATGTGTCATGTCTATGGCAGCGTGTAGATTGGTCAGTAATGTATTCAAGCATTGTGAAGAAAAACTAATATCTCATTTGCACAAGTGGGAGAAAGTAGATGACAACAATGAGGGTGATGCATTACATGAGCAGGGTGAATGCATGATTATAGAGTTGCTCCAGGAGGATTTGTTAAATCTTTCTACTACACCTACATATGGAGAAGTTGCTTGCATGGATCTTGCCAAGACTACGTGGACACATCAAGGTGACATAAGCTCTCCCACTACTCCATTTCATGAGCCAGGCCTTCAGTTCGTTCAGTATGGAGCCCTTCCTTATGTGCAGCAAGTTGTGTCCGTCGGCAAGGCTGTGTCCATCACTGAAGCTCTGTTTGTCGTCGAGGCCCTGTCTGTCGTCAAGGCCTTGTCTGCCTCCGAGGCTCTGTCCATTGTCGAGGCTCTCTCTGTCGCCATCGTCGTCGCTGCCAAGGTTCTCTTTGTCACCGTCATCGCCCAGGTTCTCTCTACCGCAGTCGCCGCCGAGGTTCTCCCTGTCGTCGTTGCTGTCACCGTCGAGACTTTGTCCACTGCCAAGGCTGTGTCCACTGTCGAGGCTCTGTCAACCGCCGAGGCCCTGTCTGTCGCCGAGGCTCTATCCGTCGAGGTTCTTTCTGAAGCAGAGGTTTTGTCCTACCTCATCGTTGTTGAAGCTCTATCCATCTCTGAGGCTATGTCTGTTTTCGTGGTGTCTGTGTCTGTGTCCCTCGCCATCGCTGTGTCCGTGGTTGTGGTCATGTCCGTGGCTAAGTTTGTGTCAGCATCAACATCTGTGTCTGTGGCCATACCAGAAGAGATTGTTGAACATGATGGCGTGAAATATCTCATCGATTAGCATTGTTGGGATCCTGGTGAAGGGCATGGCAATGTTTATATCAGAGTGGCACAACAAAAGCTTGATGATGGTTTACTAGTCCCAACTAAATCCAATTATGTGCATGTGGTCCAGGATTAGCACAGAGTTTTCAATGGATATTGCTACCAACGTCCACACTTGGCTTGGGATATGAGCATCGATGTGTTTGATGTTTGGTTTCACTACGATCCTGGTGACTCTGGGCATGGCAACAATTATATCAGAGTGGAGCAGCGGAAGCTTGATGGAGAGTTACCTTTCTCGCTTACTTGAAAGTTCTAGTGGACACCGTTATCAATGTCCATGCCTAGTTTGGAATCCTAGAGTATTGATGATGGATTGCTCGAGGGCAAGCAATCTTTGGGCGGCAAAGATTTGCAATGTCCCCTTTTTAATAAATTATTTTTAATTAATTAATGGTCCCAGAATTTAAATAATATTCTAAATGGACCTTTAATTAATTAATTAAGGGGGCCCATTTTTATTATTGTTGTCTGTAGGTGTTTTTTGTGTCGACATTCTTTTGTAAACCCTCGGTAGTTTCTCCGAAGGGGTATTTATGACCGGCATGTAGGTAGTTGTTAATATGCATCGTGGAATATTTTATTTGTCTTTGCGAATTCCAATTGGAGTTTTGTTGTCTACCATTTCAGAGGTGAAAGATCCTCCCTATTTGGTTTGTTGCAGTTTCAGTGGTTCACAGCCACCCTAGTCTGCCGTTGGAAATATCACTCTGATAATTCATTGTGCGCCAAAATCTGTTGTGCTTTGTTTGTTTCGGATCTGGCAATTCTGAAACACCATCTTTGTATACATCTACGAAATCTATTTGCATCTTTGACATTAATACAGCTTGTGGTATCATGGATACTTGGCATTTATTGTTTTGGTGTCTGTAGCACTATTATTATTAAATCTGAATTACTTTTGGCGTTGACAGTGTTTTGGCAACCGTCTACCCAACATCTGTTCTTGTGCTATCATTATTGAATCCCACAATCATTGATAATATCATTGGTAACTAGCATTCATCGATCTGGTATAACTCCGTTAAACCACCCCGAAGGAGAAAACAATTTAAACTGTGTGCATCGAGGATTGGACAAACACATACCGTACGGCCTCCTACCTATCGTACGGCCTCAGCCAACAACAGCGTACAGCCTTCCAAGCCGTACAACCTCGGGCTACAACACCGTACGGCCCACTAAACCGTATGGCCTCAGTCATCAATCCACCGTACAACTTTCCTACCATACGGCCTATGTTCTTCCCTACCATACAGTCAAATCTTGCTACCGTACGCCACCCCTGCCTGCCAATTCGGAAACAATTACCGTACGGACACGACATTGCTGCATATTGAATATTACACAGTACATTTCCAGAGCAAGGAAGTTTGCCAAGGTCAGGGAACATTACAAAAACACTCATTTTCAAAAGGGCTGTGACTATATTTCAATAGGAAAATGACAGATTTGCAAGTAAATTCAATATCAACAACATTACTGAAAGTCTGAATTCATTCATATACTGTTGGCTTTCAATATGATTACTACTATGAGAGATTTATCATATCAATTATTTGTGTGAGATTTTAATATATTTTTCTATAATACTACATCTTTATTGCTTAGAGTATTTTATATGTTATTTTCTGTTATATAAGCAAATTAAAATGTTGTCTTTATTAGAGGTTGTCATGCAATTTTAGATGACATTGTTAATTCCCTAAGACATCGTACCTTCTTAAGCTGAGTTCAATTGCCAAAGTGTAATGTCCCCATTTTTGCAAGCATCAATATTTGAGGGATTAGCCTATTATTTGACCCTCGTACGCTAATTGTAATGTCCCCAATTTTGCCAACATTAGTGTTTCAAGGATTAGCCTATTATTTTGATCCTCGTAGGCTAATTATTGTGGATAGAGGGTCTTCTAAGGCAGTGGCTTGGCTTGGGAGGGTCTTGTCTTCTCCACAATTCAGTAAGCTACAAGTTGGTCTTCGTTTGGCTCAGATTGGACTTCATTTGGGCTTAGATTTGTGTACTTACTATTTGTGGTAAGTTGGGTGTTGATTGAGATGGACCCTTTCTATTTTTGAAAAGTGCATTTGGTCACATGGAGAAATAATAGGTATAACTCCTACGTCAAACGACATATTTAAATGATGAGTATTTTGGGAGTTATTACATTTTTAGTGGCCAAATTATTATTAAATTATTAAATGGCTTATTATAAAGTTATAATCTAACTTTATAATTTCACTTAAGTTGAGGGTTAAGTCACCATTGGAAGGGGCCATTATTTAATTGATTATTAAACCCAAGTTGCATTATAATAATGTTTTAAAGGAAGTTGTTAAAAGGGAGTTGTGTTGAGTGGAGATCATTTGGGAAACTTTCACAATTTCAGAAGTTGAGTTCTTTTGGAAACTTTTATCAACAAAGCATTATAAATATGAACTCATTTCATTGGAGAAAGCAAGCTTGAATATTTATTTGCTTTGTTGCCTTTGTGGTTTTCTGAGGTTCTGAAGTTTGTGCCCTTGCTGAAATATAAGGGTTTGATAAGTAGGAGATATTTTCCACAACAAGTCAAATTGTGATATTGCTATCAGGATTTAACTGTGTAGTTTTTTTGAGTCAAACTCATTGACCCATGATTCATGAGTAATGGTTCACCGAACTCATGAATCATGGGTCAATGAGTTTGACTCAAAAAAATTACACAGTTATGAGAGATGGGTTCGGTGAACCACTACTCATGAATCATGGGTCAATGAGTTTGACTCAAAAAAACTACACAGTTAAATCCTGATAGGAATATCACAATATAAGGGTTTGTTCTGAGGATTTGTTATCCACTGCTGAAGTATAGTGGAAGATTGTCTGAAATTGGTAGGGCAAATTGTTGCTGAAGTATAGCAATTTGTTTTGTCTTCTCAACTACATTAACTCTACAAGAGAAGTTGATGTTTGTGAGTATGTTTCCTTGCATAAATTCTGAGTTATAGAATCCATACAGAATCTGCTGTAGCCGTACGGAATTTGCTGGGCTTTATGGTGGCACGTGAATGGCAAGAAGACATCCTTGTTTCTCCTATTTGCATGACAACCTTTGGCTGATGTGTTGATCGTTGTAGAGGCTGAACTTATTGATTATATGCTGTGTCATTATTGGTAATTGCTTGGTGTGTTTCAGAGGCTGCATTAAGTATTTTGGAGAGCTGCATAAGTAAAGAGGAACCTTCATTCATAACTGGCATCATTTTAGACCAGGATGTGTCTCTCCTTCAAGCAGCCGTATTTATTAAAGGAGGTGCAATAATCAGACTTGTTATCTTGGTTATAGTTATTCTTTGTAATGGTTTGATTAAATTCTGATTTGATGTGCAATCAAGAGCATTTGAAATTAATTTGATGTTGCTTTGGTTATGTGGCTGTTGGAAAAATTATGAAAATTCATATATGTTTTGAAAATTACAAGAAAAATAATTGCAATTAAATTAGGAAAAAACCAGTTGCTATTAAGAGCCAGTTGGGCTCATCACACTAATTATTGTGGATAGAGGGTCTTCTGAGACAGAGGTGTGGTTAATGGAGGTTCTTGTCTTCTTCAGAATTCAGTATGTTCTAGTTTGGTCTTCGTTTGGCTCAGATTGGACTTTGTTTGGGCTTAGTTTCATATACTTACTATTTATAGTAAGTCAGGTGATAATCAAGAGGGGCCCTTTCTATTTATGGTTATTCAGTAAGTTGGACGGAGCATAAAATGGTCAACTTCCCAGTGCACGCAAAATGAAGAAAAGTTGATTAATCATGGAGCTATGTTTATTTGATTATTAATAAAGTGATATCTTTATTAATAAATTTTATTATGTGGCCATTTAATGCTATGTTATAAGTTATTATTATTTCATAAAGAAAGGGTCATGTTGATAATTAAAGTGGGGGAGAGCTATTGTTTATATTATTTTAAATATTGGAAATATGAATGATTTGCAATGCCAAAGTATATGAAAATTACGCAAAGTGTCTAGTTGAAGCTTCAGGATCAATGGAGGAATTATAAAGGCTTGGAGAAGGAAATCGAACCTCATTCTAGATGCTAGTTATTTTTCTCGTTGTCTTGCTTCAAGCTGAGAGCCAAGGGTTTCAGGAGTTTGATCTGAAGAATTGGAAATTCTTCCAGATTTTAAAGCACTTTGAGCCTGTTAAACGGCACATGAATTGTGCCAACAATAATCTCATTCAAAGATAATGTTTGTGCTCAATTGGAGTTGAATTTAGTGGGAGGTTTGAATGGCATTTACTTCAGAATTGTAGCAGAGGTTAAGAATCAGCCAGGAGTACAAAATCACAGCTATCAAGACCAGCAGATAAATTGAATAAGGCAAGCGCATGGATTCTAGGAGTGGCACGAGCATATGAAGGGTTGACATGGGTGATTGGGCAGGCAGGTTTGGGGGTTTTTGAGTGCCCATGGTCCCTTTCTTCTTTGGCATCTAACGATATGTGTTTACCAATAAAGCTGCAATAATTCTGAGACAATAAATTCAGAGCTGCGTCATTATTCCGGGTTTTTCTAATTGCAATAAGTTTATTCTTTATTATATTAGTTGATAAATGAATGTAATTCATTTCTACAATTAAAATGAAAGGAGATATTTATGCAATGTTGCAAAGACAGTTTGATTTTATGTATTGTAGTATGTTTGCCAAGTATTTGACAAATGCCGTATTGAATATTGAGCAAATTGAATGATATTGCGTAGCTGTTTTCAAGTCAATCTCATTGAAAAATGATAAAATCAGATTATTGGTGAAACCAGCTTAATTAGTTGCATGCAAAAAGTTTGACAAAATGTCAAACATCCAAAATTGAAACATAAATCAGATTTGAGACAATATCCAAGTTAAGGATATTACAAAAAGGCTGCTGTACACCAATTGATTTAATTATAGCATTCTTTGATGTGGTTGAGGATTGCTGATTCATATAGAGAATTGGCTGTCGTACCAATGTTAGACAGTCACATGTTTTTCCTCCGTATATATTTTGTGACATGATTTGTGTTGGAAATCATAGAAATTAGAACTCTCTGGTATAAATTGATATTCTAACTTGCTTTAAGAACTAGCTTTCAGAAATTATACAGTGTTTCTGAATTTTATTGTTGCTGGTTAAAATATTTATTTCTGAAGGGTGTTCTTTAGATACTGCTGATAAAGTAATTATTTATTTGTAGATAACCTTGGATTTATATATTTGTTGATATTTTGGTTTAGTACAAAATTTATGGTTCGATCTGAGAGTATTTCATTACTTATCAATAAATTTTGGTGAATAAAATGATACCATTTTGTAGTTTACTTTATATCGATTTAGTTAGAATAAGAAAACGTGGAATAGCATGTTTTCATTTTAGTTTTTAATAAATTGAACAAAATTTCACAAATTGCATTTTGCCAGCATATCTATTTACCTGGGGTTTGATTGAATAATTTTGCACTTAACTTTAGCATTTACTTTCAATCATTTTAGTAATTAAGAAAAAACACTAAAAAAACATGTTACCTAAAATTTATAAAAAGGGACATTTAATGCTAAGCAAGATCACTGAAGAAAATAAAAAGACATTGAATACCGTCACCACTATTCTTCTCTCGGAAAAGGGTATAAGATAGATTGCTGATATCATTTAAGATAATGATGGGTTGGCTCCACTAGCTAAGAAGCACACAACAAGAGTCGAATCTCCACTTAATAAAACATACAAAGTATGACTTGTTAAAGGACACTATTTGAATATCAAGCTTCAATCTCTGCAAAGGCATGGCTCCCAGACACTGCCAATGAGGAAACTCTTTATTGCCTTCCTATCCAAACAGCCCTTCATGGTAATAATCAATCTGTAATAGCCATGGTATAAATCTTGTTGGATTACCATTTGTCTCCTTACAGAAGATTTTTTGAGTAAGGCAGTAGCAATATTACTAAATATTTGATATACATCATCAGGTATAGACTATAGTACTTGTTTCGATTAATAAAAAATGAACATAGTGAGAGTGTAAGAATTGTAACAGGATGACTTCAGCCATATTTACTTCACATGCTTCCTAGTATCCTACTATCATGTATTTTTGCACCAGTCAATGTTTCTGATCTGGATGACCTAAGTTTTTGTAGAGGCATCAATAGTTAGTAGTGGTACACCCCTTTGATATGTATAGATTATTTTACATCTAATTTTTTTGTACTCTTCTCTTTAAAATGTTAAATTGATTATTAATTGTCTAGAATTGTAAAACAAGAAATAGCAACACATTATAGTCCTAAAATATATTATTATTGTTGTTCTAGTTAGCCTCAAGGATCATAAGAACTTTTACTATTTTACATCAGATTGAAGATATTTTTTTTCAATGGATTTGAAGGATTCTAAAAGATAAATCTGAATCCCATCTTACATGTTATTAAACTCGATTATCCTTCGTACTTGAGTTTTCAAGCCAGCATATGAGAAATTGCAATCCTTATATCTTTGCATTGGCACCTATATCACACTCCAAATTTTGATCATATGTCAACTATTAGAAAACTTAATTTAGTTCTCTGATGGCCCTTAAGAGAACATACAGATTTTGATATTTATTTTACTACTAAATTACTAATGCATAAAATCTAAAATGTTTATGTGAAATCTAATTTGGTGGGAAACACACTGAAAGCGTGATAGAATGTTGATCTCCTTCCTTAGCAAGCTCTTCTAGTGCTGGTCCACCACCTCTCCTCATGTCAAGCCCCAGCCATTTTGCTATTTTGTCATATGCTTCTCCAATTGCATCATCTATGGTTGTACCTAGTTGTATGTATTGACCAACATTTTGTGCTAGGATAAGAAGATTGTGACCACCTGTAAAAAATCGATAAACCTTGTAAGTTAGTGAACATATACATAACTTCCCATGTTTTCCAACGATAGAATTCTAAAGCATACCAAAAGTTTAATGATCATTATACAAATTAATGCCCCTTGATCAAATGTTTGTTTCATATTAATTTATCAAAAATACATTTGAGTTAGCTCAAAAGTTAGTCTTCCAATTTGAATATTCAACATAAAGTAGACGAAAAATGTAGTTATTCTATGGAATAAATGGCAATATTTCTATAAGAAATTTGAGACAACAGAAAAAAAAAATACTGAAAATTTAGGATGCAGATATCCTTGTATGACTACTTACACTGATGCAGTTTTCAATCCAGCATATGCAGAACAAAGAAGTGGACATTTGAAGCCATAGAGGGCTCCATTTGTGGTCCATGCATACAAAACACATCGGCATCCACTGCATCTACTTCAAGTACAGTGCTTGCATGCACACAACATACCCTTTTTTGTACCCAGTAACATACGTGGGGAACAACCATCATTGGAAAGTATGAGGTGGGATAAGGAGGATCGTTTGAGAAGTAGATAAGGTATGTGCTGATTTTTGATACTTCAACAACCTTCCCTTCAATGTGGCAGGTTGTCCTTATTCTGAGAAATTAGTAACTGCATTAACAATAGTAGGAAACGGCTACAAGGCACCTTCTTACAAAGATTTGAGTGGAAGGTTACTCATGGATGCAACTGGAGGCAACGTTAGTAGTGAAAAATTGCAGCAGTGGTAAAAGTATGGCTACATGTCCAATGGGTGGACAGATAAAAAGAATCACACCATTATCAACTTTTTGGTATCTTCAAATGGTGGGGTAAATTTTTTGACATTCAATGGATGCCTCTAAAAAAGTAAAATATGCAAAAAAAATGATTTAAATGTTGGAGAAATTTGTCATGGAGATGGGCATAAAGAATGTAGTTCAAAACATAATTCACAATGCAGCGCCTACATATGTGGTTGCTTGTGGATTGCTTGAAGAGAGACACCAGTTTCTTTTTTGGACCCCTTGTGCAACATATTGCCTTGATCTTCTTTTTGAGGGAATTGGAAAACTTCATTGGTTGAGACTGACTGTGGGTGATAAAAGAAGCATGACAAAATTTATCACCCTTGGATTTAAGAGGTAAGCTTGATTAGTTCTTTTGGTGTTTTTTAACCAAAAATTGTATTGTTTTTTAATGTTTCAATTCTTTTTCCTATATTATTTTACTAGATCAAAGAAAGAAAAGCCCTACATTTTTTTTGAAACAAAGTTACAAACCATTGTTTTGGAACAAGCCCTACATTATTTTTTGGAACAAAACCTAGATTGTTGTTATTAATTAGTTTAATAATAATAAATGACAATTCAAAAAATGTTCATTTTTTAATAATTGTGCTATTGCAGCACCCTTGATCTTTTCAAGTCATTTTTTTCACAATGTCTACTTCTAGAACCTCAGTTAGCAAGGACCGATGTTGGAAACGTGCTAATATTGAACCTGGACAAAAAAGAAGAGGTAAATTGAACATATTGCAAAACAACTTATCATGGAGGCTTTAATACATTGAAGTATCATCTTGCACGCATACCCACCCATGATGCTTTTGTGTGATTGGGCACTTTTGAGGTTAATTGTGAGGTGCAAATGCAATTAGAAACATTTCAAATGTAAAAAGAATCAAAAAAGAGACAAAGGGAGGAGTTGAAATGAATTCATAGTATTGGAGAGGCTTCTTCCCTACCTCCCTTTTGTCCTAGAACTACTACTATTGCTGGTTCTAGTTCTAGTGCTGATTGTAATGTCCCCATTTTCAGGTTCTCTACCAATGCAGTTGTGTAATGTCCCCATTTTGAGCTAGCATTGGAGTTAGTGGATTTAGCCTATCATTGGGTCCTTAGGTTAATACTGGTGATTAGAGGACCCTGTTGTGGGTTTTGGCCCCTTTTTGAGAGACTTACTATTTATAGTAAGTCAACTTATGGTTCTACTGAGCTCAGAGGATTTAGAGGAGTTAAGTGATGCTGTCAGATTTTATTTCCGGCTTCCGGTTTGGACTCCAAGATTCTTGGAGGGAGCGTCTATTTTTAGTAAGTCACCCCGTCAGGTTCATTCATCATCTTTCATCATCAGGATCACTCTTGTGCTGTCAAATTTTGATTCTGATGCTTCCTCAGTTGTTTTCGCAAGATGAGTGATTTATGATTATTATTTAATTAAATCGGCTAAAGTTGTCATTTTTATTTGGAATGTTTTATAGGCATCTTAGTGTTATAGCTCGTTGGAACCGGATTGACAAATTCTAAATCCTGAGCTCATAAAACGGGGACCCTATGTGTCAGAATAGCATTATTTTAATAAAAGGGTCATTTTCAGCATTAAAGTGAAGAGAAATATAATAGTTTATTATATTTCAAATGTGCACATAAAGCAAAGTCTTTTGTAAGTGAAAAGTGTGTGAGAGAAGATATATTTTATTATAAAAGCAATGCTTTGGGCAAAAGCAATCCATTCATGGACTTATGTTTTTTTATTGAAGTTGGAGAGACAAGAAATATGGCTAGGGTTTGAGGACTGATTCCTCATTTTGTAATTTGAATCGTTACATGTTAATGGTGAATTTTGCTACTAAAATTCTGAGAATACACTTCTGAATCTGTGGATATCAATTTGGTGCTGTCGTATGCTAAATTGGAGAAGAATTAATTCATTGCTGCTATTCTCTGAGTTCCATAATTCTGGTTCGATTTTTCTAAAGGAGTTCTGGAGATTTGGAAGGTTGTTGTATCTTCCAGTCAATTGTATTGACATTGTGAAGGCTGTGATTAATCCAATAAAAGCTGTGTCACTTCTTTCTTTGGCCTGCATTAATTATTTGAAGGGCTGTGATTCTGAATTGTGAAGCACGTGAGTACTTCGAGGAGCCACGTTTCATTTTGGTGGCTGCCGTATCTTTTTGGGAGGCTGTGTCAATCTCCCAAGGGCTGCGTTTGAACTTCTTGTTGGCTGCGTGGACTTTCTTAAGTCACATTATCTCCTTCCTAGGCTGCGTCAACTTCTAATCAGCTGGTATCATTGTTAGTGAGGTCGAAATTACTTGCCAGGTGGCTATTTATAATAAATTGTATTGTTTTTAACGCTTGCAATGTTTTGTATGTAATTAATTTGGATTGGTGAACTTGAGGAAATGGAATAAAATTACTGTGTTATTATTTTATTTCGGAAAAGATACTGGAAAATTCAAATATTGTCAAAACAAAAACACATTTGCAAAGTATTCAGGATAAAAGTTATTTTCTTAGCAAGGAGCTAGGCAGGCTCTTCACAGTGGTATCAAAGCAATGATCTTGCCATCTTGAAGGGTATGAGGATTTAGCAATGGCAAATAGATTTGTACCGAGAGTGCACTATACCCGCAGGGGTAGAAATTCACCACCTCCTGAAGGTAATGAACAGGGCCCACACATTGAACAGGTATGAGACAGGAACCGAATAATATTGTGAATGATATTGACAAGGAGGCCAGAGATGCCTTCAGGAATATTGCAGATGGTCAACATCATGTTGCAAATGTATTGCAACAGCTTTCAGACACTCTTCAGCGTATCACATTACCAGGTGATCGTACTAGAGACAGAGGTGCACAAAGTGTTTCAATCAGATCACATAGGTCACACACAGATAACAGGCGTGATTATAGAGTTGACCATACTGGTACTTATGACAGGCCTCTTCATCCTACTTTCTTGAGGCCTGAGCGGGATATAGTTAGTGTAGAGATAGAGTCGACACCATTCGTTGATGACATGGTGGCACACTTTGTAGAGTGGGATGCTCTTCCAGAAGCAATTAAGAGGAATTTGAATTTTGACAGGTACCTAACACAGAAGAGAGTATTCTAGAGACTCTTCTCAGGAGCACGAGGCTATGATAGACTTGCTTGAGGACAGTTGCATTGAGTCTCATCATTTCCATGAGACAGGAGCTCATGATCATGAGAATGGTGATGGCATGATAGCCACCATTGATGGCAGCCCTACATCAACTAGTAGCAATGAAATTACTAACGATACAGGTTATGATTTTTATGACAGCAGTCCTATGTTCGAGCCTATTGATGTCGTGGATGACAAGGCAAATGTAGAAGATGTTGTGGATATCACTATGGGTTTTGACTCACATGATGAGAGTGTTAGTTTTCAGGATTGCATGCTGAATGCAAGTTCTTCTAATTCTGAATTCTTTAACAGCAGTGAGTCACGTTGGCAGCAGCATGTGATATCAGAGGTTTTACAGGTTGGTGATATTGGCATTGATAATGTGGACACTACTGATGTTATCTATAAGGATGATTCATGCTACAGCGAGTCAGGTATATCATATCAGATATTGGATGATGACTCAGAGTGGTTATTGGATGATAATAGGTCCCATGATCATAGTTTACGGAGACTTATTGCACATAGTGAGGATTCTTAGAGACATGAGTCCATTCAGGTAGAGCAGATTTCACATCATGTCTCTCACAGTTCGCAGTTTTTTAGCTCAAATCAGCAGATGGGATCAGTTCACTTTGTGAACAATCCCTTATTTGATGTGGATGTCATTATGACTTATGACAATCCGTTGTTTGAGCTCAGTGATGATCCCTTTTAGGAGTTGTACGTTGATTATGATGATGTTGGGGATCCTATTAGTACACCTAGTTATCAGACAGATTTTACAGGATGCCAGTCAGTTTTTACTGAGCAGTTTATAGAGGTGTACACAATGAGGAGTGCTTTTAGTTTCACTTTTGATCCTCATGTTCAGGATATCTACCAGTTACAGAGTTCTTCAGTGCATCAATTTGATGACTAGTATGATGGTTTGGTTAGCACAAAGACTGGGGGCAAGTCCAGTCTGTTGGTTGAGTTAATTCTGTGTGGGTTACTCTCAATTGAGTTTATCCCACGTGGTGATCCTGTTGCAGCATCTTCAGTTTGGGTGTTGAGTGCAGTTTCTCAGTTGTTAATGTTTGTACTGTTGATGCTGATGATTTCTTCAAAGGAGTATGGTGAGGATAGGAGCATTACTTCATTCTATCCTTGGGATCTAGGTGGCCTTATGTGTTTTATTTTCTAAGATTGCTTGGGGACAAGCAATTTCAGGGAGGGAGGACTCTAATGTCCCCATTTTGAGCTAGCATTAGAGTTAGTGGATTTAGCCTATCATTGGGTCCTTCTAGGCTAATACTCGTGATTAGAGGACCCTGTTGTAGGTTTTGGCCCTTTTTTGAGATACTTACTATTTATAGTAAGTCAACTTATGGTTCTACTGAGCTCAGAGGATTTAGAGGAGTTATATGATGCTGTCAGATTTTATTTCCAACTTTCTGTTTGGACTCCAAGATTCTTGGAGGGAGCGTCTATTTTTAGTAAGTCACCCCGTCAGATTCATTCATCATCTTTTATCATCAGGATCACTCTTGTGCTGTGAGATTTTGATTCTGATGCTTCCTCAGTTGTTTTCGCAAGATGGGTGATTTATGATCATTATTTAATTAAATCGGCTAAGGTTGTCATTTTTATTGGGAATGTTTTTTGGGCATCTTAGTGTTATAGCTTGTTGGAACCGGGTTGAGAAGTTTTAAATCCTGAGCTCATAAAACGGGGACCCTATGTGTCAGAATAGCATTATTTTAATAAAAGGGTCATTTTCAGCATTAATGTGAAGGGAAATATAATAGTTTATTATATTTCAAATGTGCACATAAAGAAAAGTCCTTTGTAAGTGAAAAATGTGTGACAGAAGATATCTTTTATTATAAAAGCAATGCTTTGGGCAAAAGCAATTCATTCATGGACTTATGTTTTTTTATTGAAGTTGGAAAGAGAAGAAATATGCCTAGGGTTTGAGGACTGATTCCTCATTTTGCAATTTGAATCATTATGTGTTAATGGTGAATTTTGCTACTGAAATTTTGAGAATACACTTTTGAATCTGTGGATATCAATTTGGTGCTGTTGTATGCCAAATTGGAGAAGAATTAATTCATTGCTGCTATTCTCTGAGTTCCATAATTTTGGTTCGATTTTTCTAAAGGAGTTATGGAGATTTGGAAGGCTGTTGTATCTTCCAGTCAATTGTATTGACATTGTGAAGGCTGTGATTAATCCAATAAAAGCTGTGTCACTTCTTTCTTTGGCCTGCATTAATTATTTGAAGGGCTGCGATTCTGAATTGTGAAGCACGTGAGTACTTCGAGGAGCCACGTTTCATTTTGGTGGCTGCCCTATCTTTTTGGGAAGCTGTGTCAATCTCCCAGGGGCTGCGTTTGAACTTCTTGTTGGCTGCGTGGACTTTCTTAAGTCATGTTATCTCCTTCCTAGGCTGCGTCAACTTCTAATCAGCTGGTATCATTGTTAGTGAGGTTGAAATTACTTGCCAGGTGGCTATTTAAAATAAATTGTATTGTTTTTAAAGCTTGCAATGTTTTGTATGTAATTAATTTGGATTGGTGAACTTGAGGAAATGGAATAAAATTACTATGTGTTATTATTTTATTTCGGAAAAGATACTATAAAATTCAAATATTGTCAAAACAAAAACACATTTGCAAAGTATTCAGGATAAAAGTTATTTTCTTAGCAAGGAGCCAGGCAGGCTCTTCACAAGTTGTCACAAACTTTAAGGTTTGTGTCAGCTTGATTAGAGGGAAAATTTGATCTTACTAATGAGCTCAGAAGGTTTAGAGGAGTTATATGACACTGATAAGGAGTTATTTTCCAAAGCAATTCAAATTGTGATATTGCTATCAAAATTCAATTGTGTAGTTTGAGTCGAGCTCATTTCCCCATCTATCACAAATAGTGGTTCACAAGAACCCATCTCTCATGAAAACGAAAGGAACACTTAGCATCCATTGCATCTAGGTGATGCTCAAGTCATATGACACTTTCAAATGTTACTTGCGGCTTTTGGTTTGGGCTCCAAGATTCTTGGAGGGAGTGTCTATTTTTAGTTAGTCATCTAGTCAAGTCTATTTGTCATCTTTAATCATTGGGATCACTCCTATGCAGCCACATTTCACTTCTGATGCATTTCAACAATTATCGCTAAGTGGGTGCATTATTTAGCTATATTTAATTAATTTTACTAAGGTTATTTTAATTAAATATATTTATCGAGCACCTCAATGTTATAGCTTGTCTGAAAAAGGATGAGAAGTGTTAAATGATGGGATGCTTAAAAGTGACTTTAAGTGATGGAAGTGTTTTAACAGTAAATTAAATATTTTTTTGTAGTTAGAAGGCTTAATTAATAAATAGAAAGAATTTAAAAGAGTGATCTTGGAAATTCTGTAAAAGTCTTATACAAAAGGGGTATTGAGAGCTCATTTGATATGTTAAATTTGGATTATTTGATATTGTTCTTTGTTTGTTCAAGAAGTTGATTCTTCGTAGGGTTTATGAGAACGAAATTGTAATGTATCAAACACAAATTGATGCAAAGGTGCAATGATAAACAATTTAAAAGTAAAATTCTAAACCTTCTAACAATTGTTCCCTCCACCCGTACGGCACGACTGGTGCCCCTGTAGGACATTTTGTGTACAAGAATGAAATTTGCATTCTATATACAACAAGAATGAAGTACCCACCATCTTTGCACCCATATGTTCTCAGTCTTCACACTCATATGACATACCCGTACAGTACTTCTCACACCAATACAACAATGTTTCTCACTCACCCATACAAAAATGTCTTTGCACTCGCCTGTATGACAAGCTACACTCTTATAGCATCGATGGCCTAGAGTATTCTATATGGTAAGGTATGCCCATATAGCACTTCCCCTTCACACCAATATGGTATAGTACCCATATGACATTGTGAATGATTACACCATGACTAGATACTTCTACAAAATTGCAGATCTAAAACTTATGAATTGTAACATTATGACTCATTATGTGTAAATGTCAGATTTCGCCAAGTCAGTTGTCAATTACTTCCGCACGGTATAGAGATTTTGGAAACTTCACCCTTCAAGTCTTCGATTAGGATCTTCTACAATATTAATGTTATTGCCAATATAGTATTGTCTGGAAGCAATGAATCGACACAAAAAATATAACAGTAATGAATCGACGCCAAGAGAGTAATTGTATTTTCAGACAATTTGAATGTATTTAATTATTACAAATTTATCTTCAATTGAAGACTTCAAAATATTTGGATAATGGGCATATTAGAGTGAGGAGTTACTCCAACTGAAACTACAATCGCCAAGCTAGGGAAGGTCTTGCACCTTCGGAATAGCACCCTACAAAAACCAATTACAATATGAATTGCAAATACACAAGAAATAGATAACTCCACAATGATCAACACAAAGCCTAACCACCCTCTTATAAAGACCTCCAAGAAGAGTCTAGAGCAATACAATAGGCCAAGCATACATTGCTTTATTATTTTATTATTTTAGCCCCTTTTATTTTATAACTAAATTAACTAATTAAATAAGTCCTTGTGATATTATTTTTAAATTTTACGACCAATTGATTAATTATTTAATAAAATTGTTTAGATATGTTGGGGAAATTACAATCCTCCTTACTCGAGGATTGCTTTCCCTAAAGCGATTGCAAACTCGAATGCTCCAAAATCTGCTCACTCTCCCACATGGCATCCTCAATTGACAAATCCTTCCAACGGACTAGGTACTCCTTGACTGTGCATGACCTTAGCTTCCTCTCTACCCTCTTTGTTAATAGGTAGAAGCTCCTTAGAAACCATGACATGCTGCCCAACCTCCTTCCTGAGGCATGAAACATATTGTGAATCCAACTCCCTTCCGGAAGCTCCAATCCCTACACAACCTGCCCTATTCTCTGTACCACCCTATATGGTCCATAGAAGCGAGACTTGAGCTTCTCAGCACCACTCCTCTTCGAGGAACACTGTCTGTACAACGGTAATCAAAGGCAGACCAAATCTCTAACCCTAAAAACTCCGCTCAATCTTATGATGATCAGCGTACATATTCTGATGATTCTAGGTCTGCTAAAAATTGGCCTTGAGAGATCAAAGGATATTGAGACTCTCCTGCAACCACTTCTTGGTTGTCAATGCTCGACTATCTCCCAATGCCAAATCCACAAATAATGGAACCTCATATCCATAAAGTGCCTTGAAAGTTGTCACACCTATGGACATATGATAGCTAGTGTTGTAGCAATGCTCTCTAAAATGACACAAATGGATCCATGCTT
Source organism: Chamaecyparis obtusa (assembly GCA_027943335.1). NCBI lineage: Eukaryota > Viridiplantae > Streptophyta > Pinopsida > Cupressales > Cupressaceae > Chamaecyparis > Chamaecyparis obtusa. Next base: position 1,077,766 of record BSBK01002952.1, read on the forward strand.
TTTGTTGTGTTGTGTAATGTCCCCGTTTTTCAAACTATTGGGATTATGTAATGTCCCCGTTTTTAGACTTATGGGATTAGCTTGGTTTGGTGACCCTCACAGGCTAATCAGGCGATCAGAAGGGGTCAGATGGTGGAGCCAGCATTGGGATTCCATTCTGGAGGTTCGACATATCAGGTCTACTCTTCGTTTGGATCATTTTGGTCAACTTACTATTTTTAGTAAGTGGTATTTTGGGTATGGCCAGGATTAGCAGGGTGTCTGCACGGAGCGTCAAATATCTCAGAATCGAGTTTCAGAGAATCTCCAGTTTGAGAGACTTACTATTTTTAGTAAGTCTATTTTTAGCAGTGGCTATTTCTGGCAGGGCAGTGCCTATTCCTAGCTGGGCAGTTGGACTTGGTGCTTTGTCAAAACTTCGTTGATTGCAGTCAGACAATTCAGTGGCTTATATTCTAAATGTGTTATTAAATTAAATTATTTTGATTTAATTTAATAACTTATGACTTTATAACTTAATGTTATAAAGTGAGATTATTTTTTTAAAGCCAACTAAGTGAAAATATTTAAAAAGTGCTTTTTCCGAAAAAGCTATTTAACCAACTCGAAAAAGCACTTTTCATTATCTTATGCAATCATTATTTTTCTTGGAATTTGGGAAGAAGACAAAACCTCGCTAGGGTTTCGAGGACTGATTCCTCTTTCTCGTGATTTGAGCCATTGCCTGTTAATCGTGAATTTCACAGCTGATTATTACTGAGTTTGCAATTCGATGTTGTTGTATATCAAAATTGTGTAAGTTACAAATTTGAAGATTCATGGTTTGCTGATGAATTGTATTTATTAATACAATGCAAAGAAGTTTTCTGAATTTATTATTTGAAGGCTGAAGTATTAATCCTTTTGATTTTTCGAAAATAATTGCATGTGAAGGATCATCGAATTTGAAGAATGAATGCATTATCTACATGCTGTGACTGCACCCCTGGGAAGTCATTTAATTGATTGTGATTATTTCAAACTGGGCTGCGTCTAATCACTAAATTCAAGCACATGTTTATTAGAGGCTTGCGGCAGCACTTCTGGACATGTGTGAGATCTCCCAAGCTGTGTCAACATCCTAAATTCTTATCACGTGCACGTAGGAATTGGCGGCAACAACCAGGACGTTTATTGTGGGATTGGCAGCAGTAAATTCTGGAAGTCGCGTCTATTCCAGCAGGGCCATTACGTCATTCTTTAGATGCGGCCTTCATTTGCAAACCTTGTACGAATTGTTCAGTGCAGTTACGTATTGTATTTTGCAAAGGGCAGCCATTGCCAAGAGGCTGTAACAGCATGAAGGAATTCACAACAGTACAGGTGCTTGGTATTTATTTGCTATGCGATTATTTTCAGATTTGTTTGAAAAGTGATTTAAATAGTGAATGTTATTGAAAACATTATTTGATTGAATTGAATAATTAAATTTTGGAGGAATTATCATTGGAATTTGCCCGGTTTAAATATTATTGAGAAAAGTTGCAGTCGTTTTCAAATTTATTAATAAACATACAAGAAGAGCCAATTCCGGTTCATCACAGATTAGCTTGGTTTGGTGACCCTCGCAAGCTAATCAGGCGATCAGAGGGGGTCAGTTGGCGGAGCCAGTGTTGGGATTTCATTCTCGAGGTTCAGATTACCATGTCTACTCTTCGTTCGGGTCAATTTGGCTAACTTACTATTTTTAGTAAGTGGTATTTTGGGTATGGCCAGGATTAGCAAAGTGTCTGCACGAGGTGTCAAATGTTTCAAGATCGAGTTTCAGGGGATTTCCAATTTGAGAGACTTACTATTTATAGTAAGTCTATTTTTGGCAGTTGGCTTAGTTGGCTATTTCTGGCAGGGCTGTTAAGGTTTGAGGCTCTGGTGTCTGAAACGAGTTTGTTGCAATCAGTGGGTTTCAGAGGCTTTTTATTTTAAAGTTATCATTATTAAATTAAGTTATTTTAATTTAATAACTTTATGACTTTATTACTTTAATGTTATAAAATGAAGTGATTAAAAAGCCTCTTAAGTGAAAAAAGTGAAGTTGAAGCTTCTTCCAAAAAAGCTATATATTCAATTCGGAAAAGCACTTTCATTCACCATTGATGATTTGATAAATTCTTTTGTGAGAGAATTCCTCTTGGCTTGGAAAGAAGCTAGGGTTTTGGGCTTGGTCTTCATTTTTGGAGAAAGTTCTACAATTTATTGAGTTTGGTCTTCAATTCCTAGAGAGAACACTTGGATTTTCTTGTGCTAAAGGTGATTGTTGTGTGGAAATTCTGTTTCAGGAGAATTTTGAAATTGTTGCAGGAGAACAAGAATTTGAAGAGTTTGGTCTTCTTCCAGGAGAGAACTCTTTCAGATTTGAATGCAATTCGAATTGTTTCCTAGTCCAATCAATTCATGATTGCAGATTTTGGTGTGCAAAGAACAATTCAATTAAAAGTTGTCGTATAGACATTTCAAGAAGGCTGCCGTACAATGTCTGCAGGAGCCATACATGATGTACGGAATTGGTAGTGTTGAGAACAATGCGTTTTGGGTGGTGGATATATGTTGCGTATTGGTCAGTGTTTGTGGTGATATTTTGGGGGGGCTGCGTTATGAATTCTTGATGCCAGGAGTGATTCACAGGGGCCTGCGTCATCAATATACAGGGGCGTGAGACATTAATGGTGGCTGCGTTTAGTATTGGAGGTTGCAGACAACTTCCTTAAGGCTGCGTCATATGTTGAAGGGCTCCCTATTTGGCTAATTTACAATAGTGAGCCAGTTGGGCTCATCACAGTGATATCAAAGCACTGCTCTTCCCATCCTGAAGGGTATGAAAATAAAATAATGGCAGACAGATTTATACCAGGAGGGTACTATACCTGCAAGGATAGAAATTCACCACCTCCTGAAGGTAATGAACAGGGCCCACAGAATGAACAGGTAGGAAACAGGAATAATATCGGAAATGATATTGACAGGGAGGGCAGAGATGCCTTCAGAAATATTGCAGATGACCAGCATCATGTTGCAACTGTATTACAACAGCTTTCAGACACTCTATAGCACATGGCATTACCAGTTGATCGTGCTAGAGACAGAGGTGCGCGGAATGCTTCAGTCAGGTCACAAGCTGATGACAGGAAAGATTATAGAGCTGACCATACAGGTACTTATGACAAGCCTCATCGTCCAACCTTCTTGAGGCCAGAGCTGGATGCAGTTAGTGTAGAGTCAGAGCCAACACCATTTGTCGATGACATGGTGGCACATTTTGCAGAGTAGGATGCTCTTCCTGAGGCACTAAAAAGAAATTTAAATTTTGACAGATATTAGACGCAAAAGCGTGAGCATTCCAGAAGCAAGCCAGCTCCTGACACGAGACAGAGACCAAGGCAAAATGAACTCAAGCAGGCAACCAGCAAGTTGAGATTAGACCACTTTGATGGAAGTGGGAAGACTACAGCTAGAGCATGGGTTCACAAACTGGATACTTATTTATCACTTCATCCTATGTCTGAGGAGGACGCTATTCGATTTGTCGTGCTTCATTTGGATGGGGTTGCTCATGATTGGTGGTATCATGGGTTAGTGTCTCTGCATCATGATCATATTGTGCAGTACCAAGAGTTCGTAGATAGACTGATAGAGCGGTTTGACATGAAGGATCTTGAGACTTACTTCAAAGAGTTAGCTCAGCTGAGATAGACAGGTGGCCTTGAGGCCTTCATCAGTGAGTTTTAGCGCCTATGAGTTATGGTATATGACATCTCCGAGAAGAGGAGAGTCATGCTTTTCATAGAGGGTTTGTCAAAGCCGTACAGAGGGTGGGTCAAGTCCCCAGATCCACCTACTTTGCGAGATGCTATGAAGAAGGCAAGAAATCTTGAGTCTTCTATTTCACGGGGCAACTCTACTCCTAGTCCTACTATTCCTCCTGCAGATGAGGTACCTCCACCAGTTGTTGACAGAAAGAAGCCTACAGGTAGACTTGATGATGCCACGTGAGAGGATTTGAGGAGGCATCTTTGCTATTGGTGCAAAGAGCCTTATGATAGAGAGCATACTTGTACTATGAGGCCTAAGGGCAGAGCGAATCGCTCTGTGGGTTTATTCTGGTGAGAGTGAGGCTGAGTCTTCTCATCAGGCTGCTGGTTTTGATACAGAGGAGGAGCAGAGAGTTACTCCAAAGTTTGGTCCTGACGCCAAACTATCCCCGATTGTGTTGTCCACCTCTGTGCCACTTCCCTCTGCTTTCAGACTGAAGGGATTAGTGGAAGGACAACCATGTGTCGCTATGTTGGACACTGGAGCCACACACAACTTTATTCATGAGCAACTTGTTAGTCAGTGTGGGCTTCAAATAGAGGAGTTTGCAGCGTTTAGAGTCAGGGTAGCCAATGGCGACAATTTTACCTGTACCAGGCGCATTCAAGATCTCTCCTTGTTTCTTGGTGATTATGAGCTGATAGCTGATTTCTATGTGTTTGATTTGGGGGAGATGGATGTAGTTTTAGGGATGCAGTGGATATAGGAGATTAAGGAATTCTGCCTTAGTGTGAGCCCAATGCAGATAAAATTTGAGAACCAAGGTAGAGAGTATGTATTGTCAGGCATTGCTGAGGGGAGTTTGCGCACTGTCTTTTTGTGCAGTTGATCTTGAATTCTCTTGGTATGCTCCTTGGATGCTTTTCTCAGTGTGATGGCTGAGTTGGTGAGCTCACGACTATACTCTATTGCTAAAGAGGTCATAGGATTGAAGCGAGTTGTTTTCTCTTTCAACTCTTTTGTTGTTCGATCAGTTCTTTTTGTTACATCCTTGACAAAAACTTCAAAATTGGATGTTTTAGTTATTATTTTTCCTACTTCCTGAACCAGTTTCTTCAATTCCTCGGTGTTGGAAGAAACGATAGCTTTAGCGGCAACAATCTGGTCATGCAAGATATTGGTTCTTTGTGTTTCGTAATGTGCCATAGCTACTGATTCAGGATCAGTTACGTCCTCTCCGATTGTCTGTGCTAGAATTTCTAGCTAATCTATTATCGGTTCTTCTTCATCAATATCTGCATCTGGAACAAGATTGTACAGTATTGTCTTTACATTATTGAGAACCATTTCTTGTCTTCTCTTTGTGAGCAACTTGAGTTGCTTAGTTGACATTTTGCTGATGTCCATCAATGATTCGTCTGTTTGTGGAGTTTCTAATTTTGCCTTCTTGGAATCAGTTTCTGTTGTGAAGGGAAGCTTCCTTTTTAGTGAAGATGAACTTGGTATATCTTCTGGTTTTTCCTGTTTTTCTTGTTCTTCTTGTTGCTTCTCTTCTTCAACTTTTTCTTCGTGTTGCTGCTCTTCTTCTCTTCCCTGTCTATTCTCTTGTTCTTCTTGGAGTTCCTGATCTTCTTGTTGCTTCTCTTCACCGACCTGTAGGTTAACTTTGTCCTTCTGGGCGTTATCTTTATCTTTCCCTTCAGCTTTCTCTTTTGATGATGCCCCTGTTGCTTGGTCTTCCGGTCTCATTGGTGCAGTCTACTCACCGATTGTGGTCTGCTCACCAATTATGTTTCTTATCTCATCATCTTTTCTCTTAGATGCCTCAGTGTCCGTTGAAATGCCTGGTAGGACTGTTGCCTCTGTCTATGGAACTTGAGAATTATCTTGTGGACTTGTTGAATGAGGTGTCTCAATAGATACTTGTGCCGGTGTCAATTTTTCTTGCTTCTTTGCTAGAGAGGTGAAATCATGATTCTTCCATAATTTCATTGTTTCTTCATAAACTTTTTTTTCTTGGTTATTTATGATTTTGGCCACTCTGTCTCGAGAGTCCAGGTTCAATACTTTTGATTCAATTAGAATTTTGATTTCTTCGTCATCTAGACCTAGTTCTATTTGATCTAGAACTTCCCTTATTATTCTCTCGTCTTTTGCTACTCTCCATTTTGCTAGGAGCCTTTTATTGAGGTCTGCTGGGAAAATGGACTTGTAATCCTTGGGTCCTCAGTTGAACTCAAGAAAACTTTCTAACAGGGCAAGTTCTATTTTAGCCTTATCATCAGTGCCTAAGGCACTATACCATTTTGCAACATTGCTAACTTTACCAAAATCTAGGATTTCATCAACTATATCATCAACAATAAGTGTTTTTTCCTTACCTTTTACTAGAGATGCTAAAATAGTTGGAGTTAGATCATCGCTGGTGTCTTTAGTGATGTTCTCTTTAACCGGTTTGTTTGCTGGCTTTTGGTAGACCAGTGTATCTATTTGCAAAATGTCTTTGCCTCTCCCGGTGTCCTTTTCTGATTTGACCAAGGACTTCTGACATTCAGCTTCAGCCTTTTGTTGCTCCTCAAGTATGTTTGTCCAAATGACAACTCCTTCGTCATGAACAGTTTTAACTTCTCCAATCAATACTTGACCTTTGGGATCTAAAAGTTGTGTTTGTGAGCATCTGCCTAACTGGTTGCTTCTTCAAGGCTTAAGTGGTTTTGCACTTCTAGTAGCTCCTTGATTCTGAGCTCTTTCTCTTTTGCCAGTGAAGATTTCCACCTTCCTTCAATAAGCTCATGCAATTTTGCAAGAATCATTCCATGAATTTTGGTAGGGGTTCTACTGAATTTGTACAAGTTGTATATTACAACATCTTCGATTTCCCTTTTGTCTTCTTCATTAGACAAATTATATCTTCTCTCAACCTATGCCATCCCACCTATAGTCTTTATACCTTTGACCATTTCATCAATGGTTTGCCTTTTTTGATTTTGGGGTTGCCTGCTTTACCGGTTTTTTGGTTTTGTTTCTTATGGTATAAGTAGTGGTTTGTTCGGTCTCAGTTTCTTCTAAGTCTTCTTCTTCTGATTGAGATTGCTCAGTTGTGATCGATTGCGCCTTCTTCCTTTGTACTTTAGGTTCCAGTTCAACTACCTTTCTTTTCATTGGTGTAGTTGACTATTTGGTGACTTTTGCAGTAACCTTTTTCATTGTTTTTGAAGGTTCATTCTTCTTCAACTCTGCACTTATCTAATCATAGGTGCCAACTGGTTGGCTAATAGGTCTAGGTTACATTGTTGAAGTGCCTCACCATATGCTTTGGTAGTGCTTCTTGATATTTCATATCTTAGCTCTGGTGCAAATTCTGTTTTGGGCTCAACAGCCTGGATTATGCAGTGATCAGTGCTTACAAGGAAACAAACATCATCCTTGTATTCAATAACAATTGAAGATGGGATCCTTTCCCTTTCATGCATTCTAGAATGAAATATTTTGAAGTAGTCTGTCATGAGCTGATTGAATCGGTTTCCTAGGTTGTTGATCATCTCTCCTATTTGGACCATGATCGGTCTATTTGTTACCAATGTAACATTTCCCACACCTAGAAAGAATTTTTGATAATAGAAGAAGAGACATACCATTAGCATTCCATACTTCAAGAATTTCTTCTTTACCACTCCAAGCTTCTTCAAGTCCTCAAAAAGTTGGCTTCTCAACATAGCACATAGGTCGTATGTGGCATTGTCGTGCATGATTTTGTGAGCTGCATGAATGGCTCCTCCAGGTATGTTGTTGAGACATCTCGATTGATAGATTTTATAACCGATCGCCACAGCAGCGAACCAAACACCTTCATCTTCAATATATGTGACAGTCATCATGTGACTATCATACCTCGACTTTGTGAGTCAGGTGACTTCAATGTTGGATATGGTTCTCAGGGTGAGGGCTTCCCTTGTGACACTGAACCCTGTCACTCTGCTGAGGTCAACTTTTGTGATTGGTGTGACAACACCCTTTGCCAACCACATACCTAGATCGTGTACTCAACTGAGTACCATTCGAATCCAGTCAAGTTGAAACACTGTAGGGCATTTAACCCCATTTGTCAATCCAACCGTTTCCAGTCGTGCGTAATTTCCCTTCAGCTTCCCATCCTTCCAGAGCCCTAGAAATTCGCTCTGAATGTAAGTTGACTTGCTGCATTTAAGAGAAAGGCAGAATGTTTGGTCCCCTAGTTGTGAGATGTCTACAACAAGATTTGTGTTTATTACTATTTCATTCTATATGATATAATATAAAACAGTATTTAAAGACTTTTATACTTGCTAACAAGATTTTGGTTGTTCAAGATTATTTTCTTTTGAATTTGGCGGCAGCCAAAGTGATTGCATTTACTAAAGTTTAGTGATTGCAATACAAGGACTCCTTAAAGAAAGATTTGTTTTCAAATGATGTGGGGTTTCTGCATTTTCATATCATCACCTATTCTTGTTAACTGTAGATTATTTCATAAACAAGTAATTCACAAAGATTCGTGATATCTCATTAATAAACAAAAGATTTCTTACCTATTCAAAAACAAAAGAAATGTCAAAAAAGTTTTATTACATCAAATAAAGACGAATAAGCATTATCCCAAAAAAAATTCTGATGAAAAGTGTAGATCTATCAACTTCTGAAATAGCCCATATCCTAAGAATCATATTTATAAGTTAGAGTAAATCCAGAAATGTACCAAGAGGTGATTACCAGAAACTAACAGAGTCAAGAATGGAAAGTCTAGCTCCTTTTCTGTCAACCTGTAAGAAAGATGAAAATATATTGGGTGAAATACGTTCAAAATAAATTGCAATATAAACTAAGAAATGATATCCCTAATTATAATTCTTAAGATTTGAGTAGGGTTAGCAATATGAGAGAAAATTTAGGAAAAACTATGCAAGAGCTACATCTCAAAATCACAATCAACAAACACAAGATCTAATACATAAATATTGTAGAACATGTTCCATTTTTGTTCAGAAATAAAGTGCATGTTTTGCTCACAATCAATATTATTATTAAGAAATTAATTACAATGTCTTTGAGAAGTTGTCAAGGCTTTTAGGAGAATGTAATTGGATACACAAGGGAAACGGAGTAAGGTAGCTACCATTAATTCAAACAAAAAAAATAGTAGCACATATAAGTGAATCTCATGAGTCCAAGCTCAGCAAATGGAATCATATGGGCGTGTCGCTGTCTCCCACTTTTTAGCTTATTTGGAACACTCAAATCAGCATTTTCAGCCAGATTTTCATTTCCTAATACATGTAGCAAGCAAACCATTAAGAATTTAAAGATGATGTAAACTAGCGACTTTTGAGATTTCACGTGCAAATGCTAAATATTCTACTTTTAAATTTTAAAACTAATTTCTCACATTTTCTTAAGCATTTGTTAATAACACGTAAAGAATCAAAAAGAGATTTTGATTCAGCCAACATTTTGGACAGATCAATTAGAATGATGAGAATGTTGGCATAAAGCTTAGTTGTCATCATTGGCAAACATCAAACACACTGGTACTACACACTGGTACTCATGTTAGAACAACAGTGGTGAACCGGTACACTTACTAAGTAAACAGTGTACCTTAACCGGATACATTAATACCGATCCGGTCTTGTAAAACCGGTCTAGTAGGACACCACAGGAGGCAGATGACTGAACAGGTTGCACACCAGTTTGCGTTCAGAATTGCAAATTTACTGGTCAGTGCTTTATAATCCGATCCAGATTTTACGGAGAGTTTTTCAGAAGAACTGGAGTTAGCTTTTTCTTTCTGAGAGCATTTCGAGGTAAACTAAAGATCTGTTTGCAAGCTTTTTAATCAAGAGTTTTGCATGCGATATTTTTGGAAAAGTTACAGCTTGGAGGCACCATTTGGTGTAATTATAATAAGATAATTTCTTATAGATACAGGTCATCATGCATGAGAAGAGAAGTTGTTGAGATTCAAGAGCACAGAGAGAGCAGAGCAAAAGAGCAGAGTGAAAGAGAGAATCTCAACAACTTCTCTTCTCATGCATGATGAGAGAAAGATCCAACAGCCAAGAAGAGCAAGGAGTGAACAGGTACGATCTGAACGACAGATAAAGTGTCAAAGAAGATCATTTCTTTTATTGTGTGAAGCACATTTAAATCCCTTAATCATGGTGAACCCTAACAGGTTTTGTTGTATAAATCCCTTCACTAGGTGACATCTTCGTTGATGTTTTAAAGTCCTTTGACAAGGCGACTTCTTACAGGGTCAAGATCTTAACCGATCTCTATCAAATCCCTTTACCGGGTAGCACTCTAACCAATGCTTTGTAAGTCTTTACCCGAGCAACTTTATTACTGCAGTAGTGGAGTTTTGTGGGTTCTGTCCCACTATGGTTTTTTCCTTCTAACCGAGGGTTTCCACGTATATATCTTGTGTTGACCTGTGTATGTGATTTTTGTTTATGATTGTTTAAGCATTCTTTATATTTTCAGTATTAACAGGAATAGTAAACAGAAAAAGATTACAAGAAATTGAATTTACTGATTCAACCCCCCTCTCAGTAACTGGCTAGGATTAACAATTAGTATCAAAGCCTAGTAAGCAGGTAAACAAAGCTTAACCACTTGAGAAAAGATCATGGAGGGTTACAAGTATTAGAAGCAGCTGGAAGAAACAAATGAAATGATTGCTTCTCTTGAAAACAGACTGAGAATATCTCTTGCCAAGAAAAAAGAACTGGCTTTATAACTAAGTGAAAGTCAGGAAAAATTGAAGAACTATCAGGACAGAGTAGTTCTAATAAAGCCGAAGAAGCGGTCTCTGAACTTGTGGAGAGAAACTTGAATCTGACTAGTCAAATCTCCAATTTGAAAAGAGAACGGGAAGGTCATGCTCTAAGGATGACCGAACTCATTGAAGCAAGCAGAAAAGTTGAGGATGAGAAAAATAGTGTCAAAGAAGCACTGCAGACTATTGAGAGAGCAAGAAACCTGGTTGAAGATGCTCTAAGAGAGAGTGATGCTCTCATACTGCAATTGCGTGCAGGGCATAAATCAAGAGAATGCAATCATGCATGAACACTTGCATGATAAGGACAAGGCATGCAAAGTAATGGTTGTTGAAGTTGAAAAACTTAAAGAACAGCTGAAAAATCTTGAGGAAGGAATGAGAAACTTGGAAAGTACAATGAGAGTTCTGAGAAGCTAGATGAGCAACTGAAAGCTCAAAGAAGGCACAAGGATCCCATAGGACTTGGGAACATCGGTGAAAGCAACAAGGAAACTGGTGAGACCTCTGGAGTCAAGGAAAGCAAGAAGGAGAAGAAGAAACCAACCGGAGAAAAAGGTAAAATAATCTTCAAACCCTCTTGCAAACAATGTAGCAAACCGGGTCATAAATCTAAGGACTGCAGCAATGCACCGGTGAAACCTTTCACCGCTAACAGTTACTGCGGTAATTGTTATAACTATGGTCACAAGACCTTTGAATGCAGGACACGATCAAAGAGTGTGTCCAATGGAAACAGGGGAAGCTTCAAAGGTTATTGCTATGCATGCAATAAATTCGGACACAAGGCTGAAGAATGCAAGTCTACAACCATGGCACTCAAATCTCCACCGAGACCGGTATTCCATAACAAGAATGCTAACCGGGGCACATCTGTGTGATACCTATGGACCATTAGGGCATAGGAACATTGAATGCCACTCACCCATGGACAAAGAAAAAAGGGTCAATCCATGGAGAGGAACCGGTATGACTTGTTACAACTATAACAAGATTGGGCATCTAGCCAAAGAGTGCAGGAACCGGCCAATGAACAAAGAAAAAGGCCCAACTAAACCAGTCGAGGAATGTGACTCCCAATCAAAAGGGAAACACCACTGAAGAGACCAATAGGGAAGTAAAGAAGATGTGGTCCAAAAAGGGGACAAAGAGCTCTTAAGGAGACAAATCAGAGACAAAGCCATCATCCACCGATGGTGATATCTCTTCAGCAAATTAAGTCAAAAGGGCTTAAGAGGGAACAGGTAGAAACGCTACTGTCCCCAGAGTAACTATAGAGATTTATTCTCACTCAATCAAGGATTTGAACCGGGAACAACTCACCGGACTAACACCAAAGAACCGGTCAAATGGAGAAGCTAACTTATCAAGGTCGATGTTTAAACCAAGCTTGGTGTAGTAAATAGGTAAAGCGTCAGTGAACCGGTTGATAAAGGTAAGGTTAGGTAAAGGTAATTAATACAGTAACCGTTAATAAAAGTTACCGTTTGCTAATTACCATTACAACAAAAGTGTATAAAAGAGAAAGTCGATTACTCATTTCACTTTACTTTGCATTTTGTGATTATTGTTTTCAGAACTTGACTAATCTTTCTTATTGTGATTCGCAATCTTTGCTTTGCCTATTCCGCGATTTTGTCAAGAGCTTTCTATGTGTTACCGGTCTAACCAAATGGCATCATCATCATCTGTTGTGAGTCTAATCGACATTCAACAACATGAACAACCAGTGTATGATATCATGATAGTGCAGAATAGAGCGAATGATATGGCTAGAGCCCTATCATCAATTCTCGACGGGGTGTTGTTGACTGAGGACGTAACCGCGTTCGTCCACAACAAACAGGAGGAACTGGGTGAAACATTCATACAAAGCGAATTCTTAGGGCTTTGCGAGGAAGGAAAACTCCAAGAGAAATACGCGCGACTGGAGGCAACTGGATTGACCAATGGGGTCGAATACCCAACAGTGTTTCATCCTAATTGGATTAGGTTGGTACTCGGTCGAGTACACGATCCAAGAATGTGGTTAGCGAAAGGCGTCATTACTCCAACAACAAAGGAAGATCTAAATAGAGTAACCGGGTTCAACGCCACACGTGAAACTCTTACCCTAAGGACAATTGCTAATGTCGAAGTCACTCGACTTGCCAAGTCAAAGTATGACATTCGTATGATGACTGTGACCAACATTCAAGACGACAGTGTCTGATTTGCTGCTACTATAATCGGTTACAAGGTTTATCAGTCCAACAACCTCAACAGTATACCAGGTGGAGCAATTCATGCAACCCACAGGATTATGCACGACAATGCTCGGTATGACATATGTGCTATGCTGAAGAGAAAACTCTTCGAGAACCTAAGAAACTTGGTATGGTTAAGAAGAAATTCATGAAATATGGAACACTGATTGTATGTCTCTTTTTCTTCTACCAGAATTTCTTTTCATGAGTGGGTAAGGTTACCTGGTTAACAAACAGACCAATTATGGTCCAAATAGGTGAAATGGTTAACAGTTTGGGAAATTGGTTTAACAAAGTAATGACTAATTACTTTGAAGCTTATCAACTTGTTGGTTAACAGTTTGTCCTCCCTTAAGATTTATAATCTCTGACTCTCTAAACACCCAAGGTGAGAGAACAAAAGGATGTTCACCAACAAATGGGTTAGTGTAAGTTTGCTATCACTGCCCTCTGAATTAACAGGTACAGCTCCCTGATTGTGTTTGATATTCAATGAATTTGTTTTTATATATCATCAGATACTCTGAGTAATGAAAATATTAACCAAACTACTTGTAGGCACAAGTAGTTCAAGCGAGGATAAGAAGTGGATAACCTATAACCTTCAGTAGAATGCTGATCACAGATTATCATAGAGTTTTATCACCTAAACTAACTCTATTCTACCTTATTTATGAATGCTGATCCTATTGGATGAATAGAAGCAGACTTACACATGAGAAGCAACTAGAATTACCAATGCTGCAATTACTAACAGGAAATGGAATTCAAGAAGGAATTATAGTCTCACAATGCAAGTGTACTTTCCATTCAATGATGCAACTGAACAAATAAGTGAATAGAGGAAGAATTATACATAAAGGTAACTGGAATTACTCACACTACAATCTTTGACATGAAATAGAATTCAATATAGAAAATGTAGTCTCATGTATAACTGTTCTTTCTATTCACAATGCAAATAAACTATTCATGGCACAACAAACATGAAACCAAGCTTAGCAAATGGAATTACTCATGCTCCAATACCAAGTTTGCCGACCCTATTATTATCAGAGAAATGTACATTTATAGTTCACTGTGCCGAGAAGTTCATCAGTCACAGGCATTCAACAGTCAGGAATATCAATTTTATCTTCCAGAATCAGAAGGGGAAAACATCAGAATATGAAACGTTTCTGAACCAATCAGTTACACGCACAAATGTACCATTGGCACCATCATTTGAATTTGAAACCCTCAGAACCCTTCAAGTTTGAACTTGCACCATCGATCTGCAGTTGGACGGTCACGATTATAACCCTTTCAATGGTCATCTCAACCTTCCCTGATTAATATATTCTCTGTCGCTCGGTCGCTGCCCGCTTAACCTTGTCGCCGGTTCACAACTTATATTTTCGGTGGCCAATTTTCCCTGTAAACTCGCGATATCCACCCGAGCTTCCATTGTCGCATGATCGCATGGCACTTTTCTAACTCTTGCAATCATGCAACCGCTCTATCATTTGCGCGTGATATAACATTAAATAATTAAACCTTCACTTGCCCGGTTTACATTGTCGCATGATCACATGGCATCTTTTTACCTCTTGCGATCATGCGACCGCTCTATCATTGGCGCATGATATTTTCAAAATGAGTAATATTATATTTAATAATCATTCCACCTCATTGTCGCATCTACGTTGTTGGCGTACGTGGGTCCCAGCAGGCTTCATTGTCGCATTGGTGCACATGGACTGCACTGTTGGCGTACGCGGGTCCCAGCAGGCTTCATTGTCGCATGATCACATAACATTATTTTATTCCTTGCGATCATGCGACCGCTCTACCATCGGCTCACGTGGGTCCAACAGGGCACACTTTATTTAATCTTTCCTGTCATTTCATTAACTTCTCTCACCACTCGGGCTTCATTGTCGCATGATCGCATGGCATTTTTTTACCTCTTGCGATCATGCGACCGCCCTATCATTCCCGAGATACTTTCAACGGAACTTATATAGCATTTAAATATCATTCTGTTCCATTGTCGCATGATCGCATGGCACTTTTTAACCTCTTGCGATCATGCGACTAAGTACAAGTAGAGCATCTCCCTTGCTTTCATAAGGCTGTAAACCTGCTTCAAGGTTAATCAGTGGGAAATCCAAGGTACCAAAAATGAAATCCTTAACATCCTTGCCATCATTTGAATTCGAAACTGAAACTAAAAAATGAATTGAATATGATACCAGATCTTCCTCTCATCGGGTACGCGAAGACGAGTTTACCAAAACCCTAATCACCTAGCCACAATGCAACTTGCATAGCAAATATATTTCCCGCGCTAGGGTTAGCCTCGAAGGGATGATGAGAAGAAAGATCTCTCTAATGGCAATCTAGACTCAGACTTGATCAAATCACATGACTCTAACATTACCTAAAACAAGAGAAGGGACTGGCACTTGGGCAACAGATGGCTCCATCTGGGGATTTAAGCATTGCAATGCTTGAAAGAGCTCTGGAAATCTCTGGTTCCGCATAACAGCCAACAATTTGATAACAGGAGAACTAACCTAAGGAAAGCAGCAACAAAACAATAAAGCAACAACTAAACTATGACAAAAAAGGAAAACCTACCTAACTAACTACTATGCAGGGGTTACCTGCTTTTCAATTATGCATTTGATACAACTTCAAGTCCTGCCCATTATAGGAACATGGCAAAGACTCTCCTGGAGGATATGCCAATCTGAAAGAGTTATTTTGATTTACATGCACAATCTGAAATGGACCTTTCCACAAGGACTGGAATTTTGAGTGCATTCCCCTGGGCTCATGTCTCTTATCCCACAGTAACACTAGGTCACCTTCCATAAATTTCCTAGGCCTTGCCCTTTTGTCAAACAACCTCTTGATTCAGTTCTGATGTTCCGTGATCTTATCAACCATATCTTCTCTTTCTTCCTGCAACTTTGTCAAATACAGAATTCTCTTTTCCAAACCATCTTTGAAAACATCATCTTCAATTGCAGTTTTCAATTTACAAGCAGCAAGTTCCAATGGTAATGGTAAACTAGCTTCCACTCCATATACCAATTCAAAAGGTGAAATACCAATAGCCCTTTTTGGAGTGGTTCTATCTGCCCACAAAGCATCATATATCTTTTTATCCCAATTTTTCTGATTATCTGAAACCAACTTTTTCAAAATATTAATCAGGTTTTTGTTACTGGATTCAGCCTGTCCATTACCTTGGAGAAAGTAATCTGAAGAGTGCCCTACCTGAATCCCATTGTCATAACAAAAGGCAATAATTTCTGAGGATGAAAAATAAGAGGCATTATCCATTATGAACTTTGTGGGAACTCCAAATCTAACCAATATTTGTTTCTTGACAAATTCACATACTACCTCAGATGTAGTTTTCTTCATTGGTTTAGCTTCGACCCATTTGCTAAAGTAATCAGTGGCAATCAAGATATAGGAATGTCCCTAGCTTGAAGGAGGATTGATAGGTCCTATGAAGTCCAAACCCCACTGCTGAAAAGGAGCTTCTATCACTACCGGCTTTAAGGGTAGAGCAGCCAACTGAGGCTTACCTGTAAACAACTTGCATTTTACACAGTTAGCAACCCACTTGTATGCATCCTTGAACATGCCAGGCCAATAATAACACTGTCTCAGAATTTTGAAGGTAGTCACAGTGGAAGAGAAATGTCCTCCACATGCTTCATCATGAAAGGAGTTCAATAACTTTCCTTGCTGTTCCTTATCAACACATCTCAGAAAAGTACCATCAACTGCTTTCTTATATAAAACATCATCATGAATCACATACCTCAGGGCTTTGTTTTTCAAATCCCTCTTCTGTTTAGCAATCAATCCATCTGGGCATTCACCATATGTCAAAATATATGCAATATTAGAGAACCAAGAGTCTTGCAGACTTACCATAAGCACTCTGTGAACATCTTCTTCAACTTGCTGATCTTCTGCTATGGCTTTGCAGAGTGCATTTCCTCTCACAAGCTTTGTTGGTTTAATGTCAATATCATAATCCTGAATCTTAGCAATCCAAGCTCCCCTATTATTACAACCAACATCTTGCTGTGTTAGAACACTTTTCACTGCAACATCAGGCACATGAATAACCGAATGTGAATGCAAGATATAAAACCTAAAATTTTTCAATGCTCTCACTACTGCATAGGCATGTTTTTCAATCTGTGAATACTTCAGCTCCTGATTCTTCAAGGGCATGCTCATGAAGGCAATTGGAGCTTGTATACCTTCTTTGTTTTCTTGCATTAATATTGCTGACATAGTGTGCTCTGATGCATAGCAATATATAATGAATTCCTTGGTATAATCTGGATGAACCAAGACAGGAGCATTTGCAATGGCACCTTTTATGTTTTCAAAGGCTTTCTTTCCAACATCAGTCCACTTAAAAGCTTTATTACCTTTCATCATGTCAACTATATTTTTCACAATCTCAGAAAAATCAGGTACAAATCTTCTTAGGAAATTCACTTGCCCAAAGAAAGATTTAACTCCTGTCTTACTCAATGGTAGACTCAATTGCTGAATAGCCCTAACTCTGTCAAGATCAATTTTTACTCCTTGAGAAACAATGTGACCTAGAAACTTACCTTCAGTGACATAAAATACTGATTTATTGGGATTCAATGAGATGCCTTGATCTCTACATCTCTACAAGACCTTTGCTAAATCTCCAAGATGATCTTTCCTCTTCTTAGAAAAGACAGTCAAATCATCAAGATATATCACAATGATTTTATTTTTCAAATCTCCAAAAGATAAGTCCATAGCCCTTTGAAAGGTTGCACCTGCATTTATTAACCCAAAAGGCATCCTATTATATGCAAATGTGCCCCATGGTGTAGTGAAAGATGTTTTATATTGATCTACTTCATCCACCTGTATTTGATTATACCTTGAAAATCCATCTAACATAGACATCATTTCTGATCCTGCAACAGTCTGCAACAAATGATCCATGTTAGGTAAAGCAAAATTGTCCTTGAGGGAGGCCTGATTCAGATTTCTAAAGTCCACACAGATTCTTATCTCTCCATTCTTCCTCACAGGAACAATATTAGCCACCCAAGTGGAATGATGAATAGGATAAATAATTCTAGCTTTCAGCATCTTATCAATTTCCTTGAAAATTGCCCCTTCAACCAAAGGATTGTAATTTCTCTATTTTTGTTTGAATGGTATGTTTGAATCTTCCATTCATGAAGCTTCTTAAGTCTTCATAACTCCAAGCAAAGACATCCTGCAATTCAATCAGCAATTCCCTAATCTTTGCTCTTTCCTCAAGTGTGCAGCACTTTCCAATATTTATCGTTTTAGGACTGTCCTCAGTTCCTATATTGATCCCATCAAACTCCCCACAAGTTTTTCCTTTTTTATCTCTTTCCTTCTTTATGTAAGCATCATGTTTATTAAAGAGTTTTTCTAAGGAAACGAAATGAGAGGGAATTCTATTACCTTTTAATTGGATGATACCTGATTTTGACTTCTCTTCATCAATTGATAACTGATCCTTCTCTTGATCACTTTCAAAGCACAGATCTACAAAGAGTCTTGTTCCTTCAATAAACTGTTGAATATGCTTATCATCCTCAAATACCTGCCAGGATTCTTCATTATCAGGTACCTTAGGTTTGAACAGGACCTCCATTCTGTAAACTTGGTCTTTAAAGTCAGGGTGTGGTAGGAGTAAAGATGCAGATACTGCCAAAGAATCTGCCCTAGAGTTTTGATCTCTTGGTACTGAAATTATTGAGAAAGCATTCAGACTTTCAATCTCATCCCACACTTTATTTCTATAATTTTTCAATCTATTATTTTTCACAGTATACTGGTTTCTTACCTGCCTCACCACCAGTTCAGCATCTCCTTGAACTTTAAGCAATTTAACTCCTCTTTGTTTGGCTGCCTCTATGCCAAGAAGAAGGGCTTCATATTCTGCAGTATTATTAGTATTTTTAAAGTCTAACTTGTAAGCTAGGCAAGTTATTTCTCCATTAGGGGCTATCAAGATTACTCCTGCACCTGAACCAACTTTAGCACAGCTTCCATCAAATTCTAATGTCCATAACTGTTCAACACCTGCCTGATCTAATTCTTCACGAACATCAGAGTTGTCAGAGAATAGCATATAATTTCCAAACTGCATCTCATGGTAAAGAATCTGTGATCTAGGGTCATCTGATTTAAGCACAGTGAACTTTTCCTTTTCTTCTGGTTCCAACTTCACCTTTTTATCCCCCACTTGAATGATTGCAGAAGACCAATCCAATTTAATCTCCCCTCCCATGTCTTTGCAGAAACTTCTACTGAGGAGCATCGCATAGCTTGCAGGAATATCAGCTACAAGGATTGTGAGTTTCAACCTCTTAGAAGGGTGAGTTGCTAGGGCAACCTGAGCATCTTTGATTTGACCAATCAAAGGCACCTGCTTAGCATCCATAGAATAACACCTACCGAAAGCTTTGGTTAAAGGCAACCCTAAAGCTTTAGCAACTGATGCAGGCATTACGTTGTCTGAAGCTCCTTAATCTATGATGCAATTACTTAATCTGTTACCATTGATAAAAAGTGATATATAAAAAGGCTTTGGTTTTTTATTTGAATAGGTAGCATGGACAGTAGATTCTTCTTCTCGGAATAGTCTAGGGATTGAAAAATCTTCATCAGCTGAATCTCTCCCACTAGTACTGGCTTGGCTTTTGTCACTAACATTAGCATTGATATGACTACCTTCTTTATTTTTACAATGTTCTACCAACCTTTGAAGTTGATCAGGATTTGACTTTAAATAATCTATAGGGGATATTTGAATTTTAGCTTCTTCACAAAATTGTATAATATCAAAGGAATTGGATAACTTACCTCTTTGCTCCTTTTGTGAAGAACTTGATGCTATACCATTATCCTTATCTGCCTTGTTAGAAGATACTTGATTCTTAGCAGGAATAGCATTAGAGGCTTGATTTTTGATCTTCTGACTTCTAGTCATCACAGTTAGCTGAGGTCCCTCCAAAGTAGCAAAACAATCACCTCCATTCTCTGAATCTGACTCATACTCAGAATAAATTTACGGAGTCACCATAAGGAGCATGGTCATCTTCACTTTCTGGATACTCTATTCTTTGATCTTTTTCTTCCTCCATCTGTCTGTATCTAATCATATCAGCACAAGTGTCACCATCATGATCTGCTCTAAGATGAAAGCCACACATATTATGTCTTTTGGGAGGAGCTTCAATAGCCAATCTTTGTTGAGCAGCAGGGATCTGCAAGTTTTTATTTCCACCTTGATATCTTGATCCTTGGTAAGGCTGATGAAATGAATGAGTTGGCTTAGTGACTTGTTTTTTCAATGCAATTAACTCATTGGATAATTTCTGCAACATAGCCTCTGTACTAGTTGAGGTACTAGCTGTACTGCTTGTGGATCCAGTGTGAAATTCCTTCTTCCATTTCCCGGAGGCTACCATATCATCTTCCATTTCTACAGCTAGTGTTTGTGCAACTTGTAAATCTACTACATTGGTTCTTCTTATCTGGTAACCAAGCTCAGGAGGCATAGAACCAATGTAAAATGTTTTCTGATTATCTCCTGTTGGTGCACTGGCAGCTGGTATTCTTTTGATGAGTTTATTAAATTTAGCATTGAAGTCTCTCATGGAGATAGACAATTCCTTTTTTATTTGAGCCAGTTGTAACAACAAGACTTGTGCATCTTCTGCACTCTTATACCTTCCTTCAAACTTCTGTTTCATATCATTCCACCCAATAATGCAACCTGTGGGTAAGTCTTGAAACCAATCTGTTGCATCATCCACAAGGGTGTCAACAAACATTCTAACTGCAATATCTTCATGCCGAGGATTTACCACACTACATGCTTTATGAAAAGCACTCAGATGTTCTTCTGCAAATACTGTACCATCACCATTGAATCTTGGGAAGTTCTTTCTAGAAGCCTTTGGTAAATCATGATTTGCCGCAAGATTCAAAGGCCCAATGGCATTTCCCCAAGGAACAGCCATATTTGCTAATCTTGTATTCTGTGTAATTGCCTGAATAGAAACCGAAAGGGGAAGTGCAACACCGTGCAGCAGTAATGAATTACAAGTGGTAGAGATAGGAATTCTACCAATAGGAGGAGAGGAAGACTTACTTCTTATTGGTCTAAAAGGGACTACTACAGGTGACTGAAATTCTATAGGCTTCTTAGCTTCAGCCTCCCTTGCTTTTGCTCTTCCTTTCCTGAAAATGTCTTCTAGGATAGGGAAATTGACCCTTTTGAGTTCTTCGTAGACCGGATCAACTTTTCCCTTCTGCTTCACACTCCTGGTAAACTTGGAATCTAGGATGCCTAAGATTCTGAGAAAAACTACTAATATTTTCTTCTTTCCAAAGTTCTCCTCAGTAGAGTCGCCAAAAACTGTTGGTTAACAGTTTGTCCTCCTTTAAGATTTATAATCTCTGACTCTCTAAACACCCAAGGTGAGAGAACAAAAGGATGTTCACCAACAAATGGGAAGTGCCTACAAGTAGTTTGGTTAATATTTTCATTACTCAGAGTATCTGATGATATATAAAAACAAATTCATTGAATATCAAACACAATCAGGGAGCTGTACTTGTTAATTCAGAGGGCAGTGATAGCAAACTTACACTGACCCATTTGTTGGTGAACATCCTTTTGTTCTCTCACCTTGGGTGTTTAGAGAGTCAGAGATTATAAATCTTAAGGGAGGACAAACTGTTAACAAACACAACTCAGAATGCATCAGAGGGAAAGAATTCTTTCAAATATTGTTGATGAATACAAGGATGAAGTTTGCTTCCTTGTAAGCACTGATCATTGTATCATCCAGGCTGTTGAGCTAAGAACTGAGTTTGTACCGGAACTTGGTTATGAGATCTCATCAAAGACTGCCAAAGCTTATGCTGAGGCACTACAGGAAAGCAACCTAGATCTCTCTGCCAACCGGTTTGGCACTTATGAGGAGATAAGTGCAAATCTGAAGAAAAATGCACCTTCAAAGGCAACAAAGAAGGTATATGTCAAATGATCTCCTACACCAAGGAAGAGGAAGGCTACCGTGCAAGAACCAAAAGTTTAATAGAAGAAGGCGCAGTCGGTCACAACCGAACAGTTACAAGGCGAGGACTCAAAAGAAACTGAGACAAAACAGAAAAGCGCCTATCTAAGAAAGAGGAAGACCGGGAAACCGGTAAAGGAGCAAGAACCGAAAGAAAGAAACCCAACTCTAGATGAGATGGTTGAAGGAATAAAGCTAACAGGTGGATTGGAAGTGGCTAGAAGAAGACATGAGTTGTCAAATGATGATGACAGGAGAAAATTAGAAGACGTTGTGGAATACAGCCTTCACAAGTTTAAGAGAACTCGTACTGAGATTCATGGCTCAGTACTTGCAGAGTTACATGAGATCATTGAAAGAAGATGGAAATCTTCAATAGAAAAGGAGAAAGAGCTAAGAATATGATGCAGGAGCATCTCGGGTCCTTGGCAATCTTGTGTCACCAAAAACATATTTGAGTTTGTCTGTGTTGCTCGGTTCCTTCTTTGACAAAGTTGGCTCAGTAGTCGGTCGGTTTCCTTTGGTTACCGAGTTTGGTCGGTTATCTCCTAGGCAGTCGATTGTTTCGCTAGCGGGTGGCGATGCTTGTCTGCACTCGGTCATCCTTGCTTACCGAGTGGTTTATTTTGAGTTTCTGTTGAGGCCGACTTGTGCATTTATTTTGGGTCGCGGATTTAATGTTGGTATCCATCATTGGGAAGCGTGTGGTCCCAGATCTGACCGTTCCTTCTGTTGATTGTGGATCTGAAGGCCGACTCAGTTCGGTAGCCTCTTGTATAAGTATAGATGTTTGGTTAGAGTTTAGGGAGTCAGTTTTGGATAGAAGTAAGAAGATAGAAGATTAGAGATTGTTGGCAGATCCTCGCATGTTTGAGGATTTCTGTAATTCATTGTAATATCTGGCCGTAACCGGAAAGGAATTACAGCTCGGCATGTATGAATCTATTTGAAGACAATATATGAAAGATCCTGCATTCTCTCTCACTGTTGTTTGTTGTTGCTTCCGCGTGTAGTTGAGCAAGGTGGATCTATAGGGTGCGCCATTATTTGGCCCCTCCTGGTCCCTGCCTACGTCAGGTGGTATCAGAGCGAGGTGAGATCTGGATCTAGGTCTGCGAAACTAGATTTGAAGGCTCTTTCTTGTGTTGCCCTAGTTGATTGTTGTGGGGTGGCAGATTGTGATCTGACCTGCAGTTGCAGAGGGTTTTCAAAATGGTTCGTGGGAGGCGAGATGCGGATCCAGGATTGGCAGACATGTTGAGACAACTTGCTACTAGATTAGAAGCTATTGAAACAGCCCAAAGAAGAGGAAGACATCTTGAAGATGTTAGTGATGATGAAATTGAGGAAGAACAAGCGAATGCAGAACCTGTACCTGTGATGGATCAAGGTGAAGAAAGATTCTTGAAGGCTTTGACAAGTCTGAAGTCTACACCACATTTTAATCCTCCTGAGTGTGGTGGAAAACTGGATTCTGATGAATTGGTAGATTGCATCACTGAGATGGAAAAGTACTTTGAGTATGAAAATGTACCTAAAGACAAGAAGGTGAAAATTGCAAGCACAAAGTTGAAAAGTCATGCATCCTTATGGTGGGAACATCTGCAGCTGGATAGAAAGAGGAAAGGCAAAGACAAAATCAAGGTATGGAATAAAATGGTGAATAAGTTGAAAGAGAAGTTCTTACCTTGTGATTATCAAATTAACCTAGTTAGGCGAATGCAAAGTCTAAGACAGAAAGATAGCTCGGTAAAGGAATATACTGAGGAATTCTATAGATTAGATATCAAATCTGGACATGATGAAGATGATGTGGAAAGAATTGCTAGATACCTGAATGGTTTGAGAGTTTCCATCAAAGAAGAAATCAGTTTGGTCAAATTGGAGAACATTGAAGAGGCTTATCAATTTGCAATGAAACCTGAGGAGAAATTGAACAAGAGACATGACCAAAGACAAAGAGGTAGATGTGGAAGATTCCCTAGAGGAAGAGGTAGATCTCATGGTGAAAATGGTAGATCTGAACCAGAAAAGACAAATCTGGATAAAGGCAAGACCGAGTGGAAAGGTGAAAGTTCATCTAAAGGCAGAGGCAGTAACTACCGAGGTGGTTATAACAGAGGAAGTTTTCGAGGAACTTGTTACAATTGTGGAGAAGGACATAGATCATTTGAATGTACACATGCAAGTAAGAAGGCTGGTAGGAGTAGAAATGCTTTGGTGCAAGAGGAGTCACTGAATGAACCTGAGAAAGAAAATAACTTGATGGTGAGGAGAGCACTATGGAATAAAAGTAAAAAGGAAGATCCGGTAAGGAAAAGTTTGTTCAAGACAAGATGTAGAGTTTCTGACAAAGTTTGGAAAGTAATCATTGACAGTGGTAGCTCGGAGAATCTAGCATCTGAGGAAATGATCACAAAGTTGCAGTTGAAAAGGTTGGAACATCCAAAGCCCTATCAGATTTCATGGATCAAGGATGAGCATACACTCTTGGTAAGTGAACAATGTTATGTGAATTTGAAGATTGGAAAGTACTATGATAAGGTATTATGTGATATCATGCCTATGGATTGTGGTCATATTTTGTTGGGTAGACCTTGGCAATATGATAGACATGCTATATATAATGCGAGATTACATAAGTATACTATTTTGGCTGATGGGAAGAGACAAATCTTGTTACCTTTGCTGGAAGAACCTGTTAGTAATGTTTGCACATCTGTGAAAGTTTGTTTAATGGAGGGAAGAAAGTTTGTTAAGGATTTGAAAAAGAGTGATGTATGTTTTGCTGTGATTCCTAACAAACCGAGTAAGAAAACAGAGGATAGTGTTCATGAGGAGATTGAAAAGTTACTCACCGAGTATAGTGAAATCATTTCTGACAATGTACCTGATGGTTTGCAACCGAAGAGAAGAATTGATCATTGTATGGATCTAATCCCTAGAACTAGTATACCGAATAAGGCACCTCATCAGTTGACACCTACCGAGAATCAGGAATTGAACCGACAGATTCAAGAGTTGCTAGAGAAAGGTTTGATCAGAGAAAATTTGAGCCCTTGTGCAGTACCTATTGTATTGGCACCGAAGAAGAATGGAGAATGGCGAATGTGTACTGATTCCACAGCAATCAATAAGATAACAGTGAAGTATAGGTTTCCTATACCGAGAATGGATGATATAATGGATAGTTTGACTAGAGCAAAATATTTTACCAAAATCGATTTGAAAAGTGGGTATCATCAGATCAGAATCAAAGAAGGTGATGAATGGAAGACTGCTTTCAAGACAAAAGAAGGTTTCTATGAGTGGTTGGTTATGCCTTTTGGTTTAACTAATGTACAAAGTAATTTTATGAGGCTGATGAATGAAGTTTTGAAGAAATTTTTGGGTAAGTTGGTGATTGTATATCTTGATGATATTCCGATATTTAGTAAGACCAGAGAGGAACATTTGTTGCATGTTAGACAAGTTTTGCAGAGATTGAAAGAAGAAAAGTTGCTGATAAATCTAAAAAAGTGTTCATTCATGAAAGACGAGATTGTGTATTTGGGATTTGTGATTTCAACTGATGGTTTGAAAATGGATCTCGAAAAGGTTGAAGCTATTTTGAATTGGCCTGCACCTGTGAATGCTAGTGAGGTAAGATCATTTCATGGTTTGGCAAGTTTTTACCGAAAGTTCATAAGGAATTTCAGTTCAATTTGTAATGATATGACTGAGACTATGAGAGGAGACAAAAGAGAATTCAAGTGGACACATGGAGCTGATAAAAGTTTTGAGACTTTGAAGCAAAAGGTTGTTGAATTGCCTATTTTGGCATTGCCTGATTTCAATAAGGTATTTCAAGTGGAATGTGATGCAAGTGGAAGTGCAATTGGAGCCGTGTTGAGTCAAGAAGGTAAACTTGTTGCTTTCTTTAGTGAAAAGTTGAATGATGCTAGAAGGAAATATTTTGTGTATGATCAAGAATTCTATGCTATTGTTCAAGCACTAAAGAAATGGAGACATTATTTGATACCGAGCGATTTTTTTTGTATACCGATCATAAGGCTTTACAGTATTTGGGTAGTCAAAATAAGTTGAATTAGAGACATATGAAATGGGTTGAGTATTTGCAGAGTTATACATTTGTGATAAAGCATAAGAGTGGAGTCACTAACCGAGTTGCTGATGCATTGAGTAGGAGATCTTTGATGAGCGAGATGAAAATTGGAATTTTAGGCTTTGATGACAGGAGGGATTCTTATGAGTTTGATCCTGATTTTTTTGAGCCATGGAAAAAGTCCAGAGCACGTATTCAAGATCAACCAAGTACTAAATGGGATGAATATTTTATTCAAGAAGGTATGTTGTTTAAAGGTATTCAGTTGTGTATACTGAGAGGACCAATGAGAACTAATTTGATAAAAGAGAAACATGGTGATGGTTTGGCTGGACATTTTGGTATTGATAAGACATTGAGTTTGCTTAAGGAGAAATACTTTTGGCCACAATTGTATAAAGATCTTCAGAAATTTGTGAAAAGTTGTGAAGTTTGTCAAGTTGCAAAAGGAGTTAGTCAGAATACTGGATTGTATACACAGATTGTTGTACCTGAGAAACCTTAAATTGACATCAATATGGATTTTGTTCCTGGCTTACCGAAGACAGTAAGAGGTAATGATTCTATATTTGTTGTTGTGGATAGATTTTCTAAAATGGCACATTTTATACCTTGTAGGAAGACATCAAATGCAGTACATGTAGCAGATCTTTTCTTTAAGGAAATTGTCAGATTGCATGGATTACCGAGGAGTATTATCTCTAATCGAGACAGTAAGTTTGTTGGATACTTTCGGAAGACTCTTTGGAGAAAATTTGGTACTGAGTTGAAATATAGTTCTACATTTCACCCACAAATCGATGGACAAACTGAAGTTGTGAACAGAAGTTTGGGAAATCTTTTGAGATGTTTAGTTGGAGACACACCAAGTAATTGGGATTCCGTGTTGGCACAAGCAGAGTTTGCATACAATAATTCAGTGAATAGGAGTACTGGAAAAACACCATTTGAGATTGTGAATGGCATACAGCCGAGAGGTATATCTAATTTGAGAGACATTGCTGATGAAAGTAAGAGAAGTGCTGAAGGAGTAAAATTTGCTGAGTACATGAAGACATTGCACGAAGATGTGAAGCTGAAGCTGGAAAAGAGAAATTAGAAATACAAAGACAGAGCTGATAGATCAAGGAGACACAAGACTTTTGATGTTGGTGATGAAGTGATGGTTCATTTGAAGAAAGGCAGATTTCCTGTTGGAACCTATGGGAAGCTGAAAATGAAGAAGTTTGGACCTTGCAAGATTTTGAGAAAATTTGACAGTGGAAATGCATATGAGGTTGAGTTACCTGATGACATGGATATATCACCTATTTTCAACATTGCTGATTTGTATGAGTTTCATGAACCGGATGAAGACATGACAATACCAATGGAATATCCTAAGAAACAAAATGAAGAAGTTGAGCAGATTTTGCGGCAAAGAACTGGCAAAAGTACAAGAGGTAAACAGTATATGGAGTATCTGGTAAAGTGGAGGAATAGACCGATTGAAGACAATTCATGGATTTCACAATCTGAGTTGGATGCAACTCGGATCATACCTACTAAATGATTTGGAGAATCATTTCAAAATAACCCCAGGTGTCTGATGCAGGAGCGTCTCGGGTCCTTGGCAATCCTATGTAACAAAAAACATATTTGAGTTTGTCTGTGTTGCTCGGTTCCTTCTTTGACCGAGTTGGCTCGGTAGTCGGTCGGTTTCCTTTGGTTACCGAATTTGGTCGATTATCTCCTGGGCAGTCGGTTGTTTCACTGGTGCTCGGCGATGCTTGTCTGGCGCTCGGTCATCCTTGCTTACCGAGTGGTTTATTTTGAGTTTCTGTTAACACCGACTTGTGCATTTATTTTGGGTCGCGGATTTAATGTTGGTATCCATCATTGGGAAGTGTGTGGTCCCAGATCTGACCGTTCCTTACATTGATTGTGGATCTAAAGGCCGACTCAGTTCGGTAGCCTCTTGTATAAGTTTAGATGTTTGGTTAGAGTTTAGGGAGTCGGTTTTGGATACAAGTAAGAAGATAGAAGATTAGAGATTGTTGGCAGATCCTCGCATGTTTGAGGATTTTTGTAATTCATTGTAATATCTGGCGGTATCCGGGAAGGCTTTACAACCCGGCATGTATGAATCTATTTGAAGATAATATATGAAAGATCTTGCATTCTCTCTCTCACAGTTGTTTGTTGTTGCTTCCACGTGTAGATGAGCAGGGTGGATCTGTAGGGTGTGCCATTATTTGGCCCCTCCTGGTCCCTGCCTACGTCAAAATAAGGGCACTGTTGGAAGTGCAAAGCCACTTGAGCTTGCAAGAGGCAACCAATCAAGAAGATCTATATAAGAAAAGCTTTAACATCAGGAAGAGGATTGGACAAATACTAATAGGAGAAGCTGATGTGGTTCATGATGAAGGGGTTGCAATCTAGACAACCATTTTGGAGCAGCAACATCAGGCTGAAGCCGAATGTCAAAAGACCTCGGTGCAACGAGAAAAGGATACCGGTAGAGGGAAAGGCATTCTGGGCACTAATGCACTGGTACAACAGAAGCCAGCAAAAGAACCGATCATCATAGACATCACTAAAGACACCGGTGGTGATCTTACTCCAACTATCCTTGCATCTCCAGAAAAAGGTAAAGCTAAAGCCCTTACTGTTGATGACATAGTTGATGAGATATTAGATTTTGGAAAAGTTAGCAATGCTACTAAATGGTTCAGTGCCTTAGGCACTAATGATAAAGATAAACTGGAAATAGCTCTGTTAGAGAGCTTTCTTGATTTCAACTGGGGACCAAAGGACTATAAGCCCCACTTCCCATCTGAACTAAACAAAAGGCTACTGACAAAATGGAGAGCTGGTTTAGCAAAAAACAATAAGATCTTAAGGGAAGTTCTAGAAAAGGTTGAACTAGGGCTTGATAAAGATGCAATCATGTTGGAAGTAGATGTATTGAACCTGGATACAAGAGATAGAGTAGCCAAAATTATAAATGTTCAAAAGAAAGAAGTGTATGAAGAAACAGTCCAACTATGGAGGAATTATGACTTCAACACTCCATCAAAGGGATTTCAGAAAATTGCATCAGAAAAGGTATCTACTGAAACACATCAGTCAACAGGTCCTCAGGATACTTCACAAAGTGAACAGGCAAAGCAAATGGTACCACCTGTACAGCTCACAACTGGTGAACAAGTCACAACTGGTGATAAGGATACAACCGGTGAGAAGGACAATACTGTAGATGAGGACAAAACTGGTGAACAGTTCACAACCAGTGAACAGGTCAAAATCGGTGAAAAGACTCCAACAGGTGTACAGGATACACCACTCAGACCAGTGGAACAAGAAATAGGGGAGTCATCAACTAAGATGGTTGAAGAAAAAGACACTAATAAAGCAGAGTCAATCAAGATTGATCAACAAGTTGTCAAAGAGCAAGAAGAAAAGCAACCTGAAGAAGAACAGCAACCTGAAAAAGAGGAACAAATAGAAAAGGAGCAACAATGAGAAGAGCCTCAACAAGTAGCAATGGAGGACGTAGAAAAGCTGGCTGAGGAAGAGCCAAAAAAGGACATCAGAGAGAAACAACCAGTAGATTTACCATGTGCTTCTTCATCAAAGAGAAAGCTATCTTTTGTAGTAGACGTTGAATCAAAGAAAGGGAAAATTGACACTTCCCCAACCGGTGACATTGTGATTGACATCAGCAAAATGTCAACAAGACACCTGAAGCAGCTCACCAAGAGAAAAGAAGGCATGGTTCTAACAAGTGTTAAAAATATTTTGTACAATTTTGCACCTGATGCTGACATAGATGAAGAACCCATAATTGATCAACGGGAAATTCTGGCACAAACGATTGGAGAAGATACAACAAATCCAGAAACTATAGCCATTGATCATTATGAACAAAAGAGAATAAATATTCTTCATGACAAGATTGAAGAACTCAAATTCGTTGTGGCTACCAGAACCGGGGAACTGAAGCAACAGGTACAAGACGTTGGGAGGATAATAACAAAAACTTCAAACTTTGAAGATTTTGTGAAAGATGTAACAGAAAAAACCAAAAAGACAACAGAAGAACTAAATGAGACTACATCAAAGTTTGATGCTAAGACCTCTTCTGCAACAGAGTATAGTTGTCAGCTAACCAATTTAACTCTCACATTGAGAAAGGCATCAAAAGAAAACACAAAGAGAATCCAAGATCTCATTGGATTTCAACTATTCATAGCTCCTACTTTTGATCTGATGCAGAAAACAGAAAATGATGCTGATATACTTCTCAGTGAGCCAGCCTATAAGACAATTGAAGATATGGAAAACCTAATTGTCTCTTTTCAAGCGATGAAGCATACCCTAGATCAAGTCATAGTTGCATGGAAACGCCAGGAAGATCTACAAGAATATCTTCAAAAGATTGCAGTTATGAGGTGATCACACCCTTTGTCCCTTGGAGGAAAAAAGGGGAAGATTGATAGTAGAAAGGTGAAGACAATTAAAGAAAACTGGAAACCGGTTAGTATGGACTAAAGAGAAGAGACTAGATACAACAACATAGAAGAGACTAGATACAACAACAATACAAGATTCAGTAGAGCAAGTCTACAAGGGAAGTATTCAGTTGATAGTGTCAGTTGCTAGCATGATACTCAACAGGGAGTATATGTTCTATGATATGTTTTGCCGCCAATGCCAAAGGGGAAGATTGTTGGTATAAAGCTTAGTTGTCATCATTGGCAAACATCAAAAACACCGGTACTCATGTTAGAACAACAGTGGTGAACCAGTAGACTTACTAAGTAAACAGTGTACCTTAACCGGTTACATTAATACCTATCCCATCTTGTCAAACCGGTCTAGTAGGACACCACAGGAGGCAGATGACTCAACAGGTTGCACACCGGTTTGCATTCAGAATTGCAAATTACCGGTCAGTGCTTTATAATCCCATCCGGATTTTGTAGAGCATTTTTCAGAAGAACTGGAGTTATCTTTTTCTTTCTGCGAGCATTTCGAGGTAAACCGATGATCTGTTTGCAACTTTTTAATCAAGAGTTCTGCATGCGAGATTTTTGGAAGAGTTACAGCTTGGCAGCACCGTTTGGTGTAATTATAATAAGATAATTTCTTATAAATACAGATCATCATGCATGAGAAGAGAAGTTGTTGAGATTCGAGAGCGCAGAGAGAGCAGAGCAGAAGAGAAGAGTCTTCTGAGAAGGGATACAGTCACGGAGAGTGAAAGAGAGAAAGATTCAACAGCCAAGCAGCGCAAGGAGTGAATGGGTAAGATCTGATCGACAGATAAAGTGTCAAAGAAGATCATTTCTTTTATTTGTGAAGCACATTTAAATCCCTTAATCAGGGTGAACCCTAATAGGTTCTGTTGTGTAAAAACCTTCACCGAGTGACATCTTTGTTGATGTTTTTAAGTCCTTTGACAAGGCAACTCCTTACAAGGTCAAGATCTTAATCGATCTCTATCAAATCCCTTTACCGGGTAGCACTCTAACCAGTGCTTTGTAAGCCTTTAACCGCATAGCTTTATTACTGCAGTAGTGGAGTTTTGTGGGTTTTGTCCCACCGTGGTTTTTTCCTTCTAACCAAGGGTTTCCACGTATATATCTTGTGTTGACCTATGCATGTGATTTATGTTCATGATTGTTTAAGCATTCTTTATATTTTCAGTATTAACAGGAATAATAAATAGATTCAGCCCCCCTCTCAGTAACCAGTTAGGATTAACAGAGAACAAGTGGCTCTTCTTTAAGACAATGAAGGTCCTGTCCTATAATATTAGGGAGCATTAATTCCCCTAATAAAAGGCGCCAAATCAAGCACTCGTGAGATCACAACGATCAAGATATAATTATTATACAAGAAACCAAATTTCCTTAGATCAAGGAAAAATAGTATTGGGAAATTGGCCTCAATGGGGGCAATATAGTAAAATCAAAATGTAAGAACCCCGTTGGTTCTATCACAATTTCACTAACAAAGGAATGTTTTGACTTTACCAAATCTATGTTTTTTTTGTGCTTTTTCTAGAATATTCCCCTTTTTTAAAAATTTTGGCAATATAAGGAATTTAAATAACAATGCTACAAAAGACTAATTACAAACAAATTTATTCACTAGCAACTCTCTTTATTCTTTTACGGTTTACCAATGGAATATATACAAGACTGTATCATGCATGAAGAATTTATTTAAAAACTATATATAAGAAACCTGTAATGATTTCACATGAATGTAAAATATCCCAGGTTTGACCGCAGCCTTAAGGAATTAATCATTGATGGCTTCAAGAGATCATGAACTCTGAATTAAGGCACCAAGCAACCAAAACAGGCCTCCTTAAAGTCTGACGCTGCCCAATGCAACCAAATGCAGCCTCCAAAGAACAAATTGCAAGCCTCTATGTTAAAATGCAGGCAGAAATATTAATTTCGTCCTTTAATCAAATGCAGTGGCCGCCTCTATATTCAAACGCAGCTCTTATAGATTATGCAGTCTGCAATGAATAACAGTCCCCAAACTTTGTCAATTATAACTGTAACCAAACATTGAAGCCTCCTCTCAAAACGTCTTCAATTTGTAACAACTGGATGGCTCTGAATGATGCCCATTATAGGCACAATTTCGCTAGATAGTTTCACCAGTTCAAAGTGCACAAGACTCCAAAGAATTCACCATTCTTCAAGTCTCCAATTACTCAAACCCTAGGCACAACTCAATCACCAAATTCATCAAATAACAATGCTCAATAGAATAGACGATCCTTTCCTTTGGATGCATTTATAACTCTCAATGCAGATCGGCTAGTAGCTTCCAGGTTACACTTGGCATAACTTAAAACATAACTTAGGCATTTGAAAATATTTTCTTTTCTTGCAATGTTTGAAATATAATAGTTTATTATATTTCCCTCCAATAATAAACATCTAGTTACTTTACAATTAAATAAACATTTAATGCACATGAGCAAACTTTATAATATAAATTTTTATATTTAATCATTAATTGAATGGAATTAAATTAATGATTATGAATGACTTTGATAGCTCATTAAATTCTTTGAAAGACTTGTTCCAAATCTAGGTGCTCATTGCTTGACCCAAACGCCAAGGTGCCCCTGCCAAAAATAGCTCTGACCATAATTTGACTTACTATAAATGGTAAGTCTCAAACTGGAAGCTCTATCGATGTCCCCACAACTCCATATTACTACCAACAATTCAGGTGCCCTTCTCAGAATAGTAACCCTGACCTTCCCGAAATAGTAACTTACTATAAATAGTAAGTGTGCCAATCTGACTCAAACGAAAGAAAACTCTGAACATCCCTGACCAGTGGAGTGGGAAAATAACCTCTGGCTTGACCACTAAGACCCTCTATACATATGATAGCCTATGAGGGTCACTAATAAGACTAATCCAATCCACAGACCGTGTCATCTCAAAAAGAGGACATTACACAAAAAGTGTTTTAGGTGGGCCTAATAGTCTTGTGGAACAAAACCAGAGTCCAAGCTTACATTATAGGTCGGTTAATATTCATAGCCTATCTTTTGATCTCACTTTTTGGCTGTTTGATAGTTTTAACGGGTCCAACAACAACATTCAAAGATGATAGTTAGGGAATCAACTAGGGTCAATGTTGGATAACCTTAAAGAGAAACTAGTAATTTTGGAGAGAGATTGTAACTCCATAGCAGCTCACAATGAATAAATGGAGGCATTATTTTTCCTCCCAAAATTTGAGAGCATTTTAAGAATTTTATTATTCTAATTTCCTAATTGACTTCCTAATCAATAACAATAAATTTACTTGGTCAAATAGGAGGGATCTCCAGCACATTGTAGAAAGACTTGATAGATTTCTCTTGTCCTCAACTTGATTGTCTGGCTCAATAACTTGTACCAACTCTATTCTCCCTTTTTCTAGATCAGACCATATCCAATTTTATTGAGTATCTTTGAAGATGGAGTTCCTAACAAGTGCACCTTTAAATTTGAGGCAATGTGGTTTAAAGATCAAATTCCCTGCCTCTACTTCAATTTTGGTGAAGTGATGTGCCTCAAAGTAAAGGAACTATGATGTATCAATTACTTTCTAAGCTCAAAAATATAAAAATAGAAATCAAGAGATGTGAAGTCCTCTTTAAAATCATATTTAATGAGAAACTTAGGCTAGAATAGCAGCTCCACAATATGAATGAAAAAAAAATGGCATGAACTAGAAGTTTTTTTAGAGGGACAACAAATTGAAAGAAGAATTGCAAGAAGTCCTAATTGAAGAAATTTATTGGTGGCAAAAATCTAAAAAGTTACCAAGATGAGAAAAGTAAATTATATCGCATGCCTAAAATCATCGAGGATAGGAACTAATCAATTCAAATGATATAAAAGCGAAGCACTTACCTTTTTAGAAGAACTATTAAATAAACTGGTTCAGAATCAAGATAATTCCATCCCACATTGCAAAACCGCATTGCAAGAATAGTAACAAAAGACCAAAATAAAAATGCACTTTGCCAAAATGGGTTTTCCACTTTATTCTTTTATAAATCCTGAAAAGTTGTTGGCAGAGACGTATTGTTGGCTGTAGAAGAGTTCGAGAAAATAAAAACATTCTTCCAGAAATAAATGGTACCTTCATAGAATTAATTTTGAAGAGCCCAAATCCAACATCATTTTTAGAATGCAGACCCATCTCATTATGTAACACGGTTTGCAAGATATTCTTTGAAACATAGATAGCCATATTGGGACATATTATTCAACTTCATATTTCTACATGAGGAGCAAGATTCGTTCTAGGCAGAGAATTATCTAGAGCAATCTTACAGCACATGAGGTTTTATAGTACTCAAAATGAAAAAAAAAGTTGTAATAGTGATAAATTTTGACAAGCTGAAAATCATATGATAAAGTAAGTTGGGAGTTTCTAATATGAGTCTTGAAACAATTTGGTTTTTTTCTAAAGATTGCTGCAAATGGATTTTCTATCACCTTTAAGGGGTGATTTTTCTATTCTGATATATGGCAACCCAACTGCTTCCCTAAATCTAACCAAGGAATAAGACATCCAATTTTTCCCTTCTTGTTCATTCTAAATGGAAAAAGCAAGGAGTAGGGCAATTGTAGCTGAAAATTTGCAACAAAAGTAAGAAGGCATTCCAATAGCTAGATTCCCAGAATCAATAACCCAAGCAGATGACACTCTCCTATTTGGACAATAAAACTTTGAGGAAGTTAAAACCATCAAAAGAGTTCTAAAAAAAATATTTCTCCATATCAAATCAGGAAATAAACCCCTTCAAATTGAAGATATTTATCAATTCTTCACTTGAATTCAAAAAACAATCACTAGCCTCTTTGGTCACAAATCTCAAAATTTCCCAGTATATACCTAGGTACTTCCCTTTCTTTTAAAGAAATAAAAAAAGGAATTTTGAAATCTTGTGGTCTTTACCCAAAACATGTTGTTCTCAAGGTAAGGTAAATGAATTGACAATGGTTTGCAAGATTAACAAAATCAGTGGTTTGCAAGATTAACGAAGATAATAAATTGTTTTGTCTGCAATTCCCATATATATGGTGTTTTTGCTTAATGTCAAGTGATAGTATATGAAATTAAAAAACACATCTAAGCATTCTTATGGAGAGGAAACAATGAACAAAAAAAGGTGGCTATATTATTTTTGGGGTGGGTTGTGCAGATCTAAATCTTTAGGTGGTGTTGGGGTAAATAGCATTACTTCTCAAAATTTCTCCCTAGAGGCAAAATTAACTTGGCAAAGGTAATCAAAGATCGATCCAATGTTGTAAAAAATAATGAAAGCCAAATACCTCAACTCTTAAGCAAAAGAAGAGTATTTTTCCCTTGCAAACGTCCTACATGTGGAAGCTTATTATAAAATGCAGAGAAATAATCATTCAACATCTATCTTGCATGATTCACAATGAAGAGAAAGCAATTTTTTGGGCAAACTCTTGTTAAGGTCATAAACCCTTAAAAGGACAAATCTTTGACAACCAAAGAAATTTCTCTCTCAACTCTAGGGTAATAAAGTCAGAGACTATTTTAAGTTACTTAAGAAAATTCATCGCCTAAGGTTAGCTGGAAAAACTTTATGGAATACCCAAACCTGAAAAACCAATAAAAACTACTCTATTGGCTAAACGGAAAAAAACACCCTCTAAAGGAGGATGAATGAAGTTGTATGGCCTCAAAAACTAGAGATTAGTCAATTAAATAGGGATTTCTTGCACAGCCTCACCCTCAAATTGGTGCAAGGGCACCAAGTGGATAGAATGCCTCTATGAGGCTAGATGAGTTTGTCCTCCATGTTTTATGCCACTTACGGTCTAATAAGATCCCATGGACCATTTGTAATGAGTTTGAACTAAGTTTGTGTCATGTTGGTCATTAATCCTATATGGACAAATGTTGTCATGATAGTGTCAAATTGTGAAAAAGTGTCATCTAAGATGAATAATGATGCAATAAGGCTTAGTTGGCCTCCTTAGGCATATCTAGGATGAAATGAAGTCATTTGGAGTCAATTGGTTAAGTTTGGACAAAAGTGTCAAAATCTTGCAAAAGTTGCTTTGCAACTTTGCTAGTTTGTAATGCAAAAAAAAGTGCAACTTTGTAACCCAGCAGTCACCTACTTGAAAATTGGTTAAGGTTCGTTGGGAATTGGTTACTACATGCTTAAATAGCCTCCCTATGGTCAAGGCAAGGAAACAAAGTCTGATTTCCTGCAATTTCTCTGATTTTCACATCTTACTTCCTATGGTCGAGGCAAGGTTGTTGATGGAGTTTGGGAGAAATTCAATTGAAACAAAGTCTGATTTCCTTCTATTTCTCTGTTTTTCACATCTTTCTCTGATCTGTACGGCTCCGTACAATTGCATCATGCCCTGAGACCCACAAGGTTTCGTAGAGGATTGAATGTAGTTTGTTTTGCATCTGGTTTGATCCCATTTCATAGAAGAATAGGGAAGATATAAGCAGTTTAGTGAAAGTTGGTTTGAAACCCTAGGTGGCAAGGGCTTTGACACAAAAATGCTAATAAATCCCCATTCCACTGTGGGAAAATGCTAATACTTGGTGGAATGGTAGTTTTACATGTCCTTCCAATGTTCCAATTGGTTTCAGAGTGGGAGATCACGTTTGGAGAGAGAAAAAGGAAGCCCTAGGTCTGGCATCCCTATGTGACAAGCCTAAAACGCATGACTGTGATGTTTAATTTGCAAACTTGTTGAAAATTATGAAGTTTGTGCTGGTTCCCAAAACCACAGATTGGAAATCCAAGAGCCTGTCAATTCTCCAATAGGATTCCAAATCAGTTCTGGCCAACAAACGGGAATAATTCAAATTCCCCTACACTTTAGGCTTCGCTACACCTAGGCGGGTAAACCTTCACCTCGAACTTGATCACTTTCTTCAAGGTTTTTCTATAGCGAATTTAAGCTTGTGAGTTTTCCGGCTGACAAATTCGTCGAACTCGATCAATATGAAAATGAATGTTGAATGTTTGAATTAAATGTTTTGTGTAATGATTCTTAATAATGGATTTGAGGTTTGTAGGAAGGAATTGATAGATTTTCTGACTTCACATATAAACCCAATACTTTAAAATAAAAAGACCAGTGCCTCTGCTCATTCGGGCAATAGAGTCAACTTCAATGAAGATTACGTACAACTTTATAATGTTCTACGCACTTATACTGCCAATCAATTAAATAATCAAGACGCGACAAATCAAATATTTATGCAATCTTAAATTAGTCCAGATTGAACTTTAACTCCTCGGAGACAAACTAGACAGATTCGGAAACAATTAAATATTTCATGATATTTGTGATGATCAAATTTAAGATGCTAAATGACCATGTCCACTTATCTGACCTTTAAATTGTATACAGAATTCAAAAAATAATTATAAAGGACGGTTCATCTGCAGTTTAATTCTCCACACCTTTAATAATAAACAAAAGACATTTTATTTTATTATTAAAATAAAATAATTGAATTTATATCACAGAGTCATATTATTGGTCCTTATCCCTCCATACAATTAAATATATATGTTTCTCCCAATTCGAATGTCTCTGTCTTCTTTTATTTATATAAGAATGAAAGGTCACTGAATGAAACCATACACCGTTTCATTAGAAGATCAATGCACCCGTAAATATATGTTGATTAATTTATTTATATTTTAACATTGTGCTTAGTTTGTTATGTCAAGAGACATGTCATCTCTTCATTTCCATGGGGCCATATTGTTTCATTAGCAACCAACGATCAAAGCCATCGGGCTGCCAGGCAAGCAAATAGCTTACTACAGGAAAAGACGAAACCATATTTGTTTTTGTCTGTAGCTTGTTTAGGAAATTATCGGGCTCTCTATATATGGCTGCTTTCTTTCGACGTCCTTGAAGGCTTTCAGCACTTATCTTTCGTCTTTGTCTTCTATCGAGACTTCAATAAAAACATAGCTAACGTAGTCTGTACTATGAACTCTTGATGGCATTGCATACATTCTTTCAAAGCTGTTGCTAATATAAAATTCATTAGGATTCATTGCAGACATGTCTACAAGTTTGTCTCCATTCAAACCTTGTCGCTTTCTTTTCCGTAAAAACTCCAACACTCAAATGTTTTGAATCCAATGGTGTCTAACGTGGATTCCTCCATTCTTCAATGATATACTATGCATAACCTCTATCGCATGTTCAAATTTCCAGTGGCTCAAGCCTTTCATTGCTAATAACATGTATCAAATTTGGGAGACTTTCATTGCTTCACCGACTACTCCTTTTGAAGGTGACATGGAATGTCTTCAATCATCTTAATTGAATAATTTGTCCGCAGACCCTTATGGCAGCGTCTATGAACATCTAGGTTCATATCCATGTTGCTGTCTCTTTTATTTCAAACTGCAACCATCTTTTGAAGTCATCGCAACCTTAGATTAATATCTGCCTTTGAATATTATTGCATCTCATTGGGTTCCAAATTCGATGCAGACAGAATCTATCCACCACATCACATTTGGGCTTCCATTTATATGTTAAGTGTTTTGTTAATAATAACCTTTGGCTTATATATTTGTTGTGCTTGACTGGAAACTCTCAATACCATCTCATGTATAGCTTAGTGTCTGCTCTGTCAATCTTCATACCATCTGTTGTTGTTGTACAGATATTTTATACTTGATCATTTCACTTACCAAATCATGTTGTGTTGTTAGCACTGTATTTGCTGTAGTATATTTGCTTATGTATATTCTTTAAATATTTAAGTTTATATTATTTCTAACCTTTCCTTCACATATCTAGTAAGGTGAATAACATCAATGACAGTACTACCAAGCTTCGACATTACTCCACAAATGAATGCCCAGATTTTTGCCAAAAATAAGGCTCCATCAGTTTGGACGCCCAAAACCTGTGGATTGGTCAGTTTGGAGATGAAAGACACCTGTTAGTGCCATTGGTTGAGTGGTGGAGTGCAAGTTTGGAGTACTTTCTTTGTTAAATAGGGCTAATTAGGCCTCAAAACCCATTACCAATCAATTTCCGGTCAATACATTCCAGAACACCATGGGGACAATGTTAAGTATGTCATATAACCTCCAAATGGGTATCTAAATCTGTCTCCTTTCTGTGTTAGAGATCAAGGGACTGGAAGTTATTGGTCAAAAACCCAGTTAAAAGGGCTACTAGGCCTAGGTGTGCTTGTGAAGGAACTGTTACTGGTTATTGACCAGGGTTGTTGCCAAGTGTTGTTATGTGTTGTTTGGTGTCCCATGGTATCAAAAAGGGTCCTTTAACCAATTGCCCATTTGTGTTCAGTAGACCTCATGAAAGTTGCCCTCGTAACCATAGTGGGTTGTCATCTAGTTGTCATGTAGAGTTGGTTATGGGATCCATTTGTGAAGCCAATACATTTGTCCTTTTTGCAATGTATCTTACCTAATTCGCATCCACTCCATAGTCCTCTGGATCACAAATTTAGAAAAATGGCCTTCATCCCATTGTTGGAAACTTGGGATGAAGCTTGTCTGCCTAAGTATGGAACTTAAGCTTGTTCAGCCCTACATAATAAAAAATTATTCAGAAAAAGATTGGAAAAATTAGGGATATCCCCTACCTTCAGGGGCACTCTCTATCAAATAGACAAATAAGACTCTACT
Source organism: Chamaecyparis obtusa (assembly GCA_027943335.1). Taxonomy (NCBI): domain Eukaryota; kingdom Viridiplantae; phylum Streptophyta; class Pinopsida; order Cupressales; family Cupressaceae; genus Chamaecyparis; species Chamaecyparis obtusa. The sequence goes on from BSBK01002952.1 coordinate 1,118,069, forward strand.
AATCTCTTGTTGAGTATCAGTTTCAATCAAAAATACTGGAAATGGCTACTAATAATCTTTGTTGGGAAGGTGTCTTCTCCGACTCCTTGTATCAACAACTTTTGAGTTGGCCCATCTATATAACCTACATTTGCATGTATATGGAATATTAGCCCTTCCCTTCTTATTGGACACTTGTTTAAAGAGTGTAATATTAGAATTTTAAGAAAGTCTCTTCAACAAAATAATCATCAACAAATTACAAAGGTGATCTCAAAAACAGTTGTGTTATGTGTGCAAGAAAACTCTAAAATCCCTTACCTACTTAACTTACCAAATTTTTGCATGTTTTAACATCATCATTTTTTTCTCAAGTAGTTTGAAGTTGTGAGGATTTGTTTTATTTGCAAAGATGTTTATTCAAAGTTGCAGATGTGTTTGAATGATTTGCAAGATACAAATTTAACTATTAACTATAATAGGAACAGAGGAAATCAGTGATCCAAAACTCATAGCAAGTTATGCGAATTAAAGTGGGTCACGGGTCGTGGAGCCTGTGCCAAATTTTCATCACACGTCGCCATGACTTAGCGGGTCATGGGCCATGACCCGCATAGCTCGTCGAGCCAGCGGGTCATGCCATGACTCGCCAACTCCGATGGTCATGACCCGCACGCGGCACGGCTTGCTAAAAACAAGAAAAAACACTAAATTTTTCAATTCTTTTTTTTGCATATCTTTTCCTTGTTGCCCTAAAAGGTGTTTTATTTTCTTGTTATGAGAAGAAGAAAGGAAAAGTGAAAGAGAGGAAGAAAAATAAGAGGCCATAAGTTTGCAACCAGTAGGGAAGAAGATCATCAAGGAGTCCACAAATCACATTGGAAAGGCCATAAGTTTACATTGAGAGCATCAAGAAGTCCATAGCAGCTGTTCCAAGACTTCCCAACTCATTTAAAATAGGTAAGTGTTAAATTTTGTAGATTTTGTTAGATTTTTTTTGTACATTTATAGATCTTCCATTTTTTTTTTAATTTTTTAAATTTAACTTTCCAAACCTTGAATGGTTTCTATTAAAATATAAATTGCATACTTCAAAGAGAGAAGTAGAACAATAGCACACCCTAAAAAATTTTAAGAGAAAAATGTAAACATGTATTTACATTTTTTTCTAAAAACATGTAGGATTTGCTGATTTTTCTAAAATACAATGCACAAAAGATAATTTGTTCATAAAATTGTCTTATTGCAGCAGCCTTCAATTTTTGAAAACATTAATTTTTCCCAATGCCTACAAAGGATGAATCTTGGAAATATACTGAAGAGTTTCCTGGTAGACAAAAAATCAAACAAAATGCATGTTTTGTAAACAAATTAATCATGGTGGCGTCAATAGATTTAAATACCATATTGTCAGCATACGTGGCAATGATGTTGAGCCATGTGATAAAGCAACTCCAGAGGCAATTCATTTTTGTTATGTCCGGTTAGAAACATATGGACAAGAAAAAGAAACTAAGAAGAGGCAACGGGAAGAGTTAAATGCTATTGGCTCCCATTCACCCGCAACCACATCCACATCTACAGGCTGTGTTGGAGAGGGTTCTTCCATGCCTCCATTTCGTCCTAGTGCTAGTGCTTCTACTTCTTCTTCTAGTGGCACTGTTACCCTTGGCCCTAGAGTCTGGAAATCTAAGTTGGGCAATTATTTTGTGCCACACTACTCTTGATGCACATCCCTCGCTTGAGAGCATGGGTTGGAACGAGGAGGTCCATGATGCTGGAAGAAAACAAATTTGCAAATTTTGGTACTTTTGCAACATTCCATTTGTTGCAGCCAAGTAATTCTTTTTTATTTGATTGCTTTAAGTTTAAAATTAAATTTTAAAATTTATAGTTTGAAGTAGAACTTTGCTTTGTCTAATCATAATCTATTTGTGACAGATCTCCTTATTGGCAAGGCATGATAGATGTCGTAGACATTTGTGGGGCGGGGTTTAAAGCCCCTACTGATGCTGAGTTAAGTGGCCCCCTCTTGTTAGAAATGGTTAATGATATGAGACTTGAGCTAGAGGACCACCGACGATCTTGGAGCCAAAAGGGTTGCACCATCATGACAGATGGTTGGATGAATAGGAGGAATAGGACACTCTTAGATTTTATTGTTTCCTGTGGAGGTGATTGATCATTCTACTTCCTTAAATGCATTGAATAATTTATATTTTGTTTTGTTGATTGATCCATGATAATTGATAATTATTTTTCTTCATTTTCACGATCCACCATGTTCTTGAAGTCCATTCATGCTTCCTCACATGTGAAAAATGCCACATATTTATGTGAGGCTATTGAGGAAGTCATACGTGAGGTGAGGGAAGAAAATGTGGTGCAGGTGGTGACAAATAATGCAGCAAGTTATGTTGTTGCAGGTAAACTTTTAACTTTTTAAGTTTTGACAGGGAGGCATCTATGAATTTATTTAAAAACAATTTAACACATCTAAATTTCTAATTAATTTAAAATTGCTGCAGGTAAACTTTTGATGGACATCAACCCGAAAATTTGTTGGTCTCCATGTGCAGCCCATTGCCTTGACCTCATGTTGGAGGATATTGGTAAGCTTGAATGGGTGAAATCGTGTGTTGAAAGGGCAAACAAAATTTGCAAATTTATCTACAATTATGCATTGGTCCTTATCATTATGAGGCAATACAGAGGGCAAAAGGAATTGGCTCATCCTGGTATCACGAGATTTGCCTCAAATTTCCTCACACTAAAATCCTTGATGAAATCAAAGGCAGCTTTGAGACGCATGTTTGTTGGTTCGGAGTGGACTGCCTCATCCTATGCTACAACCATGGCAGGGATGGATGTGGCAAATTGTATTTTTGATGAGCCAGGTTTTTGGACCCCTTGTACAGAGATCATGTAGGTAAATATATTTTTGTTTTATTTGCAACTTTGCAAATTTTTTTATTTTAATGCACACTTGTGACTTAACTATTTTTTATAACATTATTTGCAAGTCACTAAGCCCCTAATAGTTCTCCTATGGGTTGTTGATAGGGAGAAGTCCTCTATGGGCTACATATATGAGGGCATGGATAGGGCCAAAGAGGCCATTAGATCCATGTATGCAGGAGTTGAAGATAAGTATGGCCCTATTTGGGAGATAACTGATAAAGATGGCAAAACCAGCTTCACAGGCCCATCCATGCAGAGCTTATTTCCTCAATCCGACATTTCGTTTCCTCGATAACTTCAGGGCGGATGAGGAGGTTCTTAGTGGCCTATATACAATGCTACAAAAGATGTCTAGTGATGGCACATCTACACTGCACGAGATACATGCATATAATAATGAACAAAGGGCGATTTTCAAAAGCAAGATGTGCAAAGACGCTCAGACAACATTGCAGCCAGGTAGAAATATATGTTAAACTTAAGTTTCTTAAGTTTATGGCTTATACATTTTGATTTTATAATCTATCCTTAAAGTTGGAAATGAGACTGATTTTTTTTTCTTTTCCTTATTTCAGATAGATGGTGGCAAATGTTTGGGCCTACAGCCCCAAATCTTCAAAAAATTGCCATACGTATTTTGAGTCAACCATGCAACGATTCTGGATGTGAGCGCAATTGGTCCATGTTTGAGCACATCCACTCGAAGAGGCATAGTAGATTGACTATGGAGAAGTTGAATTATCTTGTCTTTGTTCATTACAACCTCCGTCTTAGGACCAGACAGATTTTGGACACTGACTCCTCTCTGATCACTATAGCGGAGATCGATCTAGAGTTTGAGTGGCTCACTGAATCTACCAATCTTGTCTTCTCTAAGGAGGACCATGAGTGGGTTGACCAGGCAGACAAAGAGGCTAAGGTTGTGGCTATGGCAGAGGAGGATAGAGAACGATCAGTTACCCACGCAGCTAATGTTGATCAAAGTGGCACCTCATAAGCAAAGACTATGTCTTGTCAGTCATCCAGGACCTACTTGAGACGCCTTTGTAGGTAGCAAAGAGACTACTCTGAGGTTGAGGCCGAGGCTGAGGCTGAGGCTGAGCTAGAGTCTGAGCTATAGACTTGTTTTTGTTTACACATGTTTGGGAACATTTGATGTCATGGATTTTATATACATTTGACAATATTTATAATTCTGCATATCTATGTTTTCTATTTCCTTCGGCTACAATTTAGGTTTATACTTATGTGATTGATGTATGTTTATGTATGTGATCAAATTAGCTTCTATTTGATGATGTTATAGTATCTTTAAGCTTTATTCAATAATGGGTGCATGAAACAAGTTTTAAATCGTTAAAAGTCTCTAAATTTAAATGGTTTTTCATTTTTCCAAGTCATAGCCGAGTCACAAGTCAAGTTGACCTTGTCAAGTCATAGCCGAGTTCGATTCATGGAACTCTGGAGGAATTGACTTATTCAGATTAAACTATGGTTGATGCTTGATAAGTACAGAGCAATGTGCAAACAAATTTTACCTATCCTTTAATATAGCTAGGATGATGTTACAAAAATGGCATATTTGCTTGGACAATGATGAACTCTGAAATTGAGAAATCAAACCCTATACCAAAAACCAATAATGGTAAATAACACACCCAGAATCGCACCAACACACGGTTTCACTTCACATCGCAATTTGGAATGAATATTAAACCATAGAAGCACAAAGCTACAAAAAATCTCGATTAATCCTTAATCGAGCCGATTGTTTCCCTGAAAAAATCCCGATTAATGAAAAAATCGTTGACCCAATTTTCAATAACCTTTTTACATTTAAAGCATGTTAAAATCATATTAATATCCCAAAAAAATGGCAAAAAATTAAAAATCACTGCAGAAACCTAAAAAAACCCTACAAAACTCAAGAAACTGACGAATCACTCAAAAATAGGGTTGATTCCAGGATGGAAGCGAAGTCAATGTGTTGTCCCCAATTTTGACATCACAAAATTGTGGCAACCCTACGAAATTTTCCTATGAATTCGTAGGTGTATCCTCTATGTTTTTGATGTTTTGGATAAAGTGTTATAAGGACAAATTATCATCCCTGAAATGTTCTTTATTTTGCACATTTCATGCATCCTTTTTGAGGGTTTCCGTCAAGTTAATCACCTTATTGCTTGTTAGGATGAGTTTTTTTCTCTGACTGCAAGCGCTTGATTTTTGGTAATCTTCAAGTCTTTTTCTTCATTTTTCTCTTTCTTGTTAGTAAATTTTAATCTTGTTTTTCCCTTGAGTCAATAGCCCTTTAAAACACACTTGTTTTGAGCTATCTTAGACATCAAATGGAGTTGTATAACTCAAGTTATGATGCAAAAGGTGGGGTTTTTCAAGTTGATTGCATATTCTATGGAAAAACCTTCAAAAGTGGGTTTTTTTATGGTCGATTGCACGAGTTTAAATTATATTTAATAGATAAAATGGATTTTGACATCCATTTTTAAATTTCACCTCATTTCAAGTTGATTTAGCTAGTTTTTAATGTTTCGTGAAATTAGCTTTTAAATGATATAATTTCATGTTACTTTATTAATACAATAGTTATATATATTAAACTTAATTAAAATTAAATCACTTAAATTCACAAGAGTGGGGTTTTTGTTCTTCATTGCATATCATCGATATGCAAATCACTTTTCAAAACCCACTTTTTGAATTTAAGTTATTTAAGCATTAAATACGTTGTTTTTATATGCAACTACATATGTAAAACATATAAAAGTGGCTTTTTCTAAGCCAAAAATGTAGTTGTCCTCCAAACGAGCTTATTTAATCCTCTTGAAGTGTGGTTTTTATATGCAACTGCATATGTAAAACAACGTATTTAAAGACATGAAGTGGCTTTTTCTAAATTAAAAACATATCCTTTCAAACGTGTAATTGCATTTGAAAAGTGCGTTTTTAATAGGAATACACTAAAAGTGTTGTTTTTTGACTCAAATACGTGTCTTTTTGTATATGTTCTTATATGCAAACACATGTTAAAACAACGTTTTTAACCCAGCTCCTTGGGCGTCAAATTTTAGTGTGATTACATGTCTTTTTGGTATACAAACACATGTTAAAACAACGTTTTCAAACCCCCATCACTTGGGCGTTGTTTTTGGAGCCATTTACATGCTTGCTTTTAAATGTTTTAACTCATCCAAAGTGTGTTTTCCCTTGGGCGTCAATTTTGGAGGCATTTGCATGTCTTTTTGAATATGCAAAGACATGTTTAAAACAAAGTATTCAACCAAGCAGCCATGGACGTCGAATTTGAAGGCATTTACATGTCTTTTTAAACATGCATTTGCATCTTAAAAATGCATTTAACTTCCCTTTGGCTGTGTTTTTGGGAGGTGGCAATTTTTGAGAGGAAACCACATGTTTTTGTCTTCTAAAAACCCACTTTTTTGAAAGTTTTTGAAAAAAACGGGATTTTGAGGCAAGAAAACACGTGAAAAATGGTCAAAACTGAACCGTTTTTGCTGCTTATAGGGTCAATTTTGCATTAAATTGCCCAAGGATCATTCTTGGATCATCAAAATTGCATTTTAGAAGATGTTTTACACTCAAAACAGCCCATTTAGGGCACGTTTTTGGGCGGTTTTGACCAAAAACGGCCCATTTTTGGCCATTTTCATCCACCAAATTCAAACGTTTGCTATTGAAGGTGAGTAATTTGGCATTACATATCATTTTCAGCTTGTTTATCATTCTCTTCAAGTTGTATTTGATGGCTTGGACATCAATTTTTATATGCATTTGATTTAGTCAATATGGTTGCTATTCTTATACATTTTAATCCTCTTGCTTCCCACACTTGGCAAGCAAGGAATCTTGACTCTAAATGGCATTCATTTCAAGAGGATTGAGTCAAGATTCGAAGTCTATATAAGTCTCTTTGCTGCAATCTTTCTTAAATCCGAAAATCTTCTTGGATTTATTTCAGATTTTGCATAGAGATTTGAAGAGACTTCTTCCTTTGCTTTTTGTGGAAAAGAGGTAAGATTTCTTGCAAATTTCATAGGGCAAAGTTGTTTATGTGTTCTTTCATTTTTGGTTGCTCTTCATTTCCATTTTCAGATTTGCATGATATATATGATGTGCTCTTTCTATCTTCCACTAAATTCTTCAAGTTGCATATGCAAGTACTTCACCTTACTTGTATATGCAGTCGGGATTAAAAAACCCGTTCTTGAAAGAAACCGTCAAAGAAAGCAAGCTCATTGATATGCACATGCAAATCCATTTCAAAAACCCACTTTCATGCATTATATGCACCTTATCCATACTTGTCTTACCGCTGCCACGACTTTAACTTCATGATTGTAGTTGCTTGCCAAACCACTTATAATGGAAATACAAATCCTCATTATAACTAAACGCCATATCGTACATCTTTCAAGCATTCTTCCATTCATAATGCTTGTTGTTCATATGTGCAATCACCTTCAAAAAATCCATTTTTGGGTTTTCTCACCATATAAGTGACCATTTTGAGCCAAACTCGTCCACCTTTTTGCTGTCCCGAAGTTTTACAACCATTCCTCTTGTTCACACCATTCCAAAATCCATACTTGTGCATCAAAAAGCGTGCAATAGACCCATCCATGCTTTATTTTCTCACATAATACTTGTTGTCCATTCATATGTAATACCCTCTGAAAAAATCTGTTTTTGGTTTTTCTCACAACACGAGCCAATCTAACCCAAATCCGTTTGTTCTTCCGTTGTTCACAAGTATTCCAGCCACTTAATATACCCCAAGCTCACTTCTTGTGCATCCAAAAAGTGCAATGGATCCATCACTTGAAGATATTCTTACCTTGTGGAATCTTCATGTCACAACTACTCAGGCATATCAATTGCCATGTCAAGAGAATTTCTAGCCAACACTAGAAAAGGAAGAAGTAAAGGCCCAAAGGATTAAAAGGGAGAATCAAGAAAGATTAGAAGTGAGAGGCAAAACTGAAAAAATGATCTAAGATGGTGTTACCTTCCTATGCTAACTATCCAGTTGTGCAACCAGGTTTGGATATAAACCTAAGGCAGGAAGATATCATTTCAGACTTAGGAGCTTTCATTTGGAATCAAAGAGAAGACGACGCACACTATACAATTGCTCGGGCCATCTTGGAGGAAGAGGAGGAAGTTGGTATTGAATTTGAAAGAGAAAGACAAAGAATTGAAAGGGGGCTTAGAGAAAGATTGGAACGTGAGAAAAGAGAAAGGATACAAAGAGAAAGGGAAGCCCGTAGGAGAGCTCAAAGACTACCCTTAAGAGAAGTTCAACTTTGAGGGAGTCAAGTGAATCAAAATTAGAACACAAGCTGGATAAAAAGATTGGATCTTTCTCCCTAGAAAGGTTCGAAAGACTACAATCGGAAAGAATGCTTTCAAGACAGAGATGGAAAGAAACAAATGTGCTTCTCAAGAGACAACCACCATTATACTGCAGAACGGGCAAGGATGCAAGTTCTTGTTCCAGATCAAGATACTTTCACCAAACCAAGCACATCAAACGTAAAGCATCCTTGTAGCAGCATGAAGACCAACAATGGATGATGTAGTAGGGGTCGTGTCTTGTCAGGCACTTAGAATATTTTCTTCATGCCTTTGTAATTCGTATTTGACATATTACATGTAAAGTAAAGAAAGATGTAATTGCATGTGATAGTATCACGTGCAAAGTTGTAACATGTAATCAAGTTGCAAGTGCATTAGGCATGCAACTTTGAATAAGTCAAAATTAGTTAGTTAGTAAGGGAATAAGTCAAGGTGGTTAGGGGTTTTCCCCTTCTTTTTCCACCTTTCTCTCCACTCTTTTCCTATATAAAGGAGGGAGATCATTGTAAATAATCATCTTTTGGCAAGGCAAGAAAATTCTGCCAGTTTGTATCTACACTCTAAGACTTTGGGCTTAGATGTAAATTTGAATTGCTTTCGATAAAAGGGGCAACTTGCTTTCAAACTTTGTGTTGATTCAAGGTGTTATGTGACGACATTTTCTAGATATTGATTGTGAGTTTTGGATTTTTGCTCAAGAGGGATTTGAGTTCAATTGTGCAGTCTTTGAGTTGTCATTGCATTCAGAGCCAATTTGAACTTTTGAAGAGTTTGTGCTGCAGGAGGACAAATTGTTATAGTTGATAGTGGCTGCAATTACTTAGAACTGAAGACTTTGGGCTTCAGTTGTAGGTATTTTTATTAAGTTTGAGAATATCTGGTAAGAGACTTTGTGCATTACCAATTATTCTACTTGAATCCTAATTTGGGATAATCGGAGGAGACTTTGGGTTCCTGTACTTATTCCACAAAATATGAAAAGTAAACTGTTGTCCTTGGTATTGTTCTTACGTCAATTCTAGGGTCATCGGTATTATCGTAGCAGTAGGAGTTCTTTGTAGAGTTAGAAAGTTGTTACTTGTGAATCTTTCCTGAAAAAAAAGGAACAGATTGGAAGAATCGCCCCTTTATTTAATTTCAATTGAAGTCCTACTGAAGCCACCTACAGTAAGAAGGGAGCCTTCCCTATTGCTGAGAGGAGAGATTTACCTCACTATACCGTTGTCTAAAGTTACAATTTTGTAAGGTGTAGTCTTAGCAGCTTACAAAATTTTTAGCCAACGCAATGCAAAATCAGTGTGGAAAATATTTGTAATTTTGTCCCTTTAGTTTTCTTTCCAACCTCTAGAAAACCCTAAATAGAGGAGCGGGAGGAGCGATGGCGGTCATCAACAAAATTGTCATGAGCCATAATTGGTATATATAAATATAATTTTAATATACATACAATATATTTTTAATGCACATTAATTCCCTGTTTGAATTTATTAATAAATATGATAATACAATCATTCAATTAAATATATATAATAATCATATAAATAATAAATAAATGAATGAAATAGTAATCAACAAGCATCAATTATCAATCTATTGTTACAAACAGAGATTAATACATAATAGTTAATATATATAGCTTATGAGGAGCTTATACGATCTTTTTAATCTAGACGGTAGTTACCCCTACAAGGATCATCGACAGAGGCAGGGGAATCATTTGTCTCTATCGTCTTCAGAAATATCAACTCAGCTAAACATATCGTCATCAATAATCAAATAATATATAACGTTGCCAATATTGACTGTGGGGAACTTCAGTCGTTAGTAATGCCACGCAACCTTGGTGTTCAATGGCATGTTTAAACAAACAACTCACAATAGTAATAAGAAACATAGATTGCAATGACTAAGACCGCATTCGACGATAGCCTAGGAATGAAGTAGTACGGTAACTATATATTAGTTGATAAAGGAAAAGTAATAACATTAAATCATACAATATTATTGATAACCATAATGATATAATGATCGGTGATTAGTGGACTGACACGACTAAAGAAAGGGTGATGCAAGTCAAGGGACAGAGTAGAAAGGTTACGTCTCCCCATATCCTGTCCATTCAAAGATATAAGAGGAGTAACAATTACCATTTCAAAGGGGGGAAGGAAAAAGATAATAAAATGGGACCATAGATTTAGATGATCAGATTTCTGAGCAAAAGAATCAGAGAATATAAAATATTTTGTTACTCTTTATAAGAATCATATGTATTGCTAGCAAGCAATCAATGAGTTAATGCTGGTTACAGAATATTATATCTGAATCCCATTAAGGATGAAGAACTATTATATGGTTATATATATATAAAAGTATAATGAGATATATATGTATATAATAGTGAGGTCATATATATATATATATATATATAGATAACAGTATAATTGAATATATATATGAATAACAGCGAAATCAGATAAAGTTATGTTATATATAAAGCAGACCTCAAAAGGAAACAATAGATGCACATCTGGAGGGCAACAACAAACACGATAAGAGCTAGAGTGTTGCTGCAGGTTCAGGCATTAATGGAATATGTTCTGAAATGTCAGTCAACAAATAAACCGTCTCTCACTCATACATTTATGAGAACATTAAACTCTGAATTATTAGAATAACTAAAATACTTTATTAGATTCAGATCTTATTGCTGTTAATTTATAAGAAGGGAAGGGCTGAGGCAGCCAAAGAGGGGAAGTCTAAATCCAATAGGATGGCTCCCTAGATAGGGTGGGGCCAGCATTCTCTTTAGCCTTGAGGGCTTGAGCCCAAGACAGGTTGAAGGTTGGATCTGTAAACTTTGAGAGATCCTATCAATGGTCCCCAAGCACTTTGGTGATTGTCTCCAATGTCTTCACCCATTTTATAACTGAAGCAATAATAAGATCTGATATGGATTGGAAACAGTCAATTTCTTAGTTCATTACTTATTCCTTATTTTTATTACAAATGTTAATGCTAAATTAGCAGGGGACATTACAAAAATTTGAAAGGGCCTCAATCATCCTAAATTGTGTGGGGCATGTGAGATAGTCTCGAAGCAGCTAATGAATTTGTTCTAAACCGCGATTTCAATATGACCTAAGGTCTCTGCATGCCTTGCCCCATGGATTCTGATGAGATCAAATATATAATTAAAATTATAACTACTATAGATGGCCCTTTAACGAGGAAGTAGCGAAACCCATAGTTTATAATTAATATTAAATAGTAGTTTCAAAATTTAAATTATTATTGACTATTAATATATATTAAATTATTAATAGTGTAGAAGTAGAAAACAGCAAGAAACCGCGAGTATGCAATTAATCAGGAGTCGGCATATGCAGATGTAATAAGCACCACCGATATGGATTTTTTGCACCAAGACTAATTGTTTCCAGAATTCTGGTATTTGTGTTTTGATCATTTTTCTGATTTCTTGGAGTTTATTAAATGATATATGCAATGCCAAAAAATTACAAATGCTGAAAGTAACTAATGACAAAACCAGACACCAAATAATGATAACAATGAATTTTATTTGACTGGACAATATGTAAATTGACTGGAGGTATGTAAATATGACCGTACCAGGTTAATACACAATTCAGATTTGTATGATAGAGATCAAATAACAATCTCCAAAGGACTTATATTCTTCTCTTCTGCCAAAGCTAAATGCCCATATCATTCCACACTCTGAAATTAATGTGATTTGCTGCTACTATGACTTGTCGTCCAGATCTGAGCCTATATAGTTTCCAATAATAGCTGTACAACTGATGGTAATCAGATTCCTCCACCTGGTAATTTTCTGTTGACTCCTGCAATTCGAAAATTCTCTGATAATGGTCCGAAAATCCCAAATTACAAGCACTGATCTGTTTTCTATAACAAATGTCAAGGCTGGGAGGGACTGGTAAGCCTTGGGGCTGTATGGCTAGGCTTGTATGAATAAAATTTGAAGAAATCCACTGATTATACCCAGCTCACACCTGATCTGCAATTCTGAAGAATATTACATGCCCTTTACAATTAGATCTGTATTATCTCACTTTAATAATTAATGCCAAACTGAAACCACTGCTGATCTATTATATTTCCTGACAACCTATAGAGTTGGGGCTACGTCCAACTCCAATTCCTTCCAGGAGATTTTGTTCCTGAACACCAAATTCTGATTCAAACCCTCGTGGAGGCTCAAATCCCAATGCTTCTGTCAAAACAATAAAGCTGGATGCTCAAAATGGCTCCCTCCATTTCCTTTTATTTCATTTTTCCCTCCAATCGCAAATCGTACCTAGGGAATCAAACCAGTTAGAGGGTTTATTCATCATTGTTAAAAAGTCGCTCTTTTAAGTTACAACATGTAACTATCAACCTAAGGAATTGTGCCAAGTCCCCCCATTTACTGTTGTACCTAGTAATTTACATACATGGAATAATAATAAAGATGGTAATGCATACCAGATATATAAGTAAAATATATCTTTATTAGCTCATGAATACACTATAGAGAAGAAGATCAGAGATGGTTGACCAGGGGTTACAATTTACCCCACGATACCATACCCCCTTCCTTGGCGGTACACAACATATTTCAAGTTTCCGACGATTGCCAAGAGGAATACAACCGTCAACCAACCGACACTTACAACCACCCGAGAGTAACAACCAACGACAATTCATACACTGACAGATAACCAATATTATCAAACACAACAATAGGCATTTTATACCGACTACATCATCGCCCCAAAAGAAAAAGTCATCTTCCAGACGACAAGTATGCATCGAGTAATATCCAGGAAGACTAATGACAAGAGTGTAGATAATGAATCGTATTGTGCAAACTCAAAGTTGTGGTGTACTTCAAAAATAAAACGATGGTTTGGGAGCAACACCCCCAGCGAAGTCAAGGGGGATCACCCCTTGTAGGGGTCTAGGGGCAGCGCCGCTTGTGAGGGTCTAGGGGCAGCGCCCCCAGCAGGATTGGGGGGCAGCGCCCCTTGTGGGGTACAGGGGCAGCGCCAAAACCACAGAAAACTCCATGGCATGCATCATTTTCTTGAATTCTTAAGATGCCAAAAAAAGTGCTGATAAAGCCCAAAAATAGAGGTTTTACCGTGTTTAACCAATGTATGATGTCAAGAAAATTATCAAATTGTACTCCTCACTTCAAAATTGATTGTTGTACTAGAAGTTGTTGCACCAAGTTATACTTCTCCACATCAATCTTCATATGGGTGGCCATTGTATTCATACATGAGCAGAGAACCGTGCAATGTCAATAATTTGTGCTACCCACAAATGACAAAAGAACTATGCAATGTTAAAAAATTGAGCTGCCCATATGGACAAATGGTGCTTTGATGATCGTACGGCGTGTGGACCCATCAAAACCCATCGTTCCTTTCTCATACAAAAGAATGATTGTATGGCTTATGGAACCATCAAAACCTGCCCTTCTTGTCCCGTACGGAAGGAGGATTCTGGACTAGCCACGTGGTGTACGGTGTAGTAGAACTCCTTCATGTTGATCATTGTTAGTGGCGTACGACTGATTAGAGCTCCCATAGGACGTACGGTCTGAAGACACGTACAACTGCTTTGAAGATTCGTATGGGATGGAATTGTTGTACATGATGAACAAGCAAGGTTTTTCCGTACATGAAGGAATTGTTGTGTTCGTACACGAATTTGTGTTGCCCATACATGATAAAATGCATGTCATACAAGATGATGCAGGTGATGTATGGTGATGTTGTACCAATTATGTACAGGAGTATTTTTTTTCATGTGCCATACGGAGGTGTCATACAAGTGTCGTACGAGTGGAAGCTTACTAGGTAATGCTCAAGGGTGTTGAACAAGTGGCGTACAAGTGCATACATCATCATGTATCTTATGAAGATATCATACAAGTGTTGTATGTTGGTATTGAATTTGGATGTTTGTATGGCAAATGGAATGGAGTGTGGCATTCGTACATTGTTCATGTAGTCGTACGGATGGCTTCTTGTGTCGTAGGGATGGCTCCTTCTCTAGACTTCTACGCTTGCCAATCTACCTGCCAACCTCTCAATTCTTAATCTAGTCAATTTTAACCATACTTGTGCTTTATCTAGCAAATTCTGAATCTGCTAAAAGAAACCATTCCCTTGCCAAGAGTATAAATTGACCAATGGCTTTTGTATAGTCTTCATTATTTTCTTTCCATTTTCCATCTCTGTACTATCACATATATCCTCCATAACTTTACATGCTTTCTTCAGTTTATCTTCATAGGGAGTTGTAGCTTCGGGAGAATTACATGTTGGTGCAAATACCACATAGTCCTCTATTTACCAATGGAATAGTCTGTTGAGAGATCTTGTCTCATTCTCTGAGCAACTTCCAAGTTCCAACACCCCTTCATCATTAGGTTCCATTGTCGTACCTTCTTCCCTCCTGAACTCTCTATCCTCAGACTCTGAGTCTGATGCCAACTCATGGCTCACCACCTAGCTTCGTAGGTCAATGATGTACTCCCTCCCCTCACTCTCGATGGAGAGTGTGTTTTTCTTCCAATTGTGGATTTCTTTTGGTGTGATCAGCTAGCCCCTTCCGAGGAGGGCATTTTACGCCTTTTCCAGCGAAATGACGACAAAATCCAAAAAGAAATGTTGAGTGTCGATGGTGACCTTGTGTGCCATTAGCATCCCAAGTGGTTTGATTTCGTGTTGATTAGCACCTACCAGATGGAAGGTTGGTGGTTGGAGTGTTGGCTTGACGAGCGCCTTCCACGTCTCCTTCGGTAATATGTTCACATCAGATCCTCCATCAATGATGGTGTTTGTCAACTTTCGTCCCACTATCTCCATCTCGATAACAGTCGGCTTCCTCCCAGTGGCTAGCATCAACAACATCGAGTCAGTAGCTAGACTATCAACTAGCTCTTTTGTCGGCTTGCTATGCACCTGGCTGATAGTGTCATTACCAACTATGTTGGTAATGGTCATATTTAGTTGTGGCATAGTTTGCTGAAGGTCAAATACCCATACTGGTATTGTGGCTTGCAACAACTATCTCATGATAGTTTTCTCCAACTCCGACTGTAGAGGAGAACTGGCGGCATAATTTGAGGCTCTTCTCTCCTCCGTCATTGCTTGTTCAATGTCATCCTTAGCTTCTCGAAGTCTACCCTTCTCTGTAGAGGGGTCGAGATATACAGCCTTCTTAGTTTGGAGTCTGGTGATTGCCAGTACTTTCTCGTACGACTCCTTCACATCCAACATATTTACTCCCTTCTATTTTGGGTATTCGGTGTCCTCATGTTTCCCCAAACCCACACCACTTGCACAACAAACTCTTGTTGCTCCACTTGCTCTAGCAATCTCATGGGAAGTGACCCTACTCGTTATACATTCGGCACATATTTGATTCTGTCGTTGATTTCTATGACCTCCTAGCAATAAATTTTGGGGTTTCCATGGAGTGGACTCTACCTAAGTGAAGAGCACTTGTGTGCTTCTAGTCTTCAAATTATATGGACACTCCTTTATTGAATGACACATCACTTGGCAAATCTCACAAAACATCGTTTTACAACAATTACCTTTCATGTTTCCTTCAATTTCGCACTTCATACACCATAGTTCATTACTTTCTTTATTGGTCCCTTTCTTAGATTTTAGTTCTTTCATCATTCTCATCATGTCTCATCGTAGGGCCTGGAGTGTTGTTGATTCATCATCACTACTACCCTCAGTGCTATCGTTATCATGCATCTTCCTCTTCCTTCAAGAGGATGTCTTGTTTTCACTCTCGATGTTCATCACCTGATTGTAGGCATCGACGTACGAGGGTGGAGGCACCAATTTCATCTTCTTTGCAAGGAGGAAATCAACCCCTTGATGAACCACCTCTTCTTCAAACCATCGGCTGGATGATTCTCCAACTTGCCAAGCAATTCCTTGAGCCTACGATTGTAAACTTGTACACTCTCGTTCTTCCCTTGTTTGGTATTATAAGTTTTGGCAACAATCTCATTATTGTTTCATAGCAATTTAAACTCAGCCTAGAACGCCCTCTTGAGTGTGTCCCAAGAGGCTATGGATGAAGCATACAGTTCTATGAACCAGTCAATCATTGCACTAGGTAGCGTTGTTGGAAATGCTCTCAGCCAATGGTCCTTGTCATCCTAATTGTTTGCTACCTAGATAGTCTCACAACTCTTACAGTGCCTCGTAGGGTCTTCCGATCTGTTCCTGATGAACTTCGGCAATTTCTGCCATTCCACATTTGAACTTGTCAGAGGAGCCACCATCTTTCTCGCTTGTTGCCCCCTTGTGAGTCAGACTTGGGTGGACTATTTTGACCGCTACGTTCGGATGCTTTACTTGCACTCTCAGCCACGCACACATCCTCCCCAAGTCCACCTTCAACATCCCCAACACCTCGAGTACTTCCAAGCCTCGACTCGTACTTGTACTCCCTTCGTCCGAGGGTCGTCCTTGGATGGATAGATTCTCAATGTTGTGCAATATGTCAGTCAATTCAAGATTTCCTCTGTACTCCTCATCTGACGACATTTGTACGAATGGTTGTCTTGCTTGGTCAGCAAGGTATGTTTCATCAACTTTTTCTCGTAATCTTCTTCGTTCTCTTTGTTTTGCAATTCTTAAAGATCACTTGGTCGTGACCACCCAGTGGCCTCTTCTTCCCTTTATTTGGATCCAAGGGCATGAATCACGCAATGTTGACCTGATTTCTTTTAAGGTAATGGCGCCAAAATGTTTACTGCTATACGTAGTAATTTAAATACATGGAATAATAATACAGATGGCAGTGCGTACTAGATATAGGAGTAAAATATATCTTTATTAGCTCATGAATACATTATAGAGAAGAAGATCAAAGATGGTCGGCCAAGGATTATAATTTACCCCACAATACCATATCCCCTTCCTTGGTGCTACACAACATATTTTAAGGACCCGACGGTTTCCAAGAGGAACACAACTGTGGTTCTGACACTTACAACCACCCAAGAGTAACAACCAACGAAAATTAATACACTAACACATAACCAATATTATCAAACATGACAATAGGCATTTTATGCCAACTACAACCCCCTTATTATAATTTACTATTATAATATTAAGTGACTGTGAATTCACTTTTATTATTATTTTATTAAGTCTAACTTAGGAAAATTTAATTATTTCCAAATTATTCATAACTAGCTCATCCGAACCCCAATCTGAATTGTTTGATGGCACTTGCCCACTGATGTTGTCTAACCACTGCAAGCTAACTAACAGTCTCCTAAAATTTAGGAACCCCTCCTAAAAAATAGGCACTACACCAAAAGTCTCCAGGCTGATCCTAAATGTCTCCTGATGTGTCCCAGTCAACTCCCAATCAATCCCTAAAAAAAGGGATTACTCCTAAAATCTTAGAGACTGTCTAAAATTGGCTCACAAAGCCCCTACGTGACTCCATGAGCCCCTATATGGATCCCCTATACAATCAATTGGCCTATGGGAACTAGTATAATAGTCCATCTTGCTAGAAACACTAAGGAAGGCGCGAAAATGGGAACATTACAGTCCGCCCTCCCCAAAGATTGCTTGTCCCCAAGCAATGTTAGTACAATCCGCAATCAAGAAACTGATCCAGATTGAAATCAAGAGGGATCCCAAGGTCTCACAACAATCTCAGAAGGAATCGACCATGTTGTTGTTGTGTCACTCTGATGATAACTGAAAAAACTATTGTGCCAAAACTGCACTCTCCCCTCCTGGTATTTCCCCAAGGTAATCATCATCAAAAACCAAACAGTAATACCTCAGAAGACTGAAATCAACGACATGGGATGTCTCCTACCAAAGCATCCCAGAGGATTACATCAATAACCTTGCTTCTGATCACGATTTTGGACACCTAGAAAAATAATCTACCCATCCATATAGCACAATCCCAATCATCACCCAACATAACATCCTCCAAGTGACAATCAATCACTAGCATGGTTTTGTAATCAACCAACCAAGCGATATCTCTACGGCCATCGTTTTCAAAGATGATACCTACACTTAATTTCCTAGTGACAAAGGCAACACCTTGAGAACAGTGATCAACCCTACTCACTATGCTCAACCAAACATCCTCCAAGAGTATGCCAATGCCAAATGTCCACCAAAATGGGGATAAGCTCTCTTGGATGTGAAGGATCATCATGAGTACATAATCAATCATATCTATACACCGCATACTGCTAATACAAATTAGAGCAGCATTCGTCCAACTGAAACTCTCACTCCAAAGAATGCAGCCAGTGTCCCTAATGTCAAAAGAAGATGGAATCTCATCGCTGGACCAACCTCCAACCAAAAACAAATGATCTCTGACATCCTAAATCCTCCAAACGGCTATTGTCTTAAAAGACCAAATTGAAATCTTTATAATCAGAAGTATCAAATAACCATTGATCACCGATGTGAGACCTCCAACCCAATGGTACAAACATGAGATACTATTGCCTTCAACATACTTGATGTTTCCTCCATATATTACATATCCTCTCCAAATGTAATGAAGAAATGATGTCATAAAACCAAGATATGGTGACAAACATTGTGGACCATATGGTACTTTACTCATGATATATCTTTGTATTACAACATAGTACGTGAAACCATGTGTAAATAGATGCCGCCAAAGATTACATTCAAAGATATAATTATAGGCTGATGTCCCAAAGAGTGTGCCACATTGAGAACTCGCCCTACGAGTTGTCACACTCCCCTTCTCAAGGTTCCCAAATATACTAATTAGAGAGCTGTTGTCCATCATAATTAAATCAGTTTTTTTCTTTAAGACCTCAGGTCTGGGAACTAAGACAGCTTGGTATCTATCCAAGGAAACCAAAGCACGGAGGGATTTCTTCCAATCTAAGTTGAGATCACTATGGCCCACGTTGTCCTTTGTTGCTCCAAGGGATGTATATGCCATTCCTTCTCTCATACATCTGAATTGAGCCTTCAAGTGGCTCACCAACTGAGGTGTCTCATCAACCCCATGACCCAACTCATGAGCATGATATGGAATTTCAACATTGTTATCAGTAATAAACCTCCCATCACTCAAAACTTGTGTTCCTTTCACATCTTCCAAGGTCTGGGAACTAAGACAGCTTGGTATCTATCCAAGGAAACCAAAGCACGGAGGGATTTCTTCCAATCTAAGTTGAGATCACTATGGCCCACATTGTCCTTTGTTGCTCCAAGGGATGTATATGCCATTCCTCCTCTCATACAAGGAAACCAAAGCACGGAGGGATTTCTTCCAATCTAAGTTGAGATCACTATGGCCCACATTGTCCTTTGTTGCTCCAAGGGATGTATATGCCATTCCTCCTCTCATACATCTGAATTGAGCCTTCAAGTGGCTCACCAACTGAGGTGTCTCATCAACCCCATGACCCAACTCATGAGCATGATATGGAATTTCAACATTGTTATCAGTAATAAACCTCCCATCACTCAAAACCTGTGTTCCTTTCACATCTTCCAAGGTCTAATATACAATTTTTGAATGTTTGCGATATGAATCCACAACACAAAAATCTCTTTATCACCCAAACCTTTTGTGCCAATATTAGAATACTCTGTAATACCATCATCTACACATGAAACGGCTGCTATGTCACGGTGATGCAAGAATATATGATTGCTGTTGTATCTCAGAAAATTAGAATTTGTTTAGTTTCTTAGAGCAAAGGCATCAACACTTTCAAGTAACTCTCCTTCCATGTGAGGTTGCCTATCAACTACTATTGTTTTATGAGATATTTCCAAAAGTAAATCAAGCGTGTCACCCTTCATTAATGTTGAGACATGGCTGCACTTCGGGTGTTCATGCGAACTACTATCCTTTGAAGCCAAGACCTCATTCCCTTGATTTGCCATGCATCCCCGGTTAAGACCCTGAATTAAGATGGCTTGATGAGTACTCACAACCCTACGGAATGCTTCATTCCTGTGCGGTACATCTGACTCTTCTTGTGGAATGGATGCTACCATATGATGGAGCAAGTAAACATGACTGTTGCTGCTAAAATCAGGAAAGTCATCATACCCTTGTATCATGTTGTCATTCTTATAAACTTTACCCATGTCATCATCATTGAAGATTCCCTGCCCAAAGTTTGCACTTCGGGTGCCTACACTTGTATACTCTTCTCCATTCATGTAAACAATGGCTGCTCCGAATGAAGGAATAGAACCATTGTCATAAATCAGTATAACAGACCTTCTGTTGTGTCTAATCCCACTTTCCTCCAGGACACCTTCCTCCATAATGTTATGTGCCCTTGCAAGTGTAGCTCCCAAGAGTAGCATAGGTGCTGCGTTTTCATGTAAATGGAAAGGTAAGACACTTATTTTTCCTTGGGAATCCTCAATAGCAGATGTGTTTTTCACACCTATCCAACTCCAAGGCGTAACACTGCCAGGACTTAAGATATACCCCAATAAATGGATCCCTGGTGTGTGGTAGGTCTGAAGCAACTCAAGACTACTGCTGCCCATAATTGAGATCTATGAAATACAGTCTGATATCACCAAGTTCAACACTCTACTCCAAGCAAAAGAATGGTCCACAGCCTTAACATGAACTTTGAGCAATGCTTTACTCAAGATTGACTCAAAAGTGACTGGAAAAACCTCCACAAAGTCTAAAACTGTGAACTCTCACTGCCTTGACCAAGAAGAACTTGCCAACTCTCTAGTATAAGGGAAAACCACGAAATGATATGACTGATCTGCAGCCAATCAGTGAGCTCAAAACTAAATATATGGGCCTTCCCTTGCCAGGGCACACTCTCAAATGTACCAATCTGATCAATGCCCCAATCCTTACTGAGAAACTCACCCCAAACCACCTGTAGATGAAACAAATGAAACACATAGTGGCTGGTATGAAGGTGACCAGCACCTGCATCTCTAAAAATTGCATCCTTATATCTCCAAGGGCCACTCCTATGACTCCCAACCACCTCCATTACTTCTTGCTGAGAATCCCCAATGTGGACACCAAACCAAGATTGATCCCCAAAGACCAATGCATCACATGAAGAAACCACGTTCCCAAGAGCCATAGCATGCCCTATGCACTCTAGGTCTACCTCTTCATCTGCATATATCACATTTGGTCTCCCTGGAGAGTAACCAATCATACATTGATGTGAAATAGGATCTCCCTCAAGTTGGAAATCACATTCCAACCCATGGCCTGAGTCATCCCTCAAAACCAATACCAGATTATCTTTTCCTTGTGCAATGCTAGAACCAAGTGATATTCCACCTCCTATCTCATACAGTTGGTTGTCATATGGCTCCTCAACATCCATCTCAAACAATGGGTTATAGAAAGATTCCCAGATCAGATTTTGTAGAGGTGGAGTGCTGCTTTGGGAAATGTATAAATCAGAATTATCATCCCTGTCATAAGTGACTCCATCGTTGTCTAAACAATCTTGTGCGTCCTCACCATCACATCCAATGGTTTACTGTGGATCCAAGTAATCAAAGTAACCATCCTCATGCTCGAAGATAGTTGCAACTGAAGATATATCAAGTTCCCTCTCAGGGATAGAAAAAATTATGTCAGTGCTAACCTATGTGCCTGTGACATGCTCTTCTTGAATGATTGTCTCTTTACCTTCTATCTCTTTCTTAAGTTTGGATTTTGTGACAATCTTTACAAACCCCCTTTTAATATCCTAATCCTTCATCAAATTAATCAATCCTTCCATTAACTCACATATAGGCTTATCTGCTGTAGACATTCTTCCACTACCCAACAGGATGGTAGGGTGAACTTGAGCTATGGTACCACTGTAATAAGCACCCCCAATATGGATTTTTTTTGCCAAGTCAAATTGTTTCCAGACTGATTTTTTGTGCTTTGTTTGTTTTTCTGTTTTTTTGGAGCTTTTTGAATGTCAGAAAAATTACAAATGTTGAAAGTAGCTAATGACAAAACTAGACACCAAAAAATGATAACAATGAATTTTATTTGACTAGAAATTATGTACATTGACTGGAGGTATGTAAATATGACCGTACCAAGTTAATACACAACTCAGATTTGTATGATAGAGGTTGAATAACAATCTCCAGAGGACTTCCATTCTTCTCTTCTACCAATGCTAAATGCCAATATCATTCCACACTCTGAAATTAATGTGATTTGCTGCTACTATGACTTACCATCCAGATATGAACCTGCATAGTTTCCAATAATAGCAGGACGTCTGATGGTAATCAGATTCCTCCTCCTGATAATTTGTTGTCGACTCCTACAAATTGTAAATTTGCTGATAACGGTCCCAAAATCCCAAATCACAAGCACTGATCTATTTTCTATAACCAACATCGAGGTTGGGAAGGACTGGTAATAGCCTTGGGGTTGTACAACCAGGCTTGTATGCATAAAATTTGAAGAAATCCACTGATTATACCCAGCTCACACTTGATCTGCAATTCTGAAGAATAAAACATGCCCTTTACAATCAAATATGTATTATCTCACTCCAATAATTGATGCTAAACTGAAACCACTGCTGATCTATTCTGTTTCCTGACAACCTGGAGAGTTGGAGCTATGTCCAAATCCAATTCCTTCTAGGAAATTTTGTTCCTAAAGGCCAAATTCTCATTCAAACCCTCATGGAGGCTCAAATTGTTAGATGCCTAATCCGAGATGTGTTGCCAATGTAATGCAATTTTAATCATTCAACAATAATACCAAACATGAATCACAGATGACATCACGAAGATAATTAGAGAGAATACAGAACATATAATGCGAGATATGATAGAATGATATAACTTTTCATAGCATAATAATCTCAATACACCACCATCCTTTACTTGTTCTTGTCTCAATACAAATAGACTCAACACGGTTGGTTAAGTCTCCAACCGTCACCAACTAACGACACAACTGACACCCCTTCAAAACAATGCTTAATTACATTAACTAACAAAAGTCTTATTTAACTATTCATGGCATAATTGCCGCCTACATCATCCCCCCAAAAAGACTAATGACAAGAGTGTAGATAATGACTTGTACTGCACAAACTCAAAGTTGTAGTGTAGTTCAAAAATAAAATGGGGGTCTGGGGGCAATGCCCCGTAGGATCGAGAGGCAGCACCCTTTGCAAGGTCCTTGTCATGGTACAGGGTGGGGTCGAGGGGCAACACCCCCGCCACCAACACCAAATTAGCACCTTTAAAATGCACAGAACTCCATTGCACACACCATTTTCTTGATTTTTTTATGATGCCAAAAACAATAATGATGAAGCCCAAAAATAGAGTTTTTAACCAATTTCTACAATGTTGAAGAGTTTGATATTTCAACATGAATCCTCTTTGTTGTACTATGTATTTTTGCTTATGCTTATGCCTTGCCAAACCCAAATGGTGATGCCACACCAATGGAAGTATATGTACACTTTTTAGGAATAGTGGTAGTACGGCTATAGATCGCACTCGTATGTGGTCAAGGAACAATGACCATACGGTGCCCAGAGATTGGGAGAGTTTGTACGCTAGAGTTGTCGTACTTGTACGGAGAAGTTGTGATACACAATGCAATTTGCTAAGAGATTTCCGTACGCATTGAGTAGCTTGCTAAGATGTTGTCGTACAGTGGGAGGCCAATGTCGTAAGGCTTGAATTTGCCGAAGTGTTTCTTGTCCAAGATACTCTACTACTTGGAACTTCCGGCATACGACTAGTATTAGAGACCGTACGACATACGGTGTGGGCCCAAATGAGGAGTATACCGTTCGTACAGTGCTTATCTGTAGTTGTTGATGAGTCTGTACGGCATTGAGAAGTTGCATTGTCTATATAGTACATGCATGTGCAGCTTGAAAGATAGACTCATACAACCTGGAAGAGGGCATGCACGACCTAGAAGATGATTTGTATGGCCTTGAAGGGGGCATGTACAGCTTTGAAGAGGACACATATGACTTGTGGGATGATCCGTACGGCTGGTAGAAGTTCTGCACATGAGTTTTCCATGTCCCATCCGGAGGTGTCGTATGGGTGTCGTACCATAGGATTGGAACATGTTGGACATGTATGACAAGTTATCTCTATATGCGGCTCTTTGTACCAAAAACTCCATGTTCGTACGTCAAAGGGAATGGAGTGTGGAATGCATACATTGTTCATGTTGTCGTACAGAAGGCTTCTTGTGCTGTATGGATTGCTTGTGTTGTTTTCCTCTCCAGCCTTCTTCGCTTCCCAATCTGCCTACCACACTTCCAGTTTTCAATCTGGTTGGTTTTACCCATACTTATGTGCCAAGTTTTGAATCTGCCAAAAGCAACCATTCCCTAGCCGAGAGTATGAATAAACCAATGGCCTCTTTATAGTCTTCATTATTTTTTGCTTTCCATCTGTGTTGTCAAATGTATTGTCCATAAATTTACAGGCTTCCATCAATTTGTTTCCACCTAGAGTTGTAGCTTCTAGAAAATTACATGTTGGCAAAAATATCTCATAGTCCTCCATTTGCCAGTGAAATAGTCCATTGAGTGAACTGGTTTCATCTTCTGAGCAATTCCCCAGCCTCAATACTCCATCATCGAGTTCCATCCCTCCCAATGGAGCCCTGATTTTATAAAATCAAGACCTCCATTTGATTATCACTCTTTTCATATTTTATTTTGATCATGTCTTTTAATTTTTTATTAATCTTTCTCCCTTACTAATTAAGCGCTTATATTGAGTACATCTTAAAATTACATGTTATACTTTTCCAGCTTTCCAAATTCTTGTTCTAGAGATGACAAATTACATATTATGGTTTGACTGTTATGTGACTGGATTTGTGTTAATACATCTTTTTCTGAATCAAATTTCTTCAATGACATTAGAATTCATGCTTACAATGATGATATTCTACGTTGTAGGCATAAGTCACTGACAATGTCTTCATTATGATTGACGTATTAAGGCATAATCACAAAAGCCTCTATGTTATTCAGATGTTCAAAATGAAGCTCCACGCCAAACATCCCGCACGGCATGTTTCTCATTCCTGATAAGAGGACGAGTCTCTACGTTTTCTTCCAGCGCTAAAAACATACTATGGACGGAAATGCAAAGATTTTAGAAGTGGCAACATTTGACCAAAACGGAGGCTATGAAAGAAGTTAATGTGCTTGACCGGAATGACAATTATAAGGCACGCCTACTAATTAGTATAAGTCTTGTGCCACGTAATGGTAGCGATAAGTTTAATTTTTGGAAAGACACATCGGTTCGAAATCACATCTTCCACCTGTCTCATTCACAAACCGTGCATGTAAGAAGATAGTTATAAAATATTAAGTTTTGGTTATATTACAAGTTAATAAATATGCAGTTATTTATTATGAAGCGGTATGTCATTTGGATATAACCGTGCGACTTTTTATTCTCATATAAATATGAGATGTAAAATCAAAGCAAAGAGAGACATCCCTGGACAGAGACTCTAGCAGATTCTCATACAAATAATTGATAATTCCTATAAAAAATTTGCATATAAAAGGCAACATATGTAACAGTGATACAATTCCTTGATTGGCAAAGATTGAATGTTGAACAAAGCTTGTGGATATTGGATTATTGAATAAATTTTTATATGCGATTTTGGAATCGAATTGCAGTGGATTGATCATCAGTAATGAGTGTCTTCACTGCATTTTTGTTTCTCGCATAACCAGTAAGCATATTTATTTGCACAAAGCTTTAAAGTTGAGAAATATTAAATAGTTTTGTCCTTTATAATCTTTATTTTTAAATTTTGTAAACAATTTAATTTCCAGATAAGTGGATAGGATCATCTTTAGCATTTTAAATTCGATTATCATAGATATAGTGAAATATTTCATTGTTTTCGTATCTGTCTAGTTTGTCTCCATACCTTAGGAGTTAAAGCGCAATCTAGACTAGTTTAAAATTGCATATATATTTTTGATCTATCATATCTGGACTATCAAATTGTTTATAGTTTAAGTGCATAAAACTTTATAAAGTTGTACGTAATAAACTTATAATATTGACTCTATTTGCCCTTTAAATTTTGGCACTGGTCTTTATATTATTCGTGATTCATAATCTATACGCTAGCATAAATTACATTTGTTTCCTTTGAGAGATTAGTATATTCATAACTTATAATTATTCTTTATTTTAATACTCTCACATCCATTTAATAATTTATTTTTGTTTTCAGTTCAAAATCAATAAGTTTGAAGTGTTTACTTTCTAGAGTTATCTTTGAAGTTGCGAAGTTGGCATTGTTTCAGCAATTCCCGCATTATTGTTAAAGTTGAAAGTCTTCTATAATTTTTGCCATCTAGGAAACTTTAGTTGCATTCATATTCAAATTGATTTTCTATAAACATCTTGGACCTAAGTGTTTTGTTCAGGATCAGGTGTACCTGCCTTGGCCTTGCGGAGCCAAAAGTGCAAAAGATCAAACTGATTGATCTTGTTACGTTGGTCGTAACCGATTGGATATCCCAACATCAAGTTGGCAAGACTCGTAGAATTCCAATCTGTGGTTTTGGGAACCAACACCTCCTTCCTCATCGTACTCCCATTCATCGAATTCGGAGTTGTATGCCAATTCCTAGTTCACTATTTGGTTTCGGAGGTCGATGACATATTTCTTCCATTCACTCTCGATGGAGAGGGTGCTCTTCTTCCAATTGTGGTTGGCCTTCACTATGATGAGCCACCCTCTACCAAGGAGGGCGTCGTATCCCTTTTTTTCCAGGGAGATGACGACAAAGTCCAAGAAGAATTGTTGGGTCCCAATAATTACTTTCTGGGCCATGAGTGTCCCCATCAATTTTATACCATGTTGGTCAACACCTACCAAGTGGAAAGTTGGCAGCCAGAGTGTCAGTTTTCCAAGGGCCTTCCAAGTTTCTTCTGGAAGCACATTTACTCCAGACCCTCCATCCACAATGGTATTGGTAAGCATGTGTCTCATGATTTCCATTTCGACCACTGCGGGTGTCTGTCTAAAACCCACTGCCAACAACATAGGATCTGTGGCACCACTCGAGGTAGTAGCTTCTGCATTTTTTTTCTTCTCTCATTCGCCCCATGGTTGCCAATATCTTGGCTTCCGTTAGTGTCACCTATGTTAGTGATTGCCACCTTCAGTTGTGGTAGCGTCTCCAGTAGGTCTGCCACTCGTATTGGGACCATCGCTTGTAACATCTGTTGTATGATGTTGGCTTTTGATGTTGACCGCATGGGAGTACCATGTGTTCGCCTCTGTTCTTCCTCCATTACCAGTTTCGTTTCCATTTTGGCTTCCTTCAACCTTTCTTTCTTCATACGTAGATCGAGGTACGTGGCTTTTTTTGTCTGGTACCTTGTGATTGCCAGGACCTCCTCAAATCCTGTGATGTTTATCAAATTTACCCCTTCCCCTTAGGGTAGTCAGCATCCTCGTGGTTACCAGGACCACACCATTTGCAGAGCATGCTTCTGCCTCCTTGCCCGCTCTGGCAGTCTCGCACGAAGTGACCCCACTCATTACATCTGTAGCATTGTATCATGGGCCATCCCTTCGCATCATACTGGATGTGGCTTCTTGGTGAGTTGTTACTGTTATTGTTGCTTCCTCGTCCATTGTTACAGTACCCACCGGGTGAAGCATTATAATTCGTTTGTCGTGGTGGTGTGGTAGACGGAGTTGCTTGCTCTCCTTAGGTAAAGAGCACTTGTGTGCTCCTTACTTTTAGGTTGTATGGGCACTCCTTAATGGAGTGTCCCAGTACTTGGTAGATGTTGCAGAATAGTTTCTTGGGACAGTTAGCCTTGGTGTGCCCTTCGTTCTTACACTCGGTACACCATAGTTCCTTGCCTTTTCCTTCCTTGGCAGTTTCCTTCTCTTCTCGTATTCATCATCCTCATCATGTCCTTTCAAAGGGCCTATATCATACAGGGCTCCCCTTCGCTCTCGCCATCAATACTATCATCGTCACTAGTTCATTTCTTTCCTTTCGATGTCTTGTTTTCACTTTCAATGTTCATTGCCTAATTCTAGGCCTCTATATACGAGGATGGCAGTACCACCTTCATTTTCTTTCAGAGAGAGGGGTTCAGCCCTTCGATAAACCACCTTTTCTTCAAGCCATCTGTTGGTTGGTTGTCTAACTTGCCCATGAGTTCTTTCAACTTGCAATAGTAGGACCATACAGTCTCATTTTTACCTTGCGTTGTGTTGTAGATTTCTGCTACCACTTCGTCATCGTCACGGAGCAATCTGAACTCCTTCTAGAATGCTTTTTCAAGTCATCCCAAGTCGTCTTGTCCCCTGCTGGAAGGTCTATGTACCAATCAATTGTAATCCCTCATAGGGTGGCAGGATAAGCCTTCAGCCAATAGTCATGGTCATCCTAGCCATTTGCTTCCCATATCATTACACATGTTTTATAGTGGCGAACAGGATCCTCCGATCCATCCCCACTGAACTTGGGGAGTTTCTGCTTCTACAGGGGCTTTTCCATTTGCCACGTACGGTAGGTATTGTGCACGTTATTAGATGTCGGTGGATTGGTTCCTCCTCCACGTCCTTGTGTTTCTTCCGCACCTCCGGCTACGCCTGAGTCTTCTACCCCTCCACCTCTGTCATTCACGTCTTGGTTGCCTCCTTCGTAGTGGTACCGATACTCTCTTCTCCCTGGACTCCCTGGTTTGTTCTCCCTATTGTTGATCCCTCCGAGATAACGAGATTCTCAATGCCCCCTAAGTTACCACATTCACCTCTAGAGCCCCAAAGTCAAGATACGGTTCGCTCCAAATTCGAAGTCGGTTTGAATTCTTTTCAAAGTCAGTTTTTTATAAGACATTTGTACCAAATTCTGCTAACAGAACCCTGTACAAATTTCATTCAAATTTGGACAACTTTCTTAACGTCCGCGCAACGCTGGAGAGAATTTGAAATGACTTTGAACAAATTTGGTGAATTTGGTGAATGTCGGTCAACAATAATAAAATTTTTTAACATTTCTTTTACGTAAAATCGAAAGCTAAAAGACTAAAGTGATACACGACATTTTTTTTTTTGCATTGCATTCATCCTTGCCTCCATCGTGTTTGGCCTACATTGTTTTCCAGACGACTCAGGCCCGCTACGCATATAAACTTGCTCGTGTATTTCCAGCTCAATATCTCTATCAACAGATGTATTGTCGTCTAGGATATTATCATATTTGTTGTGTAATTCAGGAAGAGACCCGATGCTGAAATAATCAGAGATGAGGATCTATGTCACTGCTCTTAGACCAATAATTCCATTGGTGAAAGCACTCTTCCTTAGTTGCAGTTCCGAGATGGAATTTACAAACCAAAATATAATTTTTCCGATGATCCATTTCCTTCTCAATGCGGTCTATATAAACTAGTTTCTTCCCGTATATAACTTCCTCCCAACTGATAATTAACAAGATTTATAATTAATTATTTAATATTAGTTTTGGGTATATTAACTAATATTAAATAATAATAATTCATTATGATTAATTAAATAATATTAGTTTATGAGACATTTAACTAACATTAAATAATTAATATGATATATATATATATATTTAAAAATTAAAAAAAAATCTTGTATGGACAAACCCAAAACGAATCCGAACCCAACCCAAAAAAAATTTGGATGAATTTCGAACCCGAATCTTGAACCCGCATCCATACCAAAATCCGAACCAGCAACTTAGGATGCCCCGCAAGGTACTCTCAAATAAATCCACTACCTCCCCTTCGACGTTTCACTCTTGGCTATTGTCCTCTTTGGAATGTACGGATGGTTCAGTTGGTACCGAGTCACCAGCTTCCCAACTATCGGTGTCAAATCCTTCGTGCGCCCAGGAATTGCTTCGGAGTGGTAGTTATCTGGCGATCTCTTTGCACTCCTATCTTGACGATTGTATTCTGCCGCCTCGTGCCCACAGTGAGGGACCAACAGACTTTTTCACTAGTTGTAGTCGTTGGTGTCTCTCGGCTTGCTCTTGGATATGCAGAGAGCTCCGTACGGCAATTTCAGCTTCCTTCTCTCCTTCTGTCTTCGCCTTCGTGTGTTGCCTTTTGTCCCTATTTGGTAGGTTGGGCATTAATTGTCAGAGTTACTTACGCCTGCTAGTATCACATGGTTCCTTGTCCCTCTGATTCCTCTCTTCGTATCGTTGCAATATTTGTTGTCTTCATTGCTCCCTTTCTCATGCCTCGCGTTGATTCTGGAGTTCCAACAATGCTCGAGCCAACAATCTCGAAAGGCTTCCCAGAAGATCGTACACAGGACCACTCACCGTGACTTCGGCGCGTATCGTACCAACTGAGACCGCTCTCTCCCAAGCCTCCCGCTGTACGTACTCGTCAACGGACATGTCCAACGCGTGAACCAAGTTTTGTGTTAACTGGTCCTCTCAGGTTACTTCGGTATTGTCTTCTTCGTCACTGTTAGTTACCACTACTTGTTGGTTAAAAGTACAACCCATTATGTTGCCATCCTGCCCATCCGACTTCCTAGACCTCCAAGTTCATACTTAGGCAAAGGTGCCAAAATGTTAGATGCCTAATCCGAGATGTGTTGCCAGTGTAATGCAATTATAATCGTTCAACAATAATACCAAACATGAATCACAGATGACATCACAAAAATAATCAGAGAGAATACAAAACATATAATGCGAGATATGATAGAATGATATAACTTTTCATAGCATAATAATCTCAGTACACCACCATCCTTTACTTGTTCCTATCTCAATATAAATAGACTCGACACGGTTGGTTAAGTCTCCAACCGTCACCAACTAATGACACAACTAACACCCCTTCGGAACAATGTTTTATTACATTAACTAACAAAAGTCTTATTTAACTATTCATGGCACAATTGCCGCCTACACAAATCCCAATACTATTGTGAAAACAATAAAACTGGGTACTCAAAATGGCTCCCTCCATTTTCTTTTAGTTTTTCCCTCCAATTGCAAATCATACCATTTAGGGTTTGATAACTTTTATTTTAAACAATAAAATAATAAAACTGGATGCTCAAAATGGCTCCCTCCATTTCTTTTTATTTCATTTTTCCCTCCAATTGCAAATCATACCCTTGTTAGAGCTCGATGCTTCTCTCTCTCTCCTTTCTGGTTGGCTCTTTTGGACATTCTTTTGTCTCTCCCCTTTGAGATTCCTATTGAGGTGGAGCTCCCCCTTTTTCTTTTGGGGTGTCTTGCTACTAGGTTTTGGGCTTGGCCCTTTTTACTTCTTTCTTCCTTATCATCATTTCCTATTGAGGTGGTTCCACCATCTATTGAGGGAGTGATGTGTATTTTGCGTGAGTTTGATCGTTGTTCTTAGTGATATGTCCGTTTTGTTGGTAATTTGGAGGGGTTGTTTCGGAAATGGTTTTCTAGCAGGATTTCTTCTTCTTCAGCTACTCCTATAGAGGTGGGATCCCTTCTTATTAAGGTGGAGGGGAGTTACATGAGGGGGAAGATGTTCTACTAGGAAGTCTTTATTGTTCACTATTAGATGGTTTTGGGTTCCATGTTAAAACCCATTAAGGTTTTGGGAGCTTTGACTTTTATGTTTAGTTGTTTGGCCCTTGGATGTCTTATGGCAATTCTCTTTTTCCAAGTTATGGGATCCATGTAACACCCATGTTTCAGGTTATGGGAGCCTGTCAAAACCCTTCCAAGGTTGAGGGAGCCTTTCAAATACCTATGTACCTTCGGGAGGCTTTGGCACGTTGTTAGTGTTGTAGGCATTTTTCTTGTAATCATCCACTAGGTTATTGATGATTTGTTGTTGGTATGGTTGTTGATTGATGCTCTTTTTTTGCAACTATTTGTTTGTGGGTTCCAAAAACAATCAAAATCTGTTTGTAAAGGGTTTCAAGTCCCTTCAAAACCTGATTGTTCCTTAATCAAAAACTTTTATTTTAAACAATAAAATATTTTATTTTTTAATTTTTCCCTCACCTAGGGAATTGAACCACTTAGAAGGTTTACTCATTATTGTTAAAAGTCCCTCTTTTAAGTTACATGTAACTATCAACCTAGGGAATTGTGCCAAGTACCCCTTATAATTTATTATTATAATATTAAGTGACTATATCAAATCAGTTTTATCATTATATTATTAAGTCTAACTTAGGAAACAATTTAATTATTTCCAAATTATTCATAGCTCGCTCATCCAGACCCCAATCTGAATTGTGTCTAATGACACCTGTCCACTAATGTTGTCTGACCACTGCGAGCTGATAGTCTCCTAAAATTTAAGAACCCCTCCTAAAAAATAGGAACTACGCCAAAAGTCTCTAGGGTAATCCCAGAGGTCTCCTGATGTATACCAGTCAACTCCCAATCAATCTCTAAAAAATAGGGATTCCTTCTTAAATCCAAGAAACTGTCTAAAACTTGCCAAACTAGCTCACAAAGCCCCTACATGACTCCTTGAGCCCCTGTATGGGTTCCCTATACAATCTGTTAGCCTACAAGAACCTATATTATAGGCGATCCTGTTGGCATTAAGTAATGAGAACCGGTAAGCCTGCTACCGGTACTAGTGTTGTCATTGATTGGTAAAAGAGTATAGAGACTTGTCATCTCTATACTATCTAAAGATCCAAAGAGATCTATATGAAGGAGGAATGGTTTGGCAGATGGTGCCAACATATAAGGACCGGTCACCTGTCAGAGCATCGAAAACAGGGTATAGTAAATAGTCAAGTAACAAAGGACTCCATCTTCAACCAAAGACCTGGCTACAACCGGTGTAGTCTAACACAGAGAAAGCAACAGCAAACCGGTGTCAACAATACAACCAAGGACGGTGCAACCGGTGAGGTGAGCCAAGGAAAGGGATAGCAACAGGTCAACAACTCTTACCTGTTCACAGCATGAGGATCTCAACCGATCTATTAAATGACTCCGGTATAGAACGAGGCAGTCATAGTCAAACTACCTGTTCTAACTGACTCTTTGACTGGGATTTTCTGCACTAAATCCGGAAGCCTTTGAGTTAAATTGGTGATCGGTTTGAGGCGCGTCTGGAGGATTTAAAAGCTGAAATCAGTGGTTTTAAATCAAAGTGTTACCTCCTATGAAGGAAAGTTGCTTGACACGCAACTATTGCTTTCTTCATAAGGCAGATAAAGCAAAGCATGCATCAGATGTTTCCTCAGTAAACTGGTACTTCACTGAGTAATGTATCCGATAAGGATCTGCAATTAGGTCATGCATGCGGAACACAGTTAGGGCTAAGATCCTATATATTCTTCTGCCTAAGGCAAATAGAAGTTGTCTTCATTCTGCCAAAGAAAAGAATGAACCTGAAAAGCTCAAAAGAAGCTAGGGTAAATCAGTAAGAGAAGAAGAGTAAGAAGTGTGTGCAGTAAAGCACTACAATAGAGGAGAACACACCTGCGGCAACCGGTGATGCTTCTCAGTTGAGCACAAACAAAGATCTTATCAGGCTTTGCATAGCCATCTGTAAAAGGTCAATCCCTCTATTGTTTTCTAGCAATTACAATAGTTTAAATCGCAGTATTTGGGTGGACTTTAACAAGTCCCTTGTATCAAATCCCCTAACCGGGTGGCATCTTGTAAGGTGTTCAAAGTCCTTTAATCAAGCAGGCACTAACCGGCCTTATTGTAACAAATCCTTTAACCGGGTCGCATCTAACAGTGCGCTTTGATCCTTTAACCAAGAAGGCTCCGAAAGAGTACAAAATTTGTGAGGTCTCCTCACACCGTGGTTTTTACCCTAATCGGGTTTCCACGTGATAAATCTGGTCTCATTGTGTGGTTGTTTGCTTACTGTTATTATATGCTTAAATCTGCTTACCTTTCAACTGTAAGTTTACTTCACCGGATTTAAAGAAGAGAAATGTTGTAGAAGTGTTGATTCACCCCTCCCCTCTTAGCACCGGTTGGGACTGTCAATTGGTATCAGAGTCAAGTTTTGTTTTCTTTACTACTTAACGGCATAAAGAAAAAGTCAAGATGATGAGGAAGGAAGGACCCAAGTTTTCAAAAGAAAACTTTACTCTGTGGTGCAACAGAATGAAGCTGTACATGAGGACCACCGGTGATCAGTACTAGAATCATGTTACCACTGATTACACTGAACCCGCTGGTACCCTGACACCTGATCAACTGAAGATCAAAACCAAGCACACAGCTGCTATGGATATGATAGCCAACACGCTACCTGATCATGTCTATGCTGAGATCGAACATCTTGATTCTGCCTTCAAGATGTGGGGGAAGTTGCAAACAGTTTATGGAGGAGATCCAAATGTTCAAAGAGCCAAAGGTTGAAAGCCTCAGAGGAAAATATGACGACATGAGGATGAACGAAGGAGAAGACATCGAGCAATACTGCAACCAGATCAAAGAAGTAATCAACTCCATCAGATGCACTCGAGGAAAGCTCAGTGAAGAAGAGGTGATAAGCAAAATACTGAGAACTCTCAGACCTCAGTATGCCATCTAGATCTCTGCCATTCAAGAGCTCGGATCAGTGACCACAGATCAAGTCACCCTAAACTCCCTAATGGGTAAGCTAGCTGCTTTTGAATTAAGTAATTTTGATAATAGCTTACACATTCAGGAAGCAGCTTTTAAGTCCTCTGCCAATGTCTCTTCCACCAAAAAGGAAAGAGAAACCGGTAACTACTCTACCAGTAAGACTGGTAACCTTGTTGAGAATCTACTCTCAAAAGAGATGGAGCAAGAAGAGTTTGAAGCACTCATTGCTAGGAAATTCCCTAGAGGGAAAAGGAAGTACAAAGGAAAGTTTCCTCTAAAATGCTTCTTTTGCAACAAGATAGGACATATTGCTGCAAGCTGTCCTGATAATGAACATAAAGACAAAAGAGAGCGGTTCAAGAGCAAAGCAAAGAAGGAATGCTATCTTGCAGAGGAAGGAGTCACAGACAACGAGTCTGAAGATTCTAAGGATCCTGAAATTGCATTTGTTGCAATAAAGGAGGAGAGCCCAGTGATAGATGAAGTAGCTCTCATATCCAGATCTCATTAGCTTGATGATTGGATCATCGATAGCGATTGCACTCACTGCATGACTGGTGACAAGAACAAGTTTATCAACTTGGAACTTAATGACAGCGAATCAGTTACCTTTGGGAACAATGCTCCCTGTGCCATCAAAGGTAAAGGTTCTATTGCTCTCTGCAACAATGCTGTCTGTGAAGATGTGTACTGGGTTGAAGGACTCAAGCACAACTTAATGAGTGTTGCAGAGCTGAACAACAAAGGATTCCAGTTAGAATTCGAACAAGGTTCCTGTATAGTCAAAAATCAATCTAGAACCCATGTTGCAACCGGTAGACAAAGCAAAGGCAATCTATTCTACCTAGACTCAATGGAAGGAGCTTATCTAATAGCTTCAGTCAAAGAAGAATCAAGAAAAATCTATCTTGTCTCCAAAGAAGACAATAGCTGGCTAGGGCACAAGAGACTCTGCCGCATAAACTTTGACAGTATCGTCAAAATAAGCAAAAACAAATCGGTTAGAGGACTCCCTTAGATTACAAAACCCATCAGTGGTGTTTGTAAAGATTGTCAATTAGGAAAACTGATAGGAACAAACTTCAACAGTAAATCATTTACTGCTGAAAGTGTTCTAGATCTTGTGCACACAGATCTGTGGACCAATGAAGACAAAGAGCTATCATGGAGAGTGGTACTTCATGATCTTTGTAGATGACTTCTCAAGAATGATGTGGACACTCTTTCTTAGAGAGAAATCAGAGGCCTTCCTCATGTTCAAAATCTACAAGGCTAGAGTGGAAAAGGAAACCGGTTAAAGCTTGAAGTGCTTGAGGTCAGACAAAGGAGGTGAGTACACCTCTCAGGAGTTTATTCATTACTATGAGGAACAAGGAATAAAGAGACAGTTTTCTACACCAAGAACTCCTCATCAAAATGGAGTAGCAGAAAGAAAAAATAGGACGTTGATTGACTGTGCAAGAACCCTGTTGATTCAGAAGGACCTTCTCATCACTTCTGGAGAGAAGCTGTCACTACTGTTATCTATACACTCAACCGAGTTCAAGTCAAAAAGGGAACTGGTAAGACTCCTTATGAACTATGGTTTAAGCATACTCCCAGGGTAGGTTACTTCAAAATATTTGGTAGTAAATGTTACATTAAAAGAGATATGTATTCTGGGATGTTTGATCCCAAGAGTGACGAAGGAACCTTTTTGGGTTACTCTACCAAAAGTAAGGCCTATCGGTGTCTAAACAAGAGAACAGACAAGATAATTGAAAGCATCAATGTAAAAGTTGATGAATCTTCAGAACCGGATAAGAAGACCAGTCATGATGATCATGGCAGTCTTGAAGATCTAAATGAAGGAAATGCCTTTGAGTTCAACGAAGCAATGACTGAAGATGAAGGAGAAATACGCTTAGACAGACATCTAGAGTAGGAGACTGTACCTAAAGCCAACAGGTTAATTCGGGATGGTGAACAAGATGATGCCCAAAACCATAATGAAGAAAATGCTCAGCCAAAAGAACCAGACCGGGAATAGAGACCGGTTCTCCCAAGGTATGTCACATATCATTCCACTGACAATATAATTGGTGACAAACATGCAAATATCATAACCAGGAAAAAGGCCAGAGAGAATATCTGCTTACTTTCTTGTTTAGAGCCCAAATCCACCAGGGAAGCTCTAGAAGATGACAATTGGGTCAAGGCCATGGAGGAAGAAATTGAGCAAATTGAAAAAAACGATACATGGGAGCTTGTGCCATGACCAAAGGACAAGAATGTCATAGGGACCAAGTGGGTCTACAAGAACAAGCTGAATGAGGATGGGAAAGTAATAAGAAACAAGGCAAGACTGGTATGCAAAGGTATGCCCAAGAAGTTGGTCTGGACTATGGAGAAA
This sequence comes from Chamaecyparis obtusa, assembly GCA_027943335.1. Lineage (NCBI taxonomy): Eukaryota > Viridiplantae > Streptophyta > Pinopsida > Cupressales > Cupressaceae > Chamaecyparis > Chamaecyparis obtusa. The sequence continues at coordinate 1,155,469 of BSBK01002952.1, forward strand.
CTTTTTCACCGGTAGCCAGATTGGAAGGAGTGAGAATTCTTCTCACCTATGCTGCTCACAAAGGATTCAAAGTATATCAGATGGATGTCAAGTTTGCATTCCTCAACGGAATACTGGAAGAAGAGGTCTACATTGAACAACCGGAGGACTTCACTTCTGCACAAGATAGTGGTATGGTCTGTAAGCTGAAAAAGGCTCTTTATGGGCTTAAGCAAGCTCTAAGGGCTTGGTATGAGAGGTTGCATTCATACCTTCTGACCATAGGATTCACAAGAACCGGAGACAACAGCAATATGTATCTCAAGACTGGAAAAGATGGAAATTTGATTGCCGAGATCTTTGTGGATGACATCATCTTTGGAGGAGATGATAGGATGAGCAAAGCCTTCACTGAAGAGATGAAGAAAGAATTTGAGATGTCTATGATAGGTGCAATAAATTCTTCATTGGACTAAAGGTCCATCAGCTAAATAAAGGTATCTTCATATCTCAGTCCAAGTATATAAAAGAAATTCTCAAGACTTTTGGACTTGAAGATTCTAAACCGGTTGGAACCCCAATGATAACTAACCTCAAGTTATCAAAGGAGGATGATGCAAAAGAAGTGAATGAAACAATGTATCGGTCCATGATAGGAAAACTGCAATATGTTGTTCACAGTAGACCGGACATTGCACATGCGGTTGGCATAGCGGCAAGATTCTCTGCAAATCCCAAAGAGTCACATCTGATAGTAGTAAAGAGAATCTTCAGATATCTAAGGGGCACTGAGGAATATGGATTAAGGTTTCCACACAAGGGAAGATTAGAAGTAAAATTGTATACTGAAGCAAACTGGGCTGGCAACATTGGTGACAGGAAGAGCACAAGTGGCAGTGCATTCTTTCTCAGTGAAAGAATTGTTTCTTGGACAAGTAAGAAACAAAATTGTATTTCACAATCTATTGCAGAGGCCAAATATGTTGTTGCAGCAATCAATTGCACTCAGGTGATCTAGATAAAACAACTACTGGAAAGAATCAAAGAATAGATACCTGAACCGATTGCTATCTATTGTGATAGCACCAGTGCAATTAACATATCAAAGAACCCTGTTATGCACTCCAAGACAAAGCACATTGTCATCAAGTATCATTACTTGAGAGAGTTGGTACAAGACAAGAAGGTAAGATTGGAGTATGTTCCCACAAAGGAACAAATTGTTGATATCTTCACAAAGCCATTACCAAAGAGTACTTTTGAGTATCTCAGAGGTAAACTAGGGGTGATACCCATTCATAATCTTCAATAAACCTGCAAAGGTGGTCATCAATTCATTATGCTTCAACAAAGGGATACACCTCATCTTTTCTGGACTGATGAAAAAGGAATGTTGCTCTTAGGGGGAGCAGATCAGATAAAGGTAGTCTTTCTAACTAGCCTTTAGCATTATTGTCAAAAAGGGGGAGAGTTTGGCAATAAACGGAAGATAGTAGTAAAACAGTAGCAGTAGCAGTGGTACATAGATACAAGCACAAATGTTATTGCCCATCAAAGTTTTTCCATCAATGCCAAAGGGGGAGATTGTTGGCATTAAGTAATGAGAACCGGTAAGCCTGCTACCGGTACTAGTGTTATCATTGATTGGTAAAAGAGTATAGAGACTTGTCATCTCTATACTATCTAAAGATCCAAAGAGATCTGTATGAAGGAGGAATGGTTTGGCAGATGGTGCCAACATATAAGGACCAGTCACTTGCCAGAGCATCGAAAATCGGGTATAGTAAACAGTCAAGTAACAGAGGACTCCATCTTCAACCAAAGACCTGGCTACAACCGGTGTAGTCTAACACAGAGAAAGCAACAGCAAACCGGTGTCAACAATACAACCGAGGACGGTGCAACCGGTGAGGTGAGCCAAGGAAAGGGATAGCAACAGATCAACGACTCTTACCTGTTCACAGCATGAGGATCTCAACCAATCTATTAAATGACTCCGGTATAGAGCGAGGCAGTCATAGTCAAACTACCTGTTCTGACTGACTCTTTGACTGGGATTTTCTGCACTAAATCCGGAAGTCTTTGAGTTAAACTGGCGATCGGTTTGAGGCACATCTGGAGGATTTAAAAGCCGAAATCAATGGCTTTAAATCACAATGTTACCTCCTATGAAGGAAAGTTGCTTGACATGCAACTATTGCTTTCTTCATAAGGCAGATAAAGCAAAAGCATGCATCGGATGTTTCCTCAGTAAACCGGTACTTCACTAAGTAATGTATCCGATAAGGATCTGCAATTAGGTCATGCATGCAGAACACAGTTAAGGCTAAGACCCTATATATTCTTCTGCCTAAGGCAAATAGAAGTTGCCTTCATTCTGCCAAACAAAAGAGTGAACATGAAAAGCTCAAAAGAAGCTAGGGTAAATCAGTAAGAGAAGAAGAGTAAGAAGTGTGTGCAGTAAAGCACTACAGTAGAGAACACACCTGCGGCGACGGGTGATGCTTCTCAGTTGAGCACAAATAGAGATCTTATCAGGCTTTGCATAGCCATCTGTAAAAGGTCAATCCCTCTATTGTTTTCTAGCAATTACAATAGTTTAAATCCCAGTATTTGGGTGGACTCTAACAGGTCCCTTGTATCAAATCCCCTAACCGGGTGGCATCTTGTAAGGTGTTCAAAGTCCTTTAATCAGGCAGGCACTAACCGGCCTTATTGTAACAAATCCCTTAACCGGGTCGCATCTAACAGTGCGCTTTGATCTTTTAACCGGGAAGGCTCCTAACAGGGCGTGCTCTGAAAGAGTACAAAATTTGTGAGGTCTCCTCACACCGTGGTTTTTACCCTAATCGGGTTTCCACGTGATAAATTTGGTGTCACTATGTGGTTGTTTGCTTACTGTTATTATATGCTTAAATCTGCTTACCTTTCAACTGTAAGTTTACTTCACCGGATTTAAAGAAGAGAAAAGTTGTAGAGGTGTTGATTCACCCCTCCCCTCTCAGCACCGGTTGGGACTGTCAGATCCTGCTAGAAACACTGACACTAAGGAAGGTGCAAAAATGAGGACATTACATGATCTATTCCCCAAATAATTGGGTTATTTTGGTCAACGACTTTCAACGATTTTTTGCGATTTATCAAGCAATTAATTGGCAAAAAGTGATGGTTAATAGGTAAAAAAATTGCGAAAAACTAGCAAAAACCCTAAAAGCAATGCTGACGGGAAAAAAACGCAAAACATGACGTGATTCTCTACGAAATCGACATGAGACATTGAAGACGCAACTGGGAAAGCTAGATCGAAAGTGTTGCAAAGTCCCAAAGTGTTGCAAGCATGGGAGATGAGCACTTACAAACAAAATTTTCCTCTCTTTCTACATTGAATATATTGTATAGCTTGATTGATACTATTTCATTTTTAACATTTATTTTGTTTGTATAAAATTCAAATACTTAAATTGTTGCAATATGAAACAAAAGTAGACCGTAACAAAGTTGCCTTATTTATTGTTGTAACTTGTGATATGATCTAATAGAGCATGGTAACAAAGTTTTACCTTATTTATTTTGCAAAAAATAAAAAACCCTACAATAATCATTATAACCATTTTAGGCTTGTCAATTATGACTTATAAGTTCTTATGATTAATCAAATTCCTAGATATTTAAAACTCTAATCAAAATTAAATTAAATAATCCATGCAATTCAGTCTCTAAGTTCAACAAATATAAAGTTGTTTTGGTATATACATGTGTATATATCACTTCACATATGTGTATATCATGCCAACTTTGTATATTTGTTTGATAAGTATATATAATTAAAGGAACATGAGAAAATCCTAGAAAATGAATTCTACTTATATGAATACGAAGATTTTCTTTTATTGACAATATTTTGCAAAGAAAGCTTCATTCTGATTTTGAAAAATAAGAAAACCCACATCATATTTTGGTGCTACTTCAAATCATAGCTTCATTGAAATTTATACAAACAAAATCAATGTTAAAACTTTGAGTCCTTCAAGTTAAAAATATATCAGGAGGTTGTGCAAGTACTTTAAATCATTTATATAAGACCTTTATCATCTATGCTATGGAAATGTCCTTTAATTTTTTTCTTCAAATTTTCACATTTCTTTGTAAATCCAATTTTTTCCCATTTTTTTTAAAAAAATCCTACTCCTTTGGTTTGTCAATTTATTCCCCAAATGATTTATGCTTCTACGTATTAAACTATATAATGGCATCCAGCAGTTCAAATGCCTCTCCTCTTCATTGAGTCTGACTTGCTTGTAATGCTAATTGCATAAGACTGGATATCTCCTAAAATATGACATACACTGGCCATTAAGACTAGACAGCCTACAGCAATATTGACACGTCCAAAGGAGCTCAATTACATACAAAGGTTCATGCCCAGATTTATGGTCACTTCCATGGGATTCGACCCCTTAATGTCTTTAGATCTGCACATTCTTCATTGCCCAGTCCAAATATTTATTGCTTCAGAAGTTTACAATAAAATCGCCTCTAATCCCCATGCCTAGGGAACAAATATAGTCATGACAAGGAGTACCTTAATTCGCCTATCAGTTCATTTGTTATTTTCACTCATAAAGGAGCTCAACTACATACAAAGGTTCATGCCCAGATTTATGGTCACTTCCACGGGATTCAACCCCTTAATGTCTTCTGATCTGCAAATTCTTCGTCGCCCAGTCAAAATATTTATTGCTTCACAAGTTTAAAATAAAATCACCTCTAATCCCCATGCCTAGGGAACAAATATAGTCATGAGGAGTACCTTCATTCGCCTATCAGTGCATTCACAAAACCACCTCCCTACAACAGTAAACTGCTCATAAATTTGAAGTCATCAAGCCTCCAAGAGATATGATCAAACTCATACTGACAAAAACCTTAAAACTCGCTTCACAAATTTCACAACTTCAACCGATGAATACAAATGCGAAACCTAAATGATTTTGCCTGTAACCAGCTAGGGTGGATGGTTTCACCACCAAAACTAATTGCCAAAGGGTTTTCGTCTACGGGTTCTTGCTCCATAAGAGCTCTCAAAAATCCAAGAGATAAAGAATAACCAAGCATTAGGAAAAAAGAGCTCCATAATGTTCTTTTATAACACCCAAGGAACATTCTCAAAAACCTTTTTAAATTCTTGCATAAAATAATTCATAAAGCCCAATAACAATATGACTTTTAATATTTCACTTAAGTCACTTTATTAAGTTAATCAAAGAATATTACTCATCAAACGTAATATATTTGATAATATTAAATAGTTAGTTTAAATTATTCCCTTACCACCAAACTTTAGCCTAAGGGAATAAAATAGGCTAAGTGCCCTCCCAGGCTAATCCTTGGAAGGGGCCATCACAATCCTCTCTTCTCATAATTTCTTTCCATTAAGCAATTGCAGATTAGGAGTTATTACTCTTCTTGCCCTCCAGCAATTTATTATGCATCACAGTTGTTCCTCCAAAAATTTCATCTGTCAATGGCAAGGTCTATTATCTTAGGAGCACATTATGTTTCTGTTAAGTAGATAGATGAATGTAAATTCTTGAAGTCATGGTCCACAGCCGAAGATGTCTAAAACAATGAAATAAGGGAGAAAGTTAGAACTAGAAAAATAACTATGTACCAAATGTGGTTGGGATCCATAGCAGAAGTTGTCAAAAAACAGTGAAATAAAGGACAAAGCTAGAACTAAACAAATAACAAATACCAAATGTGGCTAGGAACCAAAACGTGTGTGCATTTGGTATGCCTACCAAGGCTACATGCCCCAAGAATGCACTTGATAAGTACCAAATGTGGCTAGGATCTATAGTAAAAGTTGTTAAAAACAATGAAATAATGGAGAAAGTTAGAACCAAAATGATAACAAAGTACCCAATGTGGCTAGGAACAAAAAACTGTATGCTTTTGGTATGCCTACCATGGCTATATGCCCTAGGTATGCACTTGGTAGGTAAGTGCCAAAATGAATAAAATTTTGGCTAGGTTGATAAAAGTCAAAAAAACCCTTCAAGTACATGTTTTTATGTTATGACCAAAAGTAAAGTGGAGAAGGTCTTCCAAGCACATTTTCACCTAACAAGTCACTTCTAAAGTGGACTTTGCAAAAATTGGCTAAGACAAAATGGAAAGAGGTTTTCAAGTATGCACTTTGCATGTTTTCACCAAGTTTTTAAGTGAAAAAAGTCCGCAATGTGCACACTTTCACTTCTATTTCCAGATTATCATCTCAAAAGTGCATATGTTGAGTGCTTAAACTCCCTAAGGCAAATGCTCAAGCAACTTCACCTCCTAAAAGATAAAAGGAAAAGAGAGATATAAAGAGCATTGTAAAGCACATGCAACTCCAAGTTGGAAATAAATTGGAAAAAGATGTTTTAGTATTGTTTCATTTGGAAAGCAACTGCAAAGCTTAAGAAGCATTGAAGGTAAGGAGTTTGCAGATTTTCTAGGGGTTTGAAGATGCTGCTACAACAATTTTCATCAGTTTTTGGCAAGATCAAAGTACTAATTTTAGGTATTGAGGTTTGGTTTTTTTTTTAATATGAAAACTTGAGAAGTTGTTCATTCAAGTGGAACTTCTAGGGTTCGTAACAGTCATAGAACCCATGCCCTAGAACAGCTTTTTTTTGGTCCTCTTAAGGTTTGGCATTATAAATATCTTTACATTCAAGTGCAAGGTTTTCATCTTTCCACAAAGATTTGAGGCGTCATTTGCCTTTTTTAACAGCTTTCATTGGGATGTGATCTGTGCAAGCATTTGACAGCGGTGGCTGATTTTCGAATCAAAAAAAGGGATTGAGGTGGTAGTTTTGTGATGGTCATTTCAGCAGTTTTTGACCATTTTTAAACAAAAAGCAGCATTTTCAGATTTTCGTCCAAATAAGGCAGCTAGGGCTTTGTTTACAAATGGAATTCCGACAGCGGGTTCTTGAACAAAAAACACTAATGAGTGTCCATTTTGTCATAATACGTTGATCATGTAAACATCCTTGATTTCACCTTGATGAAAGGATAAACCAGAGAACTAAAATTTGCAAAGAGATTGATATAATGTTCTGAAAAATAAGATGTAGTCGACATTTGGATATTTTCTCTATTAACTGATATTTCCATAAAAAATGATAGATGCGGGCCTTATCAGAAATGAAATACAAGTCAAGGTCCTCATAAATTTTATCAACTATATGGCAATTTTATTTGTAAATGACATTTAGATGCACAAGACAAGATGAGAAATCAAAATTAATTATTTTCTGTGCTCTGAATGCAAGATTTTTCTTATCTCATTGGTTACATTGTATTCATGGCAAGAGTGGACATGAAATTACTAGTTGTGTTCCTGGACAAAATATTTTTGTTATTTTATGGGTTATTTTGTTTATAATCCTATATTTGATTAAGCTTTATACAGAACAAAATGTATTCTGTGGAATTAAACCTTCTTGGTATCATGTTGCAGACTTCTAAACTCAAGCATACTACTCTAGTGGTTTAAGCTTGGGTATTAAGTGCCATTTTATAAATAGGTTGACGGGATTTTGTAAACAAAGTCATTTTATCATTTAATACTAATTTAAGGTTATTCTTACTTCAAGACATTCATTTCTCCATTCATTCCAGACGTGCAGGTGCTACCATAGTAACCCAGACATGGGTGTGTAGGTTCCATCCAGTATGTACTGTACACGTTTTGTCGTATAATAGTCTCATTGCAATGTGTACACTACATATCTGGGGAATGTTACAGTTCCTTTTGATCATTTCTAATATCCAGTTTTGCCAATATGTTGCACATGTGTGCTTTGCATAAAAGAAAGAGGATACACAATAATTATAATATAAAGTAGATATGGATGCTTTGCTAAATGATAAATTTCTATGTCAAAAAAGTACATGATAAGCTTCAAATCTGTGCTCACAAGTGTGAAATCATAAGCCCGTCATTTATCTCATTAGAAAAGTGCCAATACAGAAATGAAAATATCTAGTTGTTTTACTAAATCAAGAAAAAGAATAATGAATACAAGACATTAAGGTGAGGTGTTGCACAAAATATGAGCTTACCATCATGATTGGGCTTCCAACAAGATGTCAATCTTGTCAATCGGATCCAACAAAAGAAAATTGAACAATCCAAAGAATGTTTGAGCTACCAAGAAACTAGCAATGCTATTGCATACAATGGGACTAATATGTATAGCTAATTCTTATTAGATTAAAGAAAGCACAAGCACATTATACAAAAGTGGTACTTTGAAATATAAAGATGATTAAAAGAATAAATAACACAATCCACTATGTTTTGCTAAATCACAAACCTAGCAACAAGAGCATGTGCTTCCATATGATGGACCCCAACCATTGGCAAACTATATTTACCAGCTATGGTTCTTGCTTTTCTCACACCAACTGGATCACAACAATAACAAAATCGTTAAAAAAACTTGAATTCATTACCAGTTACTTGTTTCAAAGGAAAAACAAATTGTTTCATATTTTTAGTAAAATGATACATTTTTTTTAAACTACAATGTTGCTTCTTCTTATCTGCAAGTGATATTGGTGATCAAGTCCAGACATGATAACTAGGTGCAAATGGCCCTAAATGTCTTATCCTTACCCCATAGGGGAGCAAAGGTAGACACCACTTCAAATCGTGTCACCTAAGGGTTTGAAACTTGGGAGAAGTGTTGTAAGGTTGATGGCAAATTTTGGGAAACTACTCACCAAAAGCTTACAATAAGTCTGTCTAAAATTTTGGATAGCCTTGCTGAGAGTGAAAAAACTCAAAGAAGAAAAGGGAGGCAATGAAGATAGTGAAAACACAGAAGGTGGTCCTAAAATGTCTCTCTAATCCTCAAGGAGCCAAATCCAGGAAAATGCTTGGCAGTGAAACCCCTGATTGGGAATTTCATAGTAGTAAAGCTGCCCACAAATACTCAAGAAGTGGACCACAAATACATAGAACTTTTTGGTGGCAGGCACTTTCAAAATACTTCTTTGATGTAATGATTTTTTGTTTATATCGTCTTCAATAGAAGATTAAGACAAGGGTTTTCAACATAGCCCGTCATGGGATCCAATACGTTGTATGTGAACAATTGGAGTGTAAACAGTTGCATCCCTTATTTGAATCAGTCACCTTTCTTTCCCTTCATTTGTGGCACAAAGAATGCATCAAATATATAGGAAACAACATTAGGAAATTCATTAACACGACAAAATCCACAGGTATTTGTTCTTGTACTTCGACATGTGATGAAGTGTGCTTAGACAAGGACTTACTCCATTATCCGTACATTATTGAGTTGCAAATTAAAAATATGGTGGATCATGAGAAAATTCTAACTAAATGCATCCACTATGAATAACATGGACACTTTGTAGGGAACTTCCCCACAATTTAAATTATTCTATGAAAGAACATCAAGAAAACCCTCAAAAGTTTCTTCGATTACATAATGAATCTAATTTTACATTGCTTGTCTCTTAAGTATCTTTTGCAATTTATTTTTTGATTCAACCAATTGATTTAGTTTAATGTTCTAGACTGTGATGTCCCCTATCGAGAATAAAATTAAATGATAAAATATAATAATAAAATTAAAATAAACCAATAAACCAATATATCATTAATATAATAATATATTATCATATCAATAAATAATAAAATTAAAATAGATAAATAAATAATATAATATAATATAAAAAATTAAATAAATAATAAGTATAATTATAAAGTAGTAAAATAAATAAATAATAATAAAATGTAATTATAATATAAACAATGATATTAATAATCATTGTAAATGGTAATTTAAATAAACTATAAATAAATAAAAAATAATAGAGGCGTATCTCTAACATCTAAAGGTGGCAACCCTTCAACATGCAAATGTATATAATGGATATCAAATCCATTCCTCTCGGATTTTATATATAGAGAGGAAATAAATAAAAAGGAGAAGAATAATAATAAAAAGGGATTATTCAAATTTCAAGAAAACAAGAAAAGAAATGTAGGAGAAAATTTTGGAGGAAATATAGGAGAAGATCAAGGAGGAAATGTAGGGAAATATTTAAAGGAAAGAAACATTGAATAAACGAAAAATAAAGACATTGGAAAGAAGGTAAGTATATCTTTGTTGAGTTAATTTATTTATAAGAATTGCATGAATCAAATATTAATAATAATATGAAATAAACTTTAAATAATAGGTTATGAAACAAACATTGAAATAGTGAATTATGAAATATAGTAATATTGTTATGAAGTAAACTTACATTTGAAATAACTTAACTCAAATATATTGATAAATAAGTAACTAATATATATAATATGAAATAAATACATTATATAAAGAATTATGAATTCTCGTGATTATAAGTATAAAATTATTTAATAATGAATTTTCATGATGATAGGTTATTGAATATAAATTATATATTATTTAGAATAAGCTTTGAATTAAATATCAAATATGTTATATAAGTTTATCCATATATTTATTATTTATATATTTAAGTGGAATCAAAACTATGCATCACGGCATGTATGTTTATTAATATTTTTTATTATACAAAAGATAATAATATATACTCAGCTAATTCTTTAATAACTCACTAATCACTATTAAGGGGATATGGAGTATGAGTAGGAAGAGGCACGTAAATTGGTCACATGATGGAAAGATCTTGAGATAGGTAGAACCTTGAGGGAATCCACTGGTAGACTGTGCAAGCTTCCTAACACAGTAAATCCACCATCTTTCTTAAGGTCTATGATGAGGAGTGAAGTAAAGAACTAGAGCTTAAATATATATTGTGAATTAGAGATTATTTTTAATATGATTTAAATGCATAATGATGTATGACAATTATTGGGGATTGACATCCTCCTAGTATAAAAACATTACAAATTACCATTCCCAAGGGAAATCCAAACATAATTATGAATTTTAAGACAAATCAAGTAAGGTCCAAAATGGGGACATTACATAGACTATCACAGTCTATCGTCTTTGTTACTCACATGTATTTTATAAACTTTACCATCTAAAGGAAGCTATCTATCTGCTCAAACGCAGAATGAAAAACTACAATTTGATCCTCTCCACATCTAAGCCTCAACAGCAGATTTGTAATCTTGTGTTAAGGAGGAGATCGTCATTAGAGCTCAATTGTGTTAAGGATTTGTAAACACTCTTTGCAATGAATTCTGCATTGAGATGTAAAGTTGAAAATTGCATACCCTTGCAATTTCATGCTATGCTTTGTCATTGCTTTGGTGTGTCTCCCCTAGTGGGTTCTTAGGCTCATCTCAACCTTTTCCTTAGACTTTTCCCCCGATGGTGTCAAGGCTAAGCATCCCATTGTCATTTTCCCCAAAGCTCATGTTACAAATGTCATGTTTATGTTATTTACTAGTTTTTGAACCGTTACTGAGTTAGAATTGTTTGGACACTAGCACAAAGTCCAAACATCAATGCACATGCTAGAGTCATATAAAAATTTATCATTCCTTGATCGTTTCTATGCATTTCTTTCCCTACCACCTTCCCAACCTCTATATAACCGCTTTGGAGCAAATCAAATGGTTACTTGCCTCCCTCATATCTATTCCTTTGACCTGTTATTGGACTAATATCTTTCATTCTCTCTCTCTCTTGCAACTTTGGAAACTCGTTTGGCATCCCATTATTGTTAACAACTTATTGAGCATTTTTATCAACATCGTGAAGCACGTATGAAACTCTAGCACTTCATTGAACACTTGAGGAAGTTTAGCAGCAATCTATAACATTCTTGACTCCATTGTTTGCATTAAGTATTGGGAAGTGACTTGTATTATGATTTTACTCTAGTGTTCCCTGTTTTATTCATTTTATTATTGTAGAATCTTAATTTCTCTTAGTGTTGACACTAGGGATCTCATGCCCTTCTTTGAAACATTATTCATCACTCTAGCACAATATATTTACATTTGTCAATGCTCTTTCAATCTTAAACACACTTAGGATAAAAGCACACACTCTATTTTTCATTTTCAATATCTTGGCTGTAGTTGAAGTTGGAAAAATTAAGGGCTTAACAACTTTTGGCAGACTCCCGAACAGCCCCAAACATTTTTATTTGTTCCTTATAGTTGTACATCATTTCTAGAGTAGATATTCAGCCTTAAAAGAGTTTGCAAATATCTCTGTTCCTTTTCAATTTTACCATTTTCATTTGATTAGATGAGTTGAAACCCTATTATTTTGATTTCTATTATCACTGGCAATGTTCCTGATATTTCTGGTTTCTATTTATGTGGAGATTAGACACATTTTATGAAACAGAAGTTCAAATCTTGTCATTTTTGTTGTGCAAACAACAACACGCCATGCAGACATCTGCATCACATGCTAGTATCCATTCTAGATACCTTACAATTTCTTTGCCAAGTATTTTTTACTTTGTATCTAGAGTTCATCTTTCAACCAAATAAATTTGTGAATTTATTTTCTTTAAATCAGTGATTCAGTAGTAATTTCTTTCTCGTCAATGTTTAATCTTGTTTAAAAACCTATAATCCTTCAAGATTAAAACATGTTTGGATTCATTAGATTAATATACCTCTTTGATAAATTAGTAATAGATTAGATTCCTTTTCTGTAAAGGCTAGTTGATCCTGGTGTAGTGTTCAATGAGATCATTTAACGAAGGAAACAATTTTCTTTTGTTGAATTGAAATTCATACACTAGTTTTTGGTGAACCCAAATATAAATTAGTTCAAAAAAACTTTTAAAAACTTTAAACAATCTACAAACTTTGTTTCAAGATTCTAGATTGTGTTGTGTGAAACCTTATATGAGCTTCATGACCAATCTCTATATTCTAACAACATTGATCATAGCAATTATAGACACATAAGAATGTTTCAATCATGCCGCTACAACTCCAATCAGGATCTTGGTGATCAAAAAATAATGAGGGTTATGCATTTCTTCGTATATTTGTAAAAATTCAAGAATATCAATCGAATACATACAATGCCTGATAACTTATTACCTAATAAGGTGGCTCAAAATGCAGATAATAGTGAAATTTCAAGATCCCCTTGGTATTCCATTAACATACTTGAAATTGGTGAATCTCTCTTAAAATATATCAATAAACTAAGGGATGGGCTTTTATTATAACTCAATTAAAAGAACAACATGATCCATTGAAAGGACCTCAACTTAGTTCTTCTTGTTTGCCTGGAAAACCATCACAATCTTAGAGAGCATTTATGCACAGAAAGAAAAACCTCAATCTCAGTCTAATTTTATCATTGAACTCGTCATACAATAAGATATGTACTATGACCACACTTATAGTTCAAGAATTATGTGAGATGAATAATGAAAAGCTACATGATCTTTCGCTTAGAAATGTTTTCTTTCCCAAAACATTAAGGTTCTTCTAGGCCCATTGTAAAAATAAGTATTCCTGACAAACTTATTGATCCAGGTCCGACAATAAAAAATCATAACTAGTGCAACTAGAGAAAAGATGAGATTGCATATAGTAAGGACCACACCAAACATGCTACAAATGGATAGCATTCATTAAACAAGGTTCAGGTAATCGTTTAAAATGTCATTATCTTTAATGATTGTTTGGATTATCCAAATGGACTCATAATTTTATATTATGAAGTTAGATTGGGAAAATCACTTATGCTTTGGACATCCTTGCTTGACCTAACTAAAGCTTTTATCAATTGTTGCTCTAATCCTTTTGATAAAACAATGTGTATGACCATTGGACCAAATCAAGGTATGGGCTCTTGTGTCAATTACAAATACATAAAAACATCAAAGATATGAAGTTCATTCATAGAGTCTTTATACAAAACTTTATAGCAATAGTCTACTCTATTGATCCATTTCGCCATTATTTGAAAGTATATCAAGTATTTCTTCACATTTATCACCCTACCCTTCATTTTCTAAAAATAAACTAGTTATTAGCAATGGAGTTATCGAATGGACGATGCACAAGAATTACTGTACTCAATACACTTGCTCATGAGAATATGATCGTGGATTTCTTATCCTGGTTGACCTGCATTTTCCAACCAATACCAAATGATGCTACTTGTCTAGATGTGCAACTAAGTTTGTATTTTGCTGACCTTACTAACTATGATGCAGGTTTTCTCTTGGATATCACCACAATTGAGTGAAGTGATCAGCATTCATTGGTAGAACTTCTCTTCCACACTAGCATTGATATTATCATACGTCATGTATATCATACCTAACCAAACCATGTGGAGGACAATATGCAACTCAATATATAAGAATCAAGACTCTTGCACTAGTGTATGCTTTGCCAACTATTCAACAACATTCTCCAAAGTCACACATCCATGGGCAGCTTGAAGTCATGAAAAGGAGCTGGTTACACATTGTAATGAAAAAGATCACTCCATTATAAGCATTGGGCCTGTTTGGGCTAATGAAAATTTTAGGGTTTAGGTCTAGTTCTATCCATGTAAATTTTTTAAACCCAAAACCCTTTATCACTTATAGCTCAGTGTTAAAGTTTCTCATTGACTGCTCCTCCTAATCACTGATCTCTCTAGTTGCGACTTAAGCCTGCTAGTTTCGTTTTGTGACCAGCCCTATGGCTTAACCAAATTTTATGCTTCCAGCCGGCCTTTTAATTTTCTTAAGTCCGAAAACTTGTATAATCAAGCTTCAATATTCCATGGCCTCATGTCCCTTTACCAAGTTCCCCATTTGCTAGTGAGCATAAGTCTTCAAGTGCCTTTTAAAAAGACTTTAAGTTGTAGACTCATCAGAGTTGAATGTGTATATATTGCTGGGAATTTGTCTATCGTCGAAGCCCCATTACATCACAATGATTCAGCGATACATCTTACATGGGACTATGACTCAGCATATCATTGGAACTTCTTCCTTTGGGGAAGCCTTTTCTAAGCCCCAGCAATCCAGAGATGAAAAATATTCAACTTTTCTTAGCCTTGTCATTGGGACATCAACTACTATGGGAACCATCCTTTTGTTCCGACAATCCAACAATGCAGAGAAATAAAAGGTGATAATACTTGTCACTGGAACTTTTCTTGCAGGAACCATTTTCTTGTTCCCACAATCCAACGATGAAGACAATGATGATGGGCTCATTGATGGAACTCCTTTTGATGGAGCCTTGAACGAGCCTTGGTTATCCAACGAGCCTGTGTGATCCAGCAATTTGACTTTAAGTTTGTGAAGATCCTTTCTTCACTAAGACTTTGCCTATTGTTGGAGCTCCTTTCAACCTCCAGCAATCCAACAATGGAGACTTAAGTATGATGTGAAAGCTAAGTAGGATAAAGTACATTGTCAAAAGCACTTCACTAGGACTTTGTCTATTGTTGGGACAATATTAGTGTCCTAGCGATTCCAGCAATATTGCCACGATAGACTTTTGTGTTAAAGAGGAGATCATCATTAGAGCTCAATTCATTAATGGAGCGTCCAAATGGTTCTGGTGATCTAGCAAAAAAACCATCAAACATGTCCATTGAAAAGTCAAAAAGTGACTTTCATGACCAAACTAATTTAAAACTTTGTCAACGATCATTGATGCCTTCAAATTGACGCCTGAGATTCAAATTTGCCAATGGCCCAACTGCCAGCTTTAATGCTCGCATGAATTGGCATAATGGTGCCAATTCGACGCAATATAATCAAATTTCTCCACTTTCAACTCAAAATTCAAAATGCAAAGTGAGTCTCACAACTCAAGGCAATAAAAGCAAACAAAAATTAAGGGTGACCTGTGAACAAAAGTAAAAAATTTCATAGCTATGAAGTAGTTTGGTGCTATATGAAACCACTAAGTGCACTTCAGACTTCTTCTTGCAATTAGGGTTTTATGGCTTTGTCCTAGGGTTTAGTTCAGAAAGTCATTTGTAACTTCATTCAAACCCTAGTTTGTCAAAATTTGTCAAGAATTGCAAATAGATTAGAAAAAGGCCTTAGGGTTTTCCTACAAAACTAGAATTAGGTGCAATTTTTTAAAGTTTAAGAACCCTAATAGAAAAATGGCCAGTTCATCAAAGGGGTCTGACAAAGGCCAACCAAGGGCAAAAAGACAAAAAAAACAAAGGGATGAATGTGATGATTTAAATGATCAAATGCTTGATTTTGCCCAAAGACCAAGGCATCAATGAGGAACAAACAATTAGCATGATAGATTAAAAGATATTCAAAAAATTGAAAGGACACTATATTGCCAACAAATGCCTATGCTTTATTCAAATATCATTTCAAAAAGTATTTCAGAATGCCCCTTATGTCTAATCCTTGGAGCCTAGGGTTAGCCAAACTTTTCATCTCCGATGTATTTGTAAATATGGAGCTACTTAAGGCCTTGGATAGGAATTATGTTGTAGAGAAGAAAATAATTTGCACAGGGGATGGTGAGCCCATAATTTAATTAACCAAGGATTATATATGTCATTTCTTTTTAAATTCAACGCAAGTTGTGAGATGCCAATTGACTTGGGGTCATTTAGCAGGGAGTACAATAAGTTTGAAAATGATTACAAGAGAACCAACATACCTAAAATTTATTTTTAAAAAAGCTTCAAAAGTTCATAGATGCTGACAAGCCACCACTCTAAGTAGATTTGTTTGAGGGCTATTTTCAGATGACATGCTATGAAGTTTGTCAAGTGTTGGGGTTTGATGCCCAAATGTTCATGCCAGTGAATTTGATGGTGCTCACCACAAATGTGCACAGCTATGATAACAACAAACCTTTATCTAGAAGACCATATAAATAAAACATGGGCCAGTGGAAGAGAGATATTTCTATTGTTCATTTCAAGTGGTACTCTTTTTTATGTCATATAATATTATACAAAGGATGGCATTTGGCAGCCTCCTCTTAGACTGATGCATCATATGACAAAGGGCATTTGCTCCTAATCCAAGATTGGACAAGAATTCAAGACAGTGGCTTCCAACAGGCGATTACATGTACTTCGAAGAGTTTTTTCTTAAAGATAGATTATAGGGGTTTAGAGAATCCCTACAATTGGAGATTTTTTGACACAATTATGAAATTTCCAAGGCCCAAAGATCATGAGAAGATGCTCAAGACTTACTAGAATTTGGGAGACTAGTATATATACAAGGTTTAGAGTGCATGGATTTGAAGGAGCCCCCGACATATTGCCAGTGACTGCCTAATAGGGTTGCATTTTTTGAAATTGTGAGACAATTGAATGATTCAAAATATTTTCATTCTAGAAAAGGCATCTCTAATGCCTACCACTTTGTGCCTTGGTGACTTCACAATTACCTCCAAGGAGAGATGTAGCTTTATCAATGCTACACATAATTACTATAAGTTGCCACTTGTAGAGGGTTGGGTGTTTGACCCTTGACAATTTATTCATCATGCCAAAATTGCTCAAGGTCTCAATGATTTTGGGCATGCATTCTCTCTACCAGAAGATATGTAAGAAATTGCCTTATTAAGGACCATGTGCATAGAAAAAGATAGATTTGGAAAAGCATTTAAAGAGCTAAAAGAATGAGAATGGAGGCAGACCCCTCTTACAAGAGTGCATTTCCTGGCATGTAGGATCAGGTGAATAGAATTGAGTCGATGTAGCTGAATGAATCTCAATTATTGTCAAATTTGCCAACTAAAACTCAAGTGTTAGGAATAACAGTCCACAATACAACTAAGGGGGGAGGGGTGAATCAGTTGTATGACAGATTATTAAACTTTAAACTTTGAATAGCAGCAATATCAAATCCAATCAACACAATGAAATGCCAACACAATAACACAATATTTGTTGTTGAGGAAACCCTGTTAAAGGTAAAACCCCGATGGGAATTAACACCCACTAATGATGTACTAAGAGTATAGTATCCTTGTTAGAAGATCTAGCCCTGTTAGGAGCTGATTAAAACATTACAATACACAGTCCTTGTTAGAGGACCGATCCTGTTAGGAGTCAAGAAAAGAGGGGGACTCATTATCCAGGCTCATTGCCCAAAGAAGGTTATATCCACCTTCAGAACTCACTGTTCACAACACAAGTGTATATGAAGAAATACACAATCTTTTGAACTGTCTGTTAGCAATTGTCTTTGCTTGATCAGTTCCAACGGAGTACTCAAGTAATCCTTTGCTCTACATCTAGCAGACACAAGCTCGCAGCTTCTACAATCTCTTTTACATCACATACATTCTCTCTATATCTTTTCACAAGAAAAGATCTTACATATATACCCTATTACATTCTACATGATTAGGTCAGTCAATTAGGCTTTCCTAATATACAAACAATTACATAACTCCTTGCTAAGATACACACGGTATCTAAAACAATTATACAACAATTAAGGATCGACATCCTTAATTCAAGTTTGCCATCCATAACACACGCTACATCACTGAAGTCGGCTTCCAAATAGGTCTTCTCCAGAACACACGCCACAGCTAACGTCATCCTACTTTCCGTACCTTGCGCAGACCATCGAACATTCTTCAGTACCCTTTCTGTCATCCCTGAAGCTCGCATACATTGAATCCTCATAGCCTATAGGATATTCCCAAAGCTCAGAGACTAACTCTGTCAACTTCCACTGTCACTGTCCAGTAACCAATCTTCACTAGATCTTTTGTAACTCAGCCAATATGCAATATTGCATCATGCGATCTTGGATATAAAATCACAACACCTTCCAGTATACACAACTAACTTCGCACGTTCTGAAACATCTGTACAGTGTCCGTACACTATAATAACCAGCTTGTTCTCTTCATAGAAACATATGTTGACATCAGTGACAAAACACGAATGACAACAACAGCAATATCAGCATCACTCAACGTAGTGATTAAACATATTAAATGTATCAACAATCTCCCCAATGCATTAGCAATATCCAACAATCTCCCCCTTTGGCATTGATGGCAACATATGGGAAAATCCATCAACCGAAACAATATTCTCTCGGTACCTTCTTCCTTATACAGTATCTCTCCCCTTTAGGGATTTTCTCATAGTAACTCTCCCCCTTTGACAGCAATGGCAAAGGATGCCATAAGTCAACAACTATCTTCAACACCTGTCTTCAACGATCACTCCCCCTGAGAAGTAGATCCCTACATCAAGTCCAGAATATGATAAGGCTCTGAAAACCTCTAGACTGATGCATTCCTCCATCAATTAATTCTGACTAGGAGGGGCCTGCACCCCAAGCATACCTCTGAGATATTCAAAGGTATCTTTTGGCAATGGCTTTGTAAAGATGTCTGCTATATGTTCCTTTGTGCTAATGTATTCCAACTTTATTTCCTTCTCTGCTACCTGGTCTCTCAAGAAGTGATACTTAATAGCAATATACTTAGTTTTAGAGTGCATCACAGGATTCTTTGACATGTTTACTATACTGGTGTTATCACAATGGATAACCACTAGTTCATCAAATGTTATTCCAATATCTTTCAACATTTGTTTCAGCCAAACAATTTGAGTGCAGTTAATAGCAGCAGCAACATACTCTGATTCAGCAGTAGATTGAGTTATACAATCTTGCTTCTTACTTAGCCATGAAACCAACTTTTCCCAAGGAAAAATGCACCTCCACTAGTACTCTTCATGCCATCAATATTTCCTGCCCAATCAGCATCAATATAAGCATGAAGTTCAAAGTCATCATTTCTATCATACCATAAGCCATAGTCCATTGTTCCTTTCAAATGTCTGAGTATCCTTTTCACAGTAGCTAGGTGTGTCTCTTTAGGTTCTGCCTGATATCTAGCCACAATTCCAACAGCATTAGCAATATCCAGTCTAGTGTGAGTCAGATATTGTAATCCACCAACCATTGATCTATACTTGGTCTGAAAAACACACTTTGTCTCATCATCATTTGTCAGCTTATTACCAGTCACCATGGGTGTGCCAACTGGTTTACAGTCTTCCATTCCAAACTTTTTCAACATTTCTTTAAGATACTTAGTCTGAGAAATAAAAATGTCATTCTTGCTCTGATTTATTTGCAGTCCAAGAAAGAAAGAATTTCGCCTATCATGGACATCTCAAATTCATTTTCCATCTCTTTAGAAAATTTCTCACAATTCATCATTGCCTCCAAAGATAATATCATCAACAAAAACTTCTATTATCACAACTCCGTCTTCACTAGTTCTTAAATACAAATTACTATCAACATTACCTTTTCTGAATCCAAGCCAAAGTAAGTATTTGTCTAACCTTGCACACCAAGCCCTTGGAGCTTGCTTCAGTCCATACAGTGCTTTCTTCAACTTGCATACCATGTCTTCATCTTCGCATAGAGGAAATCCATCAGGTTGTTCTATATACACTTCTTCTTCAAGATCCCCATTCAAGAATGCAGATTTCACATCCATCTGATATACCTTGAAGTTCTTATGTGCAACATAAGCCAAGAATAATCTCACAACTTCTATCCTAGCAACAGGAGCAAATGTCTCTTCAAAATCTATGCCTTCTTGTTGTGAATAACCTTTACATACCAATCTTGCTTTGTTTCTTACAACAACTCCTTCATTCATTTTGTTTCTGAAAACCCACTTAGTTCCTATTACATTTTTGCCTTTAGGTCTAGGAATCAATTCCCAAGTGTTATTTTTATTTATCTGATCTAACTCTTCCTTCATAGCATTTATCCAAGACTCATCTCTACAAGCTTCATCTATAGTCTTTGGTTCAACTTGAGAAATTAAACAAATTTCTTCTCTAGCCTTTGATCTAGTCATTACACCTTGATTTGTATTACCAATAATTTGATTTTCAGGATAGTTCATCTCTACATACCACGGAGTCTTAGGAATCTCAATAGCCTCATTTGTGTCATCATCATAAGTCTCATTTTCGCATTCAGTTTCTCATTTCTTCTTCTTCAGCAGTAGCAGCCTCCTTGATCTTTGTATTCTGATTGCAATCATACATTCTCTCTTGTATCTGAAACCTTTCATCTATCTTCACATTGCTACTTTCAATCATCTTTCTTAATCTTAGATTAAAACATTTGTAAGCCTTGCGCTTAGTAAAATAACCAAGGAAAATTCATTCATCACTTCTAGCATCAAATTTCCCTATCTCATCATCTCTTTTGATATAGCATTTACTACCAAATATTTTGAAATATTTTACAGTAAGAGTATGATCAAACCATAATTCATAGGGAGTCTTACTTGTACCTTCTCTGATTTGAATTATGTTCAATGTGTACACTGTTGTCCCAACAACTTCTCTCCAATGCACATGAGATATATTCCCTTCAAGCAACATTGTTCTAGCAGCATCCAATATAGTTATGTTCCTGCGCTCTGCTATCCCATTCTACTGTGGAGTCCTAGGAGCAGATGTTTGTCTTTGTATTCCATGCCCTTCGCAATATGAATTGAATAGATCTAAAGTAAACTCTCCACCTCTACCTGACCTCAAACATTTTATTTTTAATCTTGATTCATTCTCTACTTTTGCTTTGAATATCTTGAATTTATCAAATGTTTCTGATTTCTCTTACAAGTAAGTGACCCACATCATTCTAGAAAAATCATCAACAAAAAGTATAAAATACCTTTCACCATAGTATGATCTTGTCCTTGTAGATCCACATAGGTCTGTATGTACCAGATCCAACTTTCCTTTTGATGTATATGCTTTGCTTTTATAACTGCTTCTAGTCTGTTTTCCCATAACACATTCTCTGCATACAGTGTTAGATGGTTTCACAATCTTCAGTAGATCTCTTACTGCATTAGTCACACTTGCCTTCACAATATTATCAAAATTTACATGACAAAAACTTATGTGCCATAACAGATTGTCATCTACCTTCACAACAAAACAAGAAGCTCCAAATGTATTTAACTCAAACACATTACCTCTAAATTTAGTATCGGTTGCAATCAAGTTTCCTGTCTTACTTTTGATAAAACATTTCCCATCAAAGAACTTTAATTGAAATCCCTTATCCATCAGCTGTCCAACACTCAACAAGTTATGCTTAAGTTCGTCAACAAGCAGTACATTGTCAGTATTAGTCTTTCCATCCAAAGTAATAGATCCTACTCCTATGATAGCTTTAGGAACATTGTCTCCGAATCTTACAACACCACCATCATACTTCACTAATTTCACAAACTTGTTTTTGTCTCCAGTTATGATGTGAACAACCACTGTCTATAATCCATTTAGTTTTCTTATCAACATGTGATACTAAAGCTTTTTCCTCATGTACTGGTTTTTCATCTTTAATAGCAATAAATCCAATCTCCTCATAATCCAAATCATCATCATCAGAAATACCTTCACTAGCATAATAACATTCTTTATCCTTTGAATACTTAGATTTGAAAAACTTAGGTTTGTGCTTAGGAACTCTTGTAGGACATCTAAATGCAAAGTGACCTATCTTATTGCATGAAAAACATTTCAAAGGTAACTTTCCTTCAAATTTACCCTTACCTCTCTTTTCTCTTCTAGCGATCAGTGCAACAAGTTCATCCATCTATCTTTCCTCCACTTGTATCTGTTCCCAGTTTTCAGCATATTCACCGAACTCTTCTTTTATGTTCTCACTGCTGGTGCTCGGAAGTGCAGACATTATCTTCTTATGTGCATATGGTTTAAATGTTGTCTCAACTTTAGGTACAAAATCTCCCAATTTTGCAGCTTCAAAGGTAGTTAGCTTTGCAATCAACATTTCTCTGCTGAAGTTTGGAGTCAAGGGTATAATATCTTCTATAGCTTGAACCTTGGTCTTGTAGATAGGTGTCAATGATCTAAGAATCTTTGAAATGACTTCTTCCTCTTCAAAAGTGCCTCCACAATATCTGATTCCAATCACAACCTCTGCAACTCTTTGTACATAAGCCGTAACATTTTCATCATCCTTCATTTCTAGCTTCTCCATTCTAGTTTTCCAATTTTGTAACTTCGCTCGCTTGGTAAACTTGTCTCCCTCATACAATGCTTCTAATCTTGTCCAAATCTTGTGTGCAGAATCCAGATCTTTTACCTCAGTAAATTCTCCTTCAGAGAGTGCGCTAATCAGTGCTTCCCTTGTGACCATGTTATATGAAAATACCTTCTTTTCATCATCAGTAGCCGATGTTAATTCATCCTCAGCTTTCATAGCCACCTGATTCTTTGTAATCATCCAGTAGTCAATGCCCAAATATAGCAAATGAGTTCGCATCTTGTTCTTCCAAATGTCAAAGTTTTCAAGATCAAATTTTGGACTATCCTTCCTATAGAATGTCATTTCCAAAATCACCTCAACCTGTTAAGCTTTCTCTCTAAGGACCAGCAGCTCTGATACCAATTGTTAGGAATAACAGTACACAATACAACTGAGAGGGGGGGGGGTGAATCAGTTGTATGACAGATTATTAAACTTTAAATTTTGAATAGTAGCAATATCAAATCCAATGAACACAATGAAATGCCAACACAATAACACAATATTTGTTGTCGAGGAAACCCTGTTAAAGGTAAAACCCCGATAGGAATTAACACCCACTAATGATGTACTAAGAGTATAGTATCCTTGTTAGAAGATCTAGCCCTGTTAGGAGCTAATTAAAACATTACAGTACACGGTCCTTGTTAGAGGACATACACTATTAGGAGTCAAGAAAAGAGGGGGGCTCACTGCCCAAAGAAGGTTATATCCACCTTCAGAACTCACTATTCGCAACACAAGTGTATATGAAGAAATACACAATCTTTTGAACTGTCTGATAGCAACTGTCTTTGCTTGATTAGTTCCAATGAAGTACTCAAGTAATCCTCTGCTCTACATCCAGCAGACACAAGCTCGCAAGTTCCTTAATCTCTTTTACATCACATACATTCTCTCTATATCTTTTCACAAGAAAAGATCTTACATATATACCCTATTACATTCTACATGATCGCGTCAACCATTAGGCTTTCCTAATAGACAAACAATTACATAACTCCTTCCTAAGATACACGGTATCTAAAACAATTATACAACAACTAAGGACCGACATCCTTAATTCAAGTTTGTCATCCATAACACATGCTCCATCACTGAAGTCGGCTTCCAAATAGGTCTTCTCCAGAACACATGCCACAACTGACGTCATCCTGCTTTTCGTACCTTGCGCAGACCATCGAACATTCTTCAGTAGCCTTTGTGTCATCCCTGAAGCTCGCATACACTGAATCCTCATAGCCTATAGGATATTCCCAAAACTCAGAGACTAACTCTGTCAACTTCCACTGTCACTATCCAGTAACCAGTCTTCACCAAATCTTTTGTAACTCAGCCAATATGCAATATTGCATCATGCAATCTTGGATATAAGATCACAACACCTTCCAGTATACACAACTGACTTCGCACGTTCTAAAACATCCGTACAGTATCCGTATACTGTAATAACCAGCTTGTTCTCTTGACATCAGTGACAAAACACGAATGACAACAACAGCAATTCCAGCATCACTCAACGTAGTGATGAAACATATTAAATGTATCAACAATCTCCCCAATGCATTAACAATATCCAACATCAAGAACTCCATTAGCATCCAAACAGGCTGAAAAGCCTAAGAGCCCAAGATGTGTGCCACCTTTGTGTCATGTTTCTCCATAGCCAACACCAGAGCCTAGTGTTTTGGTTGATGGACATGATGGTTTTCAGTTGACGATGTATTGATGTTGATCCTACTGAAAATTCTTCTATTCCTCTGCTAATATTTCAAAAGGCTTGAGAAGAGGAAATTGTTAATGTTAGTCTTGATGGTTACCAAATTAGGAATGATGATAATTCTTCAAATTCTACCACTAGTGAAGATGGTCATAATGTTGTCCCATTATTCCTACATAAAGAGTGCACAGACATCATCTAGAGAGACATTTGAGTGTGATGGTGAGAATGTTCTTACAATTGAGAACAAATCAGAAAATTTAATGTGTGGCAACCCATGTTCCTTAGATGAATTTGAGCAAAAGCCTTTAGCATTGCAAAATTTGAAGGACATATTATCGGTCACGGAGGAGAGGATTGTGCAAGTATTAACAAAGGTAGATGATCCTCATAAATACATAGAAGATCTTATTCGGAAAAACCAAATTGAGGTGAGGCAAAAAGGAATTTCAAGTGGAGTCATTCATGCACAACTGCATACAATTAAAGAAGCATTGGAAAGGATGAAATCAGATTACCTATAATTGCTTATGGATATGGACCTTGCTATCAGGTTTGCAAAGGACAAAGAAAAAGAGGCTCGTGATCTTTTATGTAAAGAGCCTAGCTGGCTCTCTATTGCAAATTGGTTCTTCCTCCAGTCTAATTGCAATTTTTGTGTTTTTTAATAACATATATGACTTTTGATCATTTTTCCAAACTTATGTAATTGAACCAACAACAAAAATCAATACAACGTTTCCAAAGTATAAATAAATCTTTTAACTTAATTCTGAGATAATGACAGCAGCAAATTATTTATTTCCAAAGTTCACAAGTAACAATTTCAATGCTTGCGAGAGTTAATGAACACACATAAATTTATAAGGCACCTTATTATCCAAATGGTTGCCAGAAAATCCAAACAATCCTTGACTCAAAACGGCCTTCTCCCAAGTCTTTAACGCAGCCCTACAATGTTATTCTCTGCCATGAATCATATCACAACATTCTGGAAAAGAACCGCAGCCTCTTTAAGAAGTAACGCTGCCCAGAATTGAGCCCAAAGGAAAGGCGGATATGCTTCTTCTAACTCGTGCTTGCACCCTAAACCGCTGCCTCTATGTAAAGCTGCAGCTGCTATTAAATTTGTAGAACAGCCTTGGTAGATAATTCAGCCTCCAAAGAATTTAATAATTTGAATGAACTTCAAATTCAATCAATGAAAACTTCAGCTCTGCTATAAATTGTTCAAACCTCCACAACTTGGTATACCTCAGCACCAAGATCAACATCTATAGATTCAGAATAATTTTCAGAATTCAGTTTGCAAAATTCACCATCAATCAATGATGATTCAAATTGCCAAAAGAGAGGAATCAGTCCTCAAACCCTAGCCATTCTTCTCCACAACCAAATTTAATCAAATGATCAATAGATAGATGAGAATGAGCTCTCAAGTCCCATTTTATTCTTTCTTGTGAGAGCTCAAACACAATTCTTACCAATGTGGGATAAATAGATATACTTTTCCTTTTAATAATTCATTTACTCCAATACTTTAAATTAATACCTTGGCTTAGGCTTTCATGAATTAATTAAATAAATGGCCTCTTCCCATGATGACTCAACCCTCAACTTAACAGAAATTATAAAGTTAAATTATAACTTTATAATAAGCCATTTAATGATTTAATAATAAGTTGGCCACCAAAATAATAATAACTCCCAAAATACTTATCTTTTTAATATGCCGTCTGAAATAGGAGTCACACCTATTATTTCCCCATGTGACCAAATGCACTTTCCAAAAATAAAAAGGGTCCTTCTCGAACAACATCAAGCTTACTATAAATAGTAAACGTGGCAAAACTATAGCAAATGAAGTCCGAATGACACCAAACGAAAGCCAAACCAAAGCATACTTAATCCTGAAGTAGATGTCCACTGAAAGAGACCCTCTATCCATCCTCATTAGCCTACGAGGGTCACATGATTAGCTAATCCCAAGAGCTTGAAAAACGGGGACATTACATTTTCTACCAGCTAAGTACGACTCATTTTTCTCTATAAAAATCAAAAAATCAGATATCTTTTACAACTACAACTAAGGAACAAGAAGTAGGTATAAGGGAGATGGAGATCATAACAATAGTAGAAGGGATTGATGAATTTCTTAGGGAGGAAATGTGGCACAATAAATTCCAGCATTTTACATACTAAGGAGATCCAATATGTTTATAGTGATTGGAAGTTACATCAAGAATCTAAACTTTGTAAGTTGGAGGATCAACCTTCACATGAAAATGCAAGTTGCAGCCATGGGATAGTTGCTATAACAGGTTTTGCAAACAAATTTCATAGTGGCACTCTTGGTGGATCAGTATCTAATGACAATCAACCAAAACTAGAAGAAGAGACACATGATATTTTTTATGTCATCAATGAAAGGATTGAAGAGCTTCACGAGAAAATACCTTGCAGCCTTGTGCCATCATTTGAAGAAGATTTATTTGAGACAATACCATCTCTAATAACCTTGGAAGTAAATGTGACAAGTCAAGATATGGTGATGTTTGATTAGTTCAAATAAAGTATAGAGGAGTCCAAAATTCTGATTTGGGACTGCAGTAGTTTACCTTCCCCTTCTCATGAATTTTCAGCCTTAAGACATGGAATAACTAATGAAGAGGAGTCTCCGAGTGTTGGTACTCAAAGTGCAAGTGTTGGCCATAAAGTTTTCAATAGAGAATAGAATTGGGATATGAATAAAGCTCAAATTATGAATTTGTCACAAATTCTTCACAACAGACGACATTTAATAACTTTTGAACACCCATGAAAGACTATTGGACCTAAATTTATGTAAATTTAATCAAACCCTTCACAAAGTTGCGAATTTGTTGATGTTTCCAGCTGATTGCCCAAGAATTCCTATGAATTAGCTAGGTTCAATACTTAGATTCTCGAATCAATGGCCAACTAATAAAACTCAATCAAAAGATTGATGTCTTTTGCAGGACCAAGGTGGGTTTACCTTACAATTTCATATGATATACAACAAATTTATACTCAGATATTGTATCAAACCAAACGGTTCTCAAAGAAAATATACCAAGGACATTCTTGGTTATCCAACATTAATCAACAACTGAGAACAATAACCTAGCCTAAACTACTAATGACAACTTCTACCTTCATCTCTTTCATTTACTTTTCAACTTCTTCCCATAGTTGTGAGATGACTTGTATATGCATGGTAAGGGTGATATCTTTTACCTTTTGTTGTATTTCTTCTCCTTTGAGTTTTAGAATGAAACCCTTAAACTTTTGAGTCTTAGCAATCTCAATCATCTTCCATAAACTCAACAGTTGCTCTAATTCTCACATCATTTCAAAATTGATCAAATGGATCAAAAGTGATCTTTGTTCTTTCTTTAGGTGGATCAACCACCACAATTACTAGTTCCTACATTACCGCTATATCTTCTAAGATGTCCCAACCATCATGTTCATCAACCAAAAACCTAGGCTCTATTATTCATTGTGGAGAAACTTGACACAAAGGTGTCACACATCTTGGGCTCTTGGACCTTCGAGCCTATCTAGATGCTGATGAAGTTATTGTAAATGGATTTCTTGAAATCTAGTTGGAAAATTTGACAATAATTGAGATTCATTATGCTACATCAACTCAAATCTTTTCACCTAATCCCCCATGTCAGGAAATGCACCCTTGTAGGAGGGGTTCGCCTCCATTCTCAATCTTTCAACTCTCTAAATGCTTTTCCAAATCTATCTTTTTCTATGCACATGGCCCCTATCAGGGCAATTTCTTATCAAATCTTCTGGCAGAAAGAACACATGGCCATAACCATTGAGACCTTGAGAAATCTTGGCATGATGAATAAACTATTAAGGGTCAAACACCTGACCCTCTACAAGTGGTAACTTATAGTAATTAAGTATAGCATTGATAAGGCTATATCTCTCTTTGGAAGTAAATGTGAAGTCACCAAAGCACAAAGTGGCAAGCATTAGAGATGCTTTTTCTGGAATGCAAATATTTTGAATCGTTCGATTTTCTGACAATTTCCAAAACTGCAACCCTATTAGGCACTGACACTAGCAATATGTTGAAGGCTCCTTCAAATCCAAGCACTCTAATTATTGTACAAACCTTGTATATACACCAATCATCCCAAATGTTTACAATCATGATCATCTTCTCATGATCTTTGGGCCTTGAAAATTTCATGATTGTGTTAGAAAATCTCCAATTGTAGGGATTCCCTGAAACCTTATAGGATATTTTTAACAAAAAATTCTTTGATGTACATTTAATGTGCCTTCTAGAAGCCACTACCCCAAATTCTTGTCCATTCTTGGATTGGGAACAAATGTCCTTTGTCATATGATGTATCAGTCTAAGAGGAGGTTGGCAGACGCCTGTTTCCCATCCTTTGTATAATTATATATGACATAAAAGAGAGTACCACTTGAAATGAATAATAGAAGTCTCTCTTCACACTAGCCCATGCTTTATTCATATGGTATTTTGGA
This sequence comes from Chamaecyparis obtusa, assembly GCA_027943335.1. Lineage (NCBI taxonomy): Eukaryota > Viridiplantae > Streptophyta > Pinopsida > Cupressales > Cupressaceae > Chamaecyparis > Chamaecyparis obtusa. The sequence goes on from BSBK01002952.1 coordinate 1,184,789, forward strand.
TATGTTGCATAATCAAAAGGTTTGTTGTTATCATAGCTCTGCACATCTGCAGTGAGTACCATCAAATTCACTGGCATGAACATTTGGGCATCAAACCCCAGCACTTAACAAACTTCATAGCATGTCATATGCTTTCTTATGATCATTTTAAAACTTATTGTACTCCTTGTTGAATGATCTTGAGTCAATTGGCATCTCACAACTTGCATCTAATTTGGAAATGTGGCATATATAATCCCTAGTTAATTAAATTATGGGCTCACCATCCCCTATGCATATTATTTTCTTCTTTGCAACATAATTCCTTTTCAAGACCCTCATCAACTCCACATTTACAAACACATTAGGGACCAAAAGTTTGGCTAACCCTAGAATCCAAGGATTAGACATAGGGAGCATTCTAAAAGATATTGTAAAATTATATTTGAATATTACATAGTCATTTATTAGCAATATACCATCTCTACAATTTCTTTGAATATCTTCTAATCTATCATGCTAAGTGTTTATTCCTTGTTGATGCCTTGGTCTCTAGGCAAAACTACAACTAATCAATTAAATCATCACATGCATCCCTATGTTTCTTTTATCTTTTTACCCTTGGTTGGCCTTTGTTAGACCCCTTTGATGAGCTGACCTTTTTCTATTAGGGTTCTTAAAATTTTAAAAATTGCACCTAATTTTGGTTTTGTAGGAAAACGCTATGGCCTTTCCTCATCTATTCACAATTAATAACAAATTTTGACAAATTGGGGTTTGAATGCAAATACAAATGACTTTCTAAAATTAACCCTAGGAGAAAGCTAGAAAACCCTAATTGCAGGAAGAAGTCTGAAGTGCACTTATTGGTTTCATATGACGCCAAACTACTTCATAGCTATGAAAATTTCACTTTTCTTCGCAAGTCACCCTCAACTTTTGTTTCTTTTTATTGCCTTGAGTTGTGAGACTCACTTTGCATTTTGAATTGTGAGTTGGAAGTGGAAAAATCTGATTATATTGTGTCTAACTATCACCATCATGCCAATTCATACGATCATTAACACTGGCAATCGAGCCATTGGCAAGTTTGAATCTCAGCCGTTGATCTAAAGGCATCAACAGTCGTCGATAAAGTTTGAAATTTCTTAGAGCATGAAAGTCACCTTTTGGCTTTTCAATGGACATGTCAAATGGATTTGTTGCTAGATTGTCGGAACCATTTGGACACTTCGTTGATGAACTTTGCTCTAACAACTATATCAAACTTAACACAAACGTATACCATGGCAATATCACTAGATTGCTACGACACGAAAACCATCCTGGCAATAGACAAAGTCTCAACAAAATGCTTCTAACAATGCACTTCATCCTACTTAGCTCTCACAACAAACTTTTGTCTCCACCGTTGGATCACTAGAGGTTCAAAGAAACTCCAACAATAGGCAAAGTCCTAGCGAAGAAAGGATCTTCAAAAACTTCAAGTCAAATCATTGGATTGGTGAGGCTCGTTGAAGGCTCCATTGAAAGGAGTTCCATCAATGAGCCACATCATCATTCTCTTTTTTCATTGATGGATCGCACAAACGAGAAAACGGTTCCCACAATAGAAGAAGTTCCAACGGCAACTCTACTAAGGGTTTGAAAAAATTTATATAGATTTAGGTCCATTATTCTGTCATGGGTGTTCAAAAGTTATTAAATGTCGTCTCTTGTGAAGAATTTGTGACAAATTCATAATTTGAGCTTTATTCATATCCCAATTCTATTCCCTATTAAAAACTTTATGGCCAACACTTGCACTTTGAGTACCAAAACTTGTAGACTGCTCTTATTCGCTATTCCACATGTAAAGGTTGCAAACTCATGAAAATGGGAAGGTAAACTACAGCAGTCCCAAATCAGAATTCCGGACTCGTCTATACTTTATTTGGACTCTTCAAATGTCACCATATCTTGACTTGTCACATGTCCTTCCCAAGTGATTAGAGATGGTATTGTCTCAAATAAATCTTCTTCAAATGATGTCACAAGGCTGCAAAGTATTTCCTTGTGAAGCTCTTCAATTCTTTCATCGATGACACCAAAAATCGCATGTGTTTCTTCTTATAGTTTTGGTCGATCATCATTAGATGCTGATCCACCAAGAGACCACTATGAAATTTGTTTGTAAAACCTGTTATAGAACTGGCTGCAACTTGCATCTTCATTCATCTAAGAAAAATGGGCTGTCACATATTAAATTTTCTGATTTGTTCTCAACTGTAGGAACATTATCATCATCACACTCGTCTCTTTAGATGACGTCATGCAGTCTTCATGTAGAAATAATGGGACAGCATTATGATCATACATGGATTCACCAAACGATTCTTTATCTTCATGTGTTTTATCAATAATGATCTGCAAGTCATCTATAAAGAGTTTTTTATGCCCCTCACCTGTAAGTCTGTAACCATTGATTCTTCCTCCATAATATCAACCTGCTGTAAAGTTGTGTTGATTTTATCTTTCTTTGTTGCTTGCCCCAACTTCTCTTGCTGTCTTAGTGAAATCAGGTCCTTCGATATCATCAAAGTATTCATCTTCACTAGTGGTACCATTTGAAAAATTAGCTTCATCCTTAATTTAGTAACCATCAAGACTAGCAGAAGCAATTTCCTCTTCTTCAACCTTCTGAAATAATAGCATGGGAATACAAGAATTTTCAATAGGATCAACATTAGTACATCCCTCAACTGAAAACCATCACGTTCATCAACTGAAAAACTAGGCTCTGGTGTTGGCTGAAACCACCATGTTTTTCCTCGGCAGGGCAATCATATTGCATGTTTGTTTGGTGAGTTTGGTGTTGACTTTGATTTTTCTAAATAGATCGCCCTCTTGCAGGTCGTACATATACCCGAAGGAGGGCATGTGAGAGTTATTTCAGACTTATAGCTAATGAAATAAGGCTACAAATCATTCTTTTTGAGGTGCCTAGGTGAGTTAAGGTGTTAGCAGGTGTTTTCGGCACACTGAATGGAGAAATAAGGTGATTTGAAAACTCTAGCTAGCTGTCCCTGTTCATGACACTGCCCAGATAGTTACAGAAGTTGTATCTGGAGGATTTCTGAGTGTGCTTCAGACCCAATAAAGTGGTTAAGAGAAGTGACTGTTAACAATTTATGTGAGCCACCCTTACCGTTTTGGGCACCCAGGTTGCTGTAGAAGGGTGTTTAGTGGGTGTTTCAGAAATTGGAATGAACAAATAATCAGTGAAGAATGCTCTTTCAAGTATGCAAGTTGGATGGTGTTGAAATGTGGCTGCAGTTTGGAGCAAGGTTAGACCACCATAGCTTTCATATCATTGCTGGCTGCTAATCACGGTAAAAACTGCATACCACAGGTCTGTTTTAACTGAAATCAATTCACTTTTTAATGTAATGTAATTATAATTTGATGAGACAATAGATATCTTGGTGATTATATGCACTTGCTCTTTCGTTATGCTACGTGTTGAATGTTTAAAAATGTTATTGCAATGAGAACATGAATGAAATCTGAAAATACTAAAGAACAATCAGCAAACAGTGCATTAGCCATTCCTTATGATCAGTCACATCAGCAAAACAACTTTCAAAACAAATCAGGGGTATTGATTGCAAATAATCTGAAGGAAAATTTCAACCTCTTATATTAAATAATCCATATCTAGGGAAGATAACAACTAATGAACTTTAAGGAATTGAATTTCTTCAGATTTGTCATTTAATGTACTGTCAAACAGTCCCTTGAATAAGAAGTTCTATTGTTCATCATTTGTAATGTCCCCGTTTTTCAAACGATTGGGATTAACTTGGTTTGGCGACCCTTGCAAGCTAATTAGGCAATCAAAGGGGGTCAGTTGGCGGAGCCAGTGTTGGGATTCCATTCTGGAGGTTCAGTTCACCAAGTTTGCTCTTCGTTCAGGTCAATTTGGTCAACTTACTATTTTTAGTAAGTGGTTTTTTGGGTATGGCCAGATTTAGCAGGGCGTCTGCACAGGGTGTCAGATGTTTCAGGACCGAGTTTTAAGGAATCTCCAGTTTGAAAGACTTACTATTTATAGTAAGTCTATTTTTGGCAGTTGGCTATTTGTGGCAGTTGGTTATTTCTGGCAGGGCAGTGTAAGTTTGAGGCTCTGATGTCAGAAATGAGTTTGCGCAGTCAGTGGGGTTTAGTGGCTTTTAATTTTAAAGTTATCGTTATTACATTAAATTATTTTAATTTAATAACTTTATTACTTTATAACTTAATGTTATAAATTGAAGTTGTGATTAAAAAGTCTTTTAAGTTAACAAAGTGAAATTAAAATTTTTTCCAAAAAAACTATATATTCAATTCGAAAAAGCACAAGCTACAGTTTGAGCTTGGTCTTCAGCTTTTGGAGAGAGTTTTGCAATATCTCTTGAGCTTGGTCTTCTTCCAAGAGAGAGCTCATTCTATTCCTGAAATCATAATTCAGTGCTGATGTATACTGGAATTGTGATATATTCAGTTTAATTTGCTGAAGAGTTACAAGAGGAAATCGAATTTTGAGAAACAAGGGTTTGAGTCAAACTCTTTGAGTAACGAGGGTTTCTTAAGGGTTAGCACTTTGAATCAATTTTAGACATCAAAGCATTGTGCCGTAATCTCCAGGCAGAGATTAAGATTGCTGTCCAATTTCTGTTAGTGTCGTACAGTACTTTGCAAGACTGTACGTTTCCAGCCAGCCGTACACAACAAGCTATTGCGTGAGGCTTCCATTAGAGATCAGCTTCCGAGTTTGGACACCTATGCTTGGCTCATTTAGTTGGCATCGAATTGTGCATTGTGGCGTGAATAAGATACTACAGCAGCATGGGGAATTCAGATTAGGAGGTGACAGTTGGTAATTCTGTTCCAGAATTCCATTATACAGCCGCATATTAATTAAGGTGCCCAGATTTGTTTTTAATTGCTTGTAATTTGAAGTTAATTTGATAGTTGATCAATTCTGATTTTCTGTGAGTAATTCCAGGGTGAATTATTGACTATTGATTTATTATCAAGAGGTTAAGATCTGAAAAGTATCATTTAAAATTCATATCTGATGTTCATTAATTTCTATATATTTCGAAGAAAATTGAGAAGTGCAATTTAAATTGAGTAAAGAGCTAGTTTGTACATGAGAGCCAGTTGGGATCTTCACATCATTATCCCTTGTGCAACTGCTGTCTTCTTGCACAACAAGTACCATACTCTGAATTTTTGCTGCTTGCATAACCTCGTATTTTCTGTACAATAAGCACCATACAATTTCTTGTGTTCAATATAAGAGGATGTTCTTGGTCAACAGTCCTCTCTTCCTCAAGGAACTTGAGAAAAGTTTGTGGGGGTAAGCAGAACCTCCAACTCTTCTCCACGATTTAATGATGTAGAGGAAAAATGTGCTGTTTACAGTCAATACTCCATTGACTGTTCCATCCATACTTTTTCCTCTTTCTTTTTCTTCCTATTTCTTTTCAAATTGTTGATTCCACAACACCTGAAGACATCAGGTAAAGAACTAAGCAAATCGTCTACTATTTCATCAGTAATGAGTTTGTATTGAATCTATCCCATAACAGAGTTGCCATTAGGTCCATCTAGTAAACATTTATGGGTCACCCAAATGCCCTTGATCTGCAATTGGAACTGCCAATAGCTGTGCAAATATCTGCATTTCTGGACATCTTCCCTCATATCTATCAATTTCATAAAATCTGCACTAAAAATAAACTGGAGGAGGTGCTTCCAAAGTTATCTTTCCTGGCATTGCTGACAAACATGATGTATTACTGTTGTTGTATGGCTAATAACCTATTCCTTTTTGAAGGTGGTTGATACTGCTGAATAGGTGGCTATTTGTAGTACATTTTAAGCAGTACTGCTTTTGTTGTTTATTGCCTACATCCTTATAGTACTATTTACAAATTTAATCATCAATAAACATTAATATAATTTTTTCTATTCTTAAATGCCAACTATCTTCACAAATACTGATTCAAGAAAATTATGCTGATAGCATGCTTCTAGTACATTATATCATGGTCGAATAACCAAAAAGCAAAAACAATGAGTGAGACACTTATCATCCAGTGCACTTCTAGTGGTTCTAGCGATAGAAAGCAACTATTTCTTAAGGTATCATAATGCTAAATATAAAAGATGGATTCAATAAAAACGGAAAATGTTTCCTAAAGAAACTAAATGTACCTTAAGTTTACAGACATGTAAGAAGAGGCTAACATTGACCCCAGAACACATAAACAAAGCAGACTTTTTCATAAACTTCATTAACAAAGCAGACTTTTCCATAAACTTCGAAGGGCAGATCTTGGTCCAAAGCAACATGATATGCAGGGGATCCAATTATGCATATTGATGAAAGAAATCTTGGCCCATAGAATCAAGAATATTGAGCATTAATGATGCCAACGAATGTGAAGCTACAACAACCAATTGCATACAATAGTGTGACAAACTGAGAGAACTGCCACAATCATAAAACGATCTATTCACACCCACCAATAACAATGCAAGCAGGAGCAGGAGAGTGTAAATAAGAGTTCTACAATGACTATTCCCCTAGAAGCCCTGAAAATTTAAAAAGACATGTATGATGTTCTGCTAAAAAACAGATATTGTACTCACTGCGTAAGCAAAGGCTTAATCCAGGGCCAATGGTCACTGCAACTGCTGTCAAATCTGATGGTTTCAATTTTGCATTCTGAATTGCTTGTTCAACCACCTACGAATACAAAATGATGAACATCTTATCATACAATATGGAGGCATAATTAGTTCATATAAAGTCCTCAATTTCCTTAAGATATAATTCAGAATTGCCATATTTTTGTGTATTCTAAAGTTGATGAATAATTTTTAAATAGGACCTCACCCTATCAATCACTTGTGCATGTGCTTCTTCTGCCATTTTAGGTACCACTCCTCCATATTGAACCAACAAATCTGCCTTTGAACATCAAAGAAGCAATAATTTTCATTTTACCATAAGCAGACAAATATTTTCCTTGGCAGTTGTGACTAAAAGATATCGGTGTCCAATACATCAATCAACGGGGTTAAACAATTGAACTCATCCTCACAGTTTAGTTTTTCCTGCACATACATTTTGCTCAATCTCAAAATAAGCTTCAAATATATAAGAAGCCTTATAGATCAATAAAAATTGCACACTAGATTAGAAGCTTCCATTGGCATTGACCACTTCAAGGAAGCAACCTACTATTACAATTATACTCATATGCTGGACATCTTTCCTTGAATTTATAACTCTCATCTAAGATTTATAATAGAATAATAATATGCTTCCACATATATGTTAGATAACAGAAAACAAGAGAGGAGGGCAAAGAGAAGAATAGGAGGTAGAGCTGAGATGTATGACATGCCATCCTGATTTTGAAAATCCTTTATCTCAAGGCTTTGCCAATTCTGCATGTTGCTGGAAAATTCTTACATTTGACTAAGTACTTTAGATTAACTTCTAGACAAAATTGATAAGTTTGCTAGCCCAAAATGCTTTAAGTATGGATGGTAATATATGAAAAGGCTGCACAAGATACTCAAGCTGCCTAAATCACCTACAAAACCAGAAATAGCCTTCCACAAGAGCATAGCAAAAATGAATTGCTTGATTATAGGATGCAAAAATGATGCAATGTTACCATGGGGATACAATGCATACATAATATAGATAATAAGCCTTGCTTATATGGGTAAAGTGAAAGGATAGAATCGTAGAACAGCATAAGATAATGAAAAGGGTCACAATCATATCACATGAGAGTCCAAAGTTCCATGACTCGGACTCACCTATGACTCGGCAAGGTCGACTCGACCCATCTTGCCGATGACTCGGCAATGACTCGGCTATGACTCGGCAAAATGAAAAAACAGAGATTTTTTATGATTTAAAACTTGTTTCACGCACCCATTATTGAATAAAGCTTAAAGACACTATAACATCATCAAATAGAATCTAATTTGAACACATACATAAACATACATCCATCACATAAGTACAAACGTAAATTGTAGCTGAAGGAAATAGAAAACATAGATATGCAGAATTATAAAATATAAATATTGTCAAATGTATATAAAATCTATGAAATCCATGACATCAATGATCAAATGTCCGGCAAATGAGGTTTGAGTGATTTTGGCCTGTTGGGAAGTCATGTCTGTCTAGGATTTGGGCAAGAGGTAAGCTAAGTTTGTCATAGAGATGGGGTCGAAACCAAGTGATTTGTGATAAAACGAGTTAAAACTCTTTGAGAATCCTTTTGCCAACTTCAGTTTGACCTTAGAAAGCCATGATGGATTGTGGGAGGTAACCCTGCTGAAGGCTTGCTGAATCTTGAAATTTGGCTAAGTCTGGAATTTTTTGAAAACCCCCAAAATCTAGAATCTGCATCTTAACTCCTATGAAGCTGGAACCTATCTCAAACATCCTGAAAGTATTTATACAAATATAACTTAAAGTAAACTTATAGTTAAATGTTATATTTGTATAAATGCTCCCGCCCCTGAACTGCAAAATTGGAAAATCACACCAACAGGACCCTGAGCACGGACTTGTCTGTCAATCTGGGTCATGGCCCATGACTTGTCGAGTCATGGGGAAGGGTCATGAAAACCCGCCAGCGGCTGCTCGGCCCGCGAGTCACCATAACTCGCATGACTCACCATGAGTTATGGAACTTTGCATGAGACACAAAAACTCACTCCAAAGGTGCCCTAAGTAAACTAAACTAGTGTGAATAGGATCTAAGAGTTGAGCCAATTAAATAATATACCCCGTTCGCACCAACAACAGATTGGCCACCTTCTTGATAAGTGAGACAACGAAGATATTATATATACTAGTGGTACAAGATAACTCCAAGGCAAAGGAGTCAGGACCTAATTAGGGACCATAGAATTTAAGGTTAAGATTTACTTTCCCCTTGAGCTTGATGAAAGGTTACTTGTAGAGTTAAGATTCTAAGGTTGTGTGATGTCCCCATCCTTGACCTAATAGCAAAGTAGCAACAAAACATACATGTGATCTAGGGGTGGAAGACCTTGAACACTCCTAACTAGTTAGTAAATAAAGATAGACAATTTGTACATAGCAAGTAGATAGTTTTGCATACTCTCATCAATAAATCCAGTGGCATCAAAAACCACATAGTGACCCTATCAAGGAAAATCGTCTTATTTAAAAGACTTCACAATTTTCCTATCCTGCACCAAGTAAAGCATAGAGAACAAGATGCAGTATTGAGATTATGTAAGACCAAGTGATAAGCAAATAGTATGGTATATTGGGTACTAGCAGGAGATGATATTGGACAAATAAGGTTGTTCCATGAGAACATTTGGTTTCATCAATATCAAGCAAACAATATATTTATCCATCACGACACCAAAATGTGATCAGAGTATTGAGCTCACATAATGTCAAGTATGATGATCTTGTTGGTCACCAAACTTGTCAACATGTAGATCATGATTTTACCATTGATTAATATGATCAACATAATAAATGGCAAATTCATAATCCGAAGTGTCCATAAGATGGTATCCCATATATCAAACATAAAGATATATCAATCATCATCAAGACAAAATGATGTAGAGGGAAGTATGATACGTACTGAAGATTTGACATTGATCTAGCAACAAGCAGAGATCATAATATCGATGTCATGCAGATACATGCATATTGTAGCCAATATTCATGATTACATTAAGCAAGAACTCTTAAATTAAGAACGATCACTATAGTCAATGCAATATCCATCTATTGTATCGAGTATCGACCATGTACAAAGACAATCGATATCAATATCATCCTGCAGAAGTAACATAATAGAACAACCATCAATTGTTATCACTTTGGAAAAGAGACTAATTAGCTTTGATCAGCGGCTCGCTTTGCAATGAATGATTTTATCAAAAATGACAAAACATACTATCCTTATCGCTATCCAAGAAAAGTTAAACTAAATGAAAAGAGAAGTTAATTAATACAGCAATTATGATACAAAGGCAGTGATTAAGAATAAAAGCACAATTTGTACAAGTAACAAATATTTATGAATAATGGAAAGGTGCTTTTTCTAGAAATTACTTAAACATTAATCAATGAGGTGAGATGAGTTTTCCAATTAGGCTGCAACGAGAAGACACCTCTCATGATTGCTTAACTTATTAATATTTAAGAGGATCAATACCATTCCAATCATCATAATCAATGACGTGAGATGAAGAGTTTCCCAATTAGGCTGCAATGAGAAGACACCTCTCATGATTGCTTAACTTATTAATATTTAAGAGGATCAATACCATTCCAATCATCATCATCGGACTATTTCTTTTCTTACTCTTATCCATATACGGATCGCTCTACTGAGCAGTAGCCTTCTCAAGGCAAAACTGGTTGCATACAACTAAAGACTTCATTCAGGAGCAGCACCAAAGACATCACTATTTGAATGCATACATATCAAACAGGCAATCCTTGAAGGATGGTCTGATGTAATGTCCCCTTCCCAACAGTAGGCCATTTCGATGCTTGATTAGTCTATCTATCCATCTGGATAGGCTAATGACTTCATTACGGAGGATGCCAGCCAGTCACAGATTTGCGTAGGCAAATATTTATTATTTGGGCTCTATTTCTAAAGTCAAATCACTTTATTTTATAAAGTGTTGTTATAAAGTCACTTTATACCTTATTATAAAGTCACTTTATATTTTAAAGTTACTTTATCTTATAAAAGTGACTTAAGTGAGCTTTTATCCCACATGGCTTAGTTTTGTGTGCTTGCACTCACTTCGAGGTTAGAAAAGAGAAAAGTACACCTCGGAAAAAGCACCATGAGATATTATAAAATTAAAGAAAAGAAATCCGGTTGCTTTTTGTGACTGGTTATTCAAAGGACGCAAACCCTTAGGAATTTGAGAAGAGATTGGACGTAGCCCCAACTCTCTTCAAGAGGTAGAATCATACAGGTTTCACATTTGGAATTCATTATATTGGCAAGGTGAAGAATTCTCTCCTAGCATCATTTCAGAAAAAGGGCAAAACACATGTAAGTCTTCAAGTTTAAATTTAGTACTATGAATAACAGTATGGTGGCATAAAGAATATTGTGATTGACTGGATTTTCTAAGACACATCGAGAGTAGTCTTAGCTGGGCGCACTAATTCAAATAACCAGGCAGGTGTTGTGTACTGGTATAACCTCCCACATCTGCACTCTATACTCGGAGGTCTTGAAAGACACGCAAAGGTGCTTTATTCTACCAGCACATAAGCTTCCTATCACACCGGATTGATAGACCTTGGTACCTCGGCCCTGAGAGTAATATAGCTCTCCAGTAACTTAGACTCTACAGAATACTCATGTTGGGTGAAGTACTCCATAATGGATGTCTGCTAGCACTAAGACAAGAAGTGTCGCAAAGTTTTGGGACTGTGCTTCCGCAAAAATTGTGCCAATTCGTGGTCGAGTCCCTAGCTTGTTAGAGCTACAAGTAGACTCCTGGTACGCACGTCCAGTCACGTCCTCCAGCAGGTTGACCAGTGCGGGTGGCATAAGGAAGAACACACTTCGATTGGCAACTAGCAGGCGAGAGCAACTTATCTAGTTCGGGACTGGGATTAACGAGAGCCAGCATAAAGTCTGTACGCGCGCGACCTTGGTAGCTATAACTGGTGGTCGGTTCTCAGCCTTGGAGCTCCCCCTCACTGCCGCAACCAAGACTGCTACTTGCGGTTGGTCTTTTTAATATCCTTTTCTGCAGTTGTTTGGGCTTTCGAAGCAAATAGAATGAATGTGCACTAGATTCTTTATTTTTATTATGGAATACCAGTTCTTTGTTCGAGAGCTATTGTTATATGCTTTGAGACTGTGTTAAATTGAGTTTTTGATTTTTATATACTACATACCATTTGTTTCTTAGCCAGTAGTGGTTATCTTGGTTCGGAAGTTTATGATAATACATTCAGAATTAGTGCACAGTTAGGGAAGCAGCATACTTGTTGTGGTGTTAACAAGCCTAAGCCATAAAACTGAAAAACTACGCCCCTATATTCCACACTAGTCATAAAATTACAACAGGGATTGACCTTGGATCGTAACAGTGGTATCAGAGCCAATGGTCTTGCTAGCCTAGTGGGCTTTATTTTCAGGTTCTAGCAATGTTGTAGAGGCATGCATAACAAGCACAAGCAGCATAACGTTAGTCACAACAGAGCTGAACAGGAACAGCCAGAACCTTCAGCACAGGTTCACATAGAGAACAGCCACACCGAGACAGACGAGTATATTATTTTTTAGCAGGGCACTCGAGGTACAGGCATGGCAGAGGAAGATAGAGAGGTCAGAGAAACAATGAGGGCTCTTCGCGAGGGACAGGACGACATCATTGATGTGTTACACTAGCTCACAAGGGTTATGCAGCAGCTGACAGTGACAACCAAGAGGCCCCAAAGCCATCACAGTGGTGGTAATAATGTAGCAGGGTCACCCAGAGCTGCTAGAGTTGGCACTCGTACTATAGATAGGCCCCATATGCCTATGTTCACAGGGAACAATGCAGAAGAGGTAGCTCAGCCTGAGGCAGCAGCCGGACTCTCGGATAATGTTGTAGCCGCACACGAGTGGGATATGTTACCTGACAGAGTCAAGGCTGACTTGACCTTTGTTCCGTACATGGCACAAAAGAGGGATTTTGGCAAAGCACAACAAGATAGGAGACCCAGGGGTCCGAACAGGGATCTAAAACATGCAATGAATAAATTGACCCTTCCTACTTTTGATGGCAGCGATAGGACTTCCGCAAGAGCTTGGATTCACGAGCTAGATACCTTCCTGACACTGAAACCCATGTCAGAGACGGAGGCAATTAAGTTCGCAACCATGCATTTAGAGGGTGCAGCTTATGATTGGTGGTATCATGGCCTCGTCACCCAAGATCACGAGTTGATTGCATCATACGAGACCTTCAGCACTAAGTTGATCACTCGCTTTGACCGGAAGGACATTGAGGTCTACTACAGGGAGTTAGCCCAGCTGAGGCAGAGTGGGTCATTGGACCACTACATTGATGAGTTTCAGAGGATCTCCATTATGGTCCTGGATATGGCCGAGAAGAGGAAGGTAATGCTGTTTATTGAAGGCCTGCAAGATAGATTCAGAGGATTGGTTAGAGTCCTCAAGCCGGACACACTGGATGACGCTATTAAGTTAGCACATGACTTGGATTCGCCATCGTCCATCCTACAACCACCGAAGAAAACCTTTAAGGGGTCTTCTTCCTTTCAGAAAAATAAAAATCAGAATAAGAACACACCTCCTAGACTTGACTTAGAGACAAGGAATGAGTTGAGAAGAAAGAAGTTGTGTTTCACATGCAGAGAGCCTTGGGCTCCAGACCACAGGTGCCTTGGGAAAGGAAAAATACACTACATTGAGGTGGTTTCGGATGATGAGTGTGAGCAGCAGGAGGGCAGCAAGGATGGGGACAGCAATGAGGAGGCCCAGGATGAGCATTCAGCAGAGAGGAAGAAAAGGGAGGTTCACCATGGGCAGCCCCCTATTACTCTAGCATCCCTCTCGGGTATTCCCGCATGTCACTCTTTCCGCCTCAAGGGAGTAGTTAGAGGACAGCGGATCATTTTCCTTCTAGACACAAGTGCAACACATAATTTTATCAGCGTCGGTTTGGTTTCCAGGAGAGGACTCCCGATAGATAGCATCTCGGAGTTTGAGGTAAAGGTAGCCGGGAGAGATTTATTGAGTTGCACAGGAAGGATTTCAGGACTCCAGATTCATTTTGGAGATTATCTCCTAGAGACAGATTTCTATGTCATTGACTTGGATAGTCTTGACGCCATCCTAGGCATGCAATGGCTACAGACCCTAGGGAGATATACCATCGATCACCAACTGAAACAGTTAGAGTTTATGCAGGGTGATCAGTTGGTTACGCTTAAGGCCGTGACAGACAGTGGATCACGAGTGGTTTCAGCTCACAGGATGGAGGCCATCATCCGGTATAGTGATATGGAGTGGGCAGCACAGTGCTTCATATCCTCCAGACCCTCACCGGATTCACGGCAGCAGATTCACACTGACATACCGAATGTGCTTGATAAGCACAAGCGGATTTTTGAGGACATCCCTCCAGGTATACCTCTAGATAGGGGCTTCGAGCACATCATTGAGTTGGAGGGGGGCCAAGCCCGTAATCACCACTCCTTATCGTCATCCTAGGCACTACAAGGAGGAGATTGAGAAGACGATTAAGGAGCTTTTAGACATGGGGCACATCAGACCTAGTTCCAGCCCTTTTGCTTCTTCTGTAGTTTTGGTGAAGAAGGATGGCACTCTTTGCATGTGTATTGATTACCGTGCACTGAATAAGAGAACCATCAAGAACAAGTACCCCATCCCCAGGATTGATGAGCTTCTAGATGAGTTGCACGGGGCAGTTTATTTCTCGAAGATTGATCTTCGATCTGGGTACCATCAGATACGTGTTTGAGATGAGGATGTCCATAAGACAGCTTTTAGATGCCACTACGAACACAACGAGTTTCTAGTGATGCTATTCGGGCTCACTAACGCACCTGCCACGTTTCAGTCTTGCATGAATCACATATTTAAAATGCAATTGTGCAAGAGCGTCATGGTATTCTTTGATGACATTCTAGTCTTCAGCAGGACATGGGCAGAGCACTTACAGCACTTGAATGAGGTTCTGAGCATCATGGAGAGTCAATCTCTATATGCAAAAGAATCCAAGTGCGAGTTCGGGTTGACTGAGATTTTCTATTTGGGGCATGTGATAGGGGCAGACAGGGTAATGGTGCACCAGGAGGAGATCCAGACAATTCAGGATTGGCCGCCACCGTGGAATGTGTCAGACTTGAGAGGGTTCCTTAGACTATGTTCCTACTACAGGAGGTTTGTTAAGGGATTTTCTCAGACAGCGGCTCCCCTCACCGATCTTACTCGGAAAGGAGCCTTCAGGTGGACAGATGAGGCTGAGGCAGTCTTTGACAGGCTCAAGACCATCATGAGCACTTGTCCGGTTTTAGCTCTTCCGGATTTCTCTCGCTCCTTTGTCTTAGAGTGTGATGCTTCGGGGAATGGGATTGGTGCAGTATTGATGTAGGACAGGCACCCCATAGCATTCGAGAGCAGGAAGCTCAAGGATAGTGAGAGGCTTTATTCCATTTATGAAAAGGAGATGTTTGCCATTATACACACCTTGGCTAAATTCAAACAGTATCTAGTGGGTGGCAAGTTCATAGTCAAAACAAACCACAATAGCTTACGCTACTTCCTGGAGCAGAAGGAGTTGAATGAGAGACAGCAAAAGTGGGTCAGTAAGATTCAGACATGTGATTTTGACATCGAGTATGTCAAGGGGAAGAATAACACCGTGGCTGACACACTCTCCAGGAGATCCTCAGTAGTAGTTTGTTGTGTATTGTCATCGATTTCCGCTGATTGGAAAACTCTTTTGTTGTTGAGTATTCTAAGAATACTCAAGCTTGTCAGGTTTTGGAAGGACAGTTTCCGGATAGCAGGTACAGGGTGGTTGATGACATTATTCTTTATAAAGACAAGATATACCTAGTGCCGGGCTCTAAGCTTAAGGCTAAGATATTGAGGGTTGTTCATGATGCGCCCACAACAAGACATCCGAGATTCTTCAAAACTTACAGGCAGGTCAGATAGCTTATCTTGGAAGGGTCTCAAGGATGACGTACTCCAGCATGTCAGAGAGTGCCAGACTTGTCAGCAGAACAAGTCAGAGCACGAGCATCCAGCAGGGTTATTGCAGCCCCTTCCCATTCCGGCTCAGAAGTGGGAGGGTATATCAATGGATTTCATCACTAGTTTGCCGAGAGTGCAAGGCAGGGACAGTATCTATGTGGTGGTCAACAGGCTCACCAAGTTCGCCAATAGGTAGTAGAGTTGTTTTTTCGTGAGGTATTTAATTTGCATGGTCTCCCTAAGACCATTGTGAGCGACAGGGACAGTAAGTTCCTCAGCACCTTTTGGCAGGTGTTATTCAGGTTGGCAGGCACTGAGTTGACTCCTAGTACCAGTTACCACTCGCAGACAGATCGTCAGACGGAGATTGTGAACAAATGGGTGGAAGGCTACCTCCGGAGTTATGTAGCGGGACAGTAGAGAGCATGGGTTCGATGGTTGTACTTGGGTGAGTTTTGCTACAACTCCACATACCACATGACTATTGGCATGTCGCCATTTCGAGTTCTCTATGGCAGCGAGCCACTTTCTTTCATAGATTTGGCTCTACAGGACAACAGGGCCCCGGTTACGAGAGATTGGTTACAGGATCACCAGGATATTCTCAGATCTCTCAGGGAGAACATTCAAATGGCATAGAATCAGCAAAAGATGTATGTTGATCGGCATAGGACAGAGCGGAGTTTTGAGACAGGAGATATGGTTTACCTTCGCCTATAGCCCTACAGGCAGAGCTCGCTGAAGAGGAGTGGGTCAAAGAAGCTCGGGCCTAGATTTTATGGCCCTTTCCACATCTTGAGGAGAGCTCGTGAGGTGGCTTACGAGCTAGAGCTTCCATCAAATAGCAGGATCCACAATGTGTTTCATGTGTCTTGCCTCAAGAAGGCAATCGGATAGCAGATACTGGTTTCAGATGGATTACCCCCACTAGATGAGGAGGGTAAACTAGTTTTGGTTCTGGAAGAGGTCATTGAAGTCAGGGAGAGGAAATTGCGGAACAGGGTTGTCCATGAGTACTTGATTCGGTGGAGGGACTTACCTTACGAGGATGCCACTTGGGAGGGTGAGTCAATTCTGCAGCACCCCGCATTGAGATTGCTTGAGGGCAAGCAATCCTGGGAAGGGGGAATTGTAATGTCCCCTTCCCAGCAGTAGGTCATTTCGATGCCTAATTAGTCTATCTATCCATCCAGATAGGTTAATGACTTCATTACGGAGGATGCCAGCCAGTCACAGATTTGTGTGGGCAAATATTTATTATTTGGGCTCTGTTTTTAAAGTCAAATCACTTTATTTTATAAAGCGTTGTTATAAAGTCACTTTATGCCTTATTATAAAGTCACTTTGTATTTTAAAGTTACTTTATCTTATAAAAGTGACTTAAGTGAGCTTTTATCCCACATGGCCTAGTTTTGTGTGCTTGCACTCACTTCGAGGTTATAAAAGAGAAAAGTACACCTCAGAAAAAGCACCATGAGATATTATAAAATTAAAGAAAAGAAATCTGGTTGCTTTTTGTGACTGGTTATTCAAAGGACGCAAACCCTTAGGAATTTGAGAAGAGATTGGACGTAGCCCCAGCTCTCTTCAAGAGGTGGAATCATACAGGTTTCACATTTGGAATTCATTATATTGGCAAGGTGAAGCATTCTCTCCCAGCATCATTTCAGAAAAAGGGCAAAACACATGTAAGTCTTCAAGTTTAAATCTAGCACTATTAATAACAGTATGGTGGCGTAAAGAATATTGTTGTCGGGATATTTGAATGTACCGATTATTATATTAATAAAGTATTATGTTAGCCTCGGTCGTTAGTGACCGAGAGGTTAGACAATTACGTCACAACGTTTCGGTCGTGGCCCTTCGGGTAGTTTATATACCCTCTCAGAGGATGGACACGGGAGATATTATTGTATTATCCTTACGATGTAAATGTACTTGTCAGTCTGGAGTAATTAATGAAAGCATCTATTGTTCTCTGATATATTTTGTATTTATTATATTTCTGTACTATGTCTGTGCAATACTAAGTTTACCCCAGCGAGCAAACATTTGGCACTGTTGCCAAACGAATCTGGCAAGTGACCGAATGAGTGGACGGATGGGAATACCACTAGAGGAGAATATCAATATGAGGACGAATGAGGACGGAATCATTGCATAGACTTTATGCCTAATCAATTGAATAAAAATAGAAATTTAAAGAAGGAACTCGAAGAGGAACAAGCCGCCAGACAAGTCGTACTCGCACAGCAGCAAGCCGAGCGAAGGGAAGGACTACCGAAGGGAGTAAGTGAAGGCGAGCATCTGAAGGAATCTAACAAAGAGGCTGGAAGAAGTGTCGAGGACCGCCTGCAAGAAACAAGGAGCTTGTTCGGGTCCTTAACCTTAACCCCACGGACGGAAGCAAGAGAAGCCCGAAGGAAGGAAGAAGAGGAAGCCGCACAGAGGGAGGCTCAGGATACCGCTGCCGCCAAGAGTCTCGAAGTGACAGAGGGGCATGGGGATCACAGTAGCCCACCAGGCTTGGACAGTTCCAGTATTTCGGGGACATCAAGTGGTACAGTACCGAACAATTCCGGAGGACCAATGCCGGCAGCACCATCCCAGCCTGTAACACAGCCGGTGCTGCAAACATAGTCGGCACCTAGAAAAGTAAACATGGCGACTAACAAAGAAAAGCTGCCAAAATTCCATAGCGATGATAAGGAAGATCCAGTACAGCATTGTCGTACATGCGAGACAATCTGGTCGGCGAATGGAGTCGCCGACCACGCCGTATGGGTAAAACAATTTCCGACCACACTGAGAGGGGTAGCCATCGACTGGTACTCCGATGTGGACAAAACAAAGGTGACCACTTGGGACGAACTCAAGACAAAATTCCAAAAGGAGTTTCGGCTCCTGAGGGATGACAATGAAATTGTTTCCGAGATATACAGTACCAAACAAGGTAAGAAAGAGACTGTGCGGGCTTACAGTCGCCAACTGAAGGAGTTAGTTGGAAAAATGGATAGCCAGCCATCGAATGGCCTGAAGAAAAGATGGTTCGTGGAGGGCTTGAAATCTAACCTACGGAGGAAAATGAAGAGTGCCCCCCACTTCATACGTAGACGCCTATAACCGGGCGATGGACTTGGAGAGCGAACAGAAGACCTCCAAGAAGAAAAGAAGCAAGTCCTCTTCCGAGGAAGATGACCCTTCCAACGATGACAGTGGCAGTGATGGCGAGTCAAAGGGACAAGTCAGGGCACTCCAAAAGGACATGGAGAGAATGATGGAGTTCAAGACCATGAAAGGGGGTACCAGCAAGGGGGAAGCTGACATATGGTGTACGGATTGCAAGGCGAGCGGCCATACAACTGGGTCGTGAATGCCCATACAACATGAAGGTGAGGAATCAACAAGTGCTATTTACCCAAGAGCAACCATCTACATCGGGGGCAGAGACTAATAATAACGCATCCTCCGGCGAGTACGGAGGCAACCGACGCGATGGCAGAAGGGGCAATAACAACACCAACACGAGTCGAATACAATATAACTCCAAGGGTCAGTTGATGATCCAGTGCTGAGCTTGCAATCAGTGGGGCCACTTTGCAAGGGACTGCGACAAGGGCGACACCCCGCAGAAGCTATGCCGTTGGTGTGGTCCTGGCAACCACGAGGATGCCAACTGCCCAAAATTCAGGGTCAACTTGCTCAACATCGATGGAATGAGAAGTGACGAGGGGGTACTAGCCATCACATGGTCACAAGCAAAACAAGCAACATGGGCGGATAAGGAAGAAATAGAGAAGGCAATGAAGGCACCAAAAGAAAATGGGAGATGGCTACCACGTCAGGCCGGAGGGAGGCAAAACAAAATATTTTGAGACAAATGTTACAATTAGAGGTACCGGTGAAACTCCAGGACCTCCTGCACACCATGCCTCACTTGGGAACGACACTCTTGGGAAACTTGGCCACGCAACCAAATACCACACGTACGGACATCCCCAACGGGTTTGCAACGAACCCAATGATACTTGCTGTAAATAGCGGAAGGTACCCGGCAGTCGTCGAGATGAGCATCCTTGGCACCATCCTAACAGACACTATAGTGGACGAAGGGTCAGGAGTGAACATCCTTCCAGAGGCAACCTGGAAAAAACTAGGAAAGCCCACCTTGTGGCCACCACCCTTCAACTTACTGGGTGCAAATCAGCAAGGTATCAAACCACTCGGGATGCTGATGGCACAACCGGTCACTGTCGGTACACAACCATTTGTACTTGACTTTGTCGTCATTCCACTGAAGCAGAAAGGCTATGACGCCATACTGGGTAGAGGATGGTTAGTAACAGCCAAAGCGAACCATAATTGGAAAAGGAATACCCTTTCAATGGAGAGTGGAGGAAAAAAGTTCACAATTGATCTCCGTACCCAGTTGGTGAGTGAGGAGATAGCTTCCTCCTCTGAATCTGACTCCGAAGGAGAAAACGATCGAAGGGATGAAGGAAGGGACGAAATGGAACCGAATAGTGAAGGCGTGCTAAGATTGGGAGAATACGCAGAGGATGATGTAGATTCACTGAACGGTCTCCTCCACTGGCAAATAGAGGATTACGAACTCTTCCGACCAATATGCAATGTACAAAGTATTGAGGAGGTGCCGAAAACATTTCCCTCCGAGTATGGTGAATACAACGAAGGGGATGCGAAATTAAGCGAAGTCCTGATACATAAATTTGATGAGCAAAACCCCATGAAATATAAGGAGCCGTCTGTCAGAGCAATGAATCGGGGCAAGGAAGAGGAACCTAAGATCATTCCTGTCGACGATGATTGGAATCCTGTGTGGAAGACCGCAGCCTTCAAAATCTTTATTCTCCTTCTGCTTCTTATGTACGCGAAGGAGACTGTGGTCCCTGTAGAATTTATGATTCCAAGCCTTTGGATCGCCATTGGAAACAGACTCGGCAAGAGGGAAAGCTTGAGGGAACGGCTGCACACCCTGTGGACTCTCGACGGACTCGAGATACATGAGGCTATCAACAAGTCCAAATTGAAACCTTACCCAGAGAGGATGGACCTGAGAGGATGGAAAGGGACTCGAGAGGTCAAGCAGGCAACCCAAGAGTGGGAGGATGGAAAGGGACTCGAGAGGTCAGGCAAGCGACCCGAGAACTGTCCGTACAGGCGACCAGAGAAGCATCCGGACAGCAAATTGGAAAAATACCCGTACGGCTATGCATGACCATAAGGTGGAAAAGGAAAAAATAATAATAATTAAAACAAAAAATTGAAAATAAAAAACAAAAGAAACAAAAAGAAAAAAAGGAGCAGAAGACACCGTATGGCAGTACGGCAAAAAGCACAGAAGACCAAGCGCAATAGTCCATTTCACCCACTTGATAAGCGTACGGCAACAATAACAGAAAAGTCATGTGCAAATACCCACCGTACGGCGAAGGGCGAGGAAAGTTTATTATATCTCTTCCGTACGGTGAAGGGAAGGCATTTAGACTTCTGTATGGCCATGACAGCAGCTTGGCATTTCGACTTCTGTACGGCCACGACACGTGCAAGGAGAAAGGACTCATCGTACGGTGATAGAAAAGGAAGCTCGTACAGCTATGCAGCACATAAACCCGTATGGCTAAACACCGTACAACGGGGAAGGAAGGAGAACAGGCACCGTACGGCGGGGAAAAGAATATTTTTAAAAAAAATTGGCACCAAGACGAAGGTCGTACGGTAACGGGAGTGAAAGAGCACGTTTGGCATCCTGTTGTACGATGAAACGAGCAAGGTTGTCATACGGCGTCGGGCAGGCAGCCTAGGGTACGGCTATAGGAGCTAATGAATCCGTACGGTAGAACCGAAACCAATAAAAGGAGCAGCCTTGTATTCCATACAGTCACAATTCAAGGAAGAGGAAAAACCAAAGGTACCGTGAATGCATTTCATACGACAATGGAAACAAAGACGGGTGAGAAGTACACAGTAAAGAAGAACAATACCATATGACAGGAAGGTACAGTCAGTACGGCTACAAGGAAGAGATGACAGTTATTGACGGTAAGGAGTGGCAGCAGCGAGAGGAAGGTTCTGTTAAAAAAAAAACGACAAATCAAAACAATTTCCAGTGAATACCGTATGGTACCGAAGGGAAGGACATAAACAGGTAGTGAAGAAAACATAAGCGCCTGGCAGAAAAGAGTATGGGATCGGAAGAAAATCACAAAAATGGTGTGTTCCATGGACTTCTGTGTGGATTTGAGGGTGCTAATTTGTTCTTGGCGGCAGGAAGTGTGCCTGGAGCTCTGCCTCAGGACCCCGCGGGGGCGTTGCCCCCTAGACCCCCAGTCAGTTCAGTTATCAGCCTTTGGGGAGTGTGACCAGTTGATGAGACTCGAAGCTGCTGTCGGAGGTGGAGAGAGCACTGGAGCAAGCCTTTCGAGAGGGGTACTACGCTTTGAGGCACTCGGAGTAGGTGTTGGTTGGATGTGAGGCTGTCTTGGTGGATGCATAGAGAGCTCGAGAGGAGTTGACCACCCAGTTGAAGGCAGTAGAGTGACACTTGGCTCAGCGTACCCCAGAGTTGGAAGGGGAGAAGGCAGCACAGGTGGCTATCAAGGTCAGATTGGCTAGGGAGACAGTATTGTGTTAGCAGAGGCTATAGATGAAATGTGTTTTTGGAGACCAGTTTGACGCAGGCACGAGAGGAAGGTGATGTGATGGGAAAGACCTACTAGGAGCAACATTGATGGGGAGGGCGGCACTTCAACTTTTTCAAGGACGCCCCTCCGCCCCTTCTCTTCACTAATTTTCTTATTCTATGTAGTGTATTTCATCTCCTTGTTGTTGTAAATCATCGGAGACGACTTGTTTTTTTGGGGGGGATGATGTTGTCGGGATATTTGAATGTACCGGTTATTATAATTATAAAGTATTATGTTAGCCTCGGTCGTTAGTGACCGAGAGGTTAGACAGTTACGTCACGACGTTTCAGTCGTGGCCCTTCGGGTAGTTTATATACCCTCTCGGAGGATGGACAAAGGAGATATTATTGTATTATCCTTACGATGTAAATGTACTTGCCAGTCTCGAGTAATTAATGAAAGCATCTATTGTTCTTTGATATATTTTGTATTTATTATATTTCTTGTACTATGTCTGTGCAATACTAAGTTTACCCCAGCGGGCAAACAAATATTAAGATTGACTAGAATTTCTAAGACACATCGGGAGTAGTCTCAGCTGGGCACACTCATTCAAATAACCAAGCAGGTGCCATGTACTGGTATAACCTCCCACATCCGCACTCTATACTCGGAGGTCTTGAAAGACACGCAAAGGTGCTTTATTCTGCCAGCACGTGAGCTTCCTATCACACCGGATTGATAGCACTTGGTACCTCGGCCCTGAGAGTAATATAGCTCTCCAGTAACTTAGACTCTACGGAATACTCATGTTGGGTGAAGTACTCCATAATGGATGTCTGCTAGCACTAAGACAGGAAGTGTCACAGAGTTTTGGGACTGTGCTTCCACAGAAATTATGCCAGTTCGTGGTCGAGTCCCTAGCTTATTAAAGCTACAGGTAGACTCCCGGTATGCACGTCCAGTCACGTCCTCCAGCAGGTTGACCAGTGCGGGTGGCATAAGGAAGAACACACTTCGATTGGCAACTAGCGGGTGAGAGCAACTTATCTGGTCCAGGACTGGGATTAATGGGAGCCAGCGTGAAGTCTGTACGCGCGCAACCTTGGTAGCTATAACCAGTGGCCGGTTCTCAGCCTTGGAGCTCCCCCTCACTGCCGCAACCAAGACTGCTGCTTGCGGTTGGTCTTTTTAATTTCCTTTTCTGCAGTTGTTTGGGCTTTCAAAGAAAATAGAATGAATGTGCACTAGATTCTTTATTTTTATTATGGAATACCAGTTCTCTGTTCGAGAGTTATTGTTATATGCTTAGAGACTGTATTAAATTGAGTATTTGAATTCTATATGCTACATACCATCTGTTTCTTAGCCAGTAGTGGTTATCTTGGTTCGGAAGTTTATGATAATACATTCAGAATTAGTGCACAGTCAGGGAAGCAGCATACTTGTTGTGGTGTTAACAAGCCTAAGCCATAAAACTGAAAAACTACGCCCCTATATTCCACACTAGTCAAAATATTACAACAGGGATTGACCTTGGATCGTTACATCTGATCAGACCCAAACCACATTCTCATTCCATATTTCTAAAGGATTATCAAGAACAGCAAGTATTGCATCATTGATATAAACAATAAGGAGAAGATCAATGGCATAATTCACACCACCACCTCTGGGACAGCAGGATTCACTCCATTGCAGATCAGAGTGTAGCATACATATCAGAGATCACTATTGCAGGATTTTAGTAGACATATCAGAGACAGCAAGAGATATTCCATCATATCAAATCAATAAGATTCATAAGTTGCAGATTTGAATATCATTGCACACACGCACAGACACATATACACATATACACACACATACATACATACATATACCACTTGTAATGTCCCCTTATGTAAACTCTTAAGATTATGGGACTATTTAATTGTAATTTAATTGGAAGAGACTTCTTTCTAATGAGATGCTTTACATATAACACAAAATCCTTTGCAAGACTTATATTGGTGATACCACTTATATAAGAATGGTAATAGATATATTCTAACTTGAAGAATGCAATCGATATATATATAATCTACTATCACCAATATAAGTCTTGCAAAGGATTTTGTGTTATATGTAAAGCATCTCATTAGAAAGAAGTCTCTTCCAATTAAATTACAATTAAATAGTCCCATAACCTTAAGAGTTTACATAAGGGGACATTACAAGTGGTATCAAAGCAAGCCTTCCTGCCAGCCTATGAAGGTTTATGAGTGAAAAGGAACTTAGGACATATCACTGAAAGAAATCCAGCCAAACCCCTAAAGACAACAAACAAGAAGGGACAAGCATGGGTGAAGGAGAGTTTAGCAAGAGGATGGACCAATTCTTGGCCAAACAAAGAGATACCCAAAAGAGGATGGCTCAACTGCTTGGCATGTTAATGCAAATGGTGATCAACATCACCACAAATCATAACAACAATAGTGGAAACTGTGGAGGGAATGAAGGACAATTGATCAATGAAAGTTCTAACCATAGGACCCCTACTAAGGGTTCCAGGCCTATGAAACCAACCTTTACCCCAAGGATCAAGCAACAAGAAGAGATTGAACCCACCTTGGTGGAACTTCAAGACCAGCTAAGGCAAGATTGGATCCACGGAGGCCTTCAACATGAAATCTTGCTAAAGGACTCTATGGACTTAAGGATGAGACACATGCCTGAAAGAGAGAGCAGCATATGATTGGTGGCATCATGGTTTGATGACACATATATATCGATTCCATTCTTCAAGTTAGAATTTATCGATTATCATTCTTATATAAGTGGTATCTACTATCATCACTATAAGTGTTGCAAAGGATTTTGTGTTATAAGTAAAGTATCTCATTAGAAAGAAGTCTTGCGATTGAATTATAATTAAATAGTCCAATAACCTTAAGAATTTACAAAAGGGGACATTACAAGTGGTATCAAAGAAAGTCTTTCTATCGGCCTATGAAGGTTTATGAGTGAAAGGGAACTTAGAATATATCACCGAAAGAAATCCGGCCAAACCCCTAAAGACAACAAGCAAGAAGGGACAAGCATGGGTGAAGGAGAGTTTAGCAAGAAGATGGACCAATTCTTGGCCAAACAAGGAGATACCCAACAAAGGATGGCTCAACTACTTGACATGTTAATGAAAACGGTGATCAACGTCACCACAAATCATAACAACAATAGTGGAAACCGTGGAGGGAATGAAGGACAATTGATCAATGAAAGTCCTAACCATAGGACCCCTACTAAGAGTTCCAAACCTGTGATACCAATCTTTACCCCAAGGATTGAGCAACAAGAAGAGATTGAACCCATCTTGGTGGAGCTTCAACACAGGCTGAGGCAAGATTGGATCAAAGGAAGCCCTCAACATGAAATGTCGCCAAAGGACTCCATGGACTTAAGGATGAGACACGTGTAAAAGAGGGAGCAGCATATGATTGGTGGCATCATGGCTTGATGACACAAAATCATGCTTTGATACAATCCTAAGATGAGTTCAAAAGTAAATTGATTGCTAGATTTTGATCAGAAGGGTGTAGAGGCATATTTCCATGAGTTGGCATTGATTAGACAGAATGGTGATGTTGATGGCTACATATGAAGTTCCAAAAGGTTGTTGTTATGTTTCCTTATATGTCAGAAAAGAGACTTGTAATGCTATTCATAGAGGGTTTTAATGCAAATGTTTGAGGTTTGATGAAGACTTTCAAGCCGAGTACACTACAAGATGCTATGCAGATAGCGCTTGATCTTGAGACTGCGCCATCTACACAGCAGCCCCAAAAGAAGAGTTTCAAGAATAATAAACCATTTAGGAGAACTTTCAATCAACCTAAGCATATGTCGCCTAAGATGGATTTTGAGACGAGGAATGAGTTGCGCAAGAAGTTATGTTTCTCTTGCAAAGAACCATGGGAACTTGGTCACAGATGCCTTGGGAAAGGCAAATCGTATTACACAGAGGACACTTCCGACATTGAGTAAGAGGTGGTTGACACTAATTCAAATAGTGAACATGAAGAGCAACAATTAGAGCATGATAATATTATTACAAGAGATATGGCGCATGTTACTATGCTTAATTATCAAGAGTTCCTAAGCATCATCCTTTCAAAGTGAGAGGACTATTGTAGGGATAGTGAGTTACACGCTTAGTTGATAGCAAGGCAACTCATAATATCATTGATGAGGGTCTCGTGGTGAAGAGAGGATTGCACACTGAGGATTTTCAAAGGTTCAGTGTCATGCTGGTTGATGGGTTCAAAATGAGTTGTACTGAGGATATTTCACAATTGAGTATTCAGCTGAGTGACTTTAAAGTCACAAATGACTTCTATGTGATTGGGATTCGTGAGACCGATGTTTATCTAGGAATCTGATGGTTACATTCACTTGGCAAATACATTTATCTAGGAATCTGATGGAGTTGGAGTTCAAGCCAATAGGAGGAAGATATTGTTTAGAGCTTTCGCAGATGATGTGCCAAGGGTAATGACAAAAAGGAGGATGGAAGCATTGTTTAGACATGGTGAGGTTGCATGGGTAACACAATGTTCTTTGTCTTCCAAATCCTCTCCTAGTGATGAAAAATAGTATCATATGGAAATCAAGTCAACTAGATAAGCACAACATGCTATTTGGAGATATTCCAACTACTAGACCTCCTAATCATGGATTTGAGCATGTGATTGAGTTAGAACGAGGGTTACACGCCCATTATTACTCCTTATCAACATTCCAAAAGATTCAAAAAATAAATTAAGAAAACAATAAAAGAGTTATTGGATATGGGACACACTAGACCTAACTCCAACCCTTTGCATCTTCAGTGGTTTTGGCAAAGAAGGATGGCACAATGAAGATGTGCATTGACTATTGTACCTAGAATAAGAACATCAAAAACAGGTACCCTATACCCAGGATTGATGATTTGTTGGATGAGTTACATAGGGTGGTATATTTTTTGAAGATTGATCTTCGTAGAGGGTAACATCAAATTCTTATCTATGAGGATATAAATAAGACAACATCCAAATGCCACTATGGACATTATGAGTTTTTGGTTATGCCCTTTGGTCTTACTAATGCTCCTTCAACTTTCTGATCGTGTATGAATCACATTTTTAATAAGCAATTGCAAAAGTTTGTATTGGTATTCCTTGATGATATCTTGATATATAGTACGACATGGGAGGATTACCTTTGGCACATTGAGGAGGTGTTGAGCAATATGGAGACATAGTCCCTATTTGTGAAGCCCTATATTTTAATTTGGAACAATCAAAATCTTATATTTGGGGCATGTGATTGGTGAAGGAGAAGTGAACGTACACAAGGAGAAAATATAGGCCATTCCGGTTTGGTCACTATCGAGGAACATTTCTGGTTTAAGGGGTTTTCTTGGGTTATTTAGTTACTACAAGGGAGTTGTCAAAGGGTTTTCTCAATTGGCTGCACCTCTTACATATCTCGCTAGGAAGGGAGCATTCAGATGGTCAAATGAAGCTCAGGTTGCGTTTGATAAACTCAAGGAGGTGATAAGCACTTGTCCAGTGTTGACTTTACCAAATTTCTCTCAACCATTTGTGTTAGAGTGTGATGCATCAAGCGAAGAGATAGGCATCATACTTATGTAGAATAGGCATCCCATAGCCTATGAGAGTAGGAAGTTGAGAGATGTGGAGCAGTTATATTCTATATATGATAAGGAGATACTTTCCATCATGCATGTGTTGGCAAAGTTTAAACAATATTTGGTGGTGGAAAATTTATTGGAAGAATAGATCACAACAGTTTGAAATACTTTCAAAAGAAAATGGATTTGAATGAGTCGCAACCAAAGTGGATGAGTAAAATTCAGGTATATGACTTGAATATTGAATATGTCAAGGGACGAAAGATGTTATAGAAAATTCAACATCCAAGAGACCCACACTCTGCTCTATGTCAGATTTCAGCTGATTGAAAGGCCCAACTTTTGGTTGAGTATTTCAAGATGATAGAAAAAAGGTGATTGGTGATGTGATTTACCGCAAGGCGGGGATAGGATATATTTGGTACCTGAATCTAAGATAAAGGATGATATTTTGAGGATTGTTCATGATACTCCCCTAGCAAGACATCTAGGGTTTCTCGTACCTATAGAAAGATTAGGGGAAGATTCTCATAGCAGGGTCTCGAGGATGATGTCTTGCAATATGTTAGAGAGTGTATAACTTGTCAATAGAACAAGTTTGAACATACTTTTCCTATATGTTTACTTCAGCCTGTCATGAACCATAATTGATGCAATAATACATATGTATACTTACTTAATATCATCTTAAAATCAATAATATAATATTCATCAATATATATAGAGAAGAATTTATTAATATTAATTCATATTTAATATTTGATAGCTATCAATATATATAATCAACTGACAGTTATCAATGAAATATTTGTAATCAATATTATTGATCAATATAACAAATAAAAATAATTAATCAATATTAACATTAATATTAATATAATCACTTAATCTGTATTAATCGATTATTATAATCAATATATAATATTAATCCATATATATCAATGTATGATCAATGCAGTTAATAATAATATTAACAATTTCATTGAACCAATGACGATCCTATATTATAATAGTCGATGGGTTTAACATATAGCAATGAATCGTTAATAATCGACTCCCATGAAACATAACGGTGGCATGGTTAGAGTCACGACCCGTGACCTTGGCTTAGAAACATATTAATACCAGCAAATGGAAAGTGGTGTACGGGGGGAGGAAAATATAAGATGGAGAATGGAATGATATCGTTTCTTATTATCACCAGCATGAATTGCACGCCGGAGATAAGTGTCGGGATGTGATATATGCAATCGTCACCAAACTTGATATTGTGAAGAGTGTAGAAGGGTAAGCATGACATGTTGTTTACCTCAGTCTCTGTTCAGTGGAATTTGTAGTATCAATCACAAGAAGTCATCAAGACTGAGCTACATACTGGTTCTTCACCTCTCACTAAAAGATCATGGAAGATAGAGAATAATAAGCATCCAACATACGGATTTAAATAAGGGAAAAGACATTGAGACTATCAGCAGTTTGGGAAAGACCAAACATGTATGTAACATAGACTTCCTTCCTAGCAACTTTGAATATATATAATTAGACTATATATATCTCAGATTATGAGATGCCATATTATAGGATATTCCCTTAAAATCCTATTCCATCGAATAGGAAAGGTACACAAGAATAGGAAATCATATATAGTGTTTTATATAAATAATAATGGATCAGGAATATTTACATAGATTATTACAGTTATTATTACATTTAAATATATGAATTAATAATATTAATAATATTGAATCACATATATATAAACTATCTAGATGATAGAATATCTAAAATATAAAAGATATTTCTGAGTTACATAAGAATTATATAGATATCAAATGTATATCTAAAATATATATATTTTTAGTTAGATAGATATGCATATATATATGAAATATATATTTGAATATTTTGAATGAATATGTATCGCTGAAGACGGAGGGTCATAATTGACATCCTTCAGCAAGTATTAATAGTTATGTTATTGGAACAGGAGCTACCCCGACGGTGAGTAACAGGGTTGTCTATAATCAGTAAAATAGAATGCTCTGTTGTGTTAATTAATTAATAGCAATTTTTCTATGTTCATAAGAAATTAAGATAATCAGGAATCCCAAACATAATATAAAATTGATCTCTATTACTGCTTCAAACACAAGAATGGAAGGCAGAGGCTACCAAAGAAGGGCAGTCTAAATCCAATAGGGTAGCTTCCAAGATAGGGTAGGGACCAGCCTCCTCTTTAACCTTGAGAGCTTGAGCTCGAGACAGGTTAAAGGCTGAGTCTGTAAACTTTGAGGGAGTCTATCAATGGTCTCTAAGCGCTTTGGTTTGCCTCCAATGTCTTCTCCCTTCTCAAGGATTGAAGTAATAATAAGGTCAATCTTGTAGCATGGATTGGAAATAGCCGAAATTCTTAATTTGTTATTTATTCTTTATTTTTACTCCAAATGGTAATGTTAAATTATTTGGGGACATTACACAGCCATTGTCTATCCCTGAGCAGAAGTGGGAGAGGAAATCTATGGATTTTATCAATGGTCTTTCGAAGGTCCAAAGCAAAGATTGTATATATGTGATTGTTGACAGATTATGTATGCACATTTCTTTTCTATTTCATCTAATTGTGAAGCACCTCAAGTTGTAGATTTGATCTTTAGAAAGGTGTTTTTAGACTTAATGGACTTCTAAAGAACATTGTCAACAATTAGGATAGTGAATTTCTTAGTGTGTTTTGGCAGAAGCTATTCAAATTGGTTGGTACTGAGTTGTCCCTAAGCACTAGCTACCACTCATAGACAAATGGACAAATGGAGATCCTAAACAAATTTAGGAAAGCATTGTTATAATACTACCTATCACATGCCAATAGGCATGTCACCATTTAGAGCCTTGTACAGGTATGATGCTAAGTCTTTTGTTGACTTATCATTTGATGTCAGTTTAGCTCCTAAGATGAGAGAGTTGATGTGGGATAGCCAAGACATCATTAAGTCACTTAAGGAGAATCTACACCATGCCCAGAATTAGCACAAGATATATGCATATAAGCATAGGGTTGAAAGGACATTTGAGGTTGGTGATTTAGTTTTCTTGCGCCTACAACCATACAGACAGCCTACATTGAAGAAGAATGGTGCAAAAAAGTTGAAGCCTCAATTAGATGACCCCTAATAGTGAAGCAAGTTGGAGAGGTTATATGAACTAGAGTCACCTGAAGCTAGCAAAATCCATAACGTATTTCATGTATCTTACCTCAAAAGGGCACTTGGGCAGCACACTATATCTTCTCTAGAGGTTCCAATGTTACAAGAGGAAGGAAATTTGATTTTATTGTCTGATGCTATCTTGGATGTTAGGGAGTATAGATTGAGAAGTGTGGTGATCAAGGAGTAATTGATTTGATGGAGAGATTTGCCTCCTAAAGGTGCTACTTGGGAAGGTGAACAGATTCTGCAGCATCCAGGTTTGCAATTAATTGAGGGCAACCAATTCTTAGGAGGGTGGACTATATTGCCCCCTTTTCTCGAAGATTATTCAGAGAAGTCCTCTAGCCTATTTTTATTCTCATAGGCTAAGGTGGGAGATTATAAGAAAATAAATCAAATTAATTATTTTAAAGTTGTCTCAATAAAGTAAATCTTAAAGATAACTTTATTAGAATTAATTTATTCGACTTAAGTGAAAAATAAATCAATATTATAAAATCACTTTATTAAATAAAGAGCTGCTTCTAGAAGCTTCAAAAGAAATCAAACCTTATTCTCCTAGAGAGTTTTGATGGGCCTCTAAAAGGAGGTGAAGGGAAGTGAATTTCTCATCGTTGACTTGTTATTTTCTAGAGAGGTTCAGCAATTACTCGGATGAAAACCCTTGGGTTCTTGGTAGATTGGACGAAAACGTCAACCAATTTTGGTGGATTCACTTTAGAATTCGCATTGTGCTTCATTGTTTAGTTTGTGAAGGTGTTTGGATCTTCACAAAACATATTTTTGCAGATTGACATTTTGTGAGATTCTCGAGGTATTTTGGCAAAGACAAATTCCAGTATTTGTAGAATTTTAGTTTGACAGGAATCTGGGGAGATTTAGGAAAGAGAAATAATTGAATGTGGGCGATTCCATCACCAGGTTGGGCCAAAATGTATCTAACGGCAATTTTTATTTGTCGTACCAGTGTACCAGAATCGAAATTCGAATGGTAACTTAGGTTCAAACTTATTTGATAACCTGCGATTAATTTCCGCATTTACGTCTGTAATCACTTGCAATGCTTCTCGCATCCTTTGTTTGTCACCACAATGTCCACTTCTCTCTTCTTAGCTGCTCTGATAACGACCATAGTATACGTAAAGAACTACATGACATACCACCAGAGTTATGTATTCAAGAGATACAGTTAATTACAGGAGCAAAACACTTAAAAGCAGACCCTACAAAATGAATCCATATATGAGGAAATGGAAAGAATAATATAAGTGGACTTAATTTTGGAGTACAAAAATGTGAACTGGTAACGTAGTAGTATAGCAAAGAATTGAACCCGTGAGCTTCATGGCAGAGCATTGTGTAATCAAATTTAAGAATAGAAAAAGCCTGCACGTGAGTCAAATGAGGTGATGGCAAATGCTAATTCTTCGGGACTCTCAAAATGAAGACCTTAGTTCAAATTTGCAGGGAACATGTTGAGTCACTGTGGCATCGAAGTCGAAATCACCCTACCCTTCAAGAGAATATAATGCTAACAAAAGACACGAACATCCTGTGCTGTGATCTAACAGTGCGAAGAAAATTTTGATTTTTACCTAGTTAAATATGCTTCATGTTTCATTAATGTGGAACTAACCATTGAATTGAGAAAAGTTCCGAAGATAGAGAACAGCAAAATGGAGCCAACAATTAGAAGAAGTTACAGGGAAAGTCGAAATGCAGAGAGCAAAGGTAATTCAGCCTACTTGTGTAGATATAACTTGGCTGAGAATTTCACCATCACCACTAACCTGTAAGGAAACAGAAAATAAATATAACTTGATGGTTCCTTAAAAAAAGTGCATAATTAGGTATCTTCACTGAGCTCTAATTTGTAAAATATCTGGACAGATTAATCCACGAAACGATTTGTTTCCTTCTTGCAAAGGGAAATAAAGGTAGCAATGCAAAAAAAAATTGTACCACAGCAGCCCCTGTATCGTCACAGCTTGTTTCGATTCCCAGAAACACCAGATCATTCACCTGTGCCCTTCTCCTGTACTTTACATTGGAGTAATGAGCATGTGTGTAGCCTGTAGCTCTTTGTTTGCCCTTGCTTTTGAGTGTGAGGCATGTCCTGCTTAACGAAAATGGTGAGGCAACCTTAGCGAGCAGGAGCATTCTTCTGTACTAATTACAATGTTATGTGGAAAAATATTTCTAGCGTCCAGATCTTTTACTAGTATGCGTTCTTGTTTTGCTTCTAAATGGTGGTGTATTTAAGATTTTTTTAGAGGAAGGTTTATACCAGCAATGGCGCCGTCGTGTGCCATGCGTACTTCGAAGAGGTGTGGACAAAAAAAATCGTCTTGAACATGAGCTCGAATAATAGAGATATATGGATAGGGAGAGATGCGATTCAAAATAGAAAAAAAAAAAAAAAATGTTCTTATATAGTTTACGATATAGTTATATATTTTGGGGTTTACATATAATGAAAAGATATAATAAGGTAGAGATGGAGGGTAAGATGGATGGGTATAGAAAGGGAGGTTTGTGAAGAAATAAATGAGAGATGAAGAAAGAGGTAGAGATGAATTTAGTGTGAGAGGAAGAGATATATAGGTGGAGAGATAGAAAAAGATAAAGATAGAAATATGGAGATACATAGAGAGAGGTAGAGATAAATTTAGAGTGAGGGGAAGAGGGAGACACATAAGTAAAGAGACAGAGAAGAGGGAGAGAGAGGGCGATAGAGAGAGAAGAATGGAAGAAGAGATTGAGAGATATAAAGGGAGAGGGAGGGAGAAGGAGAAACATAGATAGTAAGAATGATAGAGAGATGGAGATATATGGAGATATAGAGAGGAAGAGATAGAAACGTGAAGATAAATAAAGAGAGACAAACAAAAAGAAATAAAAATGGAAATATGTGGAGGGAGGGAGCAAGGAAGGAAGGGAGAGAAAAGACTGGGGGAATACAAAGAGAAAGTGGGGGGAGGGTAGAGAGAGAGAGAGGGGGGTGGATATGATAAAGGTCTAGATAGATAGATAGATAGATAGATATTACACTATTAATTATCATATTTAGAAATATGATAAATATTGACTTATTTTCTTCAAATAATTATAAAATAAGTAATTTTCAGATTATATTAAAATTTAATATATACATTGGATTAAATTAATAATTTTATATTATATAATATGAAATAATAAATTCAATGTAGACACTTAAAACTGGCCAATGCATGTGGCTTCACTTTTTAACATGTCATGTGTTTGGTATTCATCACTCATTGACATTACATAATGTCAATTACTTAAATTAATTATGTCCTCTATTCTCATCATCTAATTCTCGATTTGACCATTGTCATTAGTTTGATAAAATAATTGCATCAATTGTTTAATCTATGTTGTTAGTCTGCCTTATAGGAATAATTATTTAATTAGTTATCCCTTGTCCTAACATGTCCCATCTTGGCATAAATAAATAAAATCTATTTTTCCCTTTGTTCCTTTTTGTCACAATCCAATATGAAATATTTAATTGTCTAATTTTCATTTTGAAGGTATTAAGTTCACTCCAATTTCTAACTCCACTTCCCTCATTTCCTTCCACTTCTTTCTCCACTTTTAGCTCCCTTCCACTCCACTTAAATCTTCCACGTTCCTCATTTTGCTTCACTTAACTCTATTAACATGCAATTTTCCTCTCCACTTCCAAATAACACTTGCTCATTTGGCTCCACTTAATAGGTTGTCAAATTTGATCCTGATTGTTGATAGTCCTTCGATCTTGTTCGTCCAATTGGTTTTGAAAGATATAAATTAAGCTCATTGATTCTCATTTCTTTTAACCATGATATTTTGAGTTTCCTTATTGTTGATTATGTTCGTACTTTATCACATTTGTACACTCATCAATTAGAGAGAACCACAATTAGAGGAGAAAGAAAAACAATGGAATGGAATGAAGGAGATGCATGATGATTGTTTGAGTTTGTTGTTTCATTTTATGCATTTCAAATTTATAGTTTGATTGATGTGATTAAAAATGTTAATTGCATGATATTGTAGCTTTTTTAGTTGGCTTTTGTCATGCATGTTTCCAACATCTATTTTCCCAGTCAACATTCTAGTGAATCTATTGTGAGCACGTCAAAAATATGATCAATTTAGAAGTTTTGTTTGTATTTGTAGGTATGAAGGCACTAGATCTTAATTTTACGCACTTGACCTAATCTACTACATAATTTTGGCCATTTCCTACGTACTTTTTATATAGATTTGCACACTTGTAGTCTATTGTTGTGCATTTATTTCAAATACTACACAGTTGTTGATGTATCTTGTGCAGTTGATAGACTTTCCTACACACTTGTCTTAATATGAGCTAACTATGTTTGCATGTAATAGACTTGTGTTTCTAACATTTGATCAATGATGTATGATGTATTTATGTTGATGCTCTAGTTATGAAGCTTAAAATGAAAGACATCTAGCCTAATTAGGGGTTGAATGAGAAACAATCTCTCATCTAGCCTAATCAAGGGTTGAATGAACAACAAGCTCTCATCTAGCCTAATTAGGGGTTTTGAATGAACAATAATTTCTTATTTCTAGTCTAATTAGGGGTTTCAATTGACAACAATATTTTATTTAGACTAATTACGGGTTTCAATTGACAATAATATTTCATTTAGCCTAATTAGAGGTTTCAATTGACAACAATTTCTCATCTAGTTTAAGTAGGTGGTGCCAACGAACAATAAATGACAAATAGTTTAAGTAGATGGATGAAATAAATTTTATGATTCTCACTTAGACTTAAATAAGGGACTAAAATATAGAATCACAAGTAGATCTATTTATTTTTAGTCAATTATAGTAATTATAACATTACATTTAGTTTTTGTGCAATTATTTGTATATCTTGTAGTTGCGGCTTTGTGTAGTGCAATTTGTTGGAGTACGTGAAACACTGAGAGGGGGGTGAATCAGTAATAAAAAAAATTATGATTTTCTTTTAAAGAAGGTTTGTTCATGAATTAAGACTTTTTTAATTAAAATTCATAAATTGATGTCTTTTCACAATTAACAAATTAATTATATAAGATGTCAAAATAAACAAGATTAATAGTGCAATATCAGAGACACATTAACACAAATTTTGTCCCTAGTGGAAAACCATCAATGGGAATTGAAACCACTAGAATTACCTCATTGGCTTATAATAAAAATGCCTCGGTGGCTGTCAACAATGTCTCGCTGACTTTCCATAATGCCTCACTGGCAGATAATCAAAAATATGCAGTGTGAGAGTTCTTTTTACAACTTTCCAACTTCATGAACATCCCATGAAACTTTGAGATTCATGTTTATAATAGAATATAGAATATGCATACCATAGTGCATGACCACTCACTATGTTATCTATATACTATATCTTTCTCATACAAGGCTTACAACAAATAGTAGTTTATCAGAGTAAAAACAAAATGCTACAACCAATACAACAACTTTTCACAGTGTTAAACACTTTTCATGAAAACTCTTTCATCAATTAAAAAACTCTATGTTTAAAACCACTATTAAAAATGAAAACCCTCTAAATAATTTCTTTGTTATATCCCTTCTTTCTTTTTCTCAATAACTCTTTTGAAGTTAACAGAACGAAAATATTTCCTTTTATACTACTTAATCCTTCAAAGGAGATAACATAATTCCATTTTGAAAACATAAACTTAACTGCTCAAAACCAACTCTTTGTTGTATAAATGCTATGGAATAAACATAATTCCAAAAATATCATAACTAACTCATAATTCACCAGGAGAGAAAACAACTTCATTTTCACAAACATTTCAAGAAAAAGATAATTACTTTTCCCTTTTCAAACTAAATTAGAAATAATGATTTCAAGAAGCACCAAAATTCCTTCTTCAAATAATGAACTCAAATCCAAATCACATGACAATCAACATTACAAGTCCACCGAAAGCTCAAGAGTGCTATGATGGTTGTGCCCTAATGTCTTTGTGGCTAGGGTTTCAAGAAGAAACCAAATATAACATAACAATGATACATTTGCTAAATGATGCCCTAACTCATAACAATGAGCTTAAACACTTTTTCTAAACACAACATAAACCCATAAAAAATATTATTCTAATGATGCTCAAAACATATAAACCTGATAGCAATAATAATATCAATAATGTTGTCCCTGTGCTCTCTAATGAAAACGTCTTTTGACATTGTTAAATACAAACAATTTGATGTCAACCAATATTACTCAAAGTCTATGCATGTGTGTTTATAATGTCATTTGACATTCAAGCCATGAGAATGTCAATTTACAATGATAATATCAGTTGAGAGCCAAACCACTATAAGTTCATTTAAATTAATTCCCTTGCAATGATAATGTATTCAAAGCAATATATCTTCCATGATAGTCTCCTTTGACACTCAGTGATAATAAACAACTTTGAAGACAATTTTAACCACATTTTTACCAAAACCAACATACACCTTTATTGCATTATCATCATTACTGCAAGATGTCAAATATCATTATATAAGTGATTTTGATACCAAATCAAAAAAGACATGTCATTGTAGTGAAGATATTACAAGTGTCAAAGAGGTCATGATTTTGTCATGATACCTTATCACAAGATACATCTAGTCTTGTACACATTAGAATTCCAATATCATATAACTTATGTATTCAATAAGGGATTTAATTATCTATTAATGAGTTCATTAATGGATCATTGAGTTCCTGATTGGAGAAATAATACATGTAGGACATTTAATTATAGTAAGTTCAAGTCTTATTCTATATCAACCAATAAGATAACACAATTAATACAATTGACAACATAAAATAATATAGCACAAATTGCATATACAAGTTGTCATCCTATGAAAAATCAATCACTAATAAATGCATTGTATACCAATCTAACAAAGAGCCTATTATTGTCATCCCAAAAAAAAAAAATTGCATATCACTTTCAAACAAGAGATGATAATCATGATGCCCTAATACCACTGAAGAATGCATAATATCATATCAGATGATGTCATGATGCAACTGAAGAATACATAATATCATGATGCAACTAAAAGATGAACGAAAGAACTAGAGAATATCATAATATCTAAAACTAAACCAATCAACTGAATACATTTGGGTGCCTTTGACATCAAGGACACCACAACCAAGGGAAACAAACTCCCCCTTTGGCCTTGATGGAAAAACACAAAAGTCATAATCCTTGTCCCCCTTTTTGCATCAAGGGACAAAGGACTAGTAGAGAGTGATCAAGAGTCATTGGAAACCATAAAAGAGTATACATATGACTAAAATAATCAATGTAGAGGATGATTAACCATCTGTATACACCAAATCTAAATAGCACATCAATAGTGAGTCCTCATGGTATATATAACAATATAAATGACCATAATATCCAACTGAAAGGGAAACAACTACATATAGACTAAGAAATAACAAGTATGATTAGCATATTAAACTAGTTTTGCAAGTTGAGAAGAGTGCCTCAAATCTATTATACCAATATGTTGCAAATGAAGAGTCATTGAACAAGAAAATATCTATAGAAAACATAATTATCTAGTAAATTGGGGATAAGAAATAAACAAATAAACTCCCCCTAAAATGATACTTAATACTGAATTAAGGAAGAGAATGCAGAGAAAGAACTCCAAGGCTTTCTCTTAGAGTTTCAAAAATTGAATTTGGTACAAGGGTTTGGTGAAAATGTCAGCCACTTTTTATTTTGTTGTCACATAATCTAGAATAACACATTTGCTAAAACCTTTTCCCAAAGAAAATGATATATAAGATCAATATACTTAGTACGAGAGTGCATAACACGAATCTTTGAAATATTACTAGTACTAGTATTGTCACATAATGTGTGTATTGGCTTGGAAACATTAATCTTAATATATTTCAAGGTTTGTACCATCCAAAGTACTTATGTACAACAACTACAAGCTTCAATATATTATGCCTCGATAGTGGATAATGAGACATAGTCTTGTTGTTTACTATGTCAAGCCACCAGTCTGCCTCCTAAGAAGAAAGCACCATCACAAGTGCTCCTCTTTTCATCAAGGCAACCTCTTGAATCAACATCAGTATAAGAAAGTAATGTGAAATCAATATGCTTTGGATACCACAAACCAAAGTTAATAGTTCCAATGATGTATCTAAGTATTTGTTTAACAGAACCAAGATGAGGTTGTTTAGGAGAAGACTGAAATATGGGTACCAAGCATACAAACTGCATGATATCAATCTAGATAGATAGGCAAGTCAGCATGAAATCCTCCATGAACCAATGGATGTAAACAAATTAAAGGCACGTCAAACCTTGTGGATGTTAAATACAAATGACTACCAA
Organism: Chamaecyparis obtusa; assembly: GCA_027943335.1. Lineage (NCBI taxonomy): Eukaryota > Viridiplantae > Streptophyta > Pinopsida > Cupressales > Cupressaceae > Chamaecyparis > Chamaecyparis obtusa. The sequence continues at coordinate 1,224,554 of BSBK01002952.1, forward strand.
TCATAGATCTATATAAAGTATGATAAACATCAGGTAATTCAAAAAAAATTCTCAATTTATAGCCAATTTTCATGGGAGTACCAACTAGTTTACATTCATTCATCTAAAACTATTTTAGCATTTATTTTGCATATTTCATCTATGGGAGAAAAATGTCTTTCTCAAGTTGAGAAACATGTAGTCCAAGAAATAATGATAATTCTCCTAGCATATACATTTCAAATTTTGATTTCATTATGTGAGGAAAATCAGTTCTCATATTTGAATTATTACTCCCAAAGATAATATCATCAACATACACAACTACAAGGATTGAGAATATGGAAAATAGAGTTGACAAGCTAGAGAAAACGGTTGGGAATATTGCAGAGTAGAGCTTTGCTATCCTAAAGGCATAGATTGAGCATGTGAAAATACTGGTGGACAAGTTGGACCAGGGAAAAGAGGAGCAAGTGATAACTGAGGTCAAAGATGATCAAGGTCCCAGCAGGAGAACTAGATCTAGGTTCAGGAAGCTGGAGGATGATAAAAACAATGACATTGAAGAACTAAAAGTGTCTACAGCTAACATGTAGATGATGGCTGATCAGGGGGCAGAAATTATGAATTGTATTTAGCCAGCAGGCTGTTGTCTTGTTGTCTTTTTGTTGTCCTTTGTTTTTCTGTTTGTTCTTTTTGTGTTTGGACTTGTGTGTGTGGCTTTTTTTTTGGTGCTGATGCACAAGTTTTATTGGAGCTTTAATGCATATCTTGTAATCTTGATGTAAAAGGTTTCGGGTCCTTTCAAAACCTGCTTTTACATAATCAAAACATACACAACTACAAAAAAATGTTATTACCATTTGTTTTATAGTACAAATTGTTGTTAACACCACCTTTCATAAAACCTTGTTCATGTATATGTTTATCAAGTTTAAGCACTAGGATCTTAGAGCTTATTTCAAGCCATACACAACCTTTCTTAACCTATAAACATGATCTTCCTTAACTGCACACTAAAAACCTTTTGGTTATTCCTTATAGACCTCTTCCTCAAGGACCATTTAACAAGGCTATTTTTACATCCATCTAAAACACTTTAAATTTCTTATAAACGTAGAATGTTAAAAAGATTCTTATTGCCTCAAGTTTGGCGACAAGAGCAAAGTTTCATCAAAATATATCCCCTAAATTTGAGAGTAATCATTACAGACAAGTTTTGCTTTATTTTGGACTACTTTCTATTGATCATCCAATTTATTTTTGAAAACCCATTTTTCTCCTATTACATTTTCATTCTCAGGTCTAGGGACAAGTTCCCAAGTTTTGTTTTTCTCTATTTTCCCTAATTCTTCTTGCATTACCTTAACCCAAAGTTCATCTTTACTTGCTTTAGTACATTTCATTAGTTCTAATTGTGAAATTGAACACATATGTACCTGATCACTCATGTTTGCAAGTATTCTTCTAGTTTGAACACCAGCTATTATGACTCTAATAATTTGTTCTTGAGGATGATTTGTTTTTATGGTTTTTGAAGAAGTTTTAGGAATTAACCCTTTATGAATTTTAGGATTAATTTCTTGTTCTTATTCTTCCTTTTCTAATTTTTCTTCAATTTCTGGAGGATGAATTTCTTCGTTATCCTCCCTTTGTTCATAAGGCTATAAAAATTCATCAACTTTGATATTAGTGTTTTCAAATATTCTATTTATTTTATTATTATAACATTTATAGGTTTTACTATGATTAGAATAGCCTAAGAAAATAGCTTCATCACATCATGATTCAAAACTTCCTAAATTGACATCATCCCATTTGATAAAACACTTACTACTATTTTTTTTGAAATAGCCAACATTAGCTGGTCTACCATACCATAGTTCATAAGGGTTATATTTAGTTTTGACTCTTAATTGGGCTCAATTCAATATATATACAATAGTATGAACTTCTTCTTTCCAATAAACACTTGGTAATCTGGCATCTTGGAGCATTATGTTTTCCATTTCTTTAAGAGTTTTATTCTTTCTCTCTACTACACCATTTTGTTGTTGTGTTTGAGAGGTTGAATATTGCCACTTGATTGTGTGTCCCTCAAAATAGTCAAAAAACTCTTTTGAATTATATTCTCCACCTTTATATGATCTAAGATATTTAATCTTCAAATCAGTTTCTTTTTCAACTATTTTCCTAAATATTTTAAACCTTTCAAATATTTATGTTTCAAAAAAGTAACCCAAGTCATCTGGGTGTAATTATCAATAAAGAGCATAAAAATATTTTTCATGATTCAATAACCTTGTCCTAGTAGGACCACAAAGACTAATATGTATAATTTGTAAAGACTTAGTAGTATAATATTCCTTCAATTTGAAACTAGCCTTAGTTTATTTTCCCTCTTGACATTATTTGCATATGCCATTACTAAGATTTGAAATAACTGGCATATTTCTAAAAAAATAATTGTTGCTAATCTTGACAAGATTATCAAAATTGATGTGTCCAAATCTTCTATGTCAAAGTTTAGTTTCTTCAACTTCACCCATAAAACAAACATTTCCTTCTTAATGTTATTTGATAGTTCATATAGATTATAAATATTACCATTTGTTCTAAAACCAATTGAAACCTTTTACAAGTTTTTTTTCCAAATATCACAACCTAAAGAAAAAAATTCCACTTTGAAACCATTGTCACATATTTGAAAAAAACTAAGAAGGTTGTGAGTCAAACCTTCTACATAATAGACATCATGAACATGAGTGTTATTGTCAAGGAGTTATATAGTTCCTTTTCCTTTTATCAAAATGCAATGATCATTTCCAAATCTTACTGAACCACCAATAAAATCTTCAAAACTCACAATTTTACTTTTGTCACCAGTCATGTAGTGTGAACATCCACTATCAACAACCCACATATATGATATTTAGCATGTAAAGCAGTTTGAACAATCATATCTTAACTTTTTTCTCTTTCAAAAATGTTTAACTTTTTCAATTTTGAAAGACTTGAGTTGATTAGCCTTATCTTTTTGTAAGGCTAATCTATAATATTTTTCAATATGCCCACAATTACCAGAGTAATAGCACTTTAGTTTACTTAGAAACTCAAAAAGACTCCCATCAATAAGATTAGGCCCAATAGTTGAATTTCAACTTTGCGCATGTAACCAAACAAAACGTGTCTCAAAACAAGTGCAAATATCAAAACCCATTTTAGAAAAAACCAAAACCAAAACCAATTCAAAAAAAGAGACCACAAAATTACTTTTGTGAAAAAGAGCACACAAGGATTTAACTTTTTAAAATCCCCCTAAACCTATATTTGAGCAATTCAACAATCCTTTATTTAACAACATATCATCATCACCTTGAATGGATACATATATAAACCCATATTCAATGGTAAAACCAATAGTAACACATGGAACACTATCAAAAACATTTAAGCCAATTCATTAAGTGTTCCTCGATTGAATCAACAACTAGTGGCACAAAACACATCTCTATTTACCACATGCATGTCATATGTGCCACCCTTAGAAGAAAACAAAAATGTACAACAAAGTTCTCCACTTTTGATAACTTATCCCACATCCCATGGTAATTCTATAAATTTTCCACCCAAAGGACCAAGTGAAACTCTATCAAGGTTGCACATACCTAAGAAAAAAAATTCATCTCTTGCGACTTCAAATACGGTAATAAATGTGCCCCTTGATGGAAAACAAATGAACACAGTCAATATACCAAAAATCCAGTCAATAAATTTTGCACAAAAAGACAATATAGACATTTTATCACAAGAAAAAATTCCCAAGCAATAGAAACACCAACCCAAGATACTTGGCAACTTGATTGGTTGGTTAGGATATTCACAAAAAATGAGGCAAGATCAATAAATGACCTCTTAATATCACAACAACAATTACAACCAACCATTCAAAATCAAAAAATGAGATATCACTACCAACCACAACAATAATCCATTTTTTAGTATGTTGGAAAAATACAACAATTGATGCAGTAGCAACCAAATGTCCAACAACTTCAGCCACACAACAACAATATGTGCCATACCAAGAAAAAGTTCAACCGATGAAGCAATACCAACAATATGTGCCACAATATCGTGATTAGGTTCAACAAATGCCTCAATTCTAACAAATTTTTCAACCAAGTGCACAACAACAAAGCATCACATATATAATATGTTCAACCAATGAAATAATTTCAACAATACAAACAACAATACCAGGCTCAACCAACAATGCAATTAGTTAAATGTACTATGCAATATCAACCACATATACAACTAGTTGTCTAATGCAATATAAATTTCAACCTACAATGTAGTACTGATAGTTCTTACAACCATATCAATATCAAAATGCTACAAGGGTAAAACCTAGAGATCAATCATAGGACTCATCTTCTACAAGTATTCCAAGGATGTTAGTCAAATCTAAATGATGAATTGGCAAAACCATCACCCTCAAATGATGACATAATAAATTAAAAAATTGGCACAATGAGTAGAAGCATTACAAACCAAAGGAACTAAAAAGAGATACACACATCAAGATCTATGTCCTAATTCATTTGACAAGAATTTTTATATTTCTTCCTTTTGTATGAGTTTTATGGTACCTAAGTATGAGAAATATAAGGGAAACGAAGACCCCAAAGATCACATTAGGGAATTTTATGCATTTTCCATAGATATAGCTTATGAAAAAACATACCTTATGTGCCTCTTCATTTAGAGTCTCTTAGGACAAGGAATGGATTGGTCTTTTTGACTACTCAAAAACATAAAATCATGGACAAATTTAGCTAAAAAGTTCCTTTCTATTTTTGTTTTCAACATTCATAATGAGAATACTATGAATTATTTGTGCATCACCAAAAAAAAGATGTGTGAAACTTTCATAACATTTTTGTGATGATGGTGTAGCCTTGTCAGTCAATGCTCATTTGTCATTCTTTAAGAGCAACAAGTAAACTCACTCATTGAGAATCTCATGCTAGAATTGATGTATGAGTTAAAAATTAAAAGTCCTGGTACAATTGGAAAACTCATCAAACAGGGAACAAACATTGAAATGACTCTCATTCAAAGAGGACTATTAAGGTTTATAAAGACAATAATAACAATGTGAGCAGTTCAAATGACATGAGAAAGTTTTGGTCACAAAATAAAAATGCTAGAAATGATGGATTTGTTGACACAAGAACAATAGGTAATATGCAAGCCAAAATTAGTCTCAAAGGACCAATTATGCCAAACACCCAAATAATTAGTCAACATCAACATTTAAATCAAGTGACAAATGTGAGTCAACAAAATCTATGAGGTTGAAGGTATGAATTCAAAGGATGACCAAGAGGATGATTCCTCTGAGAATGAAGAGATTGTTAAAGGGGAACATAGCAATAGATAACTCTCTGAGAAGGATAAGTCCACCATTATTGAACCTGATAAAGGTAAGGATGTAGAGAATAAGCATGCTACTAAGGCAATGCATGACCTAGATAAAGCTAATCCTGAGGATGTCACTGATCAAATCAATAATATATGGAGGTTTATATTGACAACGCATAGAAGGACCTTGTCAAAGACCTTGAGGAAAAGAATAATAATAATGAAGAAGAAAAGATGGAAAATTTGGATAATACATCTAAGAATGAAGTTGATGACTCTAAGGAAAGAGAAGCTAATAATGAAAATACTGGCAATAATGCTGAGGATGATATTATCACTAAAAATTTGGGGTTTATGGAAGAGGAAACCCAAATCGACAAAGATGTTGTTAACTTAGATAAGGAAGTCCAGAATGAGTATGTTGACTATGAGATTAATTCCACTCCTCCTAAGAGCCCTAAGTGAGATTCTGATGAGTTGGGAGAGAAAACCCAGAATTAGAGAAGTATGGAGGAAGATTTGTAGGACCAAGACTTCAAGGTCAAAAGAACCATTAATATCACCATGCTGCAAGCAGCCAGAAACAAAGCTATGTATGGCTATAATATTGATAAATGGGTCCAAGATGATATCCAGGAGCTGCATACTAAGTGTAAAGATTTGGAAGCTAGGAAAGCAATGCTAGAGGAGATCATAGACAAAATGCGGAATGATGTTGAGATGTATCAGAAAGGCAAGGATGTTTTTGAAAAGGTAACTGTTAATACTACTATGCTGGATGAAAAAATTACTAATGCTATTGATAACATGATAAACCCAATTACTGAGAAGATCAACAACAATGACACAATGTTGAGGAAGATGATCACCCTTACCAACACGGGCATGAAAGCCACAGTTGATAATATGAAAGCCTTGTACACCCTATTGGAAGGGAATAGTATTGATAGAATTAATGATTATGAAGATGGAAAATAGGATGCCTAGCTATTAGGCCCAGGATCTAGGACCAGATCAAGTACCAGAAAGAAGACGGCTTCCTGAGAAAAAGATATCACCAATCTAAGGGACTCCATCCAAAATATGCAGAACCAGATGGTATAATCTGAGGAGTTTCTTAAAGTGTTGAACTAATACTACTGCTGGGAGGTTTTTTGTTTCTGACTTGCTGGAAGGTTGTCTGTTTAGGGTGTTTCTTTTTTTGGCTTTTTTTCTCACTTTGTAATATGGGGTTATGACCTTTTTGGTTTCTTTCATCTTCCATGACAATTAGTTTTCCTTAAGTGCTTCTTTGTTTATCTTTTCTATGCTTTGTTAAAGGGTTTCGGGGCCCCTTCAAAACCTACAGTTACTGCAATAAAAAAAAATTCCACAACATAGACCTCATAGATCTAGGGTCACACCTCCCAAATAGTTTACACCTTTAGGAGAGCCCATTGAAGTAGTTCTTAAACAATCATTTCAATTGAATTTGTTCTGCTTGCCTCAAATAAGAAGAAACCCTCAAATAAAACTTGGATGGTGAAATGATAATGACTATTGTAAATATTATCATATGAAAGTATATAAGACAACCTCATGTTTTTAACTAAAACATATTATCGGTGATCCAATTGATCAAGGTTTAGTTGAAGTGGAACCTCACACAAAATCCTCCAATAGAGATCATACTAATTGCAAAACTCTATTACTTGAGCATGGGAAGGGGAAAACCTCTAGTTAGAGTTTTGACCCCAAAGTAAATGCGAATTATATAAAAACTCCTCATTAATACATAATAAATTATATCCTAGTATCTTATGTTAGCCCCAAAAGGAGGCTAGTGTTAATATGATTTAGAACAACATAGAGGGGGGGTGAATCAGTTGTTCTCAGGTCCTGATGTATAAAATAACTTCAAAAACTTTTCTTTAAATTAGGTCAAGCAACCAAAACAAAATCGGTCACCGCTGATTCAATAATAGAAACATATAACTCAACAGTCCACTACCCAGCTGTATCTAACTTGTAAAACACAAAAATGTTCAAACCAAAACATTCACACAAGTATTGACACCAAGATTTATAGTGGAAACCCAATATGGGAAAAACCACTTTGTAACATGCTACTATTATTTTCACTCTTCTGAAGTGAGCTCGGTTAAAAGCCAACCCTGTCAAAGGTTACAATACACACTGTCAAGTGTGACCCGGTTAAAGGATTTCAATCACCCTATTAAAAGTGAGCCTGGTCAAAGGACTTACATACACTCCATTAGAATGAAACCTTGTTCAAAGGATTTAACATATGAATGTTAGGTCAACCTTTGTTAAAAGGATTTTGACTGTTACAATGGTTAGAAAGTAGCAGTAGTATTGATCTGAAAACATACAACTCACTTTGCAAAATATCAGATCCAATTCCATACACAAATGCTGGTTTACTGACTTTGAAACTTTTCCATCTCCACTTCAGATCTACTCGGAACTTTCCTTCAAGCAATCACCACACTTTTCCTTTAGCCTTTTCGCTTATACAGTCAATAAAACTTTACTGTTCTTCCAGCATCTCCTTCACCCATTCCTTCACATACCTAATGCTTCGGTTCCCTTAATACTTTCCTCTGTTAGGTTAACTTATCTTTTGCTGCTTAATCTCCTTCATAGATCTTAGGGTTAGGTCAAATACATTGAATCTACCCGCTTCATGTTTTTCATCTCCTCTTCTAGAATCATCTCAAATCTCATAAAGATTTACCATAAAATGTTTTACAAAGCATTAAATGCTTCCATATAATCAATAAATAAAGTCAACACGTTTTACATAATCCAAGAATTCAACAATGTCAGCTCCAAATCTGAATTCTCTTTAAATATAAAATTGCTGATGCTCGGTCAATACTGTGATCATCCACTCGGTCTCCATGTAAAATGCTTGATCACTACTAAAAATGTTTCCTCGATAAATACTGTCTTCCTCGACAATTTACTGATACTTGAATGATACTAGATTTTTGCTCGGCATCCACTAACTCAGTCAACTCTATCATAACTCGGCTTAAACATGATTTCTTACTTTTTGCTCGGTTAAGCCTACCAGTTTAGTCTTCAATCTTACTAAGATAAACAATACATTATCTCATCATTATGCAACATAATCAAGTACACTTTGTAGTATCAAGATAACTCAACCTTTCCCTAGGTGCTATTGTTACCAACCTTTCTTTCCCTTCTCCTCATAGATATAGTACTTTCCTAAGTAGCAACATTCTTACCAGTTAAGGTTTGACATCAATGACAATACAATAATTGTTTCAATTGCAGTTTCCAACAGCTAGCACAGCTGAGAAGGGGGGGGGGGGTGAATCACTTGTGTACACCTAGATGATTTTAATTCCACTTTAGCCACTTAGATCTGAAAGATAAATAGTAATGCAAGATCCACAACATATAACACAAAACACCAAGATTTGTTCTTGAGGAAACCTAGCTAAGGGAAAACCTCAGTGGGGGTCAAACCCACTAGATGAATGTACTATGCTAAAAGTACTATCTAGTTAAGAGAAAATAGAGAATAAAGGATGCACTTGCAACCACATACTTACAACCCAATCTATAGGATCACTTCCCATAGCTCACTACTCACAATATAATCTCATATATGGTCCTCAGTCAAGTTCACTGATCTATCTTTAATTACAACAAGGTGGACATATAGTTCATTAAAACTGATCTAACAAACAACATATCCTATGCCAAAATAGTTCAAATGAAGTAAAAACTCTACCTTAAGTGAAGAATACAATTACACACACTCTCCTCACTCTCATCTCACAATCACAAAAATATTTCTGATTTATACCGATTATAAAGAATAATCAACCATTAGGTTGGCTTAGACCTATTACAATAAAATATATAAACTTTATGCTCAATCTCCAATGCAATCCAAATCAAGTTGGCCAAGACTTATATATGACCCAAATATTCAACCATGAATACAATTTCATGTCGCCAAGACAACATCAATAATCACAACACGTTACTCCATCAAGCTGGTTAGGACCTAAATGAAGAAATGCCAACACGCTGCCAAATTAGAAAATTCAATCACCTCAATCAATGCAAACCAATAACATGATCATCACACAATACAAGAACATAAACAAGAAGCATGAATACCATACAAAACCTTCTTATCATCTTCAATATGAAATCAAGACTCATCTTTATCTTTGATCATCAAGAACACTAAACTATCAAACTTTGTCATAACAAAAGATAGCATGATGTACTTTGAATCATAAAAAACACTAGCTGTGAACATGATGATAAGGCACTGTGTAACCAAAAAAATTTCAACCTCTAAAACATCAAATCCAAGTCATAATGAACCAAATACTCATCCATAGTTCACGGGAACACTATAACAACAACAACAAACAACTCGATCATACCTCACTCAAACTATCATCCAAACTTTTGTGAACCTTTATTTACCATCTATAGACACCTTTGAACAACACCTCATGATCACAACTCAATTTATTCAGTATATCACTTGATCAACTGAAATCCTCTTCACTAAACATATTGAACACACTGTCTAAAATAATAATTAGTATGTTGAATTTAATGACAAAACATTAATGTCAACACACCCAAGTACCAAACTCTAACATGTTCAACAATCTTGCAACAATCTCCCCCTTTGGCATTGATGGAAACATGTTTAGTGAAAAACTAGCCAGTGCACAAATACATTACTATATCCACCTAATCACTCTAAAAGTATAGTCACTATATATCCACCTGATCACTCTAAAGATCCAACTTCAACACAATCTCTCCCAATCATAATTACCTCTATTTTTCACACAATCTTTCCCCCTTTGACATCAATGGAAAAGGACCAAAGACATCAAAAGAACTGAACTTACCTAAAAAGGAAAAAATAGGAAAATCTCAGTACTAAACCATAATAGTCATAAGACTGCTCCCCCTAAGGAGTAGTCCCAAAACTCATCAATCTAGTGAATGATATTCTAATAGATTTTCTAGACTAATGTCATCCTCAACATCATTAGTTCTGATAAGGAGGGGCTATCACCCCAAGATTCTCCCTAACATACTCAAATGTATCCTTCAAAAAAGGCTTTGTGAAGATATCAACAATATGTTCCTTATTAGACATAAATTCCATCTTCACTTCCTTTTCACTGACTTTATCCCTCAAGACATGATACTTAATATAAACATGCTTTGTCTTTGAATGTAATACATGATTATTTGAGATATTTATAGCACTAGAGTTATCAAAATGAATAACAATAGGTTCATCAATATTTATCCTTATATCCTTCAACATTTTCTTCATCCAAACCTCATCATTACATGTTTTTAAACATTTTTAGGCTCAAATTCAAATAGCAAACATGTTTCATTTCTATCAATTCTTCCTCTAGTCTGAACACCTCTATTCTTATCACCAAGAATGACATCTTCAGAATGATTAATCCTTATATACCATAGAGTTTTCAATGTAGGCTATGTAGCAGACCCTTTGGTGTTAATATCCACTTAATTTTCTTCAGGTTCTTTCTGCTCTTTCGGTCCATCTTGATTCTGATTTTGCACTTCCATAATATGATTTTCTTCTTCAGTCATGTTATACTTGCAAGTTCTCTATAATCTCTACACATTCTCATCAACTTTGACATTTTCACTTTCAACAATCTTCTTCAACCTATAGTTATAACATTTATATTCTTTTCTCTTTGTAACCCAAGAAATATTCCTTCATCACTTCTAGGATCAAACTTTCCAATATCCTCATCTCTTAATGTATCATTTACTTCCAAAAATTCTAAAATATTTCATTGTAGGAATATGACCATACCATAGTTCATAAGGATTTTTACTGGTTCCCTGCTTAATCTGTACTTTTTTTCAGAGTATATACTGCGGTGCACATTGCTTCTCTCCAGTGGATCTGCAAAATTTTTCCTTCAATCATCATAGTCCTAGATGTGTCTAGGATAGTCATAATCCTTCACTCAACAACACCATTCTACTATGAGGTTCATAGAGAAAAAGTTTGTCTCTTTATCCCATGTTCTTCACAAAATGTATAAAACTTACCAGATGTAAATTATCCACCTCTGTCTGATCTTAGGCACTTCAATCTTCTTCCAGATTCTATTACCACCATCATATTAAATATCTAAAATTTTTGAAAAGCTTTTGATTTCTCTTTCAAGAATGTAACCCACATCATCCTTGAATAGTCATCAACAAATAGCATAAAATATCTAATACAGTAATAGCTTCTTGTCTTATTAGGACCACATAGATCTGTATGTGGAAAATCCAATAATCTATTTTAATACTATGTCTTATTCTTAAAGGTAGATCTAGTCATCTTAGCCAATTAACATTCTTTACACTTATTGTTAGGCTTCATCAATTTAGGAAAATCTCTTACAACACAAGTAGCGCTAAATTTCACCATATTATCAAAGTTCACATGACAAAATCTTCTATGCCATAACCAACTATCATCAATCTTAGAAATCAAACATTTATTCTCAATAGTTTTCAAATAAAATAGATTAACAAAAGTATGTGTACCTGATGCAATAAGATTTCTTGTACTTCCAATGATTTTGTGGATTCCATCCATGAATTCAAATTTGTAACATTTATCCAATAGTTGTCCAATAATCAACAAATTATGACTTAAACCTTCAACATACAAGACATCATCAATACTATTTCTACCGTCAAGAGTAACAAATCCTTTTCCTTTAATCAAAATGGAGCATTGTTACCAAATCTAACACAACCACCATCATAATCCTCAAGCTTCACAAACTTATCCTTATCACTAGTCATATTATGTGAGCATCCACTATCAATGACCCATTCATCTCTTTTAACAACTCGTGAAACCAATGATTTTTCTTCATTAGGATTATCTTCTTTAATGGCAATAAACACAATTTATTCCTCACTAGCAACATACTAATCATCAGTCACACCTTCTTAGTAGCATAAAAACTTTTATGACCCTTAGGATGATATTTCTTAGATTTATCTCTAATATCCTTTTAATTTTTGTTTGGACACCTAGATGCGATATGACCAATCTTATTACAATTGAATCATTTCAAATGTAACCTTCCTTCATACTCACCAGAGCCCTTAGGTAGTCTTTTCACAATCAAGGCTTCAAGTTAATCAATCTTCATTTCTTCTTCTATGATCTCTTCTCAATCCTTAGCATAGTATTTTAATTTCATCTTTTTAGAGCTTTCTTCCTGGTCATACTTAGTCACACTATCTTTGAATATAGTCTCAACCTTCAAGAGTTCCTTACTAAGTGTAGTCATCTCATAGGAATAGAGTCTTCATGTCAAAGCTTCTCTTGAAATAGCTCTTATAGTTCCCAATTCCTCAATAGAAACAACTTTCTTATTGTAACATGCGGGCAAAGATATCTGAATCTTATCTACAACTTCATTGTTTTTCAAGGTACCACCAACACATCTGATTTCACAAACCATATCATTTACTCTCTACAAATAGACTAATGCAGTTTCATCTTCACGCATCTTTGTATCTTCATATTTGATTTTAGTCCCTGCAACTTATCTTGCTTAACATATGTGTCACCCTCATAAATAGTTTATAATTTTGTCCATGCCTCATGTGCAGTCCTCAAACCATAAATGTGTGAATATTTTGAATTAGGTAAGGTGCTATTCAAGGCTTCCCTCGCTAACATGTTTTCCTTAAATTTATTCTTTTCATTTGTAGTTGCATTTGTTAGGTCATTCAGAATAGCATAAGGATTCTCAGTGATCTACCAGTATTCATATCCTTTCCCCATGTATATCAGGTAGGTACTCATCTGATCCTTCCAAATCGGGTAGTTGCTTCCATCAAACTTTAGACTCCCTTTTATCATACTTTTCCTAACATATCTCCTTCAAGCAGTCAATCTTCTTCAAAAGGACTAAGATGTAATACCAATTGTTAGGCCCAAATAGAAGTAAGCACAACTCAGAGGGGGGTGAATCAGTTATGTACACCTAGATAATTTTAGTTCCACTTTAGCCACTTAGATCTGAAAGATAAAGAGTAATGCAAGATCCACACCATATAACACAAAACACCAATAATTATTCTTAAGGAAACCTAGTCAAGCAAAAACCTCAGTGGGAGTCAAACCCATTAGATGAATGTACTCTACTAAAAGTACTACCCAATTAAGAGAAAATAGAGAACAAAGGATGCACTTGCAACCATAGGTTTACAACCTAATATGCAAGATCATTACCTAGAGCTCACTGCTCACAATACAATCTCATATCTGGCCATCAGTCGGGTTCACTAGTCTATCTTCAATTACAATAGGGTGGACATCTATTCCATTGCAACCAAACTAATAAACAACATCTCCTATGCCAAAATAGTTCCAATGAAATAAAAACTCTTCCTTAAGTGCATAATACAAATACACACACTCTCCTCGCTCTCATACTACAATTACAAAATGATTTCTCATTTATACCAATTATAAAGAATAATCAACCACTAGGTTGGCTAAGACCTATTACAATAAAAGATATAAACATTATGCTCAAAATCTAATGCGATCCAAATCAAGTCATCCAAGATTTAGATAGGACCCAATATTCAAACATAATTACATATGGCCAAGACAACATCAAGAATCACAACACATTACTCCATCAAGCCAGCTAGGACCTAAATGAAAAAATGCCAACATTCAACCAAGGTAGAAAATATGATCACCTTAATCAATGTCGACCAACAACATGATCATCACACAATCCAAAAACAAAAACAAGTAGCATGAATAACATATAGATGCTTCACGTCATCTTTAATACAAAATCCAAACTCATATTTATCTCTGATCATCAAGAATACTAAAATACCAAAATCTGTCATAACAAAAGATAGCTTTCTGTACCCTGAATTATGAACAACACTAGCTGTAAACATAATGATGGCACTAATTAACCACCAAATTCACAACCTCTATAATATCAAATCCAAGACACACTGAACCAAATAATCATCCACTATTCATATAAATATTGTAACAGCAACAAACAACAACTCGGTCATACCTCACTCAAACTATCATCCAAACTTTTGCAAACCTCTATAGACCATCTATAGACACATCTGAACAAAACCTCACAATCACAACTCAATATCTTCAACATATCACCTAATCAATTGAAATCTGAAATATTCTTCACTAAACATACTGAACATACTATCTAAAATAACAATTAGTATGTTGACATCAATGACAATATTAATGTTAGCACACCCAAGTACCAAACTCTGACATGCTCAACAATCTTCCAACATCATATAGTAATGTGTCTACCATAACTATCAAAGAGAAAGATCCTCAATTTTCAGTGGCTACCCAGTGATCTAAAATCACTTTGCAAGGAGCTCCTCCAAATCCACAAATGAACATCCAATACAATCTCCTTGACCACTTAATCAAGATGCCAGAGAAATTTTTTATTCTTGAGTTTCTCCACATGCCCCCTACACACAAAGATGTTCGAGAAAAAGCCTTGCAAGAGTACGTAGATCCCATGGATATAAAGGTTGATTAGTTCCAGACCATGATAGGTCATCTTGCTACCATACATCATGTTTCCTTGATTGGAAATGATATCCCCTAAGATAAACCTAACTAAAATAATCCCTTAAATTTGGAAGTCTTTATCCATATCTTCAAAATCATATGAGACTTGATAGATTGTGGAGAAGGGCTCAATATCTACACCTTGGGAGTTATAATGGATCGCAGATATTTTAAAGATGACATAGATGCTTCTAGGATAATAATAATAAACAACTATGATGAAGTAGATGTACAAGGTGAAAAAAGAGTCATTAGCATTTTCTACAAAGAGTCATTAGCTAACTCCTTCAAGAGAGAAATAAAACATGAAATTAAATGCAAAATAGAATGATAATACCATAATAGCCAAATGCACTCAATATCACTATGAATCTCTCTTGGTTCTCTCTTCTTTGTGTTGTTGGACTCTTAAATTTGATCCTTGTTTGATATCACAAATATTCAATAAATGTGGTTAAATAAATATTCAAGAAAGAACTTTATTTTAGAGAATTCAAGATTTCAAATGGATGGTTTACATTGAAAGAGACTGATTGGAAATGAGTGGATATGATTGATTGAGATTGAATTAATTGGTCTGATAGCTTAGATTTATTGGTAGATGATTGTGGGCGTAGTAGAATTGATTGGTAAGTTAACATATCTAATTGATAGATGACTAGATTGATTGGATAAAAGACTAAATAGATTGAATAGTTAAGTGGATTGATTAGGGAGATGACTGAATACCTTGAATAGTCAAACTGAGAGTTAGTGGCAATTATGGAGGTGAGACTAGAAGAATAAATCAGCATTAACTAATTGAAAAATTATTTAATTGTGCACCTGTGGAATGAATAAATAAAATAATTTTATTTATTTGAAAAGAATATCCCTTTTTAGAGATGGGTAATAACTAAACAAATTAAATAATTCATTTAATTATATAAAGAATTGTTAGTAAATCAATGTAATGTCCCCTTTTGGGACATTGGAAGTCAATTAAATAATTAAATTAAAGTTGTGAAATTATATCAAATTTAATGACGATTTAATTTAATTATTTACTTAAGTAGTTTAAGTTACTTTATGTCAATGGAGAATTATTAAACAAAAGACTTTATGCTAAAGCCAAGAGTTATAAATAACGTAAGACTTATCATCCCAAAAGGCCTAGAGAAGTGGGTTGCCCCCTTTGAATAAGCTATAAAATCAGAGTTGAGAGGCTTATTTGAGATGTTTTTATGGATTTTATGATGAATTAATGCTTGCATTAGCTAAAATATCCAAGGATGAAAACCTTCAACAAATTTTTATACGATAAAGGAATAGAGAATTAATATTGTTGTCATAATTAAAAATTGACACATATAATCTATAATATAACAGAAGTTCAGCCTATTGAGAGTTGTGGGTCCCGATGAAATTTGGGATGATTCTACTTATTTGGCTGCATATTAATTTATACATAATATAATATTGTCAATCTTAAGGTTTGTGGTTAATTGGTAGGAGTCATTTATTATATTCTGTCAATAAAAATTATATGATTCCAATTATTGGAAAATCAAAATACTTGTTGGGTTATTAATAATTTGGGAATAATAATTGATGAATGTTATTGCCATGATTTAAATTTTTATTTTGGGATGACTCTTCCTTTGGGAATATATTTGTAATTTTCTCATCTTCTCCTAAAAACTATGAGATACTCCTGAGCCACAATTGTTATTAAAGAATATAAATTTCATGTGAAGGAGAATAAAATGGTACGACTAATAATTGTACAATCATAGAATTTCATCATTTATTACAGGATTCATAAAGTATATATGTATACCAACACCCTCCTAGTAGAGGTTTACTATTCTAGGTGGCTCCTATGATGACATGAGGGAACTTGATGGGATTATTTGTAGAGATAATTAAAACATGGTCTAAATTTCTTGTTGGGCACCTTTGGTAGGGATAATATTCATTGGCATCTTCTTCTAACTTGATAGGAATACCTTTTGTGCATATTCAATGTGAAGTTTCAAAATTGTGTAGAACTAAATGACTGGATTGAAGCATAAACTTTAAGCTTCTATTTGAGTTACCATCAACTAAAGTATAGAATGGGTTCTTATTTCCTTTGATAGAGTGACTTTTAGAGCATCGACATTCATAAAGAAAGGTATGAATATCTTGTGTGAATATTGGAAAATGGAAGAGCATAGTTTTTGTGCATAGAAGAATTTCATCATAACTTGTTTTGCATTTTTATCTTCAAGACATGTTAATGGTTGTTGTGTTTCATTGTATTTACAATATATTGTTGCAATATGAGTTAATTTGAAAGTGTTTTAAGATGGAACAATTCACAAGGTTCTAAAATCTAAGAAGGTTGAGAGGCCTCAGTTGAATCGGAAGGCCCTCAAAGACTATGATACAAATGGTAAAGAGTCAGAGGAACCCTTCATGGAGGAAACTGAAAACAATGAAGATGACTCTAAGGAGTATTAGGAGTCTATGCCCAAAAGAAATAATAAAAAGATCAAGGTGGAGGATTCGGTCACTGATATGGATTTGGAGGAAGAAGAGAGTAGGGAGGACAATGTGAAGAAGGGGAAAAATAAAATGGAACCCATAGGGAAGCGTACCAGAGCTAAAAATGGGAGCAAGAAAAGGGTTAAGAGGGTCATTACCTCCTCTGATGAGGGCTCCTCTGCTCAGGAGAATAGTCAGGATAAACACGAAGAGAGGGTGGAGAATGACCCTATTATGGAGGAAAGTGTTGGATTGGACCAGAATGTTCTGGTTGATGAAAATATTTTGTAGGATGTTTCCCATGATGTCACAAATATTGATAAGGATGGTCAGGAGAAGGACACAATCAACATTGAGAAGGATAAGGTGGAGAGCCCAAAGGAGGACATGGTGGGAGTGAACAAGGACTTTGAAAATCTAGGGTGTCTTACATTCCTTATTAACTTAAGCAACATGAAAATTGACATCTCTGCCATGAAAGCTCATATCCATCAACTTCAAAAGGATACTAGGGTTCTTCAAAGGATGAATCTAGGGGAGAAGACCATAGGTTAAAGCATTGATGAGCTGATGGAGACAGTTGCCAGGGTTGAGGGGCTTACTACCTTTAATGATAAAATCATTGCTATGGAGGAGAAAATTGAAGATGGAGAGGGAATGAAAAAGAGAAGCGAAATTATGGAAAACAAAGTCAAGAAACTAGAGAAAATGGTTGGTAATATTGCAGAGCAAAGCTTTGCAATTCTCAAGGCCTCGGCTGAACATGTTATGATTCTGGTGGACAAAATGGACTAGGGGAAAGGGGAGCAGGTGATCATTAAGGTCAAGGAGGATCATGGTCCCAGCAAGAGAACAAGATCAAGGTTCAAGAAGTTGGAGGACAACATGAACAAAGACATTGAGGAGCTCAAAGCTTCCTCTGCTAACATGCATATGCTGGATGAACAGGCGGCCGATCTTATGAAATATATTTAGACAGCTAGTTGCTGTCTTGCTGTCTTTTTTCTATCCTATTTTCTCTTTTTTTTTTGTTTATGGACTTTCTCTTTTGTGTGTCTCTTTTTGGTGCTGCTGCACTATTTCTATTCAAACTTTAACGCCTATCTTATATTCCTGATGTAAAAGGTTTCGGGTCCTTTCAAAACCTATTTTTACGTAATCAAAACAACTCACAAGGTTCATCTCAATATAATCATCAATTATGTAATCTGCTATAATAGTTGAATTATGTGGTTGGCTTGTGGAAATTCAAGTTTATGCCAAAATTAATGTTGATCTTATGTAATGAATTTCATTAGATCCATCAATGAAAATAATCAAGTGAAGTCTATGTATTAATTATTATTTTGCAAATCTAAGGTCATATTGGGAGACATAATTTTGCTCTACTCTTTAATTTGTTGTTCACTTTTAGAAGTCCATGTTGTCATGGTTAAGTGCAAAATTACATATATAGTATATATTTTTCTATATTGATAATTTATTCAAGGAAAATTCAATAAACTTATATAATTGAATCAACATTCAAACTGAGACCTCACAAAAATAAGAATAAGATAATTATTTGACAAATTGCTAGTTGAATTTAGTAGTGGTGCAAAAAAATTGGTGTTAGAATAGGGGAAAAACATTACAATGGTATCAGAGTACAAATCATCCTACTAGCCTATGGAATTTAGTTTAAGTGTAGATCATTTTTTTTGAAATTCAACAAGTTTATCTGAAAAACAAAATGAAGAAAAGGGAAAATTAGAAATGCAATCTTTTCTCTAAAGAATCCAATGATATATTTAATGGTGATAAACTAAGGGAATCAAAGAAAGAAAAAGAAGTAGGTGTTGGCATAACTGATGTAAATGGTGCAGAGATGAAATGAGTTTGTTATGTTATATGGTTTGACAATAAGATGATAGGATGGTTAGTTATGATTTTGTCATTATCGTTAACTTAGTGGTTATGAGTTGACAATGTTCCTATTATGATGAGATATGTTTAAGAGGTTGAATCACACACTATGGTAAGAATTAGAGTGTACAATCTTGAAGAAAGATTAAGTGATGTCTTTAGATGATAATTGTATGATCACAAATGTTGAATGTATGATTTGTGTAAGTTATGATTGTTTGATTGGACAACTGCTAGAATGGCTTGTGACTGACAATGAGTGATTTGACTAGCTCATCAAATCTATAATGATTTAATTGGAACAATCATATAATTGTGTTGTTGATACTATGTTGACTCATGGTTATGAACATGACTGATTTGGATGATCGATAAGCATGTTTTGTGGCTACAAAATTTATTTCAGTGAATGACACATGAAGTTCTTAGAACAATAGGTCACATCCTTAACCAATGATGTTTCACCGTGTTGTGATAAGTGATTACGTGTTCCAAGGATCATGGTGACATGGTTGACATGAAGTTGAGATTGTAATTGTGAATTGGTATTACATTTTAGGGTTTATGAAATAAGAGGGAATTAATTTTAATGATGTAATTCAGGTCTTATCTGACCTAATTAGTGAAAACGTATTTATATAATTTCTAATATATTATTTAATGTAAGTTTGAGAGGAGAAAGATCAACATGCGCTATTGCTATTGTTGTTGTGGTGGTTTATGGTAATCAGAGGTGTTAGTAAAGAGGTGAAGAAGTGTTTTAGAGTAAACCATTAATTAGGATTAAATTGGATCTACCATGCATTGAGTGCAATTATCATATCATTATTTATTTGTTGATTTTAGTAGGTTGACAAGAGAAATCCCTTAACCGGGCCACTCCTAATAGGGTGTGCAGGGTCATAACAGGTATGAAGACTAAATCCTCTAACAAGGTGACTTATTAACTAGAGTACTAAATCCTCTGGCAAGGTATATCTTAACAGGTCTTTGTTGTAAGTTCCTAACAAGACTGAACACTCTTAATTGGTTGAACCCTTAACCGGGTGGATGTAATGCTCCTAAAAGGGAAACTTATTACTGAATTAGTAAGGATTAGTGGGTAATAATTCCCACATGTGGTTTTCCCCTCTAACAATAGTTTCCACAAGAAACATATGTGTTAAAGTGTTGCATGCTTTTGTTGTTTATTTTACTTTGTTACTACTTTTCTATTTGCATTACATTCTTTATCTTGAAGAAGTTGGTGGTGAAAATAGTTAGATTTTTTATTACACTAAGTCCCCCTCTTAGTGTAATCTATCATTAACAATTGGTATCAGAGGCAAGTTCCCTTGAAGAAGCCTAGCCACTTGGGAAAGATCCTTAAGGTAAATATGGAAGGTTTGAAACATAGAAGACAACTTGAGGAAGTTGAAGACATGATTGAAAAGATTAAAGAGAAACTAAAGAACTCAATGGACACGATAAAAGATCTTGTTGAACAACCAAATGAAAGTCAAGAGTACATTGATAAATTGTGCGAACAAAGTAGATGTGAGGAATCTGAAGCAGCCCTAGAAGCCTGGTCTCAACAAAATGAAAAATTACACAAGGACAAGAAATATCTCAAGAGGGAAATGAAATATTTTTCTATTAAGATGGGTCAAAAAATAGAAGAAAGGAATATTTTTGAAGATTCCCTAAAAGATAAAGATCAAGCTTTGAAGGATAAAGAGTGTGAAATTTATAGATCTAAATAAGAGGTTGGTACCTTGCAGATATATCTTCATGAGACCAGTGATGAAATACAAGATCTAAGAGGTAATATCAAAAATATGATGATGAGAAATGAAGATATGGGAAGATATAATAAAGGCCTATGCAAAGAGAATGAGAGATTGTGGAAAGAACTTGATGATACAAACAAGTTGTTGAAGAAGTTTAATGAGAGTTCATAAAAACTTGATGAGAAACTAAATAGTTAGAGAAGAAACATTGACACAACCAATCTAGGCTATACTGGTTAGACTACTTTTGAAACTAGTGAATCATCTGAATCTAAGAAGCACACTCAAGATGACAAGTCTGCATTGAAGGTGATCAAGAAGAGTCCTGGTAAGAAAGTTTATAAACCAGTTTGTTTTATTTGTCACAAGGTAGCACATACTACAAAAGTTTGTTGGAATAAACCTAGTACCTCTACATGTTCAATGTTGGAAATAATAGGTATTGAGTGGGGGGGGGGGGTGAATCAGAACTATTAAAACTTTCAAAATTTTACTAACAACCTTAAATAGCAACAAAAGAAAACAAAATTATTTCTTATTTTCTCTAAATCCACCTATGATTCACACACAATCAAGGTTTTGATCCCAATAAGTATAATGAAATGATTCCTTATTGATCATACTTTACTTCTTGAATGTCTAGATTCATTGCATCTACAAAACTTGTTACCACTCATTGATATGTCCAAGTCAGCTTGATAAAAGGGTGAAACATTATTGTTGATAATTGTAACATAACCAAGCTAGCTACCTATTGTGCATTCTAAGTTGTGGTCACAAACTTGTGTTCACATATTGTTAATACACTTATCTCTTCAACTACTCTATACAAATCATCAATTTCCTTTATCGGCTCCTATGTCTTACTTCACTCTATGCACCGATTTGTACTTAGTCAATTTCTTGGTTCACCTATCTTACTTTTTGTTTACCAGTTTGACTAACATCTTGTACTTTGCAAAATTATTTGTACCTATTCATCTTATGACATCAAATGAATGCATGATTTCAATCAATGACAACCAATCATAAAATATACACTAATTACTCATACAAAATTCTACAATGCCAACATTCTCCCCCTTTGGCATTGATGACAAAACTCAAAATCTCAAAACTCACAATTCAAGATATGCAGAAGTACTATCTCCCTTGTGTATATGTTGACTAATCTCAAAACTCACAATTCAAGATATGCAGAAGTATTATCTCCCTTGTGTAAATATTGACTCCTCTTTATATTATCTCCACCTTTCTATTATCTCCCCCTTTGACATCAATGACAAAGATATAAAATCAACTTGTATATACACCAAAATTTACATCTCATAATATACTTACAATTTTGCAAAAATGTCCTTGTAGATTGATTTTGTAGAATCATAGATTGTTGCCAAGACTCCTTTAGTATCTCTAAGGCTATAATTTGTCTATTTAGTCCAGATTCCAACTCCTCCATACTTTCTAAGATACTCATATCAAGAGTTTCTATGAGTCCTTCCTTTTTGATGCTCTATTGTAGTATGTCCATAGTGGGTGTTAGGAATGATTGTAACTCTAATAGAGTCATTACCCATTTGTCTTCCTCTTCTTTTAGCTGTCTCATCTGATAGGTAATATCTTTTACCATCAAGCTATACAATGATATTGAAATGGTTGTAGGATCCATAGTAGTTGTTAGGTTCATTAGTTCCTATTCCACTTCATCTCTTTTGTCTTTTATCTCCTTAGTTAAATGAGCGGTATTTTAAAATTTTGTAAATAACTGTTTGACATCAAGTAAGTTCTCCTTTAATTATTTGAAAATTCCAAACAATGTCCTTTATCAATGATAATTTTCTCAAGTAATTTTTCCAACATTTTATTTTCTAGTCTTTTCTCAGTTATTTGTGTCATTTCCTCCTCTACATCATGATTAGGATTATTTATTGTGTCTACAAGTGTTTCAAGTTGATCTATGACTAGGGCATCATCATCATAGTAAAAATCATGGACTATGTCAGATAGTATATCTCTAGCTTTGCTTGAATATTTTTCTTTCCTCTTCTTTTGTTTGGCTTTGTCTCTTTCTGCCTTGATCATAAGATGCTCATAATACTTCTTTAGATCCTTTGGTTTAAGTTTACTGATATAAATGGTTGGTATCACTATCTCATCTTTAGATTCTTCTTCTTCTTCCTCTTCCTCTTCATATATCTTCCTCTTCTTATTTTCACTAGATTTCTCACCTGTTTGAGTCTTAGAATGTGATACATTAAGTGTATCTAGGTGTTGTGAATCCTTTCTGACCTTAACTGGATTCTACACTTTAGTAATCTTTAGTTCATTCTCCTTCTCTGTTGTCTTTTCCTTAGTGG
Source organism: Chamaecyparis obtusa (assembly GCA_027943335.1). NCBI lineage: Eukaryota > Viridiplantae > Streptophyta > Pinopsida > Cupressales > Cupressaceae > Chamaecyparis > Chamaecyparis obtusa. The sequence goes on from BSBK01002952.1 coordinate 1,248,184, forward strand.
AATTATCATTATGTTTTTGTGTAGTAGGATTAATTTGAGAGAATGCAGGTACCTCAACCTATTGTTCATTCATCATACTAGTATTGTCCACTAATTCTTTGATTTCCTCTTTGTCTTCTACTGCCACTAGTTTATTGACCACATTTGTATCCACATCCATCACATTGGTCTTCAATAAATTTTGCATGGTTGATAAATTACCAATTTCCAAAGTATCATTAGGAGAAGGTAGTTTATTTATAATATCCTCAATGATAACTTCATCTATGGTGTCGTTTGTCAAATAAATCCTTTCAGTTGCTTCAATATGACTGGGTATACTTGACATGACATCTCCAATCAATTGATTTATAGTAAAGGTGTCATCCACTTGTTGTGTAGTCACATCTATGTTCGGTTGGGATTCATCTTGATCAATATTGAAAATTTGCTTCCATATGTTTATTTCCTCTTTCTCCACTTCATGAGTTTTGTTTACCAAAATTCTTGCAACTCTGCTTCTTACTTTGAACTTATTGATGTTCTCCTTTCTAGCTTCATCAATTTATAATGTTGAGAGATTAGGAACAATTATTACAAGAGTTCTTTCTCTAATCTCTCTATCTGTTTGTAAAGCATATTTCTAGCTTGCATCAACCTTTTGATATAGTTATTCTAGAATATGAGCTTGAAACTCCAATGGAACTCTTTGAAATTTATGCATATGTTAAATGATAGCATCTCTCAATATTTTCTTCTATTTATCAGTCATAACTTTTTATAGGTGCTTAATAATATTTCCAATGTTTCCATGTTCAATTATCTCTTTGATAAATTCTTCAACTGATGGAATTAACTTGTAAGCACTACCCTCCTTGGCTAGTTGAGATATATCCTTATCAGAATCAGTTCTCTCATCATATATTATTTGATTGGTATTTCTATTTTTGTAAGTTTTGGGGGGAGGTTTCACTGGTACCCATACTTCTTTTGCTACTTCTACAATGGAGGGTAATGATTTCTTTGTCATCATTTTTCCTTTCTTTTTAGCATATACCCTAGGTATGTTATGAGATTCTCCTTCTATACTACTACCTTTACCTGTGACATATTCTTGCTCAAGTTCTTTGATCATTTTCCTTTCTTTTCTCTCAATTCTAGGTTTCTTCAGTTCTAACTGTATCCTTGCATAGGCTTCTTCAAATATTCCAAACCTAGGTGATGGCCAATATAATGGTTTTTTGAGCATTGAATCTATGTGTAGTACTAATAGATTCTCATCCACTTCATATCCCATAAGAGGTACCCATGATGTTCTAGGATCTACTGCTTAGATGATACACACATCGATATCAACCATGAAACACACTGTATCCTTATAATTTTCAACTATATGTGATGGGATCCTAAACCTCTTATGCATATTATCCTAGAAGTATTTTAAGTATCCCCACATGGTGTTATTAAATTTATCTCCTAACTCTTTAATATATTCACTCATTTGATTAATAAAAGGTCTATCTATTTTCTAAGTTACTTGACCTTTACTAGGAAATAAATTTTGCACATAGAAGAATAAACATACTAGGAGAGTGACATACTTCAGTGATTGATTTTTGTCCTTTTTAACTCTTTGAAGGTTTGTGAACAATTGAATTCACACCATATCGACTAGGTCAGATTTTATCCCTTCTTTAACAATTTCGTATGCAACATGAATTGCACTTCTTGGTATACTGTTTAATCTTCTAGATTGATATACTTTGTAGCCTATTATCATAACTTCACAAAATCATAATACTCTATTGTAATATATCTCAAAATGTAGATGGATCTTTCCATGCATTATCATAAGGGGACTGGTTTTCTAATTTTACAGTATAGTAATCCCCTTAAGCAAGTAGTCTGCTTAGTTTGAAGTAGGATCCTCTTTACCAGAGGATGGTGTCTCTTCCAAAAAAAATTCTTCTTGCAGTTTCTCTCCTACTTTCCTCCAAATCTTCTTCACCTTATTCTTCACTTCTTTAGAATCAACAACCTTTTTACCTTTCCTATCTTCATTGCTTGGTGACGAGTTCATGTACCTACAATCTCTTGCTAGATGTCCAAACTTGTGATAATGAAAAAAAGTCATACTTGCTTTCCTCTAGGATCCAACATTACCTCTAGGGTTTCTTAATCAATAGTTCATAGAAATGTGTCCATAGTTCCCACAAATAGTCCATGTGACATTCATGTTTCCTTCTCTTCTTAGAACACTCACCAGTTTGTTTGGCATTCTTGATGATGGTACTCCCAACCTGCAATGTTCTTCCTTGTGTCCAAAATTGTTGCATGTGTTATAGATGATATACTACTAGGTCTTGATCTACACTCATACACTTGATGGCTAAATTTTCCATATTTATAACAATAACCATTAAATGAATAAGATTTTCTTACCAGTTTGCTTCTACACACATTAGTTGTATGACCAACCTTTTCACATTTGTAACAAGAAGTTTAATGAAGTTTGGTACACTGATTGTTTGTTTCTACTTTTGGATTTTCTTGTGGCTTTTCTGATTTAGGATTGGAAGACTTACCAACTTCAAATGTTTCTTGTCCCATGTAACCTAAAAAGGTTAGGTCATGTGGTCTCCTTTGTCTTTTCAATTGTTCCTCAATCTTTTGCATTCCTTCACTTCTTTGATTCAACTTATCATTGGCTTCTTTCTTAGACTTAAATTAATTCATTAGTTTCTCATTCTCTTCTCTAAATATTTCATTTTCACTTAAGATCTACTCATTCTCTTGAGATATTAAAGAGATTTGTTCCTCCTTTCCTTTAAGTGTATCCTCAACAATTTTCTTGGCTTGTAGAGAAAATCTCCTTGCATCCTCAGCTTTACTTTTTCCTATCTTCACACATCCTTATGGCTTGAATTTATTATTCTCTTTTCATCTTGGTTATTTCTTCAGTCAAGATCTTGTTCTTTTCCATCAAGTTTGTTATTGCTTCTTCAACCTCCTTAGAGTTCGTACTTCCTTCAAATAGTTCATCAATGTTATCTAGACTTTCTCTCAGTTGTTCAGACAATTCTTTTCTTTTTTCTAATGAGTCCTTTAGTCTATTCTTCAAATCTTCAATCATCTCATTAGCTACTACCAATTATCTTTAATACCTGTAACTTTCCATCTCCTCAGATCTACTCCCCAAGTTGTCAGGGGGCGGGGGGGGGGTGAATAAAGACTAAAAATTTCAAAATTTTACTAATAACCTTAAACACCAACAAAAGAAACTTCCATTCTATAAAGCATATAACTAAAATTGTTATGTAAAAGTGCATTAAACCAAATAAAAATGAATGAACACACATAACACACTAATTTTATCATGTAAAACCTTTGTCAAAGGGAAAAACTATGGTGGGAATTAATACCCATGAATCTTCTCACTATAGTTATGAAGTTTTTTGTGTTAAAGGCTTACAATGTCTCTTCTGGAGACCCCCCCTATCAGAAGTGATTAATAACCTTTTAGGAGTATTGAAATATCTATTACAGTCTACCTTGCTAGAGAATTTTTACAAATTTGTCAAGAGTGCACTCGATTAAAAAATAAGTTTTGCTAAGAACTAACTTGTTAAGGATTTACAAACTTGTTGTAACAACTAAGAATTTTTTTTTTAATGACCTATATAATAGCATATGCTTGCTGAATTATATCCTTTTAAGCTCAAACAACACTCTGCATTGACCTTCTATGACTTCTCCAATGAATCACTTGAGCACATCTTCAGATCTGTCTGATACTGTCCTATTTTGTTGTTTCAACACACCTCTCTATCTACCTCACCAAAACATTAAATAGACTTCATAAATTTTCTCCATAACACATATAGGGTTCCAAACATCAACCCTAATCATCATCAAAAAAATTTTCTTCAACCATAACACATTTTACTTTCACCGCCTTATTCAATTCTTGCATCTTTGTTTTCATTCCCAAGAAAACAAACTTGTTTCTTATTTTCTCTAAATACACCCAAGAATACACAAAATCAAGCTTGTGATCCAAATAGGTATAATGAAATGATTCCTTGATGATCATACTTTACTTCCTGAATGTCTAGATTCACTACATCTACAAAACTTGTTACCGCTCACCGATCTATCCAAGTTGGCTTGATAAACTATGAAACATTATTATTGACCAGCTGTAACATAACCAAACTAGCTACCTATTTTCCATACTGATTTGTAGTCACAAAATTATGTTTACCTATTGTTAATACACTTATCTCTTCAATCACTCTGTACAACTCATCAATTTCCTTTACTGGTTCCAATGTCTTACTTCACTTAATGCACCAATTTGTACTTAATCAATCTCCTTGTTTACCCATCTTACTTTCTCTTTATCGGTTTGACTAACATCCTGTAATATGAAAAATTATTTGTACCTATTCATCTTATGATATCAAATGAATGCATGATTTCCATCAATGACAACCAATCATCAAATATATACTAAGTACTCATATCGACTTCTACAATGCCAATAGTTCAATCTGTCATGAGGAAGGTCATCTTGCTAGGGTTTCTAGGAATAAGCCTAATGTATTTGATGGTCAATATTATAACTACAAGAAGTATGGTCATAGAGTAAGTGAGTGCAAGATAAAGATGAATAATCAGGGATCATTTGTGAACCAATAGATTTCTTATTAGAATAAGAATCAGTGGAATGTTCAATGCTCACATTGCCACCAATATGGGCACGTGGTTGTTAGCAAAAAATTAAGAACAAAAAAATGTAATCATGAATCTTGGAGATTTACTGGGATGGAATGTTTCCATTGCCATAAGACTAGACACATTGCAAGATTATGTCAAACAAGAAATCAGGGAAACCAGCTGGTGAACAAGATAGAGGATCATAAAAGAAATAAAATTGTGAATGTGGATCTCCATTAGGTGTGGAGAATTTGTCAACTAACTAAGCCTATTTTGGCTTAGGGGGAGCTTCATTGACAAATCTATACATGAACCCCCAAGAAGAGTGTGTGGTAAATTCTATCAGCATACCTAGATGCATTATGATGTATTGAGTTATGATGAATTGTGATATGATGTGAATTTTGGTTGTATTTCATGAAGTGTTACCAATCAGTAATTAGGTTTGTAATGATAAGAGGTGCATAATTATGCTCAACCAGTAACCAGGGAAATAAGAAAAGAAGTGAAGCAACTCACCTTGCTGAAGGGATTTTACAAAAGAAGTGGAATAGATAAAGAAAGGAAGATTATGCAATAGAGAAAGTAGACACATTTGGTACTCTAGGTGATAATGATGAAGAGATTGAAGTGATATCTTCAATAATTGGTAATAGCCCCTACTGATAGATAGAAAAGAAATAAGTGCAACATATGAATAGGAAAAGATCAAAAAATTAGTGAAGTTGCCATAAAAGTGAAAAGAAAGAACTGAATCACATGAAGACCAGTAAAAGGTGAAGGCCACAAGGACATAGTCCAAAGATGTTTGTTCCCCTATGGAGTAGGCTGTGTCACTTGATATGAGCAAGTTTGTTTGTGTTGACAAGATTTTAAGATAAGATTAGTATATGGAGTATTTTGGCTGGAGTCAACAAATACTATGTGTTAGAGTAAATTATTAATTTTATTAATATTTTACTCCCTTCTTAAGATATCAACTCTTTGCTTTAGTCAACTCATGCACTAGTTATGCATCAGTTTGCTTGAGTTGACTCATGCACTAGTTATGCATCAATTGTTTTTTGCATGCATTAGTCTTGTAATAGTTTAACTGATTATTACATGCACTTCTGCTTTTTAGGTTTGCCTTTTCAAGGCCTTTGATCTCCTTTATATGGACGATCCATTGTACACTATTATTCATTCAGTTATTTGAGGATATTTTCTTCTTCATCTTTTGAGTCAAACCCTTGCCCTCTTCTTCTCTTGACTTCTTGTGACAGGTTTTTGTATGCAGGTGATCTTCGGGTTTCTGTGGATTTGTGTTGCTCAAATCCTACATGGTATCAGAGCCTAATTTGCTACAGCTTGTTCACGTTTGAAGGACTCAAATTAGGGATTTTTTGGCAGATTTGAGAAGTTTTGGTTATATTTCTCAGATTTGGTATTCTCTGTAGGACGTTATTTTTTGTTTCTTTTTTGCCTGCAAAAAAGATTTTTTTTTTGGCACCTTTTAGGGCTTTTTTGTGTTTTTTTTATTGAAATTAGGGGGTCCCTAAATTTTGGTGCACTTTGAGCTCAAAGAGACCTCACCGTTGAGCTCACAACACCCAAAAACCCATATTTTGATATAAAACATGTCTAATTTGGACAACGTTGTAGGGAGAGGCAAATTTTTTTTTGCCCCAGGGCCGTACGACAGTGTACGCACCCTGAGGCAATTAAATGCGCATAGTACAAGCAAAAATTTCAAAAAAATATATATAAAATTTTTTTTCGGCCACTCCGCTGCCGCGCCACCGCTGTGCCGCCCGCACTCGGCCACAAAGCCACTGCCACCGCCAGGCGCCGCCACCTCGTAGACCACCGGCGCTAAACCGCTAGTGGCTAGTGTTAAACTGCCAGCGGCTAGCGCAAAATCACCAACAGGTAGCCCTCTAGCGCCAGCGCCTGGAGTCTCATGTGACCATGGGCTGGTGCTTAGAAAACAAATTTTTTGAGGATTTTTTTGCTTTTTAGAGGCTCTTCTACTAAAATTCGGTTTTCGGGAGCTCCAGGCGTCCGTTTTTGACAAAAAAGATATCGCCGAAAAGTTGGTTCTGAGCCCGATGCTCTCATGGAGGATTTTTTGGCATTTTTTGCCATCTAGCTTGCTAATTTTGTAGTCAAAGCTAGATTTTCCTTCTTGCACTCCGGGGGGGCTATTTTGCACATTTTAGCTATGTTTTTCAATCCAGAAGAAGTGCTGGAAAGCTCTTCTCGAGCCCCATCCAGATTTATACCTCTCATCATCATATTTTCTTTCAAGGTACACAAGATTCAAAATTGAAGTTTTTTGCTCTTCTCTAGGTCAGGCATATCATTCTAGACTAAGGGGTCCAATATTTGGCTTGTGGGGGGTGTTGATTTCTAGTTTCTATCAGTTAAACTAGATATTTGTCAAAATCAAACCCTTCTAAAAAATATGGCCGAGACCTCTTCTTGTCTAGAACTTCTGACCCCACATAATTATCACACATGGAAAACCCTGATGACACAACTTCTTTGTTCAAAAGGGCTCTGGTCTTGTCTAGATGCAGTGCAGCTAGTATTACAGAGGCCCTTTGAGATCATGTAGCATCGAAACAAGATGGATGTGGCTATGGGGTTGATTTCTTTATAGGTATCAGATAGCTTGTAGTTTCATCTTGATGGGTGCAATACCCCTCTAGCTATGTGGACCAAGCTTAACACTTTGTTTGGTATAGTGAATGAGTTCCGAGCACTTCAGATTGAGGCAGAACATACCTCTCTTGTCCCTGATTCTTTTCCCTCTATTGAGGACTTTCTGATGAAGTTCAAATAGCAGAGATCTTTGTTACAAGGATGTGGAAAGCAAAAGATTGATAAAGAGTGCATTTATCTGATTCTGTCAAAGCTAAGAGGGAACTTTCAGATCTTCTCTTCTACCTTTCATTCTACTATGGATGCTTTGGGACCTACATTCACTATGCCCACTTTTGAAGTGTTCTATGATCGATTGACTAGAGGGCAGGCCAAGCTTAATTAGTTGGATTCTCTATCAGGATCAAAGAACCAAGCATTGGTTGCCCAATCATCCAAAGAAAAGGAGAAGCCAAAGCCCAAGCAGAAATCAAATTCCTCTTCTCAACACACTACAGGCCCACCATCTTCTTCTAAGAAGGAGAAACAGAAGACTGAGAAACCTACCTGTTCCTATTGTTAGAAGGGACCTCATGATGAGTCACATTATTTTCAGAAGAGATTTGATGGCTATGAGAAATAGATTGCAGATTTGCAAGCTCTTCTTCAAAAGAGCACTATTTCCTCTCCATCCTCTTCCACCTCATAGGGGTTTTCTTTTCAGTCTTCTTCCACATCTCCTACAACTGGACAAAATCATGAAAAGGGTCATGCATTGCGGGCTTTAGCTGCATCCCCTTCACAAGTCCCTTAGATATTGGATTCAGGTGCTTCTCACCATATGGCATCTTCTCCAGAGATCTTCTCTTTTCTTGAGGCTTCTCCTATTCCTCACATTCTTATGGGGAATAACACTATTATGCTAGTCTGTGGGAAAGGTTCTATTGGCATTTAGGATGGCACATTCCATGATGTATTGTATGTTCCATCTCTGTCTGCAAACCTTCTCTCAATTTATCAGAGTACACATAGTGGGTCAGGGAAGACAGTTGAGTTCACAACAGATTTAGTCTTCATTTGAGATAGTGCGACAGGTGACATTGTTGCTACAGGGACAGTTGATCATTCCACCCGTCTCTACACTTTCTCACATTTTGGTCCACCATCACCATTGTTAGAGAATAGCTCTCCTCTTTCAAGAGAGCATCATGTGGTGTAGTCAAGTCGCTTGAACCTTTGTATTGTTTCTAAGACTATTGCTATGACTATCACACCACATCCTGTTGAGGTCTTTTCTCTTCAGCGGGACTCTTCTTCAGCAGTGCCAGACCCTCCAGCTCCATTCATTGAGCCACCAGGTGCATTTGTTGAGGATTCTACAAAGGACATTAATGACAGTGTCACACCACCTACATTGGGGATTCTCTTTCAGGATCCTCATGTTTACTCCTTTGAGCTTCAGCTCGGCCTTCCAGTGACACCTCATCTTTAGTTTCCACTGACTTTCACTCCTTTGTATTGGAATCACAATGGTTTTTTCATTGATCCAGGGGTTCTTTCATTCTGGGGGGGGCTTTTGAGCCTCGATCCTCTCTCATGGGGGGGTTGGTAGCACACATTGTACATATGGCTTTGAGAGAGTCTCTTGAAGTCATTTCTTTGTCTTCTGCTTTTTTCTATCTCTTTTTGGAGTAGGGTTTTTTCCCACTGGGTTTTCTCTATTTCTCCATTTTACAAAGATTTGGTTGTGCTGGGTACCTCATCAGGCCATGTTGCCAGGACACATTTCTACTTTCAGCATTGTAGTTTCCTTTGCTTTCTTCTTGCATTGTTTGTAGTTGCATCGTTACTCATCTTAAGGGGGGGTGTTAGAGTAAATTATTAATTTTATTAATATTTTACTCCCTTCTTAAGATATCAACTCTTTGCTTTAGTCAACTCATGCACTAGTTATGCATCAGTTTGTTTTTTGCATGCATTAGTCTTGTAATAGTTTAACTGATTATTACATGCACTTCTGCTTTTTAGGTTTGCCTTTTCAAGGCCTTTGATCTCCTTTATATGGACGATCCATTGTACACTATTATTCATTCAATTATTTGAGGATATTTTCTTCTTCATCTTCTGAGTCAAACCCTTGCCCTCTTCTTCTCTTGACTTCTTGTGACAGGTTTTTGTATGTAGGTGATCTTCAGGTTTCTATGGATTTGTGTTGCTCAAATCCTACACTATGATTAGCTCAACAAGGATGAGGAAAGGCAGTTAAAGATGATGCCATTTTTGGCATGAACAAGTAAAATCCTTATTTGAGTAACATGGTCGAATCCCTATGTCTTTGTATTGGTAAGACCCAACCAATATTAAAAGACCAAGAAGAGGTTGATAAGATTGTCAACCGATGTGACTCAATCAGTACATGATGTTGAAGATGATCTGGCACAAGAGGAGCCAAAAATTACACGTACTAAGGAAGAGTGAAAATTGGAAATGTCAAGATCACAATTAGTGACATTATTGTTCCTTATGCTCCAAAGGAATCATTGATGAATTCGGTAGAGGTTGCAACTAGAGGAGATGGATAAGGGTGAACATGTGCATAACTGATGTTGTGCAAATTAAAAGTGAAGGGGAAAATTAAGTACAAGAAGAGGAAGGTACTTCTTCTAAGAATAAAAAGCAAGAATAGTTGTGCAAATTTTGAGGTATTATTAATGATGATGTTAATGATAAAATGGTCATACAAGGACCTATTGATATTTATTATCTAAGCTCAAGTGAGATGATAGGATTTTTGTTGTCTTGAAATCTAAGGCCGAGAATCAAGTGATTAAGGCACAAAGGAAAGAAGCTCAAGTCAGCAAGTGATGTATTGGTAGATCTTATGCTAGAAGCTGATTATGATGAGTATGCCGCAATAATTGCTAATTTGTGACTATTGTAGGAAAATAATTGAAAAGTCTAGAGGATGTAGATATGTATTGAGTCCAAAAGACATGCACATTAAAAAAATGGAATTAGTTCAATTCATTGCATTGGAAAGAGTCAGTTTATCAGTGTGTACCAAGTCACATAGTCTTACATGAAGATGGTAAGATTCTTGTCATTTGTGATTTTTTTTTTCAAAGTTTGTTGAGGTTCTTGAGAAGAAGGAAAGTTGAGATACATGAAGAACTTAAGAAGCTAGTAGAAATTTTTGTGGCTCACTCAGCTAAAAATTTTGGTATATCAATTGAAGAAGCAAAAATGAGAAAGAACAAAGGATTGAAGAATGTTGAGCTAGACTTACTTCTACTAGATATGTGTACATTTGGTACATTAGAGGAGTAAGAAATTTTGCTAAAAGAATAGATTGTTTTATTTAAAAACCTATTAAAGAACTAGAAGGATGATCTTGAGGCATTAAAGACAAGAAATTTTTTGTAAAGAGGGAGTGGTAGCTCCTGTACATTTTAATCAAAAATATGTGGTCAACTAATGGGGAGCAGATATAAGTTGATGAAGATAGTTACAATAGATTAAGTCTAAGGCATGTTGTGTCTTTGGCATTGTTGTCAAAGGGGGAGAGATGTATTGTGAAGTGGAAAGAAAAAAAATGAGAAAGAGAGAAAGGGGGAGAAGAATCAGAAAGAATCAAAGGAGGAGAAGTATTAGTAAATAATAAGAGTTATTTTCTTGGTATTGTTATTTTGTATTTCCATCAATGCTAAAGGGGGAAATTGTTGGCATAATGGATGTAACTGATGCAAATATTAGATTAGTATATTAAGTTATATGGTTTGACAAAAAGATGATAGGATGGTCAGTTATGATGTTGTCATTGATGTCAACTTAGTGGTTTTGGGTTGACAATGTTCCTTTTATGATGAGATATGTTTAAGAGGTTAAATCCCGCACTATGGTAAGAGTTGAAGTGTGTGATCTTGAAGGAAGTTTAAGTGATGTATTTAGATGATAACTGTATGATCCCATATTGAATGTATGATTTTCATAAGTTATGATTGTTTGAAGTATGAAAGAACAACTGTTAGAACAACCTGTGATTGGAAATGAGTGATTTGAGTGGTTCATCAAATCTATGATGAGTTAGGTGGCACAATCATATAATTGTATTATTGATACTATGTTGAGCTCATGGTTATGACCGTGCCTTATTTGGATGATCAGTAAGGATTTTTTGTGGTTACAGAAGTTGTTTTAGTGAATGACATAATAAGTTCTTAGAACAATCGGCCAGATCCTTAACCGGTGATGTTGTGTCATGTTGCGATAAGTGATTACATGTTAGAAGGATCATGGTGACATGGAAGATTGACGAAGAATGATAAGTTGACATTTTTATGATCATGATGATTGGATTTATTGGATTTGTGCAAGTGCATTAGAGTGTGATATGGTTTGATTTTTCTTTGTCAAATCGAGTGCGCAATGGATCTGGAGGCCAATATGAAGTTGAGATTGTAATTATGAATTGGCATTATGTTTTAGGGTTTATGAAATGAGTGGGAATTAATTATAATGATGTAATTTAGGTCTTAGATGACCTAATTAGTGAAAATCTATTTATATAATTTCTAATGTATTATGTAATGTAAGTGTTAGAGGATAAATATCAATGCACGGTGCTGATATTATTGTTGTGGTGGTTTATGGTGATCAAAGGTGTTAGTAAAGAAGTAAAGAAGTGTTTCAGAGAAAACTATTAATTAGGATTACACTAAATCTATCATGCATTGAGTGCAATTATTAGATCATTATTTACTTGTTTTTTTTAGTAGGTTGACAAGAGAAATCCCTTAACCGAGTTACTCCTAAGAGGTTGTGCAAGATCCTAATAGGTATAAAGACTAAATCCTCTAACAAGGTGACTTCTTAACCAAAGTTCTAAATCCTCTAGTGAGGTAGATCCTAAAAAGTATTTATTGTAAGATCCTAATAGGGATGAATACTCTTAATCAGGTGAACCCTTAATTGGGTGGATGTAATGTTCCTAACAGGGTAAATTATTATTGTAGAAGTGAGGATTTGTGGGTAATAATTTCCACATGTGGTTTTTCCCTCTAACAAGTGTTGGTATAACTAATTTAGTGATGGTAAGTAAGTTCAGGTGGTGTAATGATACATATTTTATTGCATGATTATTAGTTATTGTGTTTCCATTGATGTCAAGTAGTGACTTAGTGTTTCTAGTGTGATTACCAAATATAAGTTTAATGATCAAGGTATTGTGGTAAGTCCCAGTTGTAGAGATTATTTTGGAAGACTTAGAGGTGATTCTAAATTTCATATGCATTAATTCTATTTTTGATATAGACCGATAAGGTGGTTATGATTGAATGAAGTTTGAATAGTGCAATATCTAGAATAGTCACTGATAGGCGATAGGTGATTTGATTTTTTTGTCAAATCCTTTATGCATTATAAGATGCAATCAAAAGTGAAGGATGATCATAATATTTAAAAGATATGGTTGTAATCATAAATCATTTTTATAACTGACGTGAAGGATAGGTGATCAGAGATTTGAGTCAAAGTTGTTATTTGGAAGAAGTGTTTGTGTTCTGAAGTGACTGCTCATGAATCCTTGATCGGTGATCAGTGCAGTAGTTGTGGTGAATTTGATTGAGTTAGTCATGATCTAGTGACATGTATTTTTAATTGGAGGTTATGATCAAGCATTACATTTATCAATGCTAACATGTGGAGAAGATCCTTGTTGAAGCCATTTTTTTGTCAAAACATGTTTGACCCCATGTCACAAAATTCTATGTAAATCTATGTAAACTTATTTTGTAAATTGGATTTTGTTTTGTGGCACATTTGGTATGAGTGTGATATTTAAAAATTAAATATATTTCAGATTTAGGGATTGATTAAGGTGGTGGACATATTAGTTCATTATATATTGGATGAATTTGTAAGTTCTATGAGTTGATCGTGTGTTGGAAAAGTGCGGTGGAAAAGAGAAGGTTACAATCAAGCTAGAGAAGAGATAAGTGTGGTAAGAAGGAATAGTTTACTTAAGTGTATTTGATCAAGCAAAGGTTGTTCTATTTTAAAGATTATTCTTTATGTTGTTTCCTAATAGTTACAATAGTCAAATCTCTTAACAAGGTGGATCCTAGCAGGTAGCTATTGTAAAATCCTTTAAAAAAGTGACACATTATCTTGTATTTGAAGTCATCTAGCAAGGCTACTCTTAGCAGGGTAAAGGTCCTAATAGGCCTAAGGTAAATCCCTTAACTGAGAAGCACCTAATAGAGAATTTGTAAACATTGGAAGTCTTATATGGGAAAGTGAGATACATAGAGGAGGGGGGGGGGGGGGGTGAACCAATTATCCACAAACTTTTATACTTTGAAACTAATTAAACATACATACCATAATCATAAACTTCAATACTAAAATGAATCTAACATGCTAATCACATCAATGAAATGAAACACATAACACAAATATTTGGCAACCCAGAAACCCTTGAAAGGTAAAATTGGGGTGGGGATGACACCCAAAAATCTTCACTATTACAACAATAAAGTGTGCATGTTAGGGCTATAAAGTTTTGATCACTTCTGATGATCTACCATGTGAGGGTTCTACCCTGCTAAGAGGTTACAAAGCAATCTATTTTGATTAAAGGATTTTAAACTTACAACTAAGTAAGCACTTGTTTAAGAGATTTACAAAGGCCTAGTAGGAGCACTTTGTTAAGAGATTTACCCTGATTCACTTGCTAAAATGTATCAATACCTGATCCTTCAGTTTACACTTCAAATGGTAATAACAGATCTCCTCTTTCCAATACTTATCTGATCTCAAAATCAAATATTTCTATGTTCTATTCTTTACTGATCTACTTGGTCACTCTGCCCGATCTCTGCATCTAACAATCAAAATACTGCTTCCATCCACATACATGAGATATCATCTGCTACTACATTTTAGGGTTTTGATATCACCTTATATAAACAACTAATCAAGCTCATAGATCAAAATCAATGATCTAGATTCAACTCTTATGTTGCTTAAGCATTCCCTTTTTTGATTGATTACATGGCTTGCATAGGGATTAATGATTGAAATACTAATGCATAATCAACTCCTTAATTATCTCAACAATCATTAAATCACTCATAGAATTTGGCCAAAATGGTTTACCTAGGTGTTTATGCCATTAAAAACATATATATCAAAACTGGCTTGCTAGGCATATGAAGTCTTTGATGCTTAGTCAAAACTGTTCTCCATATACTAGCACTTGGCATTGACTCTTCTATACAACTTGACATATATACTTTCTCAGTAACTACTGAAGTACTTAAGACCTCTAACTTTCTCGACAATTTGTACAAAATACAAGTCTATACATAACTCGGCCTTAATAGGATGGCTCGGTCGTAGTGATGACCAACCAACATTGCCTTGAAAATGACTAAGTGTTGGACACTAATAGAAAAGATGACTTGGAGATCAACAATCTCCCCCTTTGACATTAGTGACAAAAGAATTTTTTCATGACTTTACATTACATTAGTACTTAGTACTTGAGTACTCCCCCTAAGACTCTGACTTGGTCTTCATAACATTTATTTACATGAATTTGACATATAATAAGTATACATTTACATTTCAAAATGGTATGTCATACCTTTATCATTCTACTCTATTCTACTCTGTATTATTTGTATATACATGACTTATTTCCCCCTTGTTTTTGTCACTTTGAGCTTCTAGAGTATTGAGGTTAGATAATACATATCCAAAAATGGTTTGTGAAGCTGTAGAATCATTTCTAAAGCATTGTCACATCTAGAGATGACAAACTCCAAAACCTGTATCTTGATCTCTAGCTGAGAAACTAGATCAATCAAACTCTTGACAATAGAGAGATGAAGATCTCTTTGTACTAAATCCTTTGCCGATGCCAATTATCTTTGCATAACCTCCAAATGAGGTGTCAACATTATTTTTATTGAGATTAATTTGGCTCTTATCCTTCCATCATTAGCCATCAACTTGGCTAATCTTCCTTGGGCATGAAGCAATCTTGTGAAATGAATAGAGATGGAACTTGCATCCATGCTTAGTGAGTTTCTTGTAGACTTCAAGTCTAATTGCAACTTCTCAATAAGATCTTGATTGTCCTTAGTGAATGTTTCTACATTGCATAGTTGTTTGTACAAAGAATGAATATTTTGTACAACCTCTTCTAAATTACTCACTAGGTCAAAAAGTTCTACCCGTTTTACTGCAATCTCTATTAAGACCTTCTCAAGTACCTTGGTCTCAAACTTTCTTTCAGACCATTGCATCAGCTTCACTCTCATCACTATTAACCTTTTTGACAATGTGTACCAATTTATCTAGTATAGGTGAAGTATCATTCACATCATCTAACTCCAACGCGTCTATAAATATACCCTTAATTTCATGTAGCACCTGCTTTTGTTGATGTTCTCTCCTTAGTTCCTCTTGCTTGCTTTTCTTCTTCAAGAGATCTTGTAATATTTTCATATTTTCATATGTTAAGTTATCAGTGTCCCACTTTGGAATAACTATAACTTCATCTAGTGTGCCCTGTGTGTTGGGAGACTTGTCCTTTTTCTTTTGTGACTTCTTCTTCTTAGGCTCTAGTGTGCTGCTACTCGGTAGCTGTACTAAGGCTTGAATAACCTCTTGCTCCTTAGGTTTCTGAACCTCCTCAGTTATTCTATTCTCAGTCTCCTTTTATTCCTCATCATGTGGTCCTAAAACTTCTCTTGCAGACTTATCTTCTTGTTCTTTTACGCTCTTTTCTCCTTCTCTTGTAATGATTTCAATATTTTCCTCGATAGGTGTATTCTCTATTGTTGCTAGCTTGCCCTGTTCCTTGACACTTGTGCCTTGTGTGACTTTCTCTTCAACTGTGACTATGTTAGAGCTTGTATATACTGAGTCTATAGTTGGTGCACCCTCAATACTTGTATAATCATGCACTTGTATGAGAACTGGATTGGTGCTTGGTAGAAGTGGATTTGAGGCTACCTCAGACTTTTGATTTCTTCCTCGGTCAAGGCATTGATGTTTACTTGTGTATCCTCAAGTACATCCTCAATAGTGATCACATCCTATGGTTCACTCTCTTCTACCTTTTTCCGTTTCTCTTCCTCAAGGATCTGTGGTTCATCTACATCCTCGGTATTGTCTAGTTCAACTTGTCTGGATGTGCCTTCATCTTTTTGTGCACTTTTATCAACATTAACCCAAAGATGATCTTCCAAATTTGTTTTCTCTGTGTAACAACTTCTTCAAAATTGTTCTTCAATATGGATTAAGCCCTTAGCTTAGGTATAAACCTATTTATATGTTGCTCCATAAACTTTCCTATCTGCTTTGGTGTCAGCTCAGGCATAATCTGTGCTAGAGTGCCTTCTCTATTTTGTCTCTCAGTCACAATGGCATACTTCCATCTTGCATCAATTTTTCTGAACATCTCATTAGGGATAAGATTCCCTATCTATAAAGGTGTCATCTTGAATGTACATAACATTTCAATCATCGCATCTTCAATCTTGTCGTTATCAATTTTGTTCAAATTTTCAAATTTAATAGGCTTAAATCTTGCCAAACCTATTGTGCTCTTGATGTTGTGGTAGATTTCATCCACACTAGTTGGATGCCTATGTTTTTCTACCTTCAATTTGTTATTTTCATTTGTATCAGTCATCTCTTCATCATCATCATCCTTTTGAAGTACTAATTTACTCCTTGGCTTCTTCTTAGGACTACTCGACACAACCTTAATTTGAGCTTGTTTTCTTTTCCTTGAGCTCTCCCCTTCAGTGGTCTTTACTGGTGTCTTCTTTAGTGGCTCAACAACTATAGTAGTTGAATCTTCCCTTGTTCTAGGTCTTACTGCTGGAGGAGTAAACTTCTATTTTTGGTTCTTTTTCTTATTGGGCTTGACAACCATTATTTATGTTCCCTTGTTTTGTGTATCTACTTCCTCCTCTTCACTATCTTCAGATTCCCTTGACTGATCCTTACTTTGGCCTTGTGTGATTTCCAAAGGTGAATTCTCCTCTTCTCCTTCACCTAGCATTTTCTCAAGGTTTTTGACTAGCTTCTTTCTCTTTCTCTCTAGGGTTGTAGACTTTAGGCCCATTATAATTTTAGATTTGGCTTCCTCATAGTTTCCAAAAGGTTTAGGTTTTCTATCAATATCTTCTGCAAGTAAAGAAGTTATTGCTACTGATGTCTCATCTATGTTGACTTCATAAGGAAATGGCTTCAACCATTCTACTCTCGGTGTAAAAGCTTAAACATAGGTCTTATCAATATCCACTAGAAAACATACTTCATCATAAATTTTCTCTACTAGGGATATTGGAATTATGCTTCTGTTTCTCATTTTCTTATTAAACTCAACAAAATAACTCACCATCACACTATCAAAGTTATCTCCTAATTGTTGAATAAAATCATTAATCTATTGTGTCACAGGTCTGTCTTGACTCCATACTACATCTCCTATAACAAGAAAAGTGTTTTTCACATAAAAGAATATACAGACTATCAGGGAAGTAAACTTACATATTGATTTCTTTTCTTTCCTGATTGATGTAAGGTTCTCAACAAGTTGTGTTAGCTACAACTTGGCAAGATCGTAAGTATGATCTTTCTTTACAATTTTCCATGTCTGGTCTACTTCTATGTAGGGAATGCTATCCATCATTCTTGACTGATAGAACTTGTGAGCAATCACCCTAACTGAAAAATCAATCTCATAATATGTGAATGTAGAGATAGTTATTCCTCTCTTGTTCCATACAACCAATGTGTTTTCCGGGATCATTTATTTTCTCTAGCATCTCATTCTCCTCTTCCTCGTAAGAGTAGGGTAATTGATGACTCAGTGTATGATTTCCTTGGTGATATTTACCAGTCCATTTTCCAACCATAATTGCATATTGTGAACTCTGCTCAAGACAATCTTAATCCATTCTACCTTGAAATTGTGAGGGAAGTCTAGGGAACACACTAACCCTTTCTCGACAACATGTTGATGCTCTGCCTTCAACACTCCATTTATACACTATCTATTGTATGATTCCCTTAGCTTGTAATCTCTGATCTCACTAATCTTGTACATGTAGAATGCACTCACATCATGTATCATCAATACTTTAGGCAAAATTGATGACATGGCTCCCAAAAGATCTCCCTTTATCGCACTCTCTGGTACAACACATATATTGGGTGGTTTACACACAACACTTCTCACTAACTAAACATTCAGTTATCCTTTCCTTGCTTCCTTACTATAGTAGATGAGCTTGATGCCATTTTTTCAATTTAGGGTCCGTGATAGATGGATTTTGAGTAGCCCGGTAATACATGGTTCAATAGTTCTTCATAATGTTTTTCGACAAAACACTATAGGAATCTTCACAAATTGACTTCACACAAATTGCTCTCACAATCGCCTTTGAATCTCTCTTCAAACTCTCAAATCATTGGGTAGATGAGAGTGAACCATAAATTTTCATTATGTAGATTTAAACGGTCACTTTAGGTCTTCATTAAATGCTCTATACACTTGGTAGGTATAATATAGTTGTCTCAACCTCCACATGATAGCTTGGTTGACACATACCCATACTCGAATGAAACCATGACTCGATTGATAATGACATTTCCACTTCATCTCGGTAGATATAGCATGTTGGTCATCACATGAGCTTGACACATACTAAGTGACTTGGTCACTATAGACATAAATACTGATGCTCGACATCAATTATGCAATTTTTCTCTTTTCTCAAATCTATCCTAATGCATCTTAACTTATGAAGATATGGACTTTAACACTTCTAATGTCATGAACTGGTGTAAAATATTAAATTTGAAAATTTAGTTCCTTACATACCTTCTTTGCTTAGTTAGAAGTAGTGTGATCACTTGATCCATTGGATTGGGTGACCTCTGGCTCACTGGATCCACTACTACTTATTTCCTCTTTCTTTCTCCATGTCTGGTTCATCTGGTTCTTTACAATCTCTCTACCTTTGAATTGTTCATTACTTGGTGCTTGTGCTCTGCAGTCTCTTTTTATATGACCAATATTGTGGCATTTGTAACAGACCAAACTCCCACTCATCCAACTCTTGGATTTACCTCTAAAAAGTGTTCTTATATATTTTTCTCTAATATGACCATATTCTCCACAATAATGAAAACTATACCACGTATTGTAATCCTAATTGAATGTGTTACCTTTCCTAGGTGCATTATCTTGCTTCTTGGATGTCCACTTAGGTCTTGCATTGGATATGCATTCTTGTACTATATGACCATATTTTTTTATAATTGTAACAATGACCTTGAAATCTAGGTACAATAGATGTATTACTAGCTTTTGACCTGCATTTATGTGCTTGATGTCCATGATTCTTATAGTTAAACAATATCCATTGAGTTTAGGCTTAGGATTGGACTTACCATTATTGCTTTTGCAGATGTTTGATGTGGGTCCTAGTTTCCCACAATGATGACAAGTAGGTTTGTTATTCTTTGGCTTTGCATTACTCTCTTCTCCATTCTTTGATGATTCTCCTTCTTCAGTGGATGATAGGTGTTCATCATGTCCTAGCCTAGAGGTGTCACTTGATCTTCTTGGTGATCTTATCAGTTCTTCAAAATATTTCACAGCTTCATTTGGTTTGTTCATTCTCTCATTTAGTTCTTTTTCAGATCTTAACTCATTCTTTAGTTGATTTTTCTCTAATCTTGAATTTGTAATTTCCATGTCTTTCCTGTTCAACTCTTGATTTGCAAGTAACATTTGATTTACCATGTCCAAATAAATGATTTTCAGCTTCTACATATCACATGTCCTTTCATCAAGTCTTGTAGCCATCTACCTCTTATCTTCTTCCGCCATTGTCTTTTCTTCTTCAACTTTCTTTTTCTGTTTAATCACTTCACATAGTCTCACTAATTGGATTTCCTATTCTCTCTTTAGACTTCTGATATCTTTGTTTAGGTTTATAATTATCACCCTAACTTAGGCATTATGGCTATACAACAATTCTATCCTGACAATGGAAACCTCCTTGAGCTGTGGGTAGACTCTGAATAAGGAGGAATCTCTAGATTCTAGGCCGGTTCCTTTTAAATATGGAATAACACTTCCTAATCTGTAACTTGTTGGCAAAAGGGAAAAGAATACTTTTAACTGAAACTAGATTAGGGTGATACACCAAGAAATATTTCAAACTTTGCAGAAAAGATAAAACATCAATTCTAACTCATAAATGAAGACCTCAACACTTTGAATCTTTGCTCAACATATAGGTTGACAAAACTTACTATTAGGGTTTTACCACGAATAGCTTGGATAGTCAACAGACATACATTTCTCACACAAGGCCTTGAAGCAATTGATTTCCCTAAGAAGGAACATAAATCTACTCACTTCCTTTGGACAAAAATGAATTTAGCACTTGCTAGAAAAGATGAAGACATGATTCAATATCAAAATAACTCCACAAATATGAATCAAAATCTCTGCTTTATTTCCTCCAAAATTTGACAAAAGTGATTACAAAAAATAGCCTCCAAAGCACCTAGGAACAATGAGTTCACTATATGCCCTCTCTCAAAAATTTGTAACCCCTAAATTGATCATAAAAAATCAATTTTACAGCCTACCTATGCCTCAAATTCAAAAATATAAACCCCACAAAATGCCCTCTAATTGGCCAAAATCATGCCAATAATTAAGCCTATCAAAGCTCGAGTCTAAGTGCCCCTTAATACTGGCTTATAATAAGGAGTTTATCCTTTTACAATTTCTAACCAATATTAATATTTACTTAATATTAGATAAAATCTAATATCAAATAATCTAACTCTCAATTCCTAACTTAGATAAAAACTCTAAGTGTGAAATATATACAAAGTGGAGAAATTCGACATGACTGCTCCATCCACTTGCACTATAATTCAAAAACAATGAGATGAAGGTGTGAGGTGGCATTGTGCAGTTTTCAAGACTCTGCAGGAATGTGACATCTACATTAATGGCATTGAATGCCATTCTTCTTATGGACTCCAAATTGTTATGTTCATTTTTCACTCTTGGCAGTTGTGCTTATCTCATTCTTCCTGTAGAAGAATAGGCAAGATGAAACCCTAACTTGTATGAAAGTTTTTGAAAATTTGTGAAGGAGCTCGACATGTTGACTGTGACTGCATCCTTCTGTTGAACTTGAGCTTACTGTGACTAAAGATCACTGATATTCCTCATCGATAACAAAATATGACTTGGCATTCAACTGTAAGTTATCTTCGAGCTCGGTCCCTCTCTCATAGATTTATTTTCTAGTATTTAATACCATGAAATTGTATAATTTCTTAGCATAAGTTGTAGCCTCTCATTCTGTTATCTATTCCTTTACTGGTGATTTTGAAAATGTGACTATTGTTTTGATAATATGAGACTATGAATATGTCATAGTTGACTGGTATATATCATGCACCAACTCGGCCATGCTGAGAGTTCTCTTTTCATTTATTTGCAAGCCACGAGCTTCACTATGACTTTGTATTAATAGTCATACAAATGGTGTTATCTTTGTAGTTTATTTCCATTTGTAGATTATGAGTTGTGACTCAAACCTTGCACCATATATTTGATTCACTATTTATGCTATTGAACTGCTCTTTGTTTCTGTGAGCTCCACACTATGATTCTCAGCCTCTACTATTGTTTCATTCCTTTGCTATTGCTATGGGTTCAAAGCTTATGAACCCAACTGTTCAATCCAATTTTAATAGCAGTCACGACTTTGTATAAGGAAATTTGGCTATGCCGAAGTGAGACTGATGCTTACCTTTCATTTACAATAGTGAATACATTATATGATCTACGACCATTTGTGACTGTCACAAAACTATGAGTCTTTACATCGTGACCTACTAACAGTCACGACTTGTTTGACTGTTGATTTCCTTTATTTCAAATATAAAGCCATGACTGCATTAAGTCAAAGACTCTTGAATTTTTTAACAAAAACTGCTCTTATCCCATGTGCTTATATGTGAAGCTCGACTTCACATCTTGACTGAAAATGAACTCGGTTCAACTAAAAATGAAGTCGACTCAACTAAGAGTCTGGCTCAACTAAGAACTCAACTTGATCTTGTTCGAGCCTTTGACTGGTAGACATATAATACCCTCTGCTGTAACATGAAGCTTGTTTTGCACATTTATCCATTCATTCCACACTTGCATGGACATTTGAAATTTACTGTCAGCAGTGACTTCATTAAATTCAGTATCTTTCTTCAACATATGACTGTGACAACATAACATGAAGCCCAAATACCTTGATTGGGAATTTTGAACATAAATAGATAATTACTCTTTTCTGATTAGCTTCATAAAAATACTCTGTATAAAATAGAGAGTTACTAAAAATTGATTTTAACAGCTTTCTACAGTTTGTACATAAACTGTGATTATAGCATATATCGTTCAAACTGTTTCATTCTACTGACATGAATGAATCTGTGTAATATCAGCAGTGAACTTGATGAACTGGTGAACTCATTCTGATAGAGCAATGAAACTGAGCCATTTTGAAAATAGTTCAAGCTGAAACTATAAAACCCTTCTGAGATGAATGAAAATCCATCAGCATTGCACTTCATGCACACTCATCTAGTTATTTCATCAAAGTTGTAAGCTTGTGACTGAAAGATGTGACATATGTATTCCATTTTATTATGACATCCTTTAGTCATAAGCTTCACAAACTTTGGGAGTTGACTAAAAATGACTGAAAAGCATCAAGGAATAAAAGTCACTATGCCCATAACAAATAAGTACTTTAAACTTTCTTTACTGATAAATTTGTAATTTCTTGTACTTTTTATTTTCACTGCTACTTTACAGCTTGAATTCCACTTGATTTGTAACTTAGCTTTTAAGAATTATAACTCTTGTAGCATTGTCCACTGTATATAATTCTTATTGATGTTGAATCTACACTTAGAATATTAGAAGTACAACAAGATGAAAATGTTTGTTCATTGTTAATGAAGTTCGAGCATGGGCTTGTGACACTCAAAAACACCATAATGTTAATTAATGAGGTTTGAACATGGGTTCGTGACACTCATTAAAAACAAACTGTAAACATTTTATGGCTCAATCTTGAAGCACTTTTTTTTGTATTCAACAACAATAATGTTATTAGTTGAAAATGTACCTTTGAAACAACAAGGACATATTATAAGAGTATTTTTGCAGCTGCATTTGTAATTTGAACTTTGAAAATTGGCAATTATTGGCAATTTATGTAGCACTTTTATCATGGAAATCCAACTTGATCTGCATCTTTGACAATGACTAAATGTGAAAACCAGTTAGCTGTTATCTACAAAATAATTTGTTAAGCTCTCAAATAACATCATTATGAAATGCATTATCAGAAAAATGTTTCTCAGTCTGAAACATACTAAGTCCCTTTAATTCATACACCTAGTTAATAAAAAGGACAACATACACCACAATGATCATAAGTAGTAAAAGGTTTCATGTCAGAAACAAGTCCCTTTAACACTACCTTGCAGTGAGTGTCAGTGTACATTTCCTTATTACATTTAGTTTTCTAGATTGATATGTAGTATTAAAAACTTGATTGCTATAGTATGTTATTTGTTTTCTCATGTATTGCTTAGATCCAACAGGATCTAACCATATTTTCTCTCTCATGCATAAATGAACCCTAAAGACCTAGATGCAGATGAGGACCCAGAGTATGAAGACCTAAATGTAGAGACCTAGCAGACAACCGGCTGACACAAACTAATGCAAAGGCAATGCATGGGACCCCTATTCCATACTTCAATCTTTCTTTCAATTCTGCAAATGTAATCTACTTATTGATGTGAAATATGAAACAAGAAAGGACATTTGTATATCACATTTAGTTTGAATGCACAATGTAATGATTATTTATGAATTTTGGAATCTTTGGGAATAATAATCAATACTTAGAGTACAATGATGACATCTAGAATGAATGCAATAATGACATGTAAACTAACAAAACCTGCAAGGTAGTGTTAACTAGACAAACAAATGCAACCTTTTCCTACTTATGCTTATTGTATTGTATGCTATATTTTTGAGTAACAATCTTCATTCAAAGAATTGTTCCTCTCTAATAGATCTACTATTTATGCATCACTTTCAATGGAGTTTTCATTATCAAATAGACCTTTATATCATCTTCTTGATATTGAGTGTCATTCAGTTGGATTGCCAATTCTTTCCTTCTCAAATATTTCTTCAATTCTCCTCTTGCTGCCTCAAGCTGGTGTAATGCAAGATGGATGCCAATTTTTTGGTTCTCTATGATTTTTCCCAACTTATAAGCCTCAATTTCCAAGATCTTAATTCTCAAGTGGTTAGACTTCTTCTAAGAGAACAAAGCTTTGATACCAATTGTTGGAAGTCTAATTTGGGAAATTGAGATACTGAGAGGGCGGGAGGGGATCAATGAGTTATCCACAAACTTTTATACTTTGAAACTAATTCAACATACATACCATAATCATAAAATTCAATACTAAAATGAATCTCACATGCTAATCACATCCATGAAATGAAACACATAACACAATAATTTGGTAACCCATAAACATCCCTTGAAAGGTAAAACTGGGGTGGGGATAACACCCACAAATCTTCACTATTGCAACAATGAAGTGTGCCTATTAGGGCTACAAAGTTTTGATCACTTATGATTATCAACCCTATGAGGGGTCTACCCTACTAAGAGCTTACAAACTTATACAATCTATCTTGATTAAAGGATTCAAAACTTACAACTAAGTAAGCACTTGGTTAAGAGACTTACAAAGGCCTGTTAGGACCACTCCGTTAAGAGATTTACCCTGATTCACTTACTAGAATGTATCAGTATCTATTCCTTTGATTTTCACTTCAAATGCTAATAATAAATCTCCTCTTTCCAATACTTATCTAATCTCAAAATCAAATATTGCTCTGTTGTGTCCTTCACTACTCTGCTTGGTCACTCTTCCTGATCTCTACATCTAACAATCAAAATACTGCTTCCATCTGCATACATGAGATATCCTCTACTACTACATTTTAGGGTTTTGATATCACCTTATATAAATAACTGATCAAGCTCAAAGATCAAAATCAACGATCTAGATTCAACTCTTATGCCTCTTAAGCATTCCCTTTTTCTGATTGGTTACATGGCTTACATAGGGATTAATGATTGAAATAATAATCTGTAATCAACTCCTTAATTATTTGAACAATCATTAAATCATGCATAGAAGTTAGACAAAATGGTTTACCTAGGTGTTTGTACCATTACAAACACATATATCAAAACTGGCTTTTTGGGCATATGAAGTCTCCAATGCTCGATCAAAACTATTCTCCATATACTGGTGCTCGACACTGACTCTTCTATACAACTAGACATATATACTTTCTCAATAACTACTGAAGTACTCACCAACCTCTAAATTTCTCAACAGTAACTAATTCTTGGTACGTATATAAAATACAAGTCTATACATAATTTGGCCCTAATAGGATGGCTGAGTTGCTCTGATGACTAACCAATATTGCCTTGAAAATGACTAAGTGTTGGACACTAATAGACAACATGACTTGGAGATCAATATTAAAATCCTAATATGGTTAAGCTCCTCACATGGCATACTTCAGAAGAGTACATCATTTGGGTACTAATTCCCACTGTTGTTTTTTTCTTGATTCGGGTTCCTACGAGATAAAATCTTTGTGTTAAATTTTGTGGATGTGATTAAGTGTATGAAGGCCTTTATTTGATGTTATTAAGTCATTGTGTAGAATGTTTGGTTTAAAATTATGAAATTAGTTTAATTAGTAGATCATTGATTCATCCCTTCCCTCTCAGTAATATGATTTGGGATCTAACAATTGGTATTAGAGTTGTGGTCCTCTATTGCAGTGAATCTTAATAACTTGAGGTAAAGATCTAAGATGATACAAAAGGAAGGTCCTACATTCCAAGGAAGAACTACATAGTGTGGTGCAGTCAAATGAATATTTACCTTAAAGGTATGGGAGATTATTATTGGGATCATATAGTTAATAAATATATTGTCACTTCAGGAGTCCTAAATGTAGACCAGTTAAGGATCACACAAGATCACACTGCAACTATGGAAGCTATTGCAAGTACCCTTTCAGATCCATAATTTATTGATGTAAAGGATTTGGATACTGTGCATGAGATGTGGGAGAAATTGAAAACTATCTATGGTGGAGATCCACATGTGAATAAGGCTAAGTTTGATAGCCTGAGAGGAAAGTATGATGAAATGAGAATGGAAGACAATGAAAACATTGAACAATACAATTTGAGAATCAAATAAATTTTTACTGATATTCGAGGTGCCAAAGGTAATATTCTATTAGATAAATGAGAGGGGGGGGTGAATCAGTTAAGTTCAGTAATCCTATAGTCCCAAGCATTCTCTGATATTTTAATCTAAACAACTTAGTAAAAATTTATGTGCCTTGCTGCTCATTAACTGAATACCAGTAAATTAACTAGTGTATATACCGATCAAACCAGTAATTGTAATGTGTAAAGTAAAATAAAAAATTGTTGGAAAGTTGTCTATACTAAAGTATATGACTAGATATAGTGTTGTCATTATGGAAACAAAGTCATATAGTAGTTTGGAGTCAGCGCACTTGATGTGAAGATCAGAATTCGGTTAAGTGTTGAAGATTGGACAGTATACAGAGTTTTGACAGGTCAGAGCATCAACGCACATGTGTACAGAAGAATTATGGTATGCGCCCTAGAATTTAAGTTGGCTAGACTATATTCTTGCTTAGTCTATGAGTGCATAAGAAGATGTGCAAGGATGTGAAAGTTACATTCAGTTGAAGTTGCACAGCCAGTGTGTGCGAGCAGAGAACAAAGCTTGGAGCTGACAGTTAGCATTTTGGTTTGCGATTGTAATGTAATATTGTAAAGGCCATGTACCCATTGTATTTAGGTTGCTGACATGTTTATATTTATAATTGTAAGCACACTTAAGCCAATTCATTTGGAAGCATTGTTTGTAATTAGTTGTAGGGCTGACCTATTTATGTATTTTGTATGAGCGCATAAATATAAGGTGTGCCCATTGTATTCAGTATGGAAGTTGAAATAGAGTTCTGATAAGAAGAGAAGAAGTGTGCAAAGACACTAAGAGATGTATTAGAGCTTTGCAAGAGGTCAAAGCATCAACACATCAAAGGAACTGATCTGACAAGCAGTGTCATAGTGACAGTTCATCCTGCAGATATAGTGTGTATCTGAGATCAGAAGGTTGTAGCCTTCACCACTTGAGCAGTGAGCTCTTGGATAGTGCATCCTCTCCCCTAATAGGGATGATTGTAAAAGACTCCTAACAGGGTCTGACCCTTAACAAGGTCTAATGTACTTAAATCATTGTAAAGCTACTCCTAACAGGGTAAAGGATCTTCTAGAAAGGATTACAAAACACTAGTGCAAAATATTAGTGGGTATCAATTCCCACCGGGGTTTTACCTATTTGGGTTTCCCCATAATCATATTGGTGTCATGTTTTGATTTAATGTTTCATGTTTATGTGAATGTTTAATTCAGTTCTTAAGCATTTATGTTCAGCATAAAGATTAAAGTAAAAAGTTAAAATATAGTGAACACTGATTCACCCCCCCCTCTCAGTGTTCCCATTCCTAACAATTGGTATTAGAGCTTTGGTCCTCAGCATAGAAGTTTAACCACTTGAGGAGATCATGGACAAAGCTGAAATGAAACATCTGAAAAGAAATCTTGAAGCTGCTATTGAAGATCAGGACAAGTCAGAAAGAGAATCTGAAGAACTAAAGGACAAACTTAGTGATGCTCAATTAGTCATAAAAAAGCTAAGGAAAGATTTGAAAGAATTCTCTACCAGTGATCTAGGGACAATGGTCAAGAAGCTCAATGAAGAAAATAAATCCTTAAAAGAAAAAATTGAAGAGGTTGATGATAAGATGACTAATAATCAGGTAGTCTATGATGAACAAATCAAAGAGAACCTTCAGCTGAATGAAGAACTAAGGAAAGCAAACATGGAAATCTTGGAGCTAAGAAATAGTAAAGAAAGCTCAGAGTCTGAATTGAAAGAAGCAAAGAATCATATTAACAAATTACACACCAGTTCTGATTTGATAGAATCTCAGTTGTATGCAAGAAGAGCTAAAGGAGACACCAACTGTATTGGATACAATGGAGCACAAAATCATATTGACAATATGTGAGCAAGAAAGGATTCACAAAAGGACTCTACTGATGCTGAAAAGACTGAAGATCAAACCAAAGATAATAGTGGACCACCTAAGAATGAGTGCACATAAGTAGAATGCACCTATTTTTCTTGTAACAAGCATGGACACATTGTGAGGAACTATAAAGAGGTAAAACCTTTTAATGGTTATTGTTATTCATGCAACAATTTTGGTCATAGAGCTATGAATTGCAAAACTAGTAAGAATAATAGAATTCAAAAAGATCAGAGAAATCAGAACCAGACAAATGTAAGAAGTACTCAGAATGTTACATGTCATATATGCAACTATAATGGTCACACAAAAAAGCAATGCAGAATGGTGACTCATGTCAATGCGCTGAGGAATATAAGACCTCTAGTCCTTTGTCACTCTTGTAACAAGGCTAGACATATCTCAAGGTTCTGTAGATCAAGGATGCAAGGTTAGGGAAGCCCTAAAAAGGCCAAAGAACCAGTTTTGGATCCCGTAGGAGAAGTTAACTTTGTCAAAGCCTCAGATGATGTGAGCATGATTTGGTCAGAGAAAAAGAAGGAAAAGACTGATGAGAATGTATTGGATGCATCCCTAGTGGATGCACCCTCTACATCTACATGAATGGCCCTCAGGGTCATAGGGGGAGCTAATTTAGCTCTAGACCCCTGCATGGGTGGTATACTCATCCTCAGAGTATGCACCTTTGGACTTAAGCTTTTGGAGTGTATAGGAACCTTCATGCAAGAGTGCACATGCTGAATGTTAGCAAAACTCAAGTTGCAAATTTTGAAGTGACAGCCTGGTTTATGTGACATGCATTAATGGTGGATTTTTCACTTTTAAAGTACACATAAGTTATTTGATTACTCATTGCATTCAAATTCAGAGTGATAGGAGAGTAGAAAGAGCCTTGGAAGTTGTTGTGAAGTATTGGAGATTGATCTATCAGAGATTTTTTTGCAGTTATCAGTGCATTTGATTGGTTGCAGAAACCCTAGCTTGTTGCGCTGATTCGGAAGCCTTCAAATTATCTCAGAGCTCAGTTGGAAAGTGTTTATCAAGTAAGTCATGGCCACTCCCATTGTTTATGATGTCACTGAGAAGAAAAGATATGTTTTCAAGAGGCACCCTTTTAAATCAGCCCTAGATGATTTAGAGGGATCTTTCTCCCACATGCCTATGGGTGTCATGCATGTGGAAGATATTAGGGAATACATCTATTGTAAGAAGGAACCAGTTGGATTGGATAGACTTAGAGCGTACATGGACACCATGCTGAAACCTGACAAAACATTCTTGGATGAATATGCTAAATGGAATGATCACCCAAATGTTGAGTATGCTATAGCATATGAATTCTATGAGACAGAATGGATAAAAATCTTGTTGAGTAGAATTCATGATGATTTATTTTGGATTGGTGAGTACCAGTTAGAATCATAAATGACTTAATTCATGAGATGATAGGCCTTTCTAGAACAGGCGCCATCCTTCCTATGGGCAAGGATGTTAGAAAGATGGTTGAACATACATGTAAGTCAAGGAGCAATAGGCAAGGTATGACCATTGAGCCTATTGAGAAAGTTGACATCAAATTGATGTCAATGATACTGGGATACAAATTTCATCACACAAGCAGGGTGAATAGTGTCTTTGCGTGCACTATTCTAGCAGCCATAAGACTAGTGAAGGAAGATGGGGAATTCAACTTGTGTGAGATCTTGTGTGCACAGTTGATAGATAACATCAAGGCCATTAAGCATGACAAGACAAAGATATTTAGGTTTGGATCACTAATCATCTACATGTACCTTCATATTGTTGGGAAGATATCAGATTTGTACTTGGACAAGTCCATTCCAACCATGCCTCAGATATCCAACAAAGCATCCATTGAAAGTACACTAAGGGATTATATAACATTGGAATTAAAGACCTTTAGAGCTAAGATGTAGATGAGGTACATCATTCTAGAAAGTATTGTGGAAAAGTATAAGGACTCAATTTGTTTTATGGTGGAAACTAATACTACTTGTATGGAAGCTGTTGAGCCTAGAACTAAGTGGATTCATCCACTTGGCTATGAGGTAGAGGAATAGGTCCTTGAAGCATATGCATAGGTATTACTATCAGCCCCCAAAGATCCTAATGAACCTAGATGGGGAACTTATGAGGAAAAGACAAGGGAAGTTGATGCTAAACTGAATAGTGCAACAACTAAGAGGAAAGCCTCTAAAATCACATCAGAAATCTTGAGGATACATGGTGTGTCTCAAGAAGACCTTGAAAAGGCAAGGGAAGAGAAGATTGCTTTGGAATTGAAGAGCACAACAACAGAAAAAGAACAAGAAGATCCTAAGATGAAGAAAATAAAAATTGAAAAAGATGACAGTCAGAAGGATATGACTGATGACACTCCTTCTGCACCCAAAGAAACCAATGATCCTACTACTCCTCTGAAGTATGAACCAATAATCAAGAGAAAGAAAGAAGTCATCACTAGTCATCCATCCTTGCGAGCATTAAGGAGCAAGAAAACCAGTCAAGCACCTGCTAAGGTAGGATTCAGACCAAGTCTTAAAACTTTGAGCACAAGAATTGTTGATGAGGGCAGAATTGATCAGGTGGGAAAGTTTTATGAAACATTTAGTGAAATTGACAAATTAGAAATACATGGTATGATTATCAAACACATGATAAAGTTCAAGAAGATAGTTCTTGAATTGAAAACATAAATTCTTGATAAAGTATGGGAGATATTGGATACCTTGAAGAGACAAGCCACTGAAGAAGAGCTCAGAATAAGGGAACAAATTCTTGATTCCACTCTTCCAGTATGCTCTATTGAAGAAAGGTCATTGTTACTAAATCTGGTAAAGCCGCACTTAAGAACAAAGATGAGGACACTTCACCTCATGAACAAAGACTATGAGCTGATTTCTTAGGAAATAGAGAAGGCTTTTGAGAAGGTACTCTTAGAGTAGCACATGAAACCTATGTCTATGCCCCTCTCTCAAGTACCTAGTAAGCAAGAAAAAGAAGTAGAGACTATCAAGGAATAGTCTACAGGTCCTCAGGATTCAACACCTATAGTGGAAGTACAAACAAAGGTAGACAAGTCTGCGCCCATATCAGAATCACTCAAGGACATCATGGTTATCATTGATAATGTGGAGATAGCCATGGTGGCCACTGACACAAAATTAGACAAGTTTGAGGAAGCTTTTGTGAGCACATGAGAAGTTGAGATCTTATGCAACAACACACCTCCCACTCATCAAGAAGAGGTATTGATTGAAAATATTTCAAATGAGAAAGAAGAAGAGAAAACGGAAGAGGAAGAAAAGACATAAGAGAAAGAGAAAAAGAAAGATGAAACTTTTGTGGATCTACACAAGGTAAAAATACAAGTGATGGACATCACTCCCATCACTCCCTCCTCAACATTGTTGTCAATTTTAACACCTGACACATCCAGTTTGGACTCATGGAAGGAGGAAGACCTGATTAAGTTCAGCATCTTGGCTATGGAGAAAGAAAAGGAGAAACAAGTCATGAGAAATCCTCTCCTTATGGAATCTATGAACATATTAAACAGTCTGTTGCTAGAAGACAAGAAAGTGTCCAAGGTACACTCGGTTGATGATGTAAGTACAATCATATCACAGTTCAAAAGAAAATTTTCAAGCCTTGAAGAATTTGCATCCAAGATTGCAGAAGAGAAGTATCTAGAGAAGAGACTGAATGAGTTGATGAGCAATTTTTCTCTAGATCTGAATTCACTCAAGATAAGAAAAGCATCCTTGAAAGAATTTGCTGATCAAGGAAGGAAATTCATTGCAGATTGCATGGATTAGGATAAGCTCACTGATGCCCATTTCAAGGAAATAAAAGAAGTAGAAGCTATGATTGAACAGGTGAAGATTTCAGTGACAAACTCATCCACTGATGTGAATATGTGTAATAATGTTTACCAAGGTCTATTGGACAAAATTGAGAAGCTGGAGAAAGAGATGCAAAAGATAAGGTCTAGACAAACTCAGTTGAGGAATGCTCTTGCACCCTCACTAGACATTCTAAATTAGAACATAAAGGAGATTGATGCCACAATGATTACCTATGATCAAGGTCCGAGCACATAATTGAAGAAGATGGAGAAGCTTGAATATGCTTTATGTGCCCATCTCCAGATAGTTAACTCTTTGACAAATTTTTGGAAGAAGGAGATACAAAATCTCAAGATAGCATATCTGGATGTTTTTCCTAAGTAAGTATGTGTAGATACAATTTTTTGGTACACCTTTGTCATTAATATCAAAGGGGGAGTTGTATATAAAATATGGAGTATAACATGTATAGGGAGATATAAGAAGATTATGTATAAAAAATGTATAGAAGACAAAAGTTTTTTGTGTTAAGGGACACTTAGCAACTTGGCCATATTCCTTTGTTGCCATCAATGAAAAAGAGGGAGATTGTTGGAAAGTTGTTGACATTGAAGTATATGACTAGATATAGTGTTGTCATTATGGAAACAAAGTCATATAGCAGTTTGCAGTCAGCACACTTGATGTGAAGATCAGAATTTGGTTAAGTGTTGAAGACTGGACAGTATAAAGAGTTCTGGTAGCTCAAAGCATTAATGCACATGTGTACAGAAGAATTATGGCATGCGCCCTAGAAGTTAAGTTGGTTAGACTATATTCTTGCTTAGTCTATGAGTGCATAAGTAGATGTGCAAGGATGTGAAAGTTACAGTCAGTTGAAGTTGTACAGCCAGTGTGTGCCAATAGAGAACAGAGCTTGGAGCTAACAGTTAGCATTTTGGTTTGAGATTGTAATGTAATATTGTAAAGGCCATGCGCCCATTGTATTTAGGTTTCTGACATGATTATATGTATAATTTTAAGCACGCTTAAGCTAATTCATTTGGAAGCATTGTTTGTAATTAGTTATAGGGCTGACCTATTTATGTATTTTGTATGAGTGCATAGATTTAAGGTGCGCCCATTGTATTCAGTATGGAAGTTGAAACAGAGTTGTGATAAGAAGAGAAGAAGTGTGTGAAGACACTAAGAGATGTATTAGAGCTTTTCAAGAGGTCAAAGCATTAGTGCATCAAAGGAACTGATTTGACAAGCAGTGTCACAGTAACAGTTCATCCTACAGATATAGTGTGTATCTGAGATCAGAAGGTTGTAGCCTTCATCACTTGAGCAGTGAGCTCTTGGATAGTACATCCTCTCCCCTAACAGGGATGATTGTAAAAGACTCCTAACCAGGTTTGACCCTTAACAAGGTCTACTGTACTTAAAGCATTGTAAAGCTACTCCTAACAGGGTAAAGGATCTTCTAGCAAGGATCACAAAACACTAATGCAGAATATTAGTGGGTATCAATTCCCACCAGGGTCTTACCTATTTGGGTTTCCCCATAATCATATTGGTGTCATCTATTGATTTCATGTTTTATGTTTATGTGAATGTTTAATTCAGTTCTTAAGCATTTATGTTCAACATAAAGATTAAAGTAAAAAGTTAAAATACAATGAACACTGATTCACCCCTCCTCTCAGTGTTCCCATTCCTAACAATCATCACATCCATATAGATATAACACTTGATTTTTAATGTGGAAACCCTATTAGGGGAAAAAAATACTTGGGACCAACACCCAAAATAATTTCACTTTTTTTAAAGTGAGCTCGGTTAAGAGCCAACCTTGTTAAAGGTTACAAAATACATTGTAAGGTTTTAACAGTTCTCTATGACCATACTTGTGTCAACAAGAAAACAATCAACATTCATTGAATGTCATATTGAAATAATAAAGATTGTTAAATCCCACTCAGTTAAGAGATTTATCTGTAGCAATGGTTAGAATGCAATAGTAAATGATCTGATTCAATTACAACTTTATTTGCAGATTTTTAGATCTATGCTAAGCTCAAAATACCTTTGTCCAATATAATCTCTTCAATATATTTTTATCCTCCAACTCTGTTCTACTTAGTTATCTCCTTTCTCTGATGCTCGGTGTACTCTGCAGAATTGCTTGGTTCTATCTTC
The DNA here is from genome assembly GCA_027943335.1 of Chamaecyparis obtusa. Taxonomy (NCBI): domain Eukaryota; kingdom Viridiplantae; phylum Streptophyta; class Pinopsida; order Cupressales; family Cupressaceae; genus Chamaecyparis; species Chamaecyparis obtusa. The sequence continues at coordinate 1,282,945 of BSBK01002952.1, forward strand.
AACCTGTCTGACCAGCTACACATGTACACAATCTTCTCCTGATGCGTATATATACATTGAAACTCTTGTCTCCTTAAATAGACTTAATAAACCATTTTCTCATCAGCCATTGTGTTAAAATAATAATTAAATAAGAGAGATAGGAAATTGCTTAATCAATGAGCCAGGAATAAGGAGATTTACCATGAATAATCAAAACTCTAGGAGTATTGGCCAAAGAAAGAAGCAACAAGGAGACAATATTTTGAAGGGGGAAAAGCATAAAAAAACCACCGTGATGTAATGAAACTGGCAAAAAAAGCCTAAGAATGAGAGAGAGAGATAGAGTGAGAGCTTAACTCATACAATAATAACCAAGAAGAAGAAGTATCTCATATGGAGAGAAGGAGAGCCATCTCTTTTAATAGAGATGTGAGAAAGGAGTTACATTGTAACTCCCATTTTTGTGTATGCCACATTTCACTAGTGTGTGAGACAAGTGTAGGATTCCTCATAAGGAGGAATATCTAATTTCCTTAATAAAAGAATTACAAATATGACATGTCCTCCCACTTGGACTAGAGGATGAATACAATAGGATACTTTGGTTTATCCTTTAAATAAAAATATACCAAGGAAAGGTTAAATTCTAACACCCCCCTTTAATCTTTACTTGGGGTAATTACATCAATAGGTATCAAACCCAAATGTTTACAATGAATTTGAGATGTTTCTTTTGAAAGAGTCTTCACTAGGATGTCTTTATCTTGATCATCTTGCATGTCTTCAACTTGTGCTTTGGAGCTTGAATGGTACATAGGACTTTTGGCAAAGTGAATAGCATGTTAAGGGGAGCCCAAATCTGTAAGAGACCATTGAAATTCTTGAGATGTATTTATGCATTCTGTATGTTTATTTCTAGTAGAAAGTATAGGAGCATAATCAACACTTGAGCCTGCAAAAAGGCAAAAACCACTAGTAGAGTGCCCATCATTGGGATCACCTAGTGCTAAATCGGTAACACTTTGGAAAAAATCATATTGCGAATCATGAGAAAAATAATTAGGAATGCAATCTTCAGTTGCATAAGACAAATCTATAGTGCATTCATCATAATATGAAGCATTAATAGGAGAGTTAATATAAGCATCATTATTATTAACCTCCACAACAATCATAGGATTAGTACTATCATCATGAATTTCATCTTGAGTAATAAACATATCTTGCAAAGTAGCATTAAGAAAGTTAGATATAATTTCCTCTTCTTGGTCAAACATATCATCAACATGAGAGCAAGGAGGGGTAAATAGATTATTACCATCATCATCATTATCATCACTGCTACTACTAGAAGGAACAAAATCATTAGGAGTATCATTACTATCTTTGTGTTCATCATTATCATTAGTATTATCCTTAATGTTAGGAGTAGAAACAAGAGGAACATAAATATGGTTAGCTTTCAAATTAGGAACATAAAGCACATCATGTAATTTACCATTTGGAATAGAAACATTACCAGTTCCTTCAACTTGACAGCAATAATTATCAGCTAAAGAAACATGAGTATTCATAGAATCAGGTTGTAGAGAATCAAAGACTTCCTTATGGGATGAAACATGTTGAGATGCACCACTATCAGTAATCCATTCAAGTGGTTTAGAAGCATTAAAACAAACAATAAAAGTAGAATGAGATTGATTTCCATTTGAGTAGTTTTGAGAATTATGTTGATCATCCTTTTGTTTCTTAAAATAGTTATGTATTAAGTGACCATTTTTACCGCAATAGGTGCAATGTGGCCTATTTGACTGATTATTATTATTATAGTTATTTGAAGGCCTAGAATTGTAATGATCATTAAATTGTTGGTCTAAGTTATTATTTGAATTATTAGTATTGTTAGATCTTTGATAGTTTTGGTTATTTTGATTAGTGTTAGAAGATCTATTGTTATTGTGACTTTGAGAGACATGCATGTTCGTGAGTTTTAAGTATGCCAAATTGAATTAATTTTGCTTCCTCTTGACGCAACATATTTTGAAAAATAACATAAGTTAGTTGAGATGCTAAAGAAGGAATAGTTAACTGAGAATAAATATTAGTAATAAACTATTGGAACTGTCTAGGCAAACATTTATGAATAATTATATGGATTATCCTTAAATCAGAAAGAGGAACTTGTAAACCAGTTAGTAAAACTTTAATTGAATCAAACTTGAGCAAGAAATCATCAACAGAGTTGAAGTCGGTATACCTGAGGTCTTCAAGTTGGTCTTGAAGCTGAATTTTTTGAGTTTCGTCTGTATTGTCATAGGTATTTTTTAGGATGTCCCAAGCTTGATGGGCTTTTGTACAAGTAAAAATTAAGACATACAATTTGGGACTTAAGGAGATCCTTATTAAACCAAGTGCTTCCTCATTTTTAGTCTGCTAAGCAGTTTGGTCAGCTTGAGGAGCAGAGGTTGCTGGTTTATAACTGACATTAGTTGCAATATCTAAAATATGACAGAATCTAAAGATGAAGGTCATGTGCATTTTCCATTGATGATAGTTAGAGCTATTAAGTTTAATTTCCAGAATTAGAGTACACATGATTACAATAATGTAGAGAGTTGAAACAAAAATCCCTTTTACTTAAAAGAATTTGATTTAAAAAATAATTAAAATAACCCCTTTTATATTAAAATATTTAAAGATACAATTAATTTAAATATAAAAATTTAATTAAAATGACATAAATCAATTACATAAAACAAATGTCTTTAATTTAAAGGTTAAAAATTTATATATAAAAACAACTTTATAATTTTAAGAGATCTAAAATAAAATAAATTATTAATAAAACTTAGTTAAAAGAGCTATTTAAGTTAAACTTTTTCTTTTAAGAAAAGGTAAAAAACTTACCTAAATTGAAATAATAATGAAAAGATTATGAAAAAAGAAACATGACTCGTAAATCTAAGTAAAGATATTAAGATTAAAGACTTAAAAAAAGGTGAAGATGAAAACTATATGAATTAAAATTCAACGAGTTCGGTATAAGAATGAATAGAATAAATACATGACAATAAATATCCTGCAAAGAAACATTAGAGGATCATAAAAACCTTAGTCAATATAAAACATTAATGAAACGTATAAAGTAGCCCCTATTTTTTTTAACCAAAAAAACTAAATCTAATATAGACAAGTATATATAGAAATAAAATGACTGAAATGATGATTTTTCTAAAATCGGAACAAATACACTAAAAAAAAAACTAACTTAGAATAGACGCAAGGATTAAGGCATGCAGAGATGTTAAGGAAATAAGAACTGCTACTTTTAATTATAAAGACATAACAATGAAAAAAAGATTCTACATAAACTAGCAACTAAAAAACTATTAACTAAAACTTCAACTAGTGATAATAAGAAATGCCAAATTCCATGCCTTTTGCCTCAACAAAATGAGAACCTAACAAATACCTCCAAAAATATTATATCGATCTATGCATATAAATGTTTAGCAGATCTATAGTGATCTATATCAAATAAAACATTTAGCAGACCTCCATAAAATGGATGCACATCACTGAGGCGGGAAAAAACCATCTACTAAAGCAGAAAGCTTGTCATGAAAATTCTGTTGAGTGAAACACCTTGTGCATGTAAAAATGGCAGAGGTGGGAGATTGCACAACCCTTGTGCACCACCATTGGTGATTGCCGCTATGTTCTTGATAAGATGATGTCCACAAAATCTTTGCCCGTGGGCACCACCGTGCTGATGTTGTGATGGAACCCGAGCACAAACTCTTTTATATTGTAATGACGGTGGTAATGAATGCCAAAACCACATGCAATAGAAACAAAATGAGCCGAAAAAAAATCGTAATCTATGAAAGTTATATTGAAAATATACAACACACGATACTTAAACAGAGCAAAGCAAAGAACCGAAATGAAAGATATTATGAATAAGTCTAAACAGATAGGTTTAGAGGGATCATTTATCTATTTCATAGAACTAAGTATCCCTTCCCTTTCTCATTAAGATTTCAAATCTGAAAGAGATTTCTATGGATTTAGGACTACGAACTAAATAAGAAGATAAGATAAAAGATCTGCTATTGCGATAAAGGAATCACACACATCTAGCTAAATATGCTCCTCGAAACAAGATAAGAAAATGATATCCAGAAACAAGCTAAAAAAATGACTCCCAAATGCGATTAAGAGGAACTTAAAAGGGTCTAAAAGTGATATGCTAAGGGAAAGAGCAATACAATCAACTAAAATAGCAATACAAACATTCAAATGCATGCAATAAACTATTAGCACAGTAATGATAAAAAATGCATCCAGAGAATCAATGCAAGGATTAAGAGGAACACATACAAAGATATGAATAATGAAAAAAAATTCATGCAAATAAAATGCTTTATAACAAACAATGATTTTATTTGAAGAAAAAGAATGCATGCAAGGAATAGAACTAAACTTAGAAACTAAAACAAGAATGCAAAAAAAATGGTTAGTTAGGAAAGACCAAAAAAAAAGGTAATGATAATGATTACAACCGCAATTCAAATTCCACTTTCTCTTTAATACATGCAATGATAAAAGGAACCGATATCTATAGAGAATATATATAAAAATAGAAACTAAATCAGTAATTATAAACTATAAAAAAGAATTGATAATTAAACTAAATGCTAGGAACTAATTGTAATAACTAGCATGAGATTCAAATCTCTCTAAACAAAGAACAGAGCCAAGATTGAAATGTCTCCAAACCATGAATAATAAATCAATAAGGTATCCAATAGATAAACTGAGTTTGGTGGTAAACCATCCAAACCCAATTTTTTATTTATTTTTTCTCTCTTAATTAGATTAGTAAAAAAAATAAAATACTAACAATAAACTCTCTCAAGAGTCTCCGATATTGGAGTGCTCCAAGATATGGTAGCTCCTTCACCCGTACACTCAATAATGGATTAAACCAACCTGCTCTGATACCATGTTAAAATAATAACTAAATAAGAGAGATAGGAAATTGTTTAATCAATGAGCTAGGAATAAGGAGATTTACCATGAATAATCACAACTCTAGGAGCATTCACCAAAGAAAGAAGCAACAAGGAGACAATATTTTGAAGGGGGAAAAGCATAAAAAAAACCCCGTGATGTAATGAAAGTGGTGAAAAAAGCCTAAGAATGAGAAAGATAGATAGAGTGAGAGCTTAGCTCATACAATAATAATCAAGAAGAAGAAGTATCTCATATGGAGAGAAGGAGAGCCATCTATTTTAATAGAGATGTGAGAAAGGAGTTACATTTTAACTCCCATTGCTGTGTATGCCACATTTTACTAGTGTGTGAGACAAGTGTAGGATTCCTCATAAGGAGGAATATCTAATTTCCTTAATAAACAAATTACAAATATGACATGTCCTCCCACTTGGACTAGAGGACAAATACAATAGGATACCTTGGTTTATCCTTTAAATACAAATATACCAAGGAAAGATTAAATTCTAACACATTGATTTTGCCTCTTAATCTCCATAGTTGATTTTGCCGCTTCAGCCTTCCTTGGAACTTGTGTCATGACACATTTCATTCTTCATCATCTGATCCATCTTGAATTTTGTCAGCTCTAGATCTTCATAAAAAACTTCATCATTAACCTCAGAATCATCCCAACTTGTCCATCTCATCATCTCAAGTCGGCAATAAAATAATTCTCTTTATTTCTCCTACTCGGTCAATACCGTGTTGTGTTGGTGACTTCTAACTCGGTTAATATTTTACTTGATATACACTACACTTGCTCAGTGTACACTATATCAACTTGATGTATACTAAATTCTTCATTTACTGACCACATAAACTTGTACATTTTTTATCTTCAATCTTTTATAGAATCATGTAATACAATCAAATCACTAACATAATGTCATAGAATCATCAATAAGTTACCCAATGAATACCATATCCATATCTAATTCATACATCTCATCTTCCTATTAATATCTCATTCCTTCACCAATATTACCTTCTTCAGATGTTTGCAACTATCATGATAAGTACAGTCAAAACTGGTTGACATCAATGACAATATAATAAATGATTTAATGTCTTACATACACCTTTGTAGCTAAGTGATCATAAATCTCTCCTTTTGAAGTATTCAGTCATTTGTAGTGTAACAATATCTCCATTTGGCATTGATGTAAACACAAACATAATATGAAATATCCCATAGAATACCAAACATAGTGTCTAAAACTTTGTCGATGAGATCTCCCTTAGCTTATGCATTTAATATGTTTAATCACTTCCTTTTCTGATCAACTCTCTGTAAAATTATCTCCTTATCATTGATTATTTCATGAATGTTCCTGTGATCATTTCTCTCCCTCTGCATGTAATCTCTCTCCATATTTCATAGTCATCTCTCTCTCTCTCTCTCTCTCTCTCTCTCTCTCTCTCTCTCTCTCTCTCTCTCTTTCATATTTCATAGTCATCTCTCTCCCATTGACAATAATGCCATAAAGAAATCAGCTCTTTAGTATACAAATCAATATCTTTGTTATTCAATTTATATCTTTGTACCTTGCATGTACAAATATGCAGTTTCTTCCATTTTCTACTTCTTTCAGCTTCTTCACAAACTTAGGAATCCAAAAGTGTGAACATCATGCATCAACATCATTAGATCTTCTGACAAAGTATAGGTTGATGCAACCCAAAATCACCTTAGTGAAAATTAGATAGGAGATAGACCCCTAGTCTACTTCTCAAGTATTCAAATGTATCCTTCGGTAAGGGTTTAGTGAATATGTCAGCAAGTTGTTCTTGTGATTTCACATATTCCAATCTTACTTTCTTTTCCTGAATTTGTTCCCTCAAGTAGTGATATTTAATAGATATATGCTTTGTCTTTGCATGCATCACTAGATTCTTTCTTATACCATAAGCTATAATTTTTAGTTTTTTTCAAATATCTTAGAATTATTTTCACAACAGTAATGCATGACTCTTTAGGATTAGCGAAAAATCTAGCTACAATCCAAACAACATGTGCAATATCTAGTTACTGTGCACAACATACATCAACTTTCCAATTGTAGATCTATACAAGCTTTGATTTACCTCGGTTATCTTGTCATCCTTTGTCAGCTTGCATCAAGTTACCATAGGTGTACTGACTGGTTTTGAGTTTTCCATACCAAATGTCTTCAAGACTTCTTTGATGTACTTTTTTTGTGTGATATAAATGCCTTCTTGCAATTATTATATTTGTAAGTCAAGAAAGAATTTGATCTCTCCAAACATTTACATTTCAAACTCTTTGCTCATTTCTTTAGCAAAATATTTACATAAAGTATCATGTCCTCCAAATATAATATCATCAACAAAAATTTTAGCAATAAGAATCTTATCGTCAGTATCACATTTTAAATACAAATTGTTGTTGTCACTTGTTCTAACAAATCCAATTCTTATAAGATAGGAATGGAATCTTTTATACCATGCTCTCGGTGCTTGCTTTAATCCATATAGTTCCTTTTGCAACTTACAAACCATATTCTTCTGATCAGGGTCAATAAAACCTTTAGGTTGTTCAATGTATACATCTTCTTCAAGTATTCCATTCAGAAATACAGATTTCATATCCATCTGATAATCTTTAAATCCTTTGTAAGTAGCATATGCAAGCAATATTTTTATTCCTTCAAGTCTAGAAATTGGTGCAAAAGTCTCTCCATAATCAATTCCTTCTTCTTGTGCAAACCCTTTGCAAACCAATCTTACTTTGTTCCTTGTTACATCCCCATTTTCATTCAATTTGTTTTTGAATATCCATTTAGTTACAATCACATTTTCATCTTTTGGTCTTGGCACCAATGTCCATGTTTTGTTCTTCTATATTTACTCCATTTCCTCATTCATTGCCTTGATCCAATCATCATTATCAAATGCATCTTTAACTGTTTAAGGTTCAAATTCACAAACTAAACATGTGTTGTTCCTTAACTTGCTTCTAGTCATCATTCCTACTCCTTTCTCTCCGATTATCTATTCTTGTGGATGGTGTCTTCTCACATACTTTGCAATTATATGTTCATATCTTTGTTCGTCAATGTTTTCTCCACTCGGTGCATGATCCTGATTTCCATCAGTAACTATTTATTGATGCTCAGTCTATATAGACTACTACTCGATAGCATTATTCTATTGCTCGATGATACCAGACTATTTATCAGGTAGAGTTTCATAATTTTCAATGTAAACAAATCTATCATAGTCTTCAAGTTTCTTCATGATTTATTCATCAGTCTTTCAAATCAAATTTTCCATTTCTTTCATCTTTCAAAATGTAACATCTACTTCCAAATATTCTAAAATAACTCACATTAGGTGTGTAACCATACCATAACTCATAAGGTATCTTGTTTGTCTCTTTCTTTAGTTGAACTCAGTTTAGTGTGTAAATAACAATTCTAACAACTTCTCTCCAATAAATTTGTGCAACATCTTTTTCAATCATCAGTGTTCTAGCACAATCAATAATTGATCTATTTCTTCTTCAGCAATATCATTCTAATAGGGTGTCCTTGGTGTAAATACTTGTCTCTTGATTCCATTCTCATTACAAAAAATTAGTAAATTCATCAGAAATAAATTCACCACCTCTATCCGACCTTAAGCATTTTAGTTGCTTACCACTTTCTTTTTCCACTTTTACTTTATACCATTTGAACATTTTGAAACCTTTTGATTTTTCTTTTAAGAACATCACAATCATCATCTTAGAGAAATCATCAACAAATAAGATAAAATATTTGTCTCCATAATAACTTTATTTTCATGAACTTGTTCCCTCAAGTAGTGATATTTAATAGATATATGCTTTGTCTTTGCATGCATCACTAGATTCTTTCTTATACCATAAGCCATAATTTTTAGTGTTTTTCAAATATCTTAGAATTTTGTTCACAATAGTAATGTGTGACTCTTTAGGATTAGCAAAAAATCTAGCTACAATCCAAACAACATGTGCAATATCTAGTTTACTGTACACAACATACAACAACTTTCCAATCATAGATCTATACAAGCTTTGATTTACCTCAGTTATCTTGTCATCCTTAGTCAGCTTGCATCCGGTTACCATAGGTGTACCGACTGGTTTTGAGTGTTCCATGCCAAATGTCTTCAAAAACTCTTTGATGCACTTTTTTTGTGTTATATAAATGCCTTCTTGCAATTATTATATTTGTAAGACAAGAAATAATTTGATCTCTCCAAACATTTACATTTTAAACTCTTTTCTCATTTCTTTAGCAAAATATTTACATAAAGTATCATGTCCTCCAAATATAATATCATCAACAAAAATTTCAGCAATAAGAATCTTATCATCAGTATCACATTTTAAATACAAATTGTTGTTGTCACTTGTTCTAACAAATCCAATTCTTATAAGATAGAAATGCAATCTTTTATACCATGCTCTTAGTGCTTGCTTTATTCCATATAGTTCCTTGTGCAACTTACAAACCATATTCTTCTGATTAGGGTCAATAAAACCTTTAGGTTGTTCAATGTATACATCTTCTTCAAGTATTCCATTCAGAAATGCAGATTTCACATCCATTTGATAATCTTTAAATCCTTTGTAAGTAGCATATGCAAGCAATATTATTACTCCTTCAAGTCTAGAAATTGGTGCAAAAGTCTCTCCATAACCAATTCCTTCTTCTTGTGCATACCCTTTGCAAACCAATCTTACTTTGTTCCTTGTTACATCCCCATTTTCATTCAATTTGTTTTTGAATATCCATTTAGTTATAATCACATTTTCATCTTTTGGTCTTGGTACCAATGTCCATGTTTTGTTCTTCTATATTTACTCCATTTCCTTATTCATTGCCTTGATCCAATCATCATTATCCAATGCATCTTTAACTATTTTAGGTTCAAATTCACAAACTAAACATGTGTTGTTCCTTAACTTGCTTCTAGTCATCATTCATGCTCCCTTGTCTCCAATTATCTATTCTTGTGGATGGTGTCTTCTCACATACTTTGCAATTATAGGTTCAGATATCTGTTCTTCAATGTTTTCTCCACTCGGTGCATGATCCTCATTTCCATCAGTAACTATTTGTTGATGCTCAGTCTGTATAGACTACTACTCAATAGCATTATTCTATTTCTTAATGATACCAGACTATTTCTTGGGTAGAGTTTCAAGATTTTCAATGTAAACAAATCTATCATAGTCTTCAGGTTTCTTCATTATTTCTTCATAATTCTTTCGAATCAAATTTTCCATTTCTTTCATCTTTCAAAATGTAACATCTACTTCCAAATATTCTGAAATAACTCACATTAGGTGTGTAACCATACCATAACTCATAAGGTGTCTTGTTTGTCTCTTTCTTCAATTGAACTCAGTTTAGTGTGTAAATAACAGTGCTAACAACTTCTCTCCAGTAAATTTGTGCAACATCTTTTTCAATCATCAGTGTTCTAGCACAATCAATAATTGATCTATTTCTTCTTCAGCAATATCATTCTGATGGGGTATCCTTGGTGTAGATACCCATTTCTTGATTCTATTCTCATTAAAAAAATTAGTAAATTCATCAGAAATAAATTCACCACCTCTATCTGACCTTAAGCATTTTAGTTGCTTACCACTTCCTTTTTCCACTTTTTCTTTATACCATTTGAACATTTTGAAAGCTTTTGATTTTCATTTTAAGAACATCACAATCATCATCTTAGAGAAATCATCAACAAATAAGATAAAATATTTGTCTCCATAATAACTTTGAGTTATCATTCGACCACATAAGTCAGCATGAACTAACTACAAAATATCATTAGATGAGTAATGTTTTCTCTTGAAACTAGATTTTTACATTTTACCCATTTGACATTGTTTGCACATTACATGGTCTGCTTTAGATAAGCTTGGTAAACCTCTAACTTTTCTTTTCTTACTTATCTTAACCATGTTGTCAAAATTTACATGACATAACCTCTTGTGCCATAACCAGACATCTTCATTTTTAGCCAACAAACAAGAAGTTTCAACATTTTCCAGATAGAATAAATTACCTTTTGATTATTCACTAGTGCTGATTAGTTTTCCAGCTTCATTATAGATTTTCACCTTTCTATTCTCAATTGCAACTCGGTGACCTATATTATTCACTTGTCCTACACTCAATAGATTATAGTTAAGTCCTTTCACCCAATATGCATTCTCACATCTGATCTTATTATTAAACAATATAGATCCTTTACCTTTCACTAGACAAGGTGTATCATTTCCCATTTTCACAGATCCTCCATTGTAATGTTCAAGATATTCAATTTTTTCTTCATCACCAGTCATATGATGTGTGCAACCATTATCAATAATCCAAGTATCATTTTTGCTAACTTTAGAAATAAGTGCTTTTTCAACATACATTTTTTCTTCTTTAGAATATTCCTTCAAAGCCACAAACACCACTTCTATTTCATAATCAATTTCAGAGTTGATGTCATTATCTTCATTTTCAACTAGGTAGCATGCCTTCTCACCTTTAAAACTATAGTCTCGATTGTCTCTGTTTCCATATCGTCGGTTACCTTTGTGATATTGGTAGTCTCTTCTGTCATTCTTTCTTTCATTTGATCTTTCACTTGTCTTTTCATAATTTTTCTTTTAAGAACATCTTGCAGCAATATGACTGACCTCTTTGCAATTAAAACATACCAAGGGTAGTTTACCTCTATATCTTCCTTTGCATTTTTGTAGCCTTATAGCCATCAATGCCTCAAGTTCATCAAGACCTTCTTCTTAAATTTCATCATCACTTTCATTTCTTATCTTGTGTCCCTGCATGATCTTCCAATATTCAAAGATGAAACAAATGAAGATTTTACCTTAGGTAAAATCCTATTGTCATAGTTGTTAATCTCAAATGCAGTTAATCTTCTAATCAAACTATCAAGTGTAACATCATTTCCGAGTACTTCTCTTATTTCATGTATTGCAGAGACTCTTATAGGATACGTAGGCAATAATGTTCTTAAAATTTAACTTACCATAGTGTCTTCTTAAATTTTTCCACCTGCTCTTTGGATAGAATTCACCACTTCTTTGACTCGATTGCTTTAGTGAGTAATGTTTTCACCTTCTTTCATTTTCATATCATCAAAATTTTCTCTTAAGATTTCTTCCTTTTCCCTTTCCACATTCACATCACTTCCATGAACTAGTGTAAGCTTGAACCACAATCTATTTTGTAGTTGTAAAGTTCTTGATGTCTTCAAATTCAACATTTGATAAGGAAGAAGCAATCTCAATCATCATTGCATTATGTTATTGTCTTTCTTTCATATGATCGACAGTCAAAGGACTAGTAGGAGTTATAAACTCATCTTCCAAGTGTAAGGTACAAAATCTCCAATCCCTGATAGATATAACTTTATCCTACTTTTCCATGCTGAGAAATTGTCTTTTTTTAGCTTTGGCACCTCTCTGATACATCTTGTGATCTTTAACTTAAGTCCGCCAAACTTTCCTTCAAGTACTCTTGCTCTAATACTAATTGTTATATAACTGAGAGGGGGGGGGGGGGTGAATCAGTTAAGTTCAGTTATCCCACAACCCCAAACACTCTCTGATGTATAAAATAAATCCTTTAATTAATCTAAACAACTTAGTAAAACTTTTTCTATGCCTTGTTGTTCATTAATCGAATACTAGTAAATTAACTAGTGTATATACCGATCAAACCAATAATTGTAATGTGTAAAGTAAAATAAAAAATCATCACATCCATACACATATATGCATGATTTTTAACATGGAAACCCTGTTAGGGAAAAAACCACCTGGGACTGACACCCAAAATAATTTCACTCTCCTAAAGTGAGCTCGGTTAAGAGCCAACCCTGTTAAAGGTTACAAAAGTCACTGTAAGATATGACCTTGTTAGAGGATTTATCACTAAAAGTTCTCCATGACCATACTCATGTCAACAAGAAAACAATCAACATTCCTTGAATGCCATATTGAAATAATAAAGACTATTAAGTCCCACTCAGTTAAGAGATTTATCTGTAGCAATGGTTAGAATACAACAATACATGATTTGATTCAATTAGTACTTTTTTTGTAGATTTCTAGATCTATGCTAAGATCAAAATACCTCTAGCCAATATAATCTCTTCAATATATTTTCATCCTCCAACTCTATTATGCTCAGTTATCTCATTTCTCTGATGCTCGATGTAGTCTATAGAATTTCTCAATTTTGTCTTCAATCTGTTTGACCAGCTACGCATGTACACAATCGTATCCTCACACACATATATACATTGTAACTCTTGTATCCTTAAATAGACTTAATAAACCATTTTTTCCTTAGCCATAGATTTTGCCTCTTAATCTCCATCATTGATTTTTCTACTTTAGCCTTTCTTGGAACTTGTGTCATGACACATTTCATTCTTCATCATCCGATCTATCTTGAATTTTGTCAGCTATAGATATTCGTAAAAAACTTCATCATTAACCTCAGAATCATCCCCATTTGTCCATCTCATCATCTCAAGTCAACAATCAAATAATTCTCCTTGTTTCTCCTTCTCGGTCAATACAGTGTTGTGTGGGTGACTTCTAACTTGGTTAATAATGTACTCAGTATACACTACTCTTGATTGGTGTACACTCTATCAACTCGGTGTATACTGAATTCTTCATCTACTAACCACATAAACTTGTACATTTTTTTATTTTCAATCTTTTATAGAATCATGTGATACAATCAAATCACTAAAATAATGTCATAGACTCATCAATAAGTTACCCAATGAATACCATATCCAAAGCTAACTCATACATCTCATCTTCATGTTAATATCTCATTCCTTCACCAATATTACCTTCTTTAGATGTTTGCAACTATCATGATAAGTACAGTCAAAACTAGTTGACATCAATGATAATGTAATAATAGATTTAATGTCCTAAATATACCTTTGTAGCTTGGTGATCATCAATCTGTCCTTTTGAAGTATTCAATCAGTTGTAGTGTAACATCTTCATGAGGATGATGTGGTAAGAAAATTGTTAAGAAATTTATTGCATCAATATGCAATTAGAGTTTCATCTATTCATGAGCTATTTATTGTACTCTTGATGCACTTATAGGAAAGTTAACTGCATTTGAGCTGAGAAATTATGACAATAGTTTGTGCAAAGTTGAAGATTATTTCAAGTCATCTTCGACTCTTGATTCATCTAGAAAAGGAAAGGAAATATCTAACATCTCTTCAACATATTACTCTAAATATTATGAATCTGATCTGTCTAAAGAAAGATAACAAGAGGAATTGTAAGCCTTTTTTCTAAAAGGATGCCTAGAGGAAAAGGTAAATATAAAGGTAAGTTTCCTTTGAAATTCTTTGCATGCAACAAGATTGGACATATTTCCTATAGATGCCCTAACAATGGCATGAAGAAAAGGTCAAGGAGATTCAAGGATAAGAACAAGAAGGCTTGTTATCTAGTTGAAGAAGGTGTTATAGATGATAAATATGATGGTAGAGATGAAGAAGATATTGTATTTGTTGTTGTCAAGGAAGAACCCTCTAGAGAAGGTGAGAAAGCACTTGTCTCAAGCATGAATCAAAATAGTGACTGAATCATTGACACCGGTTGCACTCATCATGTGACTGATGATCAAAGCAAGTTTATTCTAATGGAGGAATGTGATTGAGGATTAGTAAGATTTGGTAATGATGCTCCTTTTTTGGTTAAAGGTAAAGAAACTATTGCTTTGAATAACAAGACAAATAGTGATAATGTTTATTGGGTTGATGGTTTGAGATATAATTTGTTAAGTGTTGCTCAATTAAACAACAAAGGATATATATTGGAGTTCAATAGAGGTACATGCATGATCATTGGGAAATTAAGAGATTTTATGTCTACCAGTGAACAAACTAAAGGTAACTTGTTCCATCTGAATTCTTCTGCTAAGAGTTGTCTGATTGATAAAATAAAAGATTGCTGGTTATGGTATGAGAGGTTTTGTCATGTAAATTTTGATAACCTAGTCAAAGTAAGAAAGAAGAAGATAGTGAGATGTTTGTTGAACCTAGTAAGGCCAGATAATGTGATGTGTAAAGAATGTCAGCTTAGGAAGTTAACTAGTTCTAGTTTTACTAGCAAGTCATATTCTACTAAAAGTATCTTAGATCTAGTTCATATTGATTTGTGTGGTCCTATGAGAACTTGGAGTTATTATGGTGATAGATACTTCATGTTTCTTGTTGATGACTATTCTAGAATGATGTAGGTTGTGTTTCTAAAAGATAAATTAGAAGATTTTCACATGTTTAAGATTTACAAATCCAGAGTGGAAAAGGAAACTGGTAAGACCCTGAAATATCTCTGACATAGGAGGTGAGTTCACTTCACATAATTTCATTTCATACTATGAAGAGTGGGGAATGAAAAGGTAGATGTCAACTCCTAGAACACCTCAAAAAAATGACATTGTTGAAAGAAGAAAAAAATCCACCATTGATTGTGCCAGGACATGGATGATTCAAAAAGGTGTTGCTCAAACATTTTGGAGAGAAGCGGTAAGTACTACTATTTACACTTTGAACATAGTCAAATAAAAAAAGGGCACAAATAAAACACCTTATGAGCTATGGCATGGTAGATCTCCATGTGCAAGTTATTTCAAAATATTTGGAAGTAGATGTTCCATAAAAAGATATGATAATTTAGGAAATTTTGATCCATGAAGTGATGAGGGAATATTTTTTGGGTATTCCACAAAGAGAAAATCATACAAGTGCTTAAATAAGAGAAAAAACAAGATAGTATAAAGTGACAGAGTAAGAATAGATGAATCTTATGAATAAAATGATGAATCCAACAAGAAAGAACTAAAAGACTATCATGGGTTTGTGTATGTAGAACTAGGAGTAGGACACACCAACAAAACTGATGGAAAGACATGAAAATGAACATGAATCGATTCAAGTGGTTGAAGGTACTCCTAGAACTAAATTGGTATTACCAAGGTACATAAGATTGAACTATTTCCTTGATGAAATTATAGGTGACATAAATGCTAGTTTGCTAACAAGAAAAAAGGCAAGAGAAAATACATGTTTTCTATCTGAATTTGAACCTAAATTAGTGAAATATGAATTAAAAGAAGATGATGGGTTGAAGGCTATGGAAGAAGAATTGGAGAAAATTGAGAAGAATAAAACCTGGACATTAGTACCTAGACCGGTGAATAAGAATGTAATTGGTACTAAGTGGATTTTTAGGAATAACTTGAATGAGAAAGGTGAAGTGGTGATAAATAAAGCAAGATTAGTGTGTAAAGGATATGCATAGGAAGAAGGCCTAGACTATGGTGAAACATTCACACCCATGGTCAAACTTGAAGGTGTAAGGATTTTACTTGCATTTTCTGCTTACAAAGGTTTCAAGGTATATCAAATGGATGTTAAGTCAACTTTTCTTAATGGTGTATTGGAAGAAGAGGTATACATTGAACAACTTGAAGGATTTGCAAATAAAAAATGTAAGAACATGGTGTGAAAATTACAAAAGGCCTTATAAGGATTGAAGCAGACACCTAGAACATGGTATGAGAGATTACACTCATATCTGATTCAAATTGTTTCTTAAGAATGAGTGAAAACAACAATGTATATTTGAAATTTGAGAAAGAAGATTAATTTCTAATAGCAAAAATATTTGTAGATGACATCATTTTTGGTGGAAATGAAGAGATGAGGAAATTGTTTGTAGATAAGATGAGGAAATAATTTGATATATCTATGATTGGTGAAATCAAATTATTTATTGGATTGCAGGTTCAATAGTTGAAAGATGATATCTACATCAGTCAATCCAAGTATGTGAGAGAAATATTGAATACATTATGGTTAGAAGACTCAAAGTTGGTTGGTACCCCTATGGTAACCAATTGTAAGTTGTCAAAATAGGATGATTCTAAAGAGGTGGATGAGACTCTTTATAGGTCCATGATTGGTAAGATACAATATGTGGTGCATTCTTTCTCAGTGATATAATTGTATCTTGGAAAAGAAAAAAGAAGAACTATATTTTACAATCTACAACTGAAGATAAATATATTGTTGCTGAAATTAATTGTACATAGGTGGTATAGATTAAGAAGATCCTAGAAGGAATTAAAGAAAAGTTAACTGAATTGATGGTTATCTATTGTAACAACACAAGTGCTATTAATATTTCAAAGAACCTAGTGATGCACTCTAAGACTAATAATATAGCTATCAAGTATCATTTTCTTAGAGAAAAGGTACAAGGAAAGGAAGTAAGGTTGGAATATGTACCAACTAAATAGAAAATTGCAGATATTCTTACAAAGCCATTACCTAAGGATTCTTTTGAGTATCTAAGAGGTAAGTTATGGGTCATTCCCCTACCTAAGTTGAACTAAAAGAAATGATGATTGTATCAATCCATTGTAATCACTAAATTTTATATGTTTGGATTGATGTTGTGGAACTACTCCTTAGGGGAGTAGTCTATGATAAAATAAGGTATGGCTAGTCAGGAACAACAAAGAAGATATCAAGTGTGCTTTTCACCTTTGGCATTATTGTCAAAGGGGGAGAATAAGTAAGGGAGAGAAAGTAAGGTAGTGCAAAGAGTTTAGAATTGGATTGTAGAATAGCAAATTTTAGTGAAAGGGGAAGTAATACAAAGATTTGGTGAAAGGGCTAATGTGGGTCCATTTTTCTGTTTGTAGTGTTGTAAAAGAGTGTTTCTATTTTAAGAGTGTTTCCATCAATGCCAAAGGGGGAGATTGTTGGCATAATTGATGCGATGATGGTAAGTAAGTTTAGGTGCTCTAATGATATAGATTTGATTGCATGATGATCATTTATTGAGTTGTCATTGATGTAAAGTAGAGACTTAGTGTTTCTAGTGTGATTGACAAATATAAGTTTATTGATCAAGGTGTTGGAGAAAGTTCCAATTGTAGCGATTCTTTTGGAAGACTTAGAGGTACTTCTGAATGTCATATGCATGACCACTACTGTTGATATTGACTAGTAAGGTGGTTATGGTCAGATGAAGTTTGAACAGTTCAATAGCTAGAATAGTCAGTGACAGGCAATAGGTGATTTGATTTATTTGTCAAATCCTTTATGCATTATAAGATGTGATTAGAGGTGAAGTATGATCAAAGTATTTAAAAGATATGGTTAAAATAAAAATCATTTGGATGACCAAAACAAAGGATAGGTGATCGGTGAGTAGAGTCAGGGTTATCATTTGGAAGAAGTGTTTGAGTTCTTAAGTGACAGCTCATGAATCCTTGATCGATGATCGTTGTAGTGGTTGTGGTGAATTCAATTGAGTTAGTCATTATTTGGTGACATGTCTTCCTGATTGGAGGTGATGATCTAGCATCACATTCCTCTATGATAGCATGTTGAGAAGATTCTTGTTGAAGCCTGTTCAAATAATAACAAAATATAGAGAGATAGGAAATTGTTTAATCAATGAGCTAGGAATAAGGAGATTTACCATGAATAATCACAACTCTAGGAGCATTCACCAAAGAAAGAAGCAACAAGGAGACAATATTTTGAAGGGGGAAAAGCATAAAAAAAACCTCGTGATATAATGAAAGTGGCAAAAATGCCTAAAAATGAGAGAGAGATTTGGAGTGAGAGCTTAGCTCATACAATGTTCAAGAAGAAGAAGAATCTCATATGAGAGAAGGAGAGCCATCTCTTTTAATAAAGATGTGAGAAAGGAGTTACATTTAACTCCCATTTCTATGTATGCCACATTTCACTAGTGTGTGAGACAAGTGTAGGATTCCTCATAAGGAGGAATATCTATTTTCCTTAATAAAGGAAATTACAAATATGACATGTCCTCCCACTTGGACTAGAGGATGAATACAATAGAATACTTTGGTTTATCCTTACATATTTACCAAGGAAAGATTAAATTCTAACACCCCCCTTTAATCTTTACTTGGGGTAATTACATCAATAGGTATTAAACCCAAATGTTTACAATGAATTTGAGATGTTTCTTTTGAAAGGGTCTTCACTAGGATGCCTTTCGCTTGATCATCTTTCATGTCTTCAACTTGTGCTTTGGAGTTTGAATTGTACATAGGACTTTTGGAAAAGTGAATAGCACTTTGAGAGAACAAAAGTGTATGTTCTTGTTGAGGGGAGCCCAAATCCTTAAGTGACCATGGAGATTCTTGAGATGCATTTAGGCATTCTTTATATTCATTTCTAGTAAAAAATAGAGGTGGAGCATAATCAACACTTGAGCCTGCAAAAAGGCAAAAACCACTAGTAGAGTGCCCATCATTGGGATCACCTAGTGCTGAATCAGTAACACTTTGGAAAAAATCATATTGCGAATCATGGGTCATAGAATCATAAATGTAATCTTTAGTTGCATAAGATAAATCTATAGTGTATTCATCATAGTATGAAGTATTAATAGGAGAGTTAATATAAGCATCATTATCATTAACCTCCACAACAATCATAGGATTAGTACTATCATCATGAATTTCATCTTGTGTAATAAACATATCTTGCAAAGTAGCATTAAGAAAGTTAGATATAATTTCCTCTTCTTGGTCAAACATATCATCAACATGAGAGCAAGGAGGAGTAAACAGATTAGTACCATCATCGTCATCATCACTGCTGTAGACATGGAAAATTGGCAAAGGCTTAATTTAATCAAAAGGTGCATCAAATCATCAAAATAGCATAAATGGAACAAAGGCAATTCAAATCAAAGGAAAATTCAATTAAATGATTAAATGATTAAATAAAGCTTGAAAAGGGGAAAAATACTAAGAAATTGATTAAATTCAATTAATGACATAGTTGTTGAAATGAAAAATCAAAATGAACCTCTTACCCTTCATGGCTAAATTTAATTACTTTAATTAATTAATAAATCATAAATTCTCTCAACAAAGAAAAAAGGAGACAAAATGGACACAAATCACTCACTTTTGTTGAAATGGTCCAGCCTTTTGAAACCATTTAAATGTTTGTCCCCCAATTTAGGGACAAAGCAAAGCCAATTGACCTTACCCAAGCATAACCATGGTTATCTCACTCTACCCCCTACCCTTGGGAAAATCTTATAAATAGAAGGCATTTTGAGGCATTATTCATCCACTCCATATCTTTGAATTGCAGCAAAGCTCTGTCAATTTGCATCCACATCACTCACTTAGCATTTTCATTGATATTTAGCTTCAATTGTTGATCATTTTAGAGATTTTCTTATCAAATAGAGCTAGAATTTGATAATTAGATCTATTTTGCATATCATTCTTAGTTCAATTCTCATAATTAGAGTGTCACTAGTGAGGATTTGCAGCTGAGAGCCTCACTTACTACTTCAATTTAGAGAACCATGAGATGTTGATAGATTAATTGTGCATTTGTTAGATTATTTTGCTCTAATTCTTGTTGTTCTTAGTTAATCTTGTTATTTCATGAAGGTGTAAATCACTCACACATAAATGACGCCCACCGTGGGGCTCTAGGCCTCAAATTTATCATAATTTCCATGTTATTTGCAAAATTTAGGCTAGAATTGCATGATTTTGCTCACTGTTTGCAGGTTACAGGAAAGAAATCACGCCTGCCAGTAAAGAAATCATGCCTACAGCAAAGAGATGTCGCTCGCGGTAATTAAAATGTCACCTGGAGTCTGAACGCTCACGCTTCTTAGACTGCAGAATCATGCTTCTGAACAAAGAAATCACGCCTGCGGACATTAAATTCTCACCTCACGCACAAGCAGCTGATGCCTTTGGCTATTTAGATGTCGCCTGGAAAGAATTAAAAGCCGCGGCCGAGGAATGAATTTACGCCTGGTGTAAAGGGAGTTTCCTGCATTTCGCTTTTAATTTGTCGCTTTTGATATTTTAAATGTCATTTTCAGTTAATTAAATGTCACTTCTCTGAGTTAATTTATCGCTTCAGATAAAGAATTCACGCATTCATTTAATTTGATATCGCACTTAATTACTTTAATCTCGCTTGAGCCCCTTTTGGTGACGCTCGCGGTTAAAGTAATTACGTCTTTATTAAATTAGATATCGCCTTTAGCAAAAGAAATGTCACCTGGTTTAGCATTTATATTGTATGAGAGTAATTGCTGTTGTCGCCTGTATTAAAGATTTCACGCGTTTGCAAAATTTGATATCGCACTTGACTATTTTAATCTCGCTTGAGCCCCTTTTGGTGACGCTCGCGGTTAAAGTAGTCACGTCTTCATTAAATTTGATCTCGCCTGTAGTCTGGATAATGTCGCCTGACTGTATTTTCTCTGTTTTGTCAAAATAAGGACTGTATGCTAACTTCACTGTCATTTTTTTTTTGTCTTAGGTACATGCTCTGTCACAGAAAAGTGCTCAAATTTTTTTTTTTCTTTTTTGCATGCAAAAAAGAAACAAAAAAGGACATCCTATTAGAGTATACCTTGCACCTTTTGGATTTAATTTGCAAATATTTGAGTTCAAAATAAATCAAGAGCATAATCAATTTGATCATTTTAAGCTTTTTGATTTTGGTTTCCCCTCACTTTGTATGAATTTGTGTTGACTAACTTGTTGGTAGAGGGAACGTTTTGCTAAGGTAAGGGAAGGATTTGGAGAGAAAATGAGAAAATCTACTACTTAAAAATGCGCCTAGCCTTTGCTAGCATCGTTTGAGGTATTTTTCTCATCAAGCTTGCACTTCCCTTAAATTGTGGCATTTTCAAAGTTCAAAACATAGTTTAATCATAAAAGAAAAAAATAAACACTTCAATTCTAAGAACCCCTTTGTCACGGGGTTGAAAAAGAACCAAATTGATTGTGAGTGTTTGGGATAAGGGAAAAGCAATAGGGATATGCTCTTCACTCTTTGAGTGAATCAAATTCCCAAACTTGCTCTACCAAATCCACTTTTCATGCTTTCAAATGAACATGTTTAAAACTTAGTGGGCTCGCCTCCCGAGATTGCCTTAAAGGGCCGGTGAGAGGAACAGCCCAAAGTGGGATACACTTGCTTTTGCCGCGAGAATCTGACCCACTATAAAATGAAACGCGGGTATCCTTAATGGGGTGCACGACAAAAGGATTTTAGCTCTTTCGAACTTCCTCTAGTAGTCTTAATAGATTGCGCAAAATCGTGCTTTGGTGCGTGTGGGAAGCCCCTTAACATACTTGGGGGATGAAAGGCTAAGATCTATTTTGAACGGAAAACTTACTACATAACGGTAAAATAGCAAAACTACCTATTAGAGCCATTTAAAAGCCAAATTTGTGCTAGGTAGCTTGCTTGGAAGTCTTTCTTGTGATCAAACCCGCGGAAACATTTGAGAATATACACATCAGAATGATCTAGGGACATGGTGAATTATTGATGTGTGTGTTGAGATTGTCTTCAACTTTTCAAACAAGAAGTTCTAAAGTACTTGATCAAATTACAATTAAATTTTTAAATCTTATAAACTGATCAATACCATTTACCCATTCCAAACCAACCCAACCGGATTGAAATTCACGAAGGAAGTTTATTTGGGAAACAAATCAATCCTATTATGGAGCATAATTATCAAAGTCAAGATCAAGATCTCCATAGGAATCAAAGCGACGAGGTTTCTGAAGATGATGTTGTTGAAGCATCCCAAAGTCCCGTGTTTTTGGAAATAATGGAATTACTTTTGAAGTGGGATAAAGACACATATTTTCTAGCTTTAGCTCAAGAAGGAGCTAAACTTCCTTATAATTATGACACGTCAACCTTGAGAAAGAATGAGGAAAACCAAAGAGATACATCATATAAAATGCCCTTATTAATATCAAACTATTCTTTTCAAAGTGATGAGGTGTCTAAAGATGATGTTGTGAGAGCATCCCAAGATCCCATGTTTATAGAGATAATGGAACGAATTTTGGACTGGGATAAAGAAGCATATTTCCTAACTTTAGCTCAATCAGGAGCTAAGCTTCCACATAATTATGACACATCAACTTTAAGAAAGGATGAGGAAAAGCAAAAAGATACTTTATCTAAAGAGCCATCATTAAGATCAATTTGGCCATTCCTTTATGATGATGGGCCATCCATATCTTCATCCTCCTCACAAAAGGAAGCATTTAAGAGTGATAAACTTATCTCGGATCAAAGGAAATTGCATAATCAACCTATGTGTGATCAAGATAATAAAGAATATGGAGTGAAAAATACCACTCTCAAGCAAGATCTAATTCAAAAACCGCCATATAGCAAGAGTAATCCATTCATCCTTTGTCCATCTCCTAACAAGGTTTCTCCCTGGATGACTTGTACACCTTTCATCCTTCATTCATCTCCCGAACCTCTATCTAGCAAAGACCCGCCCATAGCTAGCATTCCTTTCATCTTTTCTTCATCTCCCAAAGCTCCACAATTATCCAAAATTCCTCCATCAAAGAATGAGCCTAATGATGATACTTTTCCCATTGACTATGTCTACCCTCAAGGGCTACCTCTAAAAGAAACCCAAGCTAACTCACATCTTGCTGCAGACCTTTTCCATGCTTCAAAGATCTTAGAACCCAAAGTTTCATGTGCCTCAATGCCTATTATACCTATTCAAGAGGATCCTACACCATTCTTCCAAACATTCCCCACACATATCCAAACATCTACCTTGTCCTTAGAAGTGGCTCCATGTCAAGAAGATAATCTAAAAAGAAAAGAAACAAATATTGATAAAGATCAAGATCAAGATTATATACAAACCCCTCCCATATTTGATGAAGGTCCCATATCCCTTGAACCTTGTGATGATCCCCTTGCATCCTTTCATGTCTTTCAATATGATATCCTTCCATTCCAAGAACAAAGTACCCTTCCAAGTTCCATATCTTCTCCACTTCCCAAGCAAGATCAAGATATCCCTTCCATAACTTCCAATGAGCATATTGAAAATCAAGAGCAAAATACCTTCCCTACACAATTCAAAGATCCTTGTCAAGATCAAAGCATCCCATCATTTCCTTGTCATATTCCTTCATGTTCACCTCAAGAAAACATCATTCTTCCAAATCCCTTGCAAGATAATAAATCCCTTCAAGCTGCAGTTGATCCTATCAAATGTGTTCCTATCAAAGCTACTCATGAGCCTATTAGTATAAAGATAAATCTTAAAGATGAGAACGTTCACGATGGAGCTCCTTCCAAAGATATTGATATCCCTTTCACACCTTATATTCCTCCATTCAAATACAACCACATACCTCCACTATCCTCCAAATCCATTTTGGGTGCCTATGTCCCAAAACAAAAGTCTTCATTCCTTCCATCCATACTAGGTCCATATATTCCCCCATCAACCGTTCCTATCATCCCTAGCTATCCATTCACTTACCCTACCATGTATCAAGATCAAGAAAGACACACATACTTGAAGAATGTCCAAACACCAATCCATATGAACCATCCATATTATTCCTATTCATCCACAATTCCTAAGTCTTTTGGAAGCAATTTTGATGTGCAACATAAAAATCATAAATCCAAGAATCCATATGTGCATAAAAATCACAATGTCCCATCTAATCGACATGTGAATGAAAAGAAAAATGAAATATCCAAAAGGCCGCAAAGGTCCATCAAGCAAAAAGAAAAAAATAAAATGTGGGTTCCTAAATCCCTCATTGAAGAAATGCATTCAAAAGCATTCCAAAAGGAAGAAAAATCAAAGAATATGTGGATTCCCAACTCATTGTTAAAAGACTTGCACACAAAGGAAGAATCAAAATTGACATTCAAGCTTCCAAAGGCTTCCATTCCATCTCCTTCCAAACATCCTTCATCTTCTTACATCCCAAAATCCACTACCTCAAAAAGATCCTTACCTCCGTCATCTATTGTTCCTCCATCATTCCACCACTCTTCAAAGTGTGTGTCAAAGTTGATCTTGCCAACATTTCCATCTTCAACATACCTTTTTCTTATCCTCACATTCATTTTCCAATGCATACTTTTTGTACTTCCATCCCTCTTATCAATATCTTTGAGCATCCTAGTCATACCCATGGTTTATTATAGCATATCTTTCAGAGGAACATTATCCAAAGATTCTAATGTTGGGAAAATATTGAAAAATACAAAAAAAGAAAAAAACAAAGAAAAAAAGAAAAAAATGAAAAAAGAGAAAAAGTGCCTTGGTGAAAACCTAGCAATAGGCACCTTGGTAGCAAAAATAAAAAGAAATAAATCTAGGGTGAAAACCACTTCTTGTGGCACCTTAGACAAGTACCATGATGAAAACCTGGCAAACAGGCGTCATGCGTAATTCTTCCTTCTTGCACTCTACACTTGGGGGCAAGTTTCATCCATATTTTCCTCTATCACTTTTCATCTTGACAAGGTTGAACACATCCATGAGCATTGAGTATCTTAACATCCGTTATCCTTTCCATCAACTTATGTACTTGTTGCATCCATGTTACCCTATCATGATCTTGCTTATCCCAAATTCACCTTCATCATTCCTTGATAGCTTTTTCATAATCCCAAAACATCCCTTCATAGCCTCCATCACTCCTTTATCTTGATTGTGTTATCTTATCCACATCTTACCCAAATTGACCCTTGGTCTTGATCATGAAGAACTTAAAAGAAGAAAAAATTGTTATCAAAAACTTCTTGACATGTCCACTCTTTTGGATCACTCCTTTTCATGGCAGCAGATCGTTATCCTATACACTATCTAGCCCTGCGCAATTGACTTTCATGGCTTATCCAAAAACATGCTTCACATTGCTATATCATTTTTTTCCTTAGCTTGGGTACTCTTGAGGAGATAGTCCTATGGGTCACATTTGCATACTTCTTCCATCATAGCCTTTCCATCTCTAATCCATTAGCTTGCAAATCCATCCTTCATGTCCTATATCTTGCTAGACATTGGGGGCAAACCAATGTGATCTTGTTTGAGAGTGGGTAAAAAGGACAGCATGAAGTGCTTTTGAGCTACATCTTGCATAAACCGAGCTTCAGTAATATTTTGGAAGTTTGTCCAAGTCCAACATTTTTTCTATCCAACTGGGGCATTTGATCTTAATCAGCGGATTTCAGCAAACAAGCATGAATTCACATGAAGCAAGGCATTAACTCCAAAAAGGATTCAATAGTACAATATTTAGTCACATCAGAGAGGGAATTATCAGAGTTTCAGAAGAGAGAAGAAGATTTTCGTGAACCTTTGATGGATATCATTGTTCACTAACCAAGAATTCAATTACCACAACTTGATCCATGAGCCTTCATTGACTTTATTATTCGGGATTAAAAATTTACAAAACACTTTAAAAAGATCAGAATACTTGGAAATAATTTTTGAAAATCATGAAACAATGCAAAAGACTTGAAGCTTTCTTTTGATGATCTTTACTTACATTGATTTTATCACATCTTTTTAGCTAATCGATGATGTTTCGACTAGATTGGCGATGATGGAGACATGATATTTTTCTTGTCTTTGAGTGACTATCTTGAGGGATATCCAACAACTTATGTGAATTCGTCTAACGACATGGTCATCAAAGAACCATCGAGGACTTTCATATAGGGTGGAAGGTTGACCTTTGCTTGTTTATGCAACATTGAATTCGTTGAAACTGGTATTCATACTCTCATAGTTGGTTTATTCGACTAGTGTGGGTTGTACTAGTTCAAAAAGGACATTACCAAATGTGATAAAAAGTGGTATTCATATCATCATGTCAGTGGGCAGTGGTGATTGTACTTGCTTTCCGGTCCCAAAGTGCTCAATGATGAAAATATATCCTCAAGGCATTTATTTGCTAAAAGCTAGTGACACTTAGCTGCATTGCATTACATTATCATGGAAGGTTAATTGCATTATCATGTTAGATTAATTGCATGTGCCTTTTTGTTTGTAGTATTTTTCCAAGGGAAAAGGGGGTTCATTCAATTAAAATCTTGATCAATCATAAAATGGGTCATTCAATCAAGAATCAAGGAAAGTCCATAAATCATAAGTGTCCATAACATCAAAGATCCATAAACTTTGTCTAATCAAAGATACAATGTCATCAAAGTGATACATCAAAGTCCTGATCAATAACTGAAATATCATAATACAATATCAACAAACTGAAAGAGCTCCATAATCAATCATCTCAATAACCTATACTCTAGCTGGGTCAAACTTCAAATAGCCAAGAAGCTAAGGTCCGTATATATATCATTTACAGAAATGTGCCTATTTCACAAATCAAGGGAATCATATCAGTATTTTATATCAGTGAGTCATCTTACGTCAATCAATCCTATCAAAGTATCAAGCAATCACACCCAGTACCATTTGTTCGTGTCTCTGTGTCCTGAGAACGAAGCAGTAGTATCAAATCATATCGATTTTCACACTGATTGATTTATCCCATATCAGTTTTACTATCCTATGAGATTGACAAATCACATTCATTGGTACCATTATCCTATTATTATAATCACTTGTTTTGCTTAACTACAACAGACCTATCTATCTTGGATATGCAAATTTGTGAGTCATGGCATATCATCAATATTTTTCAGAAATCAAAACATATTCCAACTACTCAAAATCTTTCAAATCAAGGAATCAATATGTTTTATTTCTGAGGGGGCATCAGAGTATCAAATTGGCATCACATCAAAAACATTTATCAGTGGGGCATATCAATATCAATATCATATCATATCAATATCATATCATATCATATCGTATCATATCAAGGTATCATATCATATCAGTATCATATCAAGATATCATATCATATCGTTATCATATCAGGAGGCAAATCAGTATCAGATCAGTTTACCATATCATATCAAATCTATCAACATATCAGCAATCAATCAAATCAGGACCCATATCATATCAGAGGCATCAGAATCATATCAGCACCATCATCAGAGGCACATCATCATCATCAGGAAGTACATCAATCAGAACGATCAGAGGCATATTAGAACCAGGACCTGAATCAGATCATCATACTAAGGGAATCTTTGAATCGGTGTTCTTCGCACATCGACTCAAAGAGGGGCATTTGTAGACATGGAAAATTGGCAAAGGCTTAATTTAATCAAAAGGTGCATCAAATCATCAAAATAGCATAAATGGAACAAAGGCAATTCAAATCAAAGGAAAATTCAATTAAATGATTAAATGATTAAATAAAGCTTGAAAAGGGGAAAAACACTAAGAAATTGATTAAATTCAATTAATGACATAGTTGTTGAAATGAAAAATCAAAATGAACCTCTTACCCTTCATGGCTAAATTTAATTACTTTAATTAATTAATAAATCATAAATTCTCTCAACAAAGAAAAAAGGAGACAAAATGGACACAAATCACTCACTTTTGTTGAAATGGTCCAGCCTTTTGAAACCATTTAAATGTTTGTCCCCCAATTTAGGGACAAAGCAAAGCCAATTGACCTTACCCAAGCATAACCATGGTTATCTCACTCTACCCCCTACCCTTGGGAAAATCTTATAAATAGAAGGCATTTTGAGGCATTATTCATCCACTCCATATCTTTGAATTGCAGCAAAGCTCTGTCAATTTGCATCCACATCACTCACTTAGCATTTTCATTGATATTTAGCTTCAATTGTTGATCATTTTAGAGATTTTCTTATCAAATAGAGCTAGAATTTGATAATTAGATCTATTTTGCATATCATTCTTAGTTCAATTCTCATAATTAGAGTGTCACTAGTGAGGATTTGCAGCTGAGAGCCTCACTTACTACTTCAATTTAGAGAACCATGAGATGTTGATAGATTAATTGTGCATTTGTTAGATTATTTTGCTCTAATTCTTGTTGTTCTTAGTTAATCTTGTTATTTCATGAAGGTGTAAATCACTCACACACAACTGCTACTACTAAAAGGAACAAAATCATTAGAAGGAGTATCATTTCTATCTTTATGTTCATCATTATCCTTTTGAAGAGTATTAGAATTATCCTTAATGTTAGGAGCCAAAAAAAGAGGGAAAAAAATATGGTGAGCTTTCAAATTAGGAACATAAAGCACATCATGTAATTTACCATTTGAAACAGAAACATTACCAGTTCCTTCATCTTGACAACAATAATTATTAGCTAAAGAAACAGGAATATTCATAGAATCAGGTTGCAAAGAATCAAAGACTTCCTTATGGGATTGAACATGTTGAGATGCATTACTATAAATAATCCATTTAGGTCATTTAGAAGAATTAAAATAGACAGTAAAAGCAGAACGAGATTGATTTCCATTAGATTTTCCATTTGAGTAGTTTTGAGAATTAGATTGATCATCCTTTTGTTTCTTAAAATAGTTATGTATTAAGTGACCATCTTTACCGCAATAGGTGCAATGTGGCCTATTTGAATGATTATTATTATGATAGTTATTGGAAGGCCTAGAATTATAATTTGAAGTATTAGTATTGTTAGATCTTTGATAGTTTTGGTTATTTTGATTAGTGTTAGAAGATCTATTGTTATTGTGACTTTGAGAGACATATGCATGTTTGTGAGTTTTAAGTATGCCAAATTGAATCAATTTTTCTTTCTCTTGACGTAACATATTTTGAAAGATGACATAAGTTAATTGAGATGCTAAAGAAGGAATAGCTAACTAAGAGTAAATATTTGTAATAAACTGTTGGAACTATCTAGGCAAACATTTATGAATAATTATGTGGATTATCCTTAAATCAGAAAGAGGAACTTGTAAACCAGTTAGTAAAGCTTTAATTGAATCAAACTTGAGCAAGAAATCATCAACAGAGTTGAAATCAGTATACCTGAGGTCTTCAAGTTGGTCTTCAAGCTGGATTTTTTGAGTCTCATCTGCACTGTCATAGGTATTTTTCAGGATGTCCCAAGCCTGATGGGCTTCTATACAAGTAGAAATTAGGACATACAATTCAGGACTTAAGGAGATCCCTATTAAACCAAGTGCTTCCTCATTTTTAGCCTGCCAAGCAGTTTGGTCAGCTTGAGGAGTAGAGGTTGCTGGTTTTGAACTGGCATTAGTTGCAATATCTAAAATATGTCTGAATCTAAAGATGAAGGTCATGTGCATTTTCCATGCATGATAATTTGTACTAGTTAACTTTATTTCTAGCATTAGGGTAGTCATGGTTAAATGTGAAAATTAAAGTAAAGAACACCTAAACTAGAGATAAATAAATGGAAAAAAATCATATCAAACTATATACACTTGCATGCAACAATGGAAAGCTATAAAAGCTTACGTCAAGGAGGCATGCAAGGAAAAAACAATAACCAGAGGAAAAAATGACACCAAAAACACTTCAAAATTAACAGATCTCTGTTAAGCTATTATTGATTAACAGATAACAATAAAAATCTCTTGCATGCAAAGAGCTAAGAGAGAAGTAAACTAAAACCTTGATAACAATGAAAAAACAACACAATCCTACAAAACAGATGAGTTAATGAATAGATATCAGATTAAACTAACTTAAATGAACAGAGATAAACTTACAAAAAAATGATTAGGAAACTGATATACGTTAATAATAAAAAAGGTTTCAACCTGCAAAGAAATGTTAGCAAAAAAAAACTAGGGAAAAAGAATGAGGGATTAGAATTTGGAATAAAATAATTAGGAATCTCACTACAGAAACCTAAAACCCTTAACACTTGAATTAAAACCACAACTAGAATAATAAAAAAACACTGATATGAGGGCAATTTAGAAGCACAATGGTGAAGAATTACCCTTTAGATAAAACACCTTATATATTTTAAAAAAAAAGAATACTTTAAAAAAAAATACCCTTCTTAAGAAAATAAAAAAGTACCCTTTTAAAAAATATTTTTAAAAAAACTTATGTGAAAAAGACTAAAACCTAAAATCTAAGATCGGACCAGTGAAGACCTAAAAAACTCAAAAGGAAACAGAATGAAAAAGACTCACTCTTCACGATTTGCATTCAGTGCATCTGTAGAGAGATCAATATCAGTTATCAGATGATGCAAGTGGAAAATACGTGGGGAGGAATGAGCATTGAGGAACTCAACCTCAATGTTAATACATATAATGAGAACATGTAAATAATTAATATACATCAAATTAATCAGGCATGCTACCCTTCTAATCAATTCACAACATGCAAAATAAAAAATAGAGAGTTTGCATAGTTTACGATCATTCCCAATACAATTACAAATAAAAAAATGTCCTCAAGAATACCTACACCTGAATCTGTGAAAGTGAATTTCATGCATTGTCCTAATATAGAAATTCCATCACCTTATATCCTTACAGTAGTGACGGCCAGGACAAATACAAAAGGAAAATGAAAGAGACGTTAACTAAAAAACTATTGAAAACATGCAACTAAAAAAATATTAACTATTAACTCTGCAATGTTAAGAAAAAAATTCAACTAGTGTTTATTAACTATTAACTCAACCATGGCGATCACCGACAACAATGAAAAAACAAGGCCAAGGGCCAAGGGCAAGAAATGATCTGGCCAAGGGCTAACTTGAAGTGATCTAAATCAAATAAAACATTTAGCAGATCTCCATAAAATGGATGCACATCATCGAGGCGGGGAAAAAATGTTTACTATAGCAGAAAGCTTGTCATGAAAATTTGTTGAGTGAAAATTACCTTGTGCATGTAAAACTGGTGTAGGTGGGAGATTGCATAGCCCTTGTGCACCACTTGGTGTCTACCACTGTGTTCTTGAAGCGGTGAAGGAGAAGTAGCAACAAAGAAAAGTAGTTATTGAACTATGATGCCAAAACAAAAGCCTTAAGCTCTGCCTTTAGCACCTTGCTTTGATACCCACCTCAGCAAGTCCTTGTGACATAAAAAATCTTTTAACTCTACTATGCAAATAGAAATGAAACTGCTATGCAAATATAAATGAAAAACAACACTTTTGAAACAAATGCCGAGATTGCCCGTCGTTTTGCAGATGAGATCTGCAACTAGCTTGATATGAAGGCAGGTTTTGGGTGAGGGTTTTGAAGCCAGTAGAAAAATCAAGTGTGACAGGGGACATGTTAAGCTCTCTTGAGGATAAGTAATGAAAGGAATACTGCATGCAAAGGAGAACAATGCATATCAATGCTGAAGAATAACAAAAAAGATGAAGAATATCAATGCTGAAACATGCAATGTTATTACAATTAACTCTATAAGATTTCAATGAGAATTCATAGCATTCCTGAAGCCCTCAAAAAAAAAAATGAATACAAATATGGATAAAAAGAAATGTTACAAAACCGGTAGGAAGAGGACAAAGGTAATGAACAAAATACACAAAACATGCAAAAAAAAACATTTTCTAACAACAATGATAAAGCTATGAAATGGAAAAAAATATGAGAGCATGCAATTGTTTCAAGACCAATATTGCAGAATAAAACACATGCAAGAAAAAATAAGAAACAATGATTTTATTAGTTGAAAAAGAACACATGCAAAGAAGAGAACGAAAACTTAGAACTAAAACAAGAATGCAATGAACTGAAATTAGAAACAAGGATAAAGGAATAAGCTTTTCATTTTTAAAAAAATTCTTTTAATATTATAATATTAAAAATATTATAATATTAAATTTTGATTATAATATTAAGATTTTGAAATATTTATAATAATACAAAATTAAATTGCAGTGAAAGATATATAAAAAATAACTAAGGAGAAGAGATTCAATACTCTCTCACACAACGTCTCTGAATTTGGAGTGCACCAAGATATGGTAGCTCCTTTACCTACATGCTCACAACATGATTAAACCAACCTGCTCTGATACCATGTTAAAATAATAACAAAGTATAGAGAGATAGGAAATTGTTTAATCAATGAGCTAAGAATAAAGAGACTTGCCATGAATAATCACAACTCTAGGAGCATTCACCAAAGAAAGAAGCAAAAAGGAGACAATATTTTGAAGGGGGAAAAGCATAAAAAAACCCCCGTGATA
Source organism: Chamaecyparis obtusa (assembly GCA_027943335.1). Lineage (NCBI taxonomy): Eukaryota > Viridiplantae > Streptophyta > Pinopsida > Cupressales > Cupressaceae > Chamaecyparis > Chamaecyparis obtusa. The sequence goes on from BSBK01002952.1 coordinate 1,316,045, forward strand.
TAATGAAAGTGGAAAAAATGCCTAAGAATGAGAGAGAGAGATGGAGTGAGAGCTTAGCTCATACAATGTTCAAGAAGAAGAAGAATCTCATATGAGAGAAGGAGAGCCATCTCTTTTAATAGAGATGTGAGAAAGGAGTTACTTGTAACTCCCATTTCTATGTATGCCACATTTCACTAGTGTGTGAGACAAGTGTCGGATTCCTCATAAGGAGGAATATCTATTTTCCTTAATAAAGGAAATTATAAATATGACATGTCCTCCCACTTGGACTAGAGGACAAATACAATAGGATACCTTGGTTTATCCTTACATATTTACCAAAGAAAGATTAAATTATAACAAATCCATTGTTCATCAAATGATGTTTGACCCCATGTTACAAAATTCTATGTAAATCTATGTATAGGCTGGCACGGTCTTGTAAATTTATTTTGTACATTAGATTTTTTTTTCTGGCACATTTGGTTTGAGCGGGATGTTTGAAAAGAAAACATATTTTAGATTTAGGGCTTTATTAAGGTGGTGGACTTATTAGCTCATTATATATTGGATGAAATTGTGATTTCTATGAGTTGATTGTGTGTTGGAAAAGTGTGGTGGAAAAGAGAAGGTTGCGATTAAGCTAGAGCAGCGATACGTGTGGTAAGAAGGAATAGTGTACTTCAGTGGATCTGATGAAGAAAAGGTTGTGCTATTTTATAGATCATTCTTTCTTTTGTTTCCTAATAGTTAAAATAGTCAAATCCCTTAATAGGGTGGATCCTAGCAGGTCCCTATGGTAAAATCCTCTAACAAGGTGACACATTAGCTTGTGTTTGATGTCCTCTAGCAAGGCTACTCTTAACAAGGTAAAGGTCCTAATAGGCTTGAGGTAAATCCCTTAACTGGGTAGCACCTAAGAGTAATGTTGTAAACTCCTAGCAGGGTTAAGCTCCTCACAAGGAATACTTCAGAAGAGTACATCATTTGGGTACTAATTCCCACAGTGGTTTTTTTTTCCTGATTTGGGTTTCCATGAGAAAAAATATTTGTGTTGAATTTTGTGGATGTTCTTAAGTGTATGAAGGCCTTTATTTGATTCTTTTAAGTCATTATTGAGAATGCCTGGTTTAAGTTTATGAAATTGGTTTAATTGGTAGATTATTGATTTGCCTCTCCCCTCTTTGTAATTTGATTTAGGATCTAACAACAAGGGTTTCTACGAGAAAAATATATGTGTTAAAGTGTTGCATGATTTTTTTATTTGTTTTACATTTTTACCACTTTTATATTTGCATTGCATGCTTTATCTTGAGGAATTTAGTGGTGAAAATAGTTAGAGTTTTGATTACACCAATTTACCCCTGCTTCTCAGTGTGATCTAGCATTAACAATAAAAAATTGTCTCTTTTTAATCAGATTACAATTGGAGTCCATTAAATTTACTAGTGGTGTTCTATCTAAATTAGAGGAATTTGACTCATATCTATCTAAAGTAGATTAATCAAATTAGAGGCTTCTAAATTGGGCTTTGAAGCCCTTAATCATTTCTTTATTCCAATACAAGTTATTGGAACAATCTTATGAAGAGGTGATACTTTCAATTTCTTGTTGTCTTCTTGAGATCATAATAATAACAACTCCTATAACACCCTATAATGATGACATACCAAAGAATGTTCTAGAATTGATTATGGAGAGACTACATGGGTTACATGATGTCAAAGCCCCTATTTTTAGTAAGAGGGATAATATTTTATAAATTATAGAAAGAGCTAGATCATTGATTCTTCAAATGTCTCAATGCTACTTAAACTAAAATCAAGAAACATCATCCTTGAAACAATGTGATGGCTTGTAGGAAAAATATTATGTCCTTAATCTTAGATGAGGATGATGATATCTACAAGTGATTGCAATCAATCTTGTTGTCCCTTTGGAGGAAGGATTAGGTTATATCACCTATTTCTTATGAGTTCTCCAAAAGAATGGTTGAGCATAAAATTGAGAATTTCAAGGAATTATTAATTGAGGGGGAGGTAATTTTATTGGATTTATAGGTTTTAAGAACTCCAACAAAGATAAAAAACCAAATGACAAGAGATTGGATATGTTTCACATGTTAGGAGGCATGGACACTTGATCATAATTTTGGAGTTCATAAGGAGAAAGATCTATTACAACCAGGTAGTGATGAGGAATGAGATATAGATGAGAATGGTGCCTTGAATCATGAGGGCTATAAGATACAATTTCAGGGAGCTAATGATACTGAGTTAATGCATGAGGATAAAGATAAAATAATATCTTTGTACACTTGATATTAGGAAATCTAAAAGAAAAAGAGGCTAATAGATTCAATTTAGCTAAGGTTGATGATTCTTTCTTTTATTTCAATGACTTGTGAGGATATTGGTTTGAATTATATAAAAATCCTATGGGTAAATAGGTTTTATGAGACTCCTTTTGGTTCTAATACTATTCTTACCTCATCTTAAGTGTAGTGCATTGAGGATGACATTGAAGGAAATAATTCTATTGAAAATAAATTAGATTTTTAGGTTATTAATAATTTGAATTCTTAGTTTTCTATTGGAGAGGAAACATAAGAGACATGAGAAGTTTGTGTAAACATTGGAAATATAGTTGAAAGGAATTTTGATTTAGTCTTGCAGCATAGAAACAGTTCATCTCAGTGTGATCAAGATTGGGAAAGTCATTTCTTAGTATCTGTTAAACCCAAAGTAAATTTTTTTATCTACTTTGGATATCACATATTAGCATGTTCAAAACATAATTCAAAATGTGCCAAGAGCTCAGGATAAGATTCTCATTTCCCTTTCAATTTTCAAACAATGAAGAAAACTATCAAATAAATCAAGACAAATAAATTGAATGTGATCTATGAAAAAAAGTTGGCTACTAAGATTGCAAATGAGGCCATAGATTTATACAAAGAAACAAAGTTGAATTTCATAGAAGAAAAAAATTAGATTATTGTAACTAATCATTCCAGGGATTAGGAGAACAAAGGAAGGACTGAGTTTGTCAACGAGTTGATTAAGGAACTTTACAACATACAAAAATCTTATGATTTGGACAATTGTACCAAAAGATCAAGTAATGAAATTTTGGACAAGACAAAAACTTGGTATGAGTTTGGAGTAAAGGACAATCTTTAGTTGATTGATATTTATATATTTGAGGTAGATGTTGATTGGATATTTGATAATCCACTCTTTGAGTTGGATGAGGAAGTTCTTTTTAACTCTAGTGATTAGAATGGAATTGATTGCAGGATTTGGGAGCTGCATGTTGTTTTTAGTAATGAGGGTTAATCAAATGATTGGAGTAGTAGATTAATTTCTAGAGTTAGTAATGCCACCTACCTTTTGATAAGATTTCTTATGAGTTCAAATTATAATCTATAGTTAAGCTGGATGGATGATTTGGTTCAACATATGAGTAGTTCTTAGTTGAGGATTTATGGTAGATGTGATTTTATCATAAGAGATGGATTTTTAGCTACTTCTATACTCATGAATCTGTATCATCTTAAAATGGAAGCACTTCCATGTTAAGAGAGTTTAGCCCTCTAAGTAAGTGGTTTGGGGTCATGTCGAACACCTTGAATTGGTCTTTGCTTGGATCTGGCTCTTTCCCCATTTTCCACTTCTTTTCTGCACTTGATTCCTTCATTCTAGGTGAAATTAGGGTTAGGATCTTGAGGATTCTCCTTAATTTCCCTCTTCTATGGATTTATTTTCTAGGTAGGACTTAAAAATAGGTCCTCCTAGCCTTCATCATGTTCATCATAGGGTTTTGTGTCTGTTCCTGGCACTCCACCTTGATTCTACCCATTTTTCCACTTTCTAGCTGCATTTTCCTAGCATTCTAGACTGAGATCCTGAGATCTGTGACCTCAAGGTCAAGGATGACCTTGAGGGTCAAGGATGACCTTGTACATGACCTAGGTTAGGGTCAACCTCATCCTTGACCCCAGGTTCAAGTTTTAAGGTCCCATGATCTCAAGATGTCAGGTTTCAGAAAAAATTATTTTCCCACTTTTGGGTCAGCTGTTTTGGTCTCCGAAATGGTAAACTCTTAAATTATATTTAATTTAGGTCCATTCCTAAAGGGTTGGGGCCTAATTGGAATTTAATTCCCCAAGTTGTCCCCTCTAGAGGATTGTGCCCTAGATTACTATAAAAGGAAGCCTTCCTCTCTCATTTTCACATCCATTATTCACCAAGCAACTTCATGATCAAGAGCTCTCAAGGAGATATTCACAAGCCATCAAGTTTTCATGCTCAAGAACTCTCAAGGAGAAATTGGTGATCAAACAAGAGTTCATTCAATCAATCTTCCATTCAAGAATTCAAGCAATCATCCTCCTCTCCATTCAAGTTCTCCATTGAAGATCAATGATTCAAGCATTCAAGCCTTTGAAGGGATTTGATTCAAGCATTCAAGATTCATCATTCAAAACCCTAGATCTAGCCATCATGGTGGTGTGATCTTCCTTCAAAATCCTTTGTTCGACTTCAAGATCCATCCATTCTTCCCTCAAGGTGGATTCCAAGCATGCAATCATGGAGGGTTTGATTTACATTTGTTAAATGTTATGTTCAAGCTTTCATAGCAACATACTTGATTGCATTTCAAATACAATTGTATATCTATCGAATATCATAGCTTCATTGTTAGATTTACTTCTACTACTTGCTAGCATTCTCTATTTCAATTCTATTATTAAGGTTGATTCCAAACTGGGGTTTGAATAAGGAAAACCCCTCCCCCAAACAACAAAACCATTTTTCTTGCAGAAACAGGTTTGGGACGGTGAATTAAAATGCAGATCTGGATACCCTTTTTGTCGATCTTTCAGGATCTGCGAACAAAGTCAAAGATGACCTTCAAAATCTTGCTGTAGTCTTTGACCTTTTATCAGGGTCAAGGATGACCTCCCTCAAAATTGAAAAAGATTTCTAGGTTTTTTAGATCTCACAGTTTCAATTTAGGATCATAAAAATCAATAGTTTTTGAGACTGTTTGATAGGGTTTTCAGTAGGTTCTTTTCCAAAGGTAAGTACTTTTATTTCTTCATTTCAACATTAATCATCTACATTTACTTTCCATATCAATACAATTTCATATAATTGTAAAATATTGTTTTTGGGGTCTCTTTTATGTGCAAACCATTGTTCTAGGACCCCATAGGACCCCATCCATATTTTACCTTATACAAAATCATCTGTGTTTAGTGGTATTTTAGATTGTCTATTGATGTACTAGTTTATCTACACTATTAGTAATTACCTCAATATTTGGGCAATTTGATTTTGTGCACTTGTAGACTTCAATAATGTTGATCGTGAATTTTGTAACTCAGATTGGTAACATACCTTACCTCAATAAGTTGGGATATATTAGTAAAACAACTATATATATACTTCTAGGATATAATTGAAGCATATGCACTAGGTCTAATGAGAGCATTAAATGTTTTTTCAGATACTATGGAACTAGCCACTGAGGTGGAAATTGCCCTGGAGGTAACCCAATAAATAATTTCATCTAAAATCACAGAAGAAAAGAACCTAATTGAGAAGTACAAGACTATTGGTGAATAGATTTGTCATTCGAGAAGAAATGCAAAGAATGACTCGAAATGCCCAAACATAAGAAAAAATTCTACCAATAGTTGGAGAAGTTATCATTGAGTTGATAAATTTCCTTTGAATTGAGAAGTACAACTCCGTCTTTACAGATATGCAATGAATAAAATATTGATATTCTTTTCACCATAAAGCAATAAAGGTGCTAACATCTACCCATAGCCATGCAAGTAGATGTAGAAAGATTAAACATTATTAAAAGGTGAATGCCAAAAAATTATACAAAGCCCACTTCCCTCACATTCACAGATGATAAATAAAGAGATGAAGAGTATATATTCTTCTCAATAGATGACTCAATCTAAAATCAAAGTTTTAGAATCAAACACATGCACAACTGATATGCCAAAAATGATGTTGAAAGTTAACCATAATGAGACATAGCTCAATATGATCTTAAAGAAAATAATAATAAATTTAAAGATTCAAAAAATGTTTCCTTGTTATTCCAATATCCAAATATGTGTTCACAAACTCAGATTTATGTACATTACTACTCCATTGAAAATAAAATATATGTTCTTCTTGCCATAATAAAATTTAGAAAATGTTTTCCTCTCCTTGTAGCTCCAAGACTCCCAAAAAAAGAAGAACCCCCTGCCCATCCAAAATTTTCCAATAAATAATCCTCATATTTTTTTTCCTTCCGGTAGGCTTTTATTTTTTCCATAACTGATTCTTGGAAAATAATTATCTTTTCATTGTTACCCTTTTCCTTTGTTTTATTTCTCCTCTGATGGTTACTTTTTATTATATGATGTTTGTTACCAATATTTCATTTCGGGTATAAATTTATATACAGTCATACATAAATGAGTTGCAATAAGGATATAAAGTATATTCCACACTACTTAGTAAGCCATTACATAATTTGGCATTATACTTTGTTCCATATTTAGTGACATTTATATCTAGTCCACTAAAATTGAATGCCCACTGAAATTAGTGTTTTCTTGATAGAAAAATTGGGTCTCCATGCAGGGGTGGTTAAATTTTTACTCCACCACTGGATCAATGTTATTTTTGGATATGTTGTTCCAATCCTAGTATTTGACATTCTAACTAGAGTAATTGGAAAAATAATGTCTGAGTCTAAAGATATTTTGTACTATGTGCGGGTCTATATGAATGTTATAAAATCAAACTTGCCCAAATGAAGATTCCAGTCACTTTAACATCCTCTATCACATCACCACACAAAGTTATTGTGAATCAACTTCCCAAAATATATCCAAGAACATGTCCATCCTTCACATAACAAAATTTTTCTACTTTGATACCATACAATTTCTTTCGTAGTGTAGCTAATCTTGAAACTTCATGGTTCCCAGCCTCTAAATAGTTGGACACATTTTCCCAGAAATTTCTCTCCTCTATTGAAGATAGATATTGCTATGTCAATCTATTAACTCGATACTCCAAATTGAAGTATGTGAATCCAACTTCCTTAATCATTCAATCTAGACCTAATTAATGCTGAAACCCAAAGCATTTACAAACACATTTTAATATATTCATGGAATATACTCCACATATCCTTTCCAAGGTGACTATGAGAAATCAGAGTAGGGTTCTTTGAGGTAGTATGAATACATCTACAAACATTATTTTGTTATATTATAATTGCAACAACCTTCATCAGTGTCATGATGTAATATATATACTATTTAGGTTCAACCAACTATTAATATTGCTTTGAGAATGGTGGATGGATGAACATTATGAACTGCATCGAACCATCTCAACCTTGGCTGAATTGGATGAACCCTATGGTACCTTGTCGATCTAGAATGAACCTCATCAGATCTAAACTTTGAATTGAGTTGAACCTCTGGGACCCATGTTGAACCAAAATGAGCATAATATAAACTCCCTTGAACTTCATGAACCAGATGTACCAAAATGAACCACCTTGAACCTTTTGAATCTGATTGAAATCTTAACTTTGCAATTTTCACTTTTGAATTTTTCCATCGATCTTGAGGAACCTTGTGAACTGCACCTTTGAACTGAACCTTGCTTTATTTGAACTTGATGAACTTGTGAACCTTTTGAACCCAATGAACCAATTTTAACTAGTTCAAGGTGGTTCAAGGTTTGTTCTTGAACTTACCAATACTCAACATGAAAATCAGAGATAGAAGGATTGATTGTAAAATTTTAAATGGGATGTCCATGTGAGGGCTAACAAAGACATATGAAAACACCTTATCATTAGCTAGGAATGATTATATGTTGGATGCAGTACAAGCTAGAGAGTTTATCAAAAGTGGAGAAGCAATTTCACATCTTAGAGAGTGCATCAGAATGCTAGAGTCCTTTATTATACAATAGAAAATACAAATCAATGCTTTTATACAAGTTGGCTTACCTTCACATTTTAGGTCAAATGGATCATTTCTAGGAGAAGAACAAATCAAGAAATCAATTGAACTTAAATGACAGGATCACTCTTATGAGAAGATACTAGTACCTAACCCAAAGGCTTCTCAGGTCAAACTAATTTTGGATTTTCTAGCTTATCTCTATTTCAGCCTAGATGCAACAAGGACCATTTTGGTTGGCTTCACATTCTAAGAAAAAGATTGTACTCTACAATTATTTTTAGGAATTTCAGCTCTATTATTCTCCATTTGATTAAGAGTGATGTTGGTGCTCTCAAATTTTAAAGGAATTTGTGGTTTACATGTAATTTTTTTTAAGGCATCGAAGTGCACCCCTAAAAACTTGTTAGAAGAAGCCAAGTTTCAGGGAACATAGGTTTGATATCCAATGGTGTTTATGTAAAGTGTCCTTGGAAATCTATTTACGCTATATCATTAAGAATCCTTGACCACTTCCAGCGTCCCATAGTCAATTATGATGAGTTTATGAGACACTTGAATTAAGGGGATCATACATGTCTTCACATTGCACATTTTAAGATTTAATAAAGAACCCTACTTTGAGGTTTCACATTTCACATGAGGTTGAGAAATGTAGCTCAGAGGAAAACAATAGTATTCCTAATAGTTACTAACTAGTTGCCCCAAATTTGTTTTCATGTCAAAATGCTGGTAATGTGCTTCCAAATGCATTGGATGCACCACAAAGTAGTGATGTGTCCATGGATACATTTCATATGTTTCAACATGTAGATGTACCTCATATACTTACTCTAGACTATGCATATGGGTAACTACATAATGATTGTATGCCTACAAATAATTCTTCAAGAGAAGACAATCTTGCTGCCCCTAATGATGCATGGTTCACAATTGCAAATCAGATTGATCATCAAATTTTTTACCAAAAATATATATATCTAATTGAATCCATGGATCATTTAAAAGATTTTATTGACATGCAAACAAGGAGGCTTGCAATCTTTAATGATGTTCCATCAACAAAGATATAGGTACAACCCTATAGTAGTAATCATTCACATCAAATGATCAATGATATTGTTGGTGATGAAAAAGTGCATACATGTGAAAGAGAACAAGTGAATGATGAGTATGTGGGCTCAAATATTGCTAACTTTTTTGACAATAATTATAATGCTACTAGTTCATCTCATGTAATTTCATTTCATGATATGGAAAATAGTATTCACTATCCTTATATGCCTAAAAGGTTGAACGAGTTTGATTTGGAGTTGAGGACAATATGTTCATTTAATGCTGGTAGTATCTATGAATTATTAAATCCATTGTATAATGATGCAATGGAAGGGAACCAAATTTTGATTTTCCATGATGAATCTAAAAACAATTTTTAGTTTCATTTAAATACCTTGTATGATGAAAATGTGGAAGAAAATCATATAATTTTTTGCTATGGAATAGTTGAAAAGGATTCTTGTTGTTATGAAAATCCATTATATGAAGATGAGGTATTAAAAAATTATGGGTATGAAAGTGATTCACAAAATACTAATGATGAAAATATGCATTATGTTGATAATATTGATCAAGAATCTATGAATATGTCCATAAAAAGCTATAGTGATTATGAGAAGTCTGCTAATAGTGAGTTTTCAGATTTGGGAATGGATATGTTAGTTGATTTGATGGAGAATAGTTCAAAATATAGGTGTTTTATTGCCAACTTGAATTCCATGGAGAAGGCCTTCAATTGTGAGTATGGAAATGCAGATGCTCCTCATCATGTAGAAACATTGTTAGATTATGTGGAAACTAATATTTCTGATCACATCTATTATAACAGTGATTCATATATGAGAGAGGATTATGATGATAAAGGTTTGCATGAAGACATTTCTAATAAGTCATTTCCAAATTTGTATGAACTAATTCATGAAGTCTTTCATGAAGATATATCCTATGACATGGAGATGAAATATGATTATATACTTGAACCAAATATGGAAGTGTTTATGTTTGATGTAAATGCTGATAGTTCTGAAATGAGACAATATACAAATACTACTAGTCATGAAGAATTGATGTCTTGTCAAGTGGAAACTTGTAATGCTGATAATGTTTATTGTGATAGTGATTTGTATTAGGAAGACATGTGCCAGGATGAAGATATTTGTAATGGACTTCTTGTTGACCTATTTGAGCCATATCTTGAAATGTTTCATGTAGAGATGAATGAGGGTATATACTTTACTATAGATTGTTTCCTTTAGCTAGAGGTTTGTCCATTCTTCCAAGAGTGGGATATTAAGAGTGGTGAAATATTGCATTTAATGGATGTTGAAAAGAGTGGATATTCAAGAGTTTGATAATCTTAATGAATATCCTAATCAACGTGATGAAGTTTTCCAAAAGCGTGGCGGTGAGTTGAATTTAGAAGAATTTTTCATTTATCTTGAATGTGTTTTGCATGATGTATGTAATTTTAGTCTGCCATGTAATTATGAATTGTTTGAGTTGATCCCTGATAATAGATCTTAGAATGATGAAGAGTATTCTTACATTGTTGTTTATAAGAGCATTCTAATGGGCGTTAGTTACAATGGGAATGATATTTATGTGTTGATTAATGATTTTCTTAGAAATGTCATGATGCTAAGTGATAATAAATTTCTTGAAAAAGGTAAATATTGGTTTTACATGTTTGGTGGCCTGGGGCCACCAATTAAAAAGTCTGTTTCATTTTCATAGTTGAGCTTCAAATAAGGAACCCAATGGAGTGATAAGACACCTGATCTACTCCAAAGATATGAAATCTTTTCATTCCTACAAGGGGCATGCATTCCCAACAAAATCCACTATTGCTTCCCTCAAATTTCAAATGAATTTGAGGTGCACATGTAAAAGTTTTCTTAAGGTATCAAAGTGCACCCCTAAAAACTTGTTTGAAGAAGCCCAGTTTGAGGGGACATAGGTTTAATCTCCAATGGTTTTTATGAAAAGTGGCCTTGGAAATATATTTACCCTCTATCATTAAGAATTATTGACCACTCCCAACCTCCCATAGTCAATTATGATGAGTTTTTGAGGTACTTGAATTAAGAGGATCATACATGTCTACACATTGCACATTTTCAGATTTAATAAAGTACCCTGCTTTGAGGTTTCACATTTCACACCCTATTTATTTTTTTGACATGAGGAGTGTTCCCCTATATCATAGGTATATCAAAGAACCCCCATATCCATTTTGAGACCTTACCTTTGTTTGATACATTTACCAAGCCTAATCTAAATGAAGCTTATTCATCTTTCAGTATGCACAATGGCTGATTTCTTTGAGAAGCTTACTTTGCATATTAATATTTCCAAGCTAGCTGACTTTCATGATGAAAAAATGGGTTTTTAATATTTTCCTCATGTAAATTTACCTCCAAATTTAGTGAAAAAGATTTAGGGCTTGATTTGCTATTTTTAGAAGGGCAAATCTAAATACAATTTATACAGTTTCTACATCTGCATTTCCAAAATATTTCAAGATGGTCATTTTTGACCCCTAATAATTTGAGTACATAATTGAATCAAGTAAAATCCTTTTTCTCACATGTTTAGTGTATTTGAATGAATTGGCATTGCCAAGTGATAGAATATTAGAAGGAAATTTACTTTTTCTCAAGCTGTATGTAGGAATGGTTTCAGATGAGTTTTTCCAAGTGCAATTGTAGAATGAATAAGATGGCTTACTTTGGGCATTAAAATTTCATAACCCTAATTGTGTCAGGCTAATCTAATTGGAAACTGTACTTATAGAACATAGGGTAATACATTCTTCAATTTTTTTGTGACCATAGAAAAATGCATGGTTAGTTTTTAGAAGGGTTTCTAGAGGCTATGAAATCTTGATGCAGGAGCATCTCAGGTTTATGGCAATCCAGGATCAACCAAAAATATGTTAGATCTTGTTTAGCTACTTAGTATCTTGTTCAGTTTTCTCGGTAACTACTTTTGAGTTCTTGGTGAAGTGTTCTTATTAGCCACTGGCGAGATTGATTACCACTTTTTTGTTCTTTATCGAGTTGGTTCGATAGTGTTCTTTACCAAGTTGGTTCGGTATATTCGGTGCTGCTCGGTTCCTAAGTTCACCAACCAGTGTAGTTAATTATTTGATGCTAGCCGACATGTGTAGTTAATTTTGGTCGTGATATTAATGTTGGGATTTTTCATTGGGAAATGTGTGGACCTAAATCGAGGTCATTACTTTCTCCAATGTGGGATCTAAAGGATCTTTAGAGCCAACCTGTTCAGTGGCCTCTTGTTGAAATAAGTAGAGATGTTCTAGGGTTAAAGGGAGGACAGTTTAGGAGGATAGAATCTAAAGTTTGGATCCTCACATGTATGATGACTTCTCTGTAATTGAATTTCCTTATATTGGTCATAACTAGGAAGGCCTTACAACCTGACATGTATGAAGTTTGATGAGTTAATAAAAGATATTTACATTCCTTCTCTCTGAACTATGTGGTTGCTTCTGAGTTTTAAATTTCAAGAAGGCTAGGTATTAGGGAGTTCCCTAGGTGCTAGTGTCTATCCTTACTTGTGTCAGGTGGTATCAGAGTGAGGTTAGATATGGATGTTCCTTCTTGTAAGCCCTAGTTGGTGATATTGTTGTGGGGTGGAAGATTATGATCTGACCTACAATTGCAGAGGGTTTGAGGATGGTTTGGGGGAGGCAAGATGAAGATCCAGGCTTAGATGATATGCTAAGGAAAATTTTTGATAGATTAGAAGTTGTTGAGACATCCCAACACTGAGGGAGACATTTTGATGATGTTAGTGATGATGAAGCTGAAGAAATACAAGAGGAAGCCACATCTGCACCTATAATGGATCAAGGAGAGGAAAGATTCTTGAAGGCATTTGGTGCAGGAGAACCTACTCCTACTCTACATTCAACAAGCACTCCTATGGAACCTAGGGTTTCACATTAAGGTCCTTGTGACCTCTAGTCATGCTTAGGATAAAGAATTAGTAATGGGATCTCATTGTCAGGCCATAGTTCCAAGTTTGGCATTTTATGAGCCCTTGGTCTAACTATTGGTCATTTATGATCCATGTTAGGAATGAATGCAAAGTATTTTGGCAGTCATTCTGTAGCAATTGTTGTTGCATTCATGACTTGGATTGTCATTGATGTCAACACAGTGATATTCTGGATATTAGTAGGAAAGTAGGTACAGTTTTGTTTTGCGCACATGTTGTATTATAGATTGGATTTTGCACAGTTGATGGTATGTTCTTGGGTGTGTTATTAACCTATGGTTAATAGTGCAAAAAGAAATTCATTCATTTGTAAGAGTTATGAGCATTTTGGTAAAAGCAGTGTTTAGACAGTGTTTCTGTGTAGCGATGTTCAGAAATCAGAGGATATCTCTTAGCTGGGATGGAATCTGATTTTGCGCAGTTAAAGGGATTTTGGAGACTCATTAATGATGACATGGTTCATAGCACAAACTTTGAGGATATGTTTGGAGAAAGTTACAGCATCTAGAAGTCGACAGTTTTATGTGAATTCTGTGTGTAGCGTGTAGAATTTATTATTTTGTAATTAAGGACCGACTCATTTGTAATTATTTGAGTTTGGTATATAAGAAGGAATGTTTTCCTTATTGTAATGTGTACTATGAAGATTGTGATGTGAATATATGCATGAAGTGAAGAAAAGAGCTAATTCAGTGATGAAGGAAGACTTGTGAGTACAGAGATTTGGAATTGTGATCTTGTGTAGCAGAGAGTGCAGTTTTGGCACAGTGTGAAGGAGGTAATATATTTCATATTATTCTGTTGAATAATTCTAAGATCTTTTGGACAGTGGGTTCAAAGATCTTGCCTTGAAGCTGTTTGGGCAGTGGGTCCTTCTGTCTTCCATAAACTCTTAACCGGGTTAGAATCTTTTAACAGGGATTCAAAATCTCCTAACAGGGATTTATATGTACTGAATGTATTTCATAAGACTCCTAACAGGGTCCATCCTCTAACAAGGAACTTTCATATTAGTGCATCATTTTGTGGGCTTCGTTCCCATTGGAGTTTACTCTTTTCAAGAGGTTCCCTAGTTAACAAATCTTGTGTTATTGTGCAATTGTGTATGATTATCTTTCTATGGTTGATCAGTACATTGATTATATTGTTTAAAGCTATTGAATGGATAAATTATCAGATAACTGATTCACCCCCCCCTCTCAGTTATCTTGGGGATCTTTACTTTCTAACAATCCAATACCCTAGGCATAGGTAGTTTCATGCTTTTCTATGTTTGGATCCATTAGGGATCATCAAAATAGGCTAAAGACCAAGTTTGGTCACTAGATTTGCAAAATTGCAAAAATTGCTAAAATGCTCCAAAAGTTGTCAAAATAACTTTTAAGCATTGTTAAAACTTTTTATTTCCTCTCCCAAATGGCTAATTGGTTTAAACCTCTTATGTAACCATTGGGAGTATCCTATATAAGCCCTTATAAGTGGGTGATAGGATAACAATATGTAATTTGGCATTTTATCAATAAAAACCATCATTTCTTTGCAAATTCCCATGTTTCAAAACATTGTACGGACAAGTATAGATGTGAGGGCATGAACCAATGATTCAAAAGGTTGAAGCATTTCATTTTCACTTAGTCTCATGTATTGATCAGCCCTAGTTTGAAAGATATTAGATTTTTAGTGACAGTACCTAGGATTTAGGCTTAAAACCAAGGATTGAGATAGGGCCTGATTGTTTAGGCACATTCCACCATGGGAAATTGATGCCCCTTGGTGGAATACAATATTATTCAATGTATTTTCATCTTTTTTTGGTTTGGATTGATCCCAAGCAGAGGATTGGGTTTGCTACCATACCCTAGGTGTACATCTCAATGTGTGCACCATTCAGTTAACTAGGACAGTCATCCTAGATTGTGGTTGGGGGTTTTCCAAGGCCTGAAAACTTGGATTTTCATTTTTTTTTAGACATATACACATGCCTCCATATCTAATTTGTGCATTTCCATAGGAGAAGGAGCACCCATAGTGCATTTGGGGCCCTAATTAGGCCTAATAGCCCAGTCCAACGTTGCAGCAATATCAACCTCCACTCATTTCCACTCCTTGGTGTTCATGCATGTTTAGTAAACCCAAAAAGGGTATCAAAATCCTCAACCCATTCATTGCTTCATTTGGGAGTATTTTGTCTCATGTTCAAATTTCCTTCTAGGAAGTGCTACAAGTAGGATACTAGGATTGTGCAACAACATAACCTTGGAAGTTGCTCAATGGTGAAAGAACCATTGGAACTAATAAGATAAGAGAAAAATAGGCTAGAACCATGTTTATAAGCCACCCTTGGTCTTAGTATCTATTTCATGGGGTTTGAGTACCTATTTCCTTGAAGAGAACTCTTAGTGAATTCTTGTTTCTTGGTGCTTGGGACTTTGACAAGCCTAGTGATTAGGTGATATTATCTTGTAGGGTTGTGATAACTTGAAATCAAGTCCTTCTTGATACTTGTGATAAGTATTTTAGCACTAGACCCTTTACCTTGGATGTTGAGGGGTTCAAAATCACCAAATTGCTCATTGTTTGGAGGATTCCATTGATCACTGTTGCATCAAGTGGTATCAGAGCTAATTCTGATCCTAAGAATGAGGAGATCCCTACAAGGGTTACAAATAGTGAGTTGGAAAAGATGGTGAGAGAGAAAAAGGCTGCAAATAAGGCCTTAACTAAGAGGTTTCAGGAACTTGAGAAGAAGCTTGATGACAAGGACAAAGATGAGTCTAAAAATGAAGAAGGGAGTGAAGAAGAGGAGGATGATCCTAATCAAAATATCCCTATAGACCAAAGACCTTTCATTGATTCCTTGAAGTCCATGGGAAGAAGAACCATGGAGGAGAAGATAGATTTGCCAGTTTTCAATGGCAAGATGAATGCTGATCTAGCCTTGGATTGGATAGAGGCATTAACAACATTCTTTGAATGTGAAGACATCCCTGAAAAACAAAGGGTAAAGGTAGCAAGATCCAAGTTGAAGGGAGCAACCCTAACTTGGTGGAACTTCATCCAAAAAAAGAGGGTGAAGAATGGGAAGAACATGATCAATTCATGGAATAGAATTATTGCATTGATCAAAGTGACATATGTACCTGAGGACTATGGGGTACAACTCCATAGGAGGAAGCAAAGTCTGAAACAAAAGGACATGGATGTAGGCTCATACACCGAGGAGTTCTTGAAATTGTGCATGAAGACCAATATGGTTGAAGATGAAGAGGAGAAGCTAGCAAGGTACATGAATGGCTTGAAAGTATCCATTCAAGAAGAGTTGAGTCTACACAACCCTACCATAGTCAATAGGTGCTATCAAATGACACTTAAGGTAGAGGAAAAATGGAAGAGAAAGAAAGATTTTGGAAAAGGAAAGAGCAATGATAGTGGGAAGAGTTTTAGAGGCAAAAATAACTCTTGGAACAAGGGACAAAGTAGTGGCAAAAGCAACAAGACCCTTGACCAAGGAGATAAGGAAAATAGTGACTCTAATTCAAGAGGAAACTATAGAGGAAGAAGACCTTTCAATAGAGGAAGGACAAATTCAGGAAGAGGCAATGGACCATTGAAGTGTTTTTATTGCAACCAATTGGGACACCATGTAGGAAGATACCCTAAGAAGAGAAATAATAATCAATGGGAGAGGAGAGCACAACTTGTCCAAGAAGATAAACAAGAGGACAATGCTGATGCTAGAGACTTGGAACTAGAAGAAGGAGTGTGTCTAATGATGAGGCAGGTCTTCCTTCAAGTACCACAAGCCCAAGAACCTCCACAAAGAAAGAATCTCTTCAGGACAAAGATCAAATGTCATGGAAAGGTATGCAATCTTCTTATTGATTCTGGTTCAACTGAAAATCTTGTGTCTTGTGAAATGGTTCAGAAATTAAACTTGCCTAAGAAACCACACCCTTTCCCCTATCATGTCTCATGGTTAACCAAAGGCCAACAAACTCTAGTCACAGAACAAGCTTGGATAGAGTTTTCTATTACTGACTTCAAGGACAAGGTCCTTTGTGATGTTGTTGAGATGGATGCAGCTCACATCCTTCTAGGCAGGCCCTGACAATTTGATGTTGATGCCACCCACCATTGTAGGAAGAACACCTACTCCATCACCAAAGATGGGAAAACCTTCACTATGAAGCCCCTACTAGATAGAAAAACTAAAAAGGAACCCACTGTGATTATCATGGGGGAAAAGGAGATGTTGAAAACCTTGAAAGAATTTGATATTGAACCATTTGTCCTGATTTATAAACCCAAAGATAACATCAGGTCTGTTCAAGAAGAGCCCATGCCAAATGAAGTAAAAAATCTACTGCAAAAGTACAAAGATGTCACTGTTAGTGACCTACCCTTTTCCCTCCCTCCAATTAGGGACATTAGTCATCAAATAGACCTCATACTAGGCTCATCCCTACCTAATAAGGCACCATACAAAATGACACCATTGCAGCATGTAGAGATTGCAAAATAGGTCACTGAATTGTTGGAAAGGGGACTCATTCAAAAGAGTCTCAGTCCTTGTGCTTTACCCTCAATCTTGGCCCCTAAAAAGGATGGCAAATGGAGGTTATGCACTGATAGTAGGGCCCTAAAAAAAATCATAATAAGGTACGGATTTCCCATGCTAAGGATTGAGGACCTATTGGATCAACTAGGAGGTGCTTGCTACTTCACCAAGATAGACTTAAAGTCTAGTTGCCATCAAATCAAAATCAAGCTCGAAGATGAATGGAAAACAACATTTAAGACTACTGAAGGTTTTTTTGAATGGTTAGTAATGCCCTTTGGTTTAAGGAATGCCCCTAGCACTTTTATGAGGCTTATGAATGAGATATTCATAGACTTTATTAGAAAATTTGTTGTTGTTTACCTTGATGACATACTAATATTCAGTAATAGCAAGGAAGACCACCTTGATCATGTGGAATAGGTACTAAGAAGATTCCATCAGCACAAGTTGGTAATCAACTTGGAAAAATGCATGTTCATGAGAAAGGAACTTGTATTCCTAGGTTTTGTGATCTCACATGGTACCCTCAAGATGGATCCCGAGAAGGTAGATGCAATCATTAATTGGCCTCCACCAAAGAATCAAGGTGATGTAAGAAGCTTCCATGGGCTTGCAACATTTTATAGGAAGTTCATAAAAAATTTTAGTCATGTATGTGCACCAATGCTTGAAACAATTAAAGGTGGAAAGAAGACTAAGTTTGCATGGACAAAGGAAGCTAATGATGCATTCCAATACTTGAAGAATAGAGTCTCTCAATACCCTATCTTGGTTCTCCCTAACTTCAACAAGTTCTTCACTGTAGAGACAAATGCGAGTAATTTGGCTATAGGGGCAGTCCTAAGCCAAGAAGGCAAGGTAGTTGCTTTCTTTTCTGAGACATTGAATGAGGCCAAGAGGAAGTATTCCTCCTATGACCTAGAGCTTTATGCCATGGTCCAAGCCCTTAAGAAATGGAGGCACTACTTGATCCCAAAGGAGTTTTTAGTCTACACTGACAACCATGCATTAAGCTTCCTTAATTCACAAGAAAAACTTTCAGTCAGGCATCTTAAGTGGGTAGAACAATTGTAGGCCTATACCTTCAACATTAAGCATAAAAAGGGTGTAGCAAACAAAGTTGCTGATGCACTTAGTAGGAGGTTTGGTTTGGTTGAAGAGGTGTTAGCTCTTTTTCATGTAGAATCACCAATATAGTTTTCAAACTTGACTCTCAAGTTCTCAACTCTAGATTCTTATAGGGAAAAGGCTAATTGATAAGGACCACGTCCTTCTTCTACTTCGGGCTCCATAGACCTAGGTGGGTGTACCTATATTCAGACTTAATGCTCCATAATGATATTAACAGAAGCAAACATTCATTGCAGAAAAATGGCAAGTGTGACAAGGACAAACTCCTCCTTTTCAAGCTTTGAACTCGGGTAGGTTAACCCCTTTTAGATCTACTTCTTGAAAGGATCATAACAATAGTTTATATCCTTGATACAAACTTTATCTTCTCAGTCGTTCAAACATACATGAAAGTAAATTATTATTTGAATTTTATTGAGGGTGAGATCTCTACAAATCGAGGATAGACCAATGCCTTATCTTCGGGTATAGAGTCAAACAGTGAAACATATACTTACAGAAATCTTCTAAATGAAACACAAACAAATCCCAGATGAAGTGCCTTACAATTCATCCTCTCTTAAACATGTTTGATCATCAAATTATTGCCAAATTCCTAAGCTCTCATAAATTAACCTAAAGACATTACCCTTTCCTTGAAAGGAGCTAGAGATTAAAATCACAGATACCTTGTAAACGGTATATCAAAAATACCTTATAGATTCAATACACAAAAGCCACATAATTCAAACAAGAAGACAATTGAAATCATGCAAGGGAATTCTATTGTATTCCAATAAAATCTCACTGTATCAATACATTTCAAAATCTGATAAAATATTCTAAGATTTCAACAATGGCGTCAAGCCTACAGTATATTTTTCAACCTGCTTTGAAATGAACAAGGACTTACTACTTATACCAATCAGCCATCTTGGAATCCTCAAAAGGATGCAACAAGCTTCAGATGGCTGTTAAAAGATCTTGCACTAAAAACAAGATTACAAATCGAGAAAGTTGTTTGCAACAACAGATTACAAATATCTATTTCCAACAATCCCACAGGTGGCATCTTTGTCTAAAGATATTTCAGAGCAGTTGCTAAATTTGTTGCATCAATGATGACCGCCATCCGGCTAATTTACATCATTCTTTGTTTGAAACTTGCTCTCCCTCATTTTCTGGATCAGATGCCATCTGCAACTCTATTTGGCCAGGTGTCACATTCGTGTCTATGATAACTTGTTTGACATTTTTGTCCCTTTTACCTTGACTTTCAAAAGTTTGGAATACTAACACCTGCCGCTTCTTCACCTGATTGCCCTTTCTTCTGAAATTCCTGATAGATATGTGGATTCCCAAGTCATGTAGGTTTCTTCACTTGGCCAATGAAAGGCAAGGACCTCATCCTTCTTTGAGGACAACTTTTCCCACTCAGCAACCAACTGATGAACCTCTATTCTCACATTAGCAAAGTGTAACCTAGCATCTTGAAGGAGTTCAATAAAATGTACAAATGGGGTATTATCATCTGTACCTAGAATGTCATTTATTTTAGTCAGCACTCATCTATCTATTTGCTCCATCCATTGACCTTTATCCTTGATTACCCCATCTGCCTTGATAAGACCAGGGAAAATTTGGAAATCATCCTGGAAATATCTTGTCCTTAAGATTTCTGACCTTCTTCTTATACTCTTCCTGTTTACCTCAAAATCAAAAAGATCCTTGATAACCCTATAAGTACTTGCAAGCTCAATATTTACAACACACTGATCCTTATTTTGATCAAACCATGACCTCAGAGTATCTTTCCTTGCAGTCCATATTTCCAAAATTTTGTCCACAGTTGCCACCTCTTTCTGAAAAGTCACTAAGACATTTGCCAATTGTTTTGCAGATTTGTATATTTCTTTAGGTCTCACCTTTGCAATAAAATGTGACACAACACCTTTTATCTTATCAGCTAACTTATTCTTTACCTTTTGATCAATATCTTCTTCATCTATGGAAGGAGGAGAAGGGGAAGGGGGAAGTTCAATAATGGGGCTTGATGAGGAAGGCCCTACAGAGGAGGAAGCTATCTAAATTTTCTTTGATAATTGTATTGGGCCCTGTTCTCCCAATTTCTTTCTTAAATCTGCAATCAGAATATCTCTCTCAAGAATCCCCTGTTTCATCTCACCATAAACCTTCAAAACTGTTTCCAATTTTGCAGTGAGCTCATCCTTCTCTTTAGCTTCCTTTTCTGCCACCTTTGCTATTAATTGTGCCATGGCCATTACCATACCTGATGCTTCCACCAAAGATGTATCAGTAACTCTTCTCATAATTAAACTCCCTGAGAGGTCATCTTTGACAATTTGCTTTCCTTTATCACTTTCATTCTTCCTCAAAGACCACATTACCAATGCTTGATGATTATCACTGAAAGTGACTCCTTTAACAACTTGTTCTACTTCTTCTAGAGTCCTATGGAGAGGAGTGGTTTGTTTTTTGACTACATCAAACACTACTGCATCAGCTATATCCCATTTTGGGAAGATCAGTACTCCTGACATCTTTACCATGTCTCTTCCCTGTTCTGGAGTGATTTGTTTGAACTTTGCAGTCATCTCTATTTTCACTTCTTCCTCTATAACTTGTAAATCCTTCTCCAGATTCTCTTCATGTCTCTTCTCATAGATTTCTTGAAATTGTTTGATGTTTAATTTCCAAAGAAATTGCATAAAGGCCCTAGTTTTAACAAAAGTGTCATCAACCAAAAATTCTTCACAAGCTTGCTTGATTACAGGGTCCAATTCAATACCTACTAACTCCCCTGCTATTAGATCCAACTTAGGTTCTTCTGGTAGCTCTGGCACTCCCTCATTTACTTCTTCATAAGTCATAAAGATCTGACCTAGAGCATCTACTTGCTGTACTTGTTCTGCAATCTCTTGGTCATCAAAAATTCTTATAGGAGACTGTGATGGGGAGTACTCCTTTTCCACATGAGCAGGTCTCTCTTCCAACCTTTGCCTTTTTGATGGGGGTGGAGAATCAATTATATCTTCAGAAGTCTGAGGAGGAGAATCGGGGATCTCCACAATCTCCTTTTTTTTTCCAATCTATTGTGAGGTTGATGGGATATCCCTTTTATCCATCTGCTTTTGCTGGCTCTGTTCTAGTATCACCACATTGTAACCAGTCTTCTTTTGTACCATATATCTCCCTGGGGGTAACCCTTTTGCAAACACAGGCTTGCTCAACAATTGTCTAGCCTTTTCTGGATCATCCTTCATAACCTTTTCCTTCTTCTCATTTAAAGTCTAAAAAACATCCTGAAAACAATTCATGAGAGTGTCTATTTTCTTCCCCATTGGAGTTATGCTTTTCAGGGGATCCCATCTTGAATCAAATTGCTGGATAAAATCTAGTGTCTTCTTGTATACCAACCATTTTTCTTTCATTACCTCTTATTCTTGTATCTTTGCTACATTCCTGATATCTTTAGGGAAATTAAAAATATGGTTGATCATGGCACACTTGGCTCTCTTTTTAAACATTTCATTATAGAAACCTTCTGGATCTGCTGTTCTAGCAATTGCAGTAGCCATATGGTATGGAGCCAGAATTTTATCCATGTAGACCCATCCACCCTTGGTTATTATGAATTGATGGGCAATGGTAACATTTGGGAATAAAGTTCCTTTGCCTTTCCCAGTGAGGGCACACTCCTCAATATCTCCTAATTGCCTCAAAAATTCTGCAATTCCAATCCTAAGGGGTACTTGATAGGGCAGTATAAAAGGGGTCCCTCTGAAACCATACAACTTGATAATAGTTGATACATTGTAGAAAATAACATCTCCCCAATTGTGTATGATGTTTAGGTTCTTAGCAAACTGGTTGGGCCTAACAAGCTGTGCTAACATTGTTGGGATTCTTGGGTTATCTAAAACAAATAGCTTCCTGAGTCTAGCTGCAAAACATTTATCAAAATTGATGAAACTGTGATCCTTCTTATCCCAGGTCATTGTGAAGCTCCATAGTTGGACTGGCATGTCTTCACCATCCTTCTTTCTCACCAATTCCATTTCTTGTTCAAAATAGCTTGCTGCTTTGAACAGAAACATGTACATTATGAAAGAGTACCAGCAAAAAGGTCTGTCACCTTCATTCTTTTGAATCTTTACTAATCCATTATGGATTAATTCAGCAATGAAAGGAGCAAAATCAAAAGTGATAGACACATGTGCATGTAAAATTTGGATCATCATGCACATCAAGTGTATTGGCATCCTGTCACTAACATCTTCTCCAAAAACCTGACACAATGACCAATATGCACCCCTAGCTCTGAGATCAAAATATTCTATTTTAAAAGGCTCCAGAGTGTTCTGCCACACAACAACCATTTTCCCAATTTTGGTGCATAAATCCTTCAACAACTTGCCTCTATAATAGTTCCTTTGTGCATTGTATACTTGCCTTAGTTCTTCAAAGTTAATGCTTTCCAAACTTTCTGAAGGTTCACTCAACCCGAACACCTTCCTGATTTCTTTAGCTGAAACCTTAAACAATAACACTCCCTTTGCATCCCTAATTTCTTTAGTGATTGGATCATAATTTTTTGCAACCTGGGTCATCAAATCTACATCTAAAAAGACACCAGGCACGACAAGTTTTCCTAAGTCAAACTGCCATATATTGCTTGCAGGGTGAGGGGCATTTCTCTGACTAAAACCTACTTTGAACAATTCCAATCCTGTGGTATCAGAGTCACCTCTTGCATTGATAGTACCAATCTTGGCTTCTCTAATAAAACTTTCCATGTCATATAAACCTTCTGCTATTTTTACCCTAGGGTCTTTGGGAATCAAACTATTATTCTTCACCAGGGTAGTGGAAGAGCCAGGAAGTAACTGCAATAAATCTTCGTGCAAACCTCTTTCACTATACTCTATTTTACCTGACAATTCTTTCCTTGGGGCCATTTTAAGGTTTATCTTTAAAAGAAATCCTTGCAAGATAGACTAAACATAGAGCTGTGATTCTTTTAATAAGGAAGCAAACCGCACAAGAATTTTACCAACCTTTTTTTCTCAGAAACCACCCGGGAATAGCAGCCAAACCTCAGAAATCTTCACGCCTGAATCTATGCAAATTTTGATCTCTTTGTGCTTCTAAAAGTGCATGAATTTTTGATATATGAGCCACTTAAAGTAGTCCTATCAACAATTAATTCAGCACGATTGAAACAATTACTCCTCCGAAAGAGTGAACTGTCACTTCTTGAATGGGAAGCCTCACTTCCCACCATTTTATCTTCAGTTTGAATGAGAACCATTGATCCTCATTAGCAGATGATCCAATGGCTTATAACATGATTGGATGGTGTAAAAAACACTCGTGTGAACATGCGACTAACCATCACATTACCTTTCTATCTTTGGCGATCTCTTGTAACTTCCTCCGTTAACATGAAATGCTTTTCGCATGATCGCATAGCTTAAAAGAAGCTTATGCGAACATGCGAAAACCCGTTACCACTAACCATCACTGTCTTCTTTTAAGCCGCCAGTCCCACCTTGCCTTTGTCAATAAAGAAATTCCACGTTTGCAACACTTGGCAGAATGTCAGGTACTTTCTTTCTTTTCAAGCACTGGTGTCTGCTAAAGCTAACCAATGAGAAAACATTTTTTATGCACATCTGTCAAAAGGTTTCACTGGAGAATCGCACTTGATTCAATGCAAGATCAACGGCCTATCGCATAATCACATAGCTTAAAAGATCCCATGTGATTATACGACAGCCGTCCGATCTTCCCTTTACTATTTTAAACCCTCAAAGATTCTTCTGTTACCGGCCCTACTGTTCTTGACAAATAGAAGGCCGCCACTTGTGAGATACTTGTTAGTGGTCCCACCTTGTTTCCACATCAGGATTTTGTTATAAGATCAATAGTTATTTCACATGTTCGCATGGCTTGGAAATATTCCATGCGAACATGCGACCGCTGTTAGATCTTCTTTGAAGATTCACGGTTGGATGAACTTGAAACATAAGAAATGTTATTTATTGTACTGGGTTTCTAGACTTAGGAAGAAATATAACCCCCTCGTAAAAATAAATGCATGTGCTCTTTAATGGACCTAAGTGACTTAAAAAGTAACGCTCGAAAAGAAATAAAGTAATTGACTTAGGATATATTTTGAAAATGGCAAACACTTTGGGGTTTTTGACATGAATTCAAAATTCTTCAAGGACAAGACCTAGGGTAAGGATTTTTGAAATAGGGTTATGACAATTTTTTGAAGACATTCTGGCACTTGTACCTAGGAAAACTTCACAGACCAGAGGACTAAACCAACATTTGGACAAAAACCTCAGAAATTTAAGAATACTCCCAACAAGAGGTTCAACTACAAAGTGTGGGAATTGAGTCCCTCAAACACCTATACCCGGATGACCCTGATTTTTTTGAGATATATCAGATTTGTACAAAAATGGAGGGCAGATATCACACTAATTTTTCTGAATATCTGATTCAGAATGGCCTTCTATTCAAGGGAGCACAACTATGCATACCCAAGTGTTCAATGAGAGCAAACATAATCAGAGAAAAACATTATGGTGGCCTAGGAGGTCACTTTGGCATTGACAAGACAACATACATGGTAAAGAGGAGTTATTTTTGGCCCAAGTTGAACAATGAGGTCAAAAAGTTTATTGAAACTTGTACAATCTACTAGAAAGCTAAGGGAATGACAACAAATCAAGGGCTCTACCAACCCTTACTAATCCCTTCAAGGCCTTGGGAATCCATTTCAATGGAATTTGTAATGGGACTGCCTAAAACCAAGCAAGGATTTGATAGTGTATTTGTCATAGTAGATAGGTTCAGCAAAATGGCCCACTTTGTGCCATGCAAGAGCACAAATGATGCATCTCACATAGCCAATCTCTTCTTCAAGGAAGTAGTTAGAATTCATGGCTTACCTCAGATAGAGATGTAAAGTTTCAAGGGCATTTTTTAAAGGACACTCTTCAAGAAGTTGGGTACAAATCTCACCTATAGCTCTACCTATCACCCTCAAATAGATGGGCAGAATGAGGTAGTAAATAGGTCCCTAGGCAATCTTCTAAGATTCCTAACCAAGCAATATTCACAAAGTTGGGATACCATACTACCCCAAGCAGAGTTTGCCTTCAATGACTCAATAAATAGGTCAACTGACAAGACTCCATTTCAAACAGTGTATGGTTTGCACCCCAAGGGACCACTAGATCTGATGGAACTCACCTCTAATTTTAGAATTAGTGCACAAGGCCAAGAATTGGCATAACTCATCAACAAGGTACATTATCAAGTGAAGGAAACCCTGGAAAAGTCTAGTTTGAAATATAAAGAAAATGCTGACAAGAGAAGAAGAGAGGTCCATTTCAAAATAGGGGACAAGGTTTGGGCATTCCTAAGGAAGGAGAGACTACCTAAGGGTGGATACTCCAAGCTACAAATGAAGAAGGTAGGCCCCTACAGCATACACGACAAAATAGGTGACAATGCCTATGAGATATCCCTTCCTCCAACATTGCAGATCTCTCCAATCTTCAACATTGCAGACCTCACACCATATAAAGTTACAACAGGTTCAAGCAATGAGTAGGGTAAGGACACAAGCATTGAGGATGAGGACTATGTCATTGATCTTCCACAAAGAAAACTGGTGGAGATTGAAGAAATCTTGGACTCTAAACTACTCAAGTAGACTAGATCAAGGAAGTACATGAAGTACTTAGTAAAATGGAAGGGCCTACCAAAGATTGATGCTACATGGCTGACCGAGGATCAAATACAACAGCATGGGACCTTGGTAGAGTAGCTATACTCAAGTAGGGACTTGAGTTTTAAAGTTCAAGGGGAGTATGGTGTAGGAGAACCTACTCATACTCTACATTCAACAAGAACTCCTATGTAACCTAGGGTTTCACATTAAGGTCCTTGTGACCTCTAGTCATGCTTAGGATAAAGAATTAGTAATGGGATCTCATTGTCAGGCCATAGTTCCAAGATTGGCATTTTATGAGCCCTTGGTCTAACTATTGGTCATTTATGATCCAATACCACAGGAATAGGTAGTTTCATGCTTTTCTATGTTTGGATCCATTAGGGATCATCAAAATAGGCTAAAGACCAAGTTTGGTCACTAGATTTGCAAAATTGCAAAAATTTCTAAAATGCTCCAAAAGTTGTCAAAACAACTTTTAAGCATTGTTAAAACTTGTTATTTCCTCTCCCAAATGGATAATTGGTTTAAACCTCTTATGTAACCATTGGGAGTATCCTATATAAGCCCTTATAGGTGGGTGATAGGATAACAATATGTAATTTGGCATTTTAAAAACCATCATTTCTTTGCAAATTCCCATGTTTCAGAACATTGTACGGATAGGTAGAGATGTGAGGGAATGAACCAGTGATTCCAAAGGTTGAAGCATTTCATCTGCACTTAGTCTCATGTATTGATCAGCCCTAGTTTGAAAGATATTAGATTTTTAGTGATAGTGCCTAGGATTTAGGCTTAAAACCAGGGATTGAGATAGGGCATGATTGTTTAGGCACATTGCACAATGGGAAATTGATGTCCCTTGGTGGAATACAATTTTATTTAATGTATTTTCATCTTTTTCTAGTTTGGAGTGATGCCAAGCAGAGGATTGGGTTTGCTACCATACCCTAGGTGTACATCTCAATGTGTGCACCATTCAATTAACTAGGACAATCATCCTAGATTGTGGTTGGGGGTTCTCCAAGGCATGAAAAATTGGATTCTCATTTTTTTTTAGACATATACACATGCCTCCATATGTAATTTGTGCATTTCCATAGGAGAAGGAGCACCCATAGTGCATTTGGGGCCCTAATTAGGCCTAATAGCCCAGTCCAACGTTGCAGCAGCAACAACCTCCACTAATTTCCACTCCTTGGTGTTGAGGAATGTTTAGTAAACCCCAAAAGGGTATCAAAATCCTCAACCCATTCATTGCTTCATTTGGGAGTATTTTTTCTTGTGTTCAAATTTCCTTCTAGGAAGGGCTACAAGCAGGATACTAGGATTGTCCAGCAGCATAACCTTGGAAGTTGCTCAATGGTGAAAGAACCATTGGAACTAATAAGATAAGAGCCAAATAGGCTAGAACAATGTTTATAAGCCACCCCTAGTCTTAGTATCTATTTCATGGGGTTTGAGTACCTATTTCCTTGAAGAGATCTGTTAGTGAATTCTTGTTTCTTGGTGCTTGGGACTTTGACAAGCCTAGTGATTAGGTGATATTATCTTGTAGGGTTGTGATAACTTGAAATCAAGTCCTTCTTGATACTTGTGATAAGTATTTTAGCACTAGATCCTTTACCTTAGGTGTTGAGGGGTTCAAACTCACCAAATTGCTCATTATTTGGAGGCTTCTGCTGACCACTACTACATCAACATTACCTAGTTTGATTAAGTGTACACCATAGTTTAACCCTCTTGAGTATAGTGAGAAACTAGATTTAGAGGAATTGATGGATTGGATCACCGATATGGAGAAATACTTTGAATATGAGAACATATCAGAGGAGAAGAAAGTGAAAATTGGAAGCACAAAATTGAAAGGTCATGCATCTTTGTGGTGGGAGAATCTGTAGTTAGACTGAAAGAAGAAAGGTAAAGACAAAATTAGGGTATGGATTAAGATGGTAAATAAGTTGAAAGAAAAGATTCTACCTTGTGATTATCAAATTAACCTAGTTAGGAGAATGCAAAGTTTGAGGTAGAAAGATAGCTTGGTAAAAGATTACACTGAGGAATTTTATAGGCTAGATATAAGATCTGTACATATTGAAGATGAGGTGGAAAGAATTGCAAGATATTTTAATGCATTAAGGAATTCTATTCAAGAAGAGATCAACTTGGTGAAAATGGAGAGTATTGAGGAAGCTTATCAATTTTCCCTGAAAGCTGAGGAGAAACTGAACAAAAGGAATGAACAAAGACAAAGAGGAAGATGTGGTAGATTCCCTAGATGAAGAGGTAGATCCTATGGTGAAAGTAGTAGATCTGACCAAGACAAGCCAAATCATGATAAAGGAAAGACCGAGTGGAAAGGTGAAAGTTCATTTTGAGGAAGAAGTAACTAGTCCAGAGGTGGCTATGGAAGAGGAGGATTCTGAGGAACTTGTTACAATTGTGGTGAAGAAGGACACATGTCATTTGAGTGTACACATGCAAGTAAGAAGGTCAGTAGTAGTAGAAATTATTTGGTACATGAAGGTTCACTAAACAAACTTGAGAAGGAAGGAAACTTGATGGTTAGGAGAGCATTGTGGAGTGAAAAGACTAAGGAAGATCTGATAAGGAAAAGTTTGTTCAAGACCAAATGAAGAGTCGCAGACAAATTTTGGAAAGTGATCATTGAGAGTGGAAGCTCAGAGAATATGGAATCATAAGAAATGGTTACAAAATTGCACTTGGAAAGATTGAAGCACCCAAAGCTCTACTGGATTTCATGGATCAAGGATGAGCATACACTTATGGTAAGTGAACAATGTTTTGTGAATCTAAAGATTGGCAAGTATAATGATAATGTGTTGTGTGATATTATGCCCATGGATTGTTATCATATTTTGTTGGGTAGACCTTAGAAATATGATAGACATGCTATACATGATGGAAGATTGCATAAATATACTATTTGGCCTGATGGAAAGAGACAAATCTTGTTACCTTTGATTGAAGAATCTTCTAGTGAGATATGTACATCTATGAAAGTTTGTTTGATGGAAGGTAGACAATTTGTTAAATATTTGAAGAAAAATGATGTTTGCTATGTTGTGATTCCTAACAAACCGAGTGAAAAAATAAAAGATAAAGTTTCAATAGAGGTTGAGAAGTTGCTCACCGAGTACAAGGAGATCATTTCAAATAATGTACCTAATGGTTTTCCTCCAATGAGAAGTATAAGTCATTGTATGGATATGATTCCTGGAGCTAGTTTTCCAAATAAGGCACCACACCGACTGACACCAACTGAGAATGAGGAACTCAATCAACAAATTCAAGAGTTGCTGTAGAAAGGTTTGATCAGAGAAAGTTTGAGTCTGTGTGCATTACTAGCTGTGTTGTCACCGAAGAAGAATGGATAATGGAGAATGTGTACTAATTCTAGAGCAATCAACAAGATACTAGTTAAGTATCAGTTTCCTATACAGAGGATGGATGACATAATGGATTGTTTGAGTGGAGAAAAATATTTTACCAATATTGATTTGAAGAGTGGATATCATTAGATTAGAATCAAAGAAGGTGATGAGTGGAAAACTTCTTTCAAGACAAAATAAGGTTTGTATGAGTGGTTGGTTATGCCCTTTGGTTTAACTAATGCACCAAGTACTTTTATGATGATAATGAATGAGGTTCTAAATAAATTCTTGGGTAAATTTGTGATTTTGTACTTGGATGACATCCTGATATTCAGTAAAACTAGAGAAGATCATTTGTTGCACATTAGACAGGTATTACAAAGATTGAATGAGGAAAAGTTGCTAATTAATTTGAAAAAGTGTCCCTTCATGAAAGAATAGATTGTGTATTTGGGATTTATAATTTCACCTAATGGTTTGAAGATGGATCTTGAGAAGGTTGAAGCTATTCTTGATTGGTCTACACCTAAAAATGTTGGTGAGGTAAGATCATTCCATGGTTTAGCAAGTTTTTACCAAAATTTCATCAGATATTTTAGTTCAATTTGCAATGCTATGACCAAGACAATGAGAGGAGGTAAAAGAGAATTCAAGTGGACACATGGAGCTGATAAGAGTTTTGAGAGTTTAAAGCAAAAGGTTACTAAATTTCCTATGTAGTTTTACTTGATTTCACTAAGAAATTACAAGTTGAATGTGATGCAAGTGGAAGTCCAATTGGAGCTGTGTCGAGTCAAGAAGGTAAACCTATTTTTTTCTTTAGTGAGAAGTTGAATGATGCTAAAAGGAAATATTCTATGTATGATCAAGAATTCTATGCTATTGTTCAAGCCTTGAATAAATGGAGACATTACTTGATACTGAGTGAATCTTTATTGTATAATGATCATAAGGCTTTATAGTATTTGATTAGTTAGAATAAGTTGAATTAGAGACATATGAAATGGATGGATTTTTTGCAGAATTTCACATTCATGATAAAAAAATAAGAGTGGAGTGTCTAACGAAGTTACTGATGCATTGAGTAGAAGAAGATCTTTGATGACTAAAATGAGAATTGAGGTTCTTGGTTTTGATGACATGAATAATGTGTATGAAACTCACCCTGATTTTTCTAAGCAATGGAGAATGTGCAGAGCAGCTATATTAGATCAACCAAGTAAGTTTGAAGACTATTTCATTCAAGAAGGTATGCTTTTCAAAGGAATTCAATTATGTATATCGAGAGGATCAATGAGAACTAATTTGGTAAAGGAAAAATATAGTAGTGGTTTGGCTGGACATTTTGGCATTGATAAGACCTTGAGTTTGTTGAAAGATAAATATTTTTGACCTCAATTGTATAAGGATGTTTATAAATTTGTGAAGAATTGTGGAGTTTGTCAAGTTGCAAAAGGAGTAAGTTTGAATAATGGATTTTATACACCTATTTTTTCTCCTGAGAAACCTTGGAGAGATATCAGCTTGGATTTTATTCTTGGCTTATCGAGGACAACAAGAGGTAATAATTCCATATTTGTTGTTGTGGACAGATTTTCCAAGATGGCACATTTCATACCATGTAGAAAAACATAAGATGAAGTGCATATAGAGGATCTTTTCTTTAAGGACATTTTCAGATTGAATGGATTACTGAGGAGTATCATCTCTGACTAAGATAGTAAGTTTGTTGGTTATTTTTAGAAGACTCTATGGAAGAAGCTAAACATTGAGTTGAAGTATAGTTCTACATTTCATTGACAAACTGATGGATAAGCATAGGCTATAAATAGAAGTTTTGGTAACCTATTGATATTCTTAGTTGGAGATAAACATAGTAATTGGGATATAGTGTTGGCACAAGTAGAGTTTGCATACAATAATTCAGTGAATAGGAGTACTCGACTGACACTTTTTGAGATTGTTAATGACATACAACCAAGAGGTATATCATACCTAAGAGATATCACTGGTGAAGAGAAGAGGAGTGTTGTAGGAGAAAATTTTTCTGAGTTTATGAATTCATTGCATGAGGAAGTGAAACATAAGTTGGAACAAAGTAATAAAAAATACAAGGATAATGTAGATAGGTCAAGAAGACATAAGATATTTAATGTTGGTGATGAGGTAATGGTTCATTTTAAGAAAGGAAGATTCCCTGTTGGAACATATGGTAAGTTGAAGATGAAGAAATTTGGTCCCTGCAAGATATTGAAGAAATTTGATAGTGGAAATGCTTATGAACTTGAGTTACCTGATGACATGGATATATCACCTATATTCAACATTTTAGATCTGTATGAGTATCATGAACCTGATGAAGAAGTGACAGTACCGAGAGATTATCCTAAGAAGAAGATAGAAGAAGTTGAGAAGATTTTGGAACAAAGAGTTGATAGAAGCACAAGAGGAAAGGATTACATGGATTATTTGGTAAAGTGAAAGAAAAAATAGATTTAAGATGTTGGGTATGCCGAAGTACAAGTGAAGTCCACCATATAGTGAAATAATGTACGGTGAGTCCATTTTATAGGGTTACACTGTATGATGAAGCCAATACAAAAATACTCCATTTTGGTACAGTGAAGCGGTATGAAAATGATGGTACGGTGCTAGTGCCAAGTAAGGTGCTAGTTCTAGTATAGTGGAGTCACCATATGGTGAATCTATCATACAGTGTTCCACCATACGAGGTCCATTGTAGGTAAGATAGTGTAGTGACTATTGACAGTATGGTGTAACTGGTACCTAATGGTGATATGGTATGTGAGGCCGATGGTGAAGCAGTACGATGAAGCCGGTATGCTAAAGTTGGTGCCAATACGGTGGATCTAGCATAGTGTAGCCAATATACTGAAGTAGTACAATGATGCTCATGGTGTAGTATACACCATGCGGTGATACTAACACACACAAATTTGTGGCGATCTCCAGTTGAATTGGATGAATGGAAAGGTTGAGTTAGTTGACCATTTGCGAAGTGATGGTTAAAGCACTAGATTTCATAATGAATTATGGTGTGTATAAATCATTGCAAGATTAGTTGGTATAGAGTGCAGTGAGAGGATATCAAGTGGGGGATGCACTAATGTTGTTGAGATACTCGATAAGTTGTAGAGGATTAATCTTCGTGAAACTTGGTGAATAAGTATTCAACAATTGTAGAACTGAGGTTGAGAATGTATGTCTAAAAGCAAATAATCTATAACTTATATGTAACCAGATTTATGATAATATAAGTGACTATTTCTTTGGTTATGTGGGTTTTTTTATTCGTACGGGTTTTCCCATAGAAATACAGGTCTTTTATTTTATGCTTGTTTATCCTTATGTCCTTACTCTATTTACTTTTGTGCATCTTAATGACTGTAATTAAAATTGATAGTCATCCCCGGTTTATTCTCCCCTAAGAATTTGACACTGTGGAAAGTGTTCCACTCTCTTCTTTCCTAACAAGTGGTATCAGAGCAAGGCTAGTTGGGTTATCCTTGTGGGTAGGTTGTTTGTGTCATTTTTGTAGTGGGTAATTTATAGGGTATTAGTAATCAATATTGTAGATTGAGATGGCGAGCACATTAGGAAGAGTAGATAATGTGAAGTTTGATGGTAGAAATTATGAGTGGTGGAAACTCAAGATGGAAGATCTTTTGGTAGATATATATCTGTGGTTTGCAGTGGCTAGAGCTAAACCTTCAGGCATGAGACAAGAGGCATGGGATCTCATAGATAGAAAAACCAAAGGACTAATCAGACTTTGTTTGGTAGACTCTATTCTGTTAAATGTTCATGAGGAGAAGACAGCAAATTCTTTATGGAAGAAACTTGGTGACATTTATGAAGGAAAGTCTCTAGTTAACAAGTTGTTCTTCAGGAAGAAGTTGTATTCATTGAAGATGGACAAGGGTACATCTATAGTAGATCATCTAAATATATTCAAGATGATTATTGCACAATTAACTATTGTAGGAGTCAAGATTGATGATGAGGATCAATATATGCTTATGTTATGTTCTTTTCCAAACACATGGGATCATCTAGTGATGGCCATTGGGAGTACAACAATCACTTTATAGATGGAAGATGTGGTTTCTTTGTCACTATTAGAAGAAGTAAAAAGGAAATCTTTTGAGATGGTCAAGGAGGCTCTTTTTGTTCAAGGAAAGTAGGAGGAAAAGAAATCAAAATACAAGTCAGAGGAAATACTAAGTCTCCTGAAAAGAAGTCCAAAGTGAAGTGTTGGAATTGTGGGCAGATTGGTCATATTCAAAAGAATTACAAAGAGAAGAAGAAGAAAGAAAATAAGAGTTCTTTATATTTTGAGTCTTTTGCGTCTTTTTAGAGTGATGTGGTAATTCCTACTGAGTTGTTTTTCCAAGTTAGATGTTAGTTGATGTTTGGTTCAATATTAATGAAGAAGATGTTTGTCACAATGTCATACGAGACTTAGTACCATGCTTCACTAGGAGTTGTTGTTAGTGATGTAGGTTCATCATCTTGAGGACTCATAGGGGTCCTTGGTATAGATGTTTTTTATGTTTTCTTTTGACATGTTATCCTTGTTATTAGGATGTTTTCCAATATTATGTCATGATACACTCTTGAGATGCATTTAGAGTTTTGGAATAATATGGTTATGTTCATATGGATCATGTAATCTCTTTGAATGAAATATTTTAGGTCATGGTTGTCATGTTTATGTTCCTTATTCTGTAGTTGGAACTTTGACATTGATCTCGGTTTAGTTTTTTGTGTTTTGAGTATATTGATCATTTGTTGGGTACTTTATGATATTGTGGTTAATCATTTGGATTCTAAAATGGATTGATCAGTTACAGGTGCTCATGGATACATGGAAACATAGATGATGCTATTGTTCTCTTGTGGCTAGAGATGTATGTGTTGGAATGAGTAATAGTTCCAATTGAGAAGTATTCATCTGTTATGATGTTTATGTTTCTCAGTAGCCTTTGAGTGTTCTGAAGGTACTAGTCAAGTTCAAATGGTGTCCGAGCTCTATTGTCCTGTATTTTGTCACCACAAAATGTAGGTAACAGTATGAAACTTTTGAACTTAGTTTTGTGTTTCTCTATGTTGATTCACTATTTAATTAGCCCATAGTGATCGATCAGTTGATCTCAATTTGATTAGTGATTCTTTATGCTGTAGGTTTTCATCAAATCTTTTTCTTTTTTTTAGTTTATCTTCCCATACTTGAGTTTTGAATCGTTCGGCATCCTTTGGTGTGTTTTCTAGTGTTTTGAGTTTCTTTTGGTCTTTTTTTATTTTGTCCAATCTCTTGCTTTAGTTTTTCCTTCGATTTGATCTATCACAGGCGTTAATCGAACCTTTCAACCAAAAGATATGGTCATTTAAGTGCCCAAAAAGTGGACTCTCCAAGCTCAACTGCATATTTAAAAAATAGATGTTATTTTCTATAGTTGAGTTGCACTTTTTGAAAAATATAACATTTAATCACTTTATGCTATGTTTTTGAGATACTTTATCACTTAAATTTTTAACTTAAGTGATTAAAGTGCACTTTATGATATATTTTTACATTGAGTTGCTTTTTAATTTTTCACTTAAGTGACTATATTACTTTATCATTCTATTTAAATGTTGAGTTTTACTTTATGTTTTAAATAACATATAAGTTAAATATGACTTTATAAAATAACATTTGAGCATTATATGCTTTATATTTTGTGTTAATAGTTATTTTGGACCCTTAAAGTAATATTTCACTTAACATTTTAAATAGACATGTGCTTAAATAATCACTTAAGTTGTGTATAGCAACAACATGTTATCAAATTCCTACTTTTTATGCAAATGCATCTAGAGACTCCACTTTGCATATAAAGTTTGAAAAATAAAACATGCATTTACATCTAGAGACTCCACTTTACATGTAAATGGCTTCAACATGTTTTACTCTACATGCAAATGCATCTAGAAAATGCATTTTTACTCTTGGGATGCTTTTAAGTGTTTTAAAAGTTGAAAAAAAAAACATGGATTTGCATCTCTAGAGTGAGCTTTATTTTAAAACATGTAAATGCAAGTTTTGAATACATGTAATGGCCTCCCAAGAGTCCACTTTGCATGTAAAAGACTTATCCTTGCAAATGCATTGAAAAATAAAACATGTCTTTGCATGTAGAGAACCTATTTTTTCTTGGAAGGTGAGTTTTAGATCAAAAACATGACATGTGAATGCATGAAGAGAACCCATTTTTGGTGTGGAATGAACTTTCAATGAAAAAACATTAAAAATAACTTATGTCATTGCATCTAGAGAACCTATTTTTGGGTGGGACTAAACTTTTCATGTTTTCCATTCAAAAATAATACATGCACATGCACATAGAGCACCCATTTTGGTTGGGAATGCTCTTCCTTGGTCAAACATATGAGAAATAACTCATGTAAATGCATGAAGAGAACCCATTTTTGCCTTTCAAGCCCAATGAAATTAAAAAATGTAACATGCATATGCATGTGAAGAGTGCGTTTTGACCTAGGACACAATGCCTTACCAAAAATGTGTTATGTAAATGCTTTTTTTAAACCTGTTTTGGATGGGAATGGTGTTTATTGTATTTACATACCAAAATGAGACATGTTATTGCACTCTAAGAGTGCAGTTTGGCTGGAAGTATCTATTCTTTCTCAAAACACTTCAAAACTTTGAATGCAAATGCATCTAAAGGCTGCGTTTTTACTCTAGGATGCATTTCTAAGTTTTTCCATGCAAAAGAATCCATGCATTTGCATCTCTAGAACCCATTTTGCTTCCAAATGCATGTGAAAATGCCCAACAAGTTTGAATCTTAGAAATGGTCAAAGATCTTTGAGTGGTTGGATGCAAATACATCTTTAGAATCCATTTTTGGAGAAGACAAAGACATTTCAACTTCTCTTTCTCCCATTTTTGTCTCATTGGCTTCCAAGTAAGTATATGTATATGTATTTGTTTTTATTTTTCTCTTATTTTTCCTACAATGTTGCATTTTATGGCTCATTTGTTTCCATTTGTTCAAATGCAGCCCATGTATTATGATTTTTGTGTTTAAATAAGTTAAAATCCTTCATTTTTCAATGCATAAAATCATCTTTTACTCAAAAATGAAATTACATGTGGAGATTGGTTTCAAGTTTTTTAACATGTTTGGCTCAATAGAAAGAGGTATGTTTTATGTTTTTCTTTCTTTCTTGTTTGCTTGCTTGTTTGTTGTTTATTTTTGAAGAAAGATGAAGTCATTTCCTCAAGAATGCAAGTGCATCCATCCATGCTAATTCATCCTTGACTTTCCAACACATGTAGTTGTATTCCTCAAGTCCATTACATGTGAAAACATGTCATCCTTCATTACTTGTAATTATCCTTCAAGAGTCCATTTTTGGTAAAAAGGTACTCTTTTAATACCAAAATTACCATTTACATATTCTCATGTCTTTCCAACTTGCATTCTTGGCCACACAAATAAAGCCCCTCATGTAATACATCTTCACAGGTTTATTATTCACTCATATTTGTCCATATACATGTGTCTTTCATCTCATTTCAAACCAACATCTGTGTTCATTGAGTATCTAATCAATACTCCGAATACCTTATTTCTTCATAGATCCATCATTGCAAGCCAAAGCTCTTATGGGTTCAATCTCTTTAGATGATGTATTTACCCTTTGGAATTTCCATGTTGCAACGTAGGATATGTCAACACTGACCAAAGCTGAAGGAAAGATGAAATATCAGTATGATAAAGAGATGGCTCATTCTACACCCTCACTCATTTCATCATCTTTGGATCAAGTTAGAGATACAAGAATAGGAAATATTGACATGACCAATTTCTCGCAAAGGCTTGAAGATCCTGCCAATAGGGATCTACAACGCACCAATAGGAGTAAAATTCACTTGATTTCTTCTTTCCCTATGGCTGCCTTGGAACCCAAATTTGTCTTTGAGTGTGCGTGTTATTTCAATCCCAAGAGAAAAACAATCAATGATGTAAATAGAAAGGTGATTTTCAGCTTGGATCCTGATGTTATTGAAAAAAATTTCAGGATACCTCCAAGCCTTGAATGTTGAAAATTGTCCAAGGACCTATCCATACAACTGTGAAATCATTATAAGATAGATTATCAAAGATACATGAATGACCATTGACAGGTTAATAAGAGATCTAATTTCTCCAGATGGCCTAAAACAATACACAGATCAGATTTATCTCCAGAAGTCAATGATCTAAAAATAGTCCTCAGTAGAATCTGTGGCCTTAGGGATTCATGTAATTTCAAGCCATGGATAAATAAGATTATTTTTCAGATTCTTGAAAATAAGGAACCAATCTATTGGGTAGAACTTGTAAGCATAACTTTGTGCGAACAGTTGAGCCATGTGGGTACATCAGTGCCTTTCTATATGACTTCTTATCTGGTTTACATTTTGGTAGCCATGAGAACCTTCTCTGGAATTTCCACTAAAGGTGATCGATTGTTGGTACCTATTTGAGAGTATCATGATCAAATTACACTCACATAGAGCAAATATCATTAACGGAGAGTCCAAGATGCTTTCTTTGGGCATTTCAGATGCTTGTTTGATAAAGAATTGGCAATCAAGAGGTTGGTAGATGAATCTTGGAAAAAGGTGAATCAGATTGGTTGCATCTTCCTGCAATTTCAAACTTTTACCTACTTAAGAGTGGGTTATTTCCAAGGATAACCCTATACTTTGTCGAGACATCCTACTGTCAGGATCATACTCATGGAGATAGCAAGACAACTCATGGAGGTATAGTTATATCAACATAATCTGCATAGGCCAGGTTTTGGTATCACCACTACCAAACCTCTTCAAATTGGTTGTTATAAACTTAACTCAGTGTATACGGAAAATGCAATGAAAGCATAACTTCAACTTATCATGTTGAAGAAATCCAAGGCTAGGTCTGATTTTGATTATAGAGGAATGCATTCAAAAATCAAGAGACCCTTCACCCATGTTCATCATATGGAAGATGTGTGGATTGATTTGCATACTAAAGTGGATATCATGAGAATGGACTACTACACTTGAAGAAAATCATTGATCTTAACATGGTTGAAATTCCAAAAGGGATTGAAATTGAATATGATGGCCTAGTCTTGGATCCTGAGTATTACAATACTCAATTTGAGAAGCTTGTTCCTTTCCCCATTCAATGACAACAAAAAGAAGGGTATTTTGTCTTTGATAGATTTCAATCTATTTTTTTGAATAGCAACAAGTGGCCGAAGAGAAAAGGACTCAAAAGAGTGCATCCAAAGGTTGGGGTAGACTGCAATCATTTTGACCCTATTGGAAGGAAATCATAGGTGAAAATCAGAAATAAGGGCATGTCTTCTTCTTCTCAATCAATTAAGGCTATCAAGTTTACAATCGGAGGAGAAAAAGGATTAAATTCACCCTTAGGTCCTATTCAAACACACCTGTGAGAGGAAGAATCAAATGAAGAAGAAGAGATAATGATCATATCTCCTCCTTAGTTGCCAAATAGTGAAGATCCTTCTAATCAAGAGGAGCCATTTCTACATATGGTAGATAATAATGTGGATTCATTTTCCATTGTAATCACTCTTTCTATTTCTACATCAAAGGTCAACATATCTGCATTTCCTATTTCTTTTGCAGCTCCTATCCTCACATTGGGCTAGTGTGAGAATCTGGTAAATGTTTTTGGTGACTTTCCAGTTCTTATGGAAGGTCAAGTTTCCCAACTTGATACTTCGGTTACAGGCTTTGAATCATTCATGACAAAGTCATCCCAAAGGACACTTATGGCTATTGTTGTGCAAACAGAGACATCCACTATGACAATGAAAATACAATCTGGATCAATGCCTACTATAATCATTGTTTCAAGTCTAGCAAAAGAAGGTTTTAGTTTGCCATCATGGTTGGTAAAAATCACCATGAAAAGAAAGAAAGTGACATTTCCTTTGGAGGATTTTTCTACTAGGAAAGGTAAATCTAAGTCTTCAAAGGCTAAGGTTGTCTCAAGAATCATTGTTGATGATGAGAAAACCATGTATGCTGAGATTGCAGAACCATTGGTAGACAAACCAACTGAAGAAACTAGTTTTTCTAATTATAAGTTCACCAAGGTAGAACTTGGTAAAAAAACATGGCTAGGATGTTTGTAGGATACTCAAGATGCATTGTCAAATGTGTCTAAAAGGAATCATGAGCTCTGAGAGAAGAACTTGTTGAAGAAAGAGAATGCTCATCTTCATGAGATCATATGTCAACAAACCTCTCAAACTGTCACTACTTCATCACAAACAACTCAGGTGAATAGGAGGGAAGAAGTAGTGAAGACTTGGTTTGAAGAAGTTGTCTCAAAAGGAGTTCAATCAATTAGAAATATGCACAAAGTCCTTGAGCGTATCGAAGAGGTTGAATAAAGAATCTATGGCATGAGTTCTTCCTTCAACCAATATATTAGTAACCTGAGGAAAGATCTAGGAACTTGGGATCAAATGGATGATAGTGAGTTAGATGTCCTCATTTCATATGATGTCATTCCATTAGAGGATATGTTCTACTAGATTCAGGGACTCATGAATCACAAAGTCCAAGGAATAGAAAAGCTTTTAACAAAGCTGCATGAAGAGCTAGAGAGTTGTTAGGTAGTCGAGGAGGATATCACCATTAATCTCAGGCAGTTAGAATGTGAAGTCCTTACCCAAGATGATATCCTCTTTACTAAAGAAGACATGACCAAAGGATATATTGATAGGGTTAATGCTGATTTTGATTCTGAAGAATTTGGAGCCCAAACAATGAACAAATTTGTTGCATATAAATTTATGGCAAAACACTTGAGGGATTCTCTTGATGATAATTGCAAGGTTGTGAAATTAGCTGGTATAGGTGCAATCAAGATTGAAGCCATTTCAAAGATCTTGAATATTTCAGATCTTCCTCTTATTCATGATTGTATTGCCAAATATAAGGCTTTCCTTGATAATTTGAAGGATTAATTCTCATTTCTTCATCTTTATGTTGTAGTTTTTATGCTTTGTAGATTGGAGAAGATGAATTGCATGCAATGAAATTACATGTAAATTTGATAACATGTCCTAATGACATGTAATCCAATAATTATTCTCACCTAGTTAGACCAGGTCAAAGTAGTTGAGCTGCTCCCAAATTTTCCTCCTTTTTTTCATTCCTTTCCCTATAAAAGGAATGAGCCCTCATTGTAAATTTCATCTTTATTTTATGCAAGAGAGATCTGCCAAGCTTGTGCAAGAATAATTATAATTTTGTAGTACTTTTTTGGAGAAAAATAAATAGAAAGAAACAATTGGAGTTGAAGCTGTGACTGAGTGCAATTACGGTGAATCAAATTGGAAGCTGTGACTACAATTTGGTTTTACTATCTTTTTGATTATGTGATTCTTGTGTTTTGTTAAGAGAAAATTGAAAATCAGAAACAATCGGAGCCGAAGCTCTGACTGGGAGCGATTGTGGTAATATAAAACTAGAAGCTGTGACTGTAGGTTATATTACCATCTTCTTTTCATACACTTAGTTAGAATAAGTTAGAATATCTCTACTTCTGGAAGTTTGTGCGCCCCAATGGTAGAGGTATTTCTTATAGAATAGATAAATAGGTCTTAGATCCAAGCTGATATGCTTTCAATCAGCCTGTGAGTTGGTGTTGGTTTATCGATATCACTATTTCCAGCTTTTAGATAGAAGTGTAGTTTAGAGATTAAAGCTTTTCCCATTGCTCATTCTTCGGGTAAGTGGATTCCTCCTTGAAAGATAAGAAGAATGAATAATTATAATACCCTATTTGATAATATCTTAACTTCTTGCTTACCTTGAGTTGATCCAAGGAACAATGAGAAGGGGGAGCCTTCCCTTTAACATAGGAGAGACATTGTCTCACATGCTGTGGATGGTATTACTATTTTGTAATTGGATTTTTTCCCAAAACTTTCAGTTGCAAAATATCCACCCAACAGTTTTTGGTGACTCTACTAGGGAAACAAACACATTTGAAAGCCTCACGCTTTTGTTTGAAGTTTTATATCCCTTTTGACTTGTGTTTTGAATTCTATAGGTTATCACATTGGAGAGGTTTGGACAAGTTTATGCTTGGAAAAAGAAGGCTGAAAATTCATCAAGTTCTACTGGATCAAGCTGGGCCCAACAAGCTCATTTTGATTTGCTTACCAAAATCCCTTCTCTTTTCCGAACTACCAGTTTTCCTCCTTCTAGGAAGAAGACATCCATTCCCAGTGAGAATTCCCTATTTTTTTGAAAACCATTAATTCCCACTACTAAACTTATTCCTGCTACCTATGTACCAATTATTGTTAATATGGCTATTGGTCCATGGGGAACCACTTTTCTTCCTTTAAATCTTGCTACACCTTACATTACCCCAAAGTTCCTGTAAAGAATTTTCCCAAATTCTACAGAGATGGGAAGAAACACTCTAATGAACATATCAAAGCATTTTATAGTGCATGTGAAGTGTTTGGTGTAGAATATTAGGATGTTTTTGTAAGACTTTTTATTGAAACTCTGCAAGGTATCACTATAGACTGGTTCTAAAATTTGGCTACAGGGTCAATCATTGATTGGGACTCCTTGAAAACCAAGTTTGAGGAATGTTTCAAGCTTGCAAAAGATGAGCACACTTTTCTTGCTCAACTCACTCAAATGAAGGATAGACAAGAGGGCATGCGGGAATTTATTGCTAAATTCAATAAATTGGCAAATTGTATTCCAACTAATTCACAACCAACTGCCGAGAATCTCAAGTGTTTCTTCATCAATACTTAGCTTCCAGAAGTTAGTTTCTTATTGAGAAGGGTTGTTCTAGCAACTCTAACTCAAGCACAAAATCTGGCAACAAAGATTGACGATGACTTGATACTTGTAGGTAAGATTTGAACCAGTTCAAGAATAATTCCTACACAGAATCTTCTTCATCAGGTTCTACTGATTCATTGGTTCAAAAATTAGCAAATGAGCTTCTTTCCCTAAATAATAAAGTCTCACAAGGATAATTTTTTACTCCATACAAGGATATACCAAGGAGGCCATATCCTAATGCTACAAATAACTATGCAGCCAAGAATCAAAATAAGCTTCCTCCTCCCTCGGAGAGGCTTTCACTTGAAGCAGCACCAAGTAACTCAGCCACTGGTTACTATATAGCTGATCTTG
This sequence comes from Chamaecyparis obtusa, assembly GCA_027943335.1. NCBI lineage: Eukaryota > Viridiplantae > Streptophyta > Pinopsida > Cupressales > Cupressaceae > Chamaecyparis > Chamaecyparis obtusa. The sequence goes on from BSBK01002952.1 coordinate 1,359,227, forward strand.
TTGGTGACACTTAAGAAGATTATCCTTTCAAGGATAATGCTGCTCAAAATCATTAAGATAATCAAGCAACTGGTGACTCTACTATTGGGTACGTTCAATACCATGATGAAGATCCTGAAATGGATTTTGCACAAGCATATGCGGTCATGACATGTTCATAGACCAAGATGGATAAAAAAAAAGAAGAGGAAAAAAGAAGTTGGATGCTCCTCAGATGCCATTGCCTACCTTGCCTAATGACCCAGCAAAAAACCAAGTAAAAGTGCAGATTCCTCTCATTCTTCATCTAGTATTTAAAAGTCTAATATGCCAAATGAAAATATTAAACCTCAGTTTGAAAATGTTTCCTTAGCAAGTTCTTTCCAAGCTTTTGATATCATAGATCATGCTAGGAAACTAAAATCCATATGTTTGAGGTAGAATACTTACAGGCCTATCCGAATTAGCTGGATAGACTCACAAAGTTTGTCAAAGAATCCCAACCCACTCCAACTCATATTGTTGCTCCAGAGCCTAAAGCCATACCCAATAATCTAGTCATGATACCATCCTTAGTTCCTAGAAAGATTGAACCTTTATACCTTTCCTTGTTAATCAATAGATACAAATTGAGTAATTGTGTCATAGATTATGGTGCATCTGATAATGTTATGCCAGCTAAAGTGGTAGATTCTTTGGGATTAACTTTGACAAAATCCTTCGGTAATTTCTATTCCATGGAGAATAAGAAAGTACCACTAAAAGGACAAATCAAAGATGCTCAATTTGCCTTTGCATCCTTCCTAGATAAAAAGATCAAAATGAATGTCTTGGTTGCTGATGTACCTACTTCTTATGGTATGTTGCTTGGTCGCAATTTTTGTAAAGATGTGGGTGGTGAACTCAATATGGGTATGACTGAAACATGTATACCTGTCAAGGGTGTGATACATAAGTTACATCTTGAAAGAGAGATAAAGTATGTGGTGGTTAAATCCAATGATCCTCATGCTCAAATTCTCTTTGAGTTAACTAGAATGGGTAATTACTACCTACATATTGATAAAGTATCAAAGTTTGTTAAAGATTGGATGGATTCAAAGAGTTCATCTTTGCTCTTAGATTCTGATAGATTTCCTAATGTTGATGAGGCTCAAGAGGTGGTGATTGTCCCTTATCAATCTCCTATGGAGGTTGAAGAAAATGTTGTCTCTGAAGATGACTCTATAGATTCCCTTGAAATTATTCTTATAGAGTCTTTTGAAGAAAGTTCTAGTAGTTCTAATGAAGTTTGGATCATGGAATTTGATGGAAGTTGTGCTTCTATGGGATATGGTGCAGGAGTTGTCATAATTTCACCAGAAGGGAAGATCTTTCCTTATTATTTCAAACTACAGTTTGCCAATACTAATAACATGATTGAATATGAAGCCCTGCTATTAGGATTGGAAATGGCTTGAGAAAATGGAATTAGTAATCTACATGTCAAGGGAGATGCTGAGCTAGTTGTTTGTTAAGTTAAAGGTCAGTACTAGGATAGGAATGATCGACTTAGGCATTACTGGGAATTAGTTTGGGACTATGTCAATATTTTTTATTCTTTCAATATTTGAGTCATTACCAGAGAACTGAATGATAGAGATGATTCACTTGTGGTGTTAGCTACTTTTCTCATCCCTCAAATTGATTTTGAGAATAGTAGGTATGAGGTACAATTGGTTTACCGACCAAGTATCCTAGACAACTATGAACACTGGCAGGTGTTCAATGATGATGATCAAATTATAAATTTCCTTGAATCCAAGGACAATATTGATGATCAATATTTTGAAGGTAGTGATAAATCTCTAGGAGATGTTGTTTTAGAAAAAGATCCTGATACTGGTTAGGACATTATTCAACTAAAGGGGAATAAGATTCTAAGGGTCTTGTTTCTTTGGAAAATTTGTTTGATCAACATGATAGATATGTGAAAGAAAAATAAAACACAAGAGCTAGTTCTTCTACAAGACTTTTTTAGATATATAACATTGGGACTAAAGAAGATCCAAAACTGGTTAACATTGGTAATTGGTGCTCTAATGAAGACAAGGAGAAGTTCATAACATTTCTTCATGAATACAAGGATGTTCTAGCTTATTCCTACAAAGATCTAAAGTCTTTCGATCCCAAAGAAATTCAACATTATATTCCTCTGAAGTTTGGCGTAATTCCTTTTCGTCAAAAGTAGAGGCATTATAATCCAAAGATCTCAGGAACCATTTTTGTTGAGATACAGAAGATGCTGGATGCAGGTATTATTTTTCCTATTCATCATTCATCATGAGTAGCAAATATAGTTCCTGTGCAAAAGAAGAATGGTGAAATCCACATATGTGTGGATTTTCATAATTTGAATCAATTATCCCTCAAGGATAATTATCCGTTACCCGTTATGGATCAAGTGTTGCAAGCTGTCATTGGATTAAAAATGCTATCTATGCTTGATGGTTTTTCTGGTTATAACCAAATTGAATTTTGCAAGGATGATCACTATAAGACTGCTTTCACTACCCCACGGGGTACTTTTGCATACCATTGGATGCCTTTTGGTCTGATCAACACAGGAGAAATGTTTTAGCAAGCAATATATTTTTCTTTTAAAGGGTTAATCAATGAATGCATCATTGTCTATCTAGACAATTTGACTATTTTCTCCAAATCACATCAAGATCATTTTAGTCATCTCAGACAAGTCCTGGAAAGATGCAAAAAACATGGTGTATCTCTTAACACTAAAAAGTCAGTCTTTGGTTTAATGGAAGGTAAATTGCTGGGACATATTGTGTCCAAGGAAGGTATCAAAATTGATCCAGAAAGAGTGCAATCTATTCAAGGCCTATATTTTCCATGAAATAAGACTGCAGTTCATTCTTTCTTTGGAAAGGTGAATTTCTTAAGAATATTTGTGCCAGATTTTGTTGAAAAAACTCATCATATTATTGATATGATGAAAGGAAAAGATGCATTTCACTAGAATCAAGAAGGAAAGACAAAATTTACAAAAATCAAGGATGTGATATCACATGTGCTAGTGCTTGTTTTTCTTGATTACACAAAAAGTTTCATCATGTATAGCTATGCTTCAGAGCATACTCTCTTTTCCATCTTGATGCAAAAAAATGATGAAGAAATTGAATCACCAGTTTCATTTATGAGTTGTCCTTTGAAAGCTCATGAATTTAAATATACTCAGATGGAGAAGCATGCTTATGCTCTAGTCAAAGTAGTAAAGCATTTCAGGCTCTACATTCTGAATTCTCATGTTATAGCCTTGGTTCCAGATACTATTGTCAAGACAATTCTGACACAACAATAGTTTGGTACCAAGAGAGTCAACTGGATTGCCAAAATCCAAGAAGATGACATGGAGATTAGACCTAAAAAATTAGTCTGAGGTAAGGGTCTTTGTCATCTTATGTCTGAGAATGTACCATTACAGTTAGAGAATGAAAATTCCCAATCTAAGAACAGAAGCAATTTGCTTAGCTTTACATCCTTCCCAAGGTATCATTTCTAATACATCTATGGGACACGCTCGTACACACTGGGTACAACCAATACATGTATCATAAATTTTGACTGAATGTGCCATTGAATCTAAGAACTCTATAAAAACTGTTTCATTGAATAAGATTTTTTAATATATGGCCAATGACGATATATTATGAATATCAAGCAAATCAATAATTGTTTTATCTGTGTTATAATGAATAGATTCAGATTCTATCTATTTCCTACTATTCTTTTTGTTAGTACTATAGATGACTGGTTCTCTAATATGGCTCACTACTTGAGTTATGGAGAATTCCCTTCACATTTAACATATAAGGAGTTGATGACTTTCAAGCTCAAAGATCTTGGTTACATCCTATGTGGGAAAATGGTCTTTACAAGCAAGGGATGGATGAGAATTTCCTCTAATGTGTTGACAAGAGCCAACAAGTAAGAATTCTGGATTCCTTCCACAATCAAGCATGTGGAGGAAATTTCTCGACACCTGTTACTACACATAAAATTATGAGATCCCAATACTATTGGCCCATGCTTTTTTAGGATGCTTATTAGTGGGTGAAAAAATGTGAACTGTGTCAGCAGTTCGTAGGAAGGAAAAAGCTTGCTACTCTGCCTTTGAAGCCAATAGTAATTAAAGAACCATTTCAGTAATGGGGAATGAATTTTATTGGTACTATCAACCCATCCTCTAGCAAGTGTCATTCATACATCCTAGCAGCTATAGATTATTTCACCAAGTGGGTAGAAGCAATTTCTGTAAATAATTCCACATTAGAAGTGATTTGTGACTTCTTGAAGCAGAACATCATCTCTCATTTTAGTGTTCCCAACATGATTGTCACAAATAATACAAAAAATTTCTCATCCAAGGATGTTATTGAGTTCTATTATACTCATGGGATTACTCTAGCTCACGCTTCAGATTATTACCCACAGAGTGATGGTCAAGCCGAATCTAGTAATAAGAATTTGGTGACTATCATAAAGAAGTTGGTGGAAACAAATCAGAGGACATGGCACAAAGCATTGTTTGATGCTTTATGGGCTGATAGGATTACTCCAAAATGAGCAATTGGAATGTCCCCATTTCAATTGCTATAAGAGATCAATGCTAAGATTCCAATAAATTTAGATCTTCCCTCTCTCAAGTTGATGTGAGCCATCAAAGATGAAACTTATTCATACTCAGTGGATAAGTGGATCATGTTTCTTCAACAATTGGAGGAACAAAGAAAAGAAGTGGTGGATTGACTTGGTGCTCACCAACAACAAGTTAAGATCCTCTTTGATAGAAAACCAAATGCAAAGAATGCAAAATTGGTGATCTTGTTCTACTCTGGGATAAAAGGTGAGAACAGAAAGGATTGCATGGAAAGTTTTACTCTTTGTGGTGAGGTCCTTTCACAATTCATCAACTTGCAGGCAAAAATAGTTTTTGGTTTGCATACCAAGATGGAAAACCAATGCCATTGCCACATAGTGGGCAATATTTGAAACATTACTTCTAGTGATTATCAGATAAGTACCCCTTGTACATAAGTTTTCTTTGTGTCATATATTTTTCTTTAGTTTTTAGCTTTTAAGAGGTCGCCTGACTCTACTACCCAATGGAGTGGATAAAGACACTTAGAGAACTAGATTCTATGTCACTCTTTGTTTCTAGGAACAAACGAGTAACATTCCCCAGACAGAGCCAACTATTGTCTTGTATTTTGTCACCACAAAATGTAGGTAACAGTACAAAACTTTTGAACTTAGTTTCATGATTCTCTATGTTGATTCACTATTTAATTAGCCAATAATGATCAATCAGTTGATCTCAATTTGATTAGTGAATCTTTATGCTGAAGGTTTTCATCAAGTCTTTTTTATTTTTTCAGTTTGTCTTCCCATACTTGATTTTTGAATCCTTCGGCGTCCTTTGGTGTGTTTTCTAGTGCATTTTTGGTTGCTTTTGGTCTTTTTCTTTTTTCCAATCTCTTTCTTTTAGTTTTCCCTTTTATTCGATCTATCACACGTGTTAATCGAACCTTTCAATCAAAATATATGGTCATTTAAGTGCCCAACAAGTGGACTCTCCAAGATCAAATGCATATTTAAAAAATAAATGTTATTTTCTATTGTTCAGTTGCACTTTTTTAAAAATATAATATTTAATCACTTTATGTTATATTTTTGAGCTACTTTATCACTTAAATTTTTAATTTAAGTGATTAAAGTGCACTTTATGATATATTTTTACATTGAGTTGGTTTGTAATTTTTCACTTAAGTGACTATATTACTTTATCATTCTATTTAAATGTTGAGTTTTACTTTATGTTTTAAATAACATATAAGTTAAATATTACTTTATAAAATAACATTTGCACATTATATGCTTTATATTTTGTGTTAATAGTTATTTTGGACCCTTAAAGTAATATTTCACTTAACATTTTAAATAGACACGTGTTTAAATAATCACTTAAGTTGTGTATAGGAACAACATGTTATCAAATTCCTAATTTTATGCAAATGCATCTAGAGACTCCACTTTACATATAAAGTTTGAAAAATAAAACATGCATTTACATCTAGAGACTCCACTTTACATGTAAATGGCTTCAACATGTTTTACTCTACATGCAAATGCCTCTAGAGAGTGCATTTTTACTCTTGGGATGCTTTTAAGTGTTTTAAAAGTTGAAAAATAAAACATGTATTTGCATCTCTAGAGTGAGCTTTGTTTTAACACATGCAAATGCAAGTTTTGAATACATGTAATGGCCTCCCAAGAGTCCACTTTGCATGTAAAAGACTTATCCTTGCAAATGCATTGAAAAATAAAACATGTCTTTGCATGTAGAGAACCTATTTTTGCTTGGAAGGTGAGTTTTAGACCAAAAACATGACATATATGAGTTTTAGAACTGAGGTTGAGAATGTATATCTAAAAGCAAATAATCTATAACTTATATGTAACCAGATTTATGATAATATAAGTGACTGTTTCTTTGGTTATGTGGGTTCTTTTTATCCGTAAGGGTTTTCCCACAAAAATACTGGTGTTTTATTTTATGCTTGTTTATCCTTGTGTTCTTACTCTATTTACTTTTGTGCATCTTAATGATTGTAATTAAAATTGATAGTCATCCCCAGTTTATTCTCCCCTAAGAATTTGACACTGTGGAAAGTGTTCCGCTCTCTTCTTTCCTAACAAGTGGTATCAGAGCAAGGCTAGTTGGGTTATCCTTGTGGGTAGGTTGTTTGTGTCATTTTTGTAGTGGGTGATTTGTAGGGTATTAGTAATCAATATTGTAGATTGAGATGGTGAGCACATTAGGAAGAGTAGATAATGTGAAGTTTGATGGTAGCAATTATGAGTGTTGGAAACTCAAGATGGAAGATCTTTGGTAGATAGATATCTATGGTTTGCAGTGCCTAGAGCTAAACCTTCAAGCATGAGACAAGAGGCATGAGATCTCGTAGATAGAAAAACCAAAGGGCTGATCAGACTTTGTTTGGTAGACACTGTTTTGTTAAATGTTCATGAGGAGAAGACAACAAATTCTTTATGGAAGAAACTTGGTGACATTTATGAAGGAAAGTCTCTAGTTAACAAGTTGTTCTTGAGGAAGAAGTTGTAATCATTGAAGATGGATGATGGTACATCTATAACAAATCATCTAAATGTTTTCAAGATGATTATTGCACAATTAACTATCATAGGAGTCAATGTTGATGATGAAGATCGATATATGCTTATGTTATGTTCTTTTCCAAACACATGGGATCATCTAGTGATGGCCATTGGGAGTACAACAATGACTTTATAGATGGAAGATGTGGTTGCTTTGTCAATGTTAGAAGAAGTAAAAAGGAAATCTTTTGAAATGGTCAGGGAGGCTCTTGTTGTTCTAGGAAAGTAGGAGGAAAAGAAGTCAAAATCCAAGTCAGAGGAGAGATCTAAGTCTCTTGAAAATAAGTCCAAAGTGAAGTGTTTGAATTGTGGGAAGATTGGTCATATTTGAAAGAATTACAAAGAGAAGAAGAAGAAAGAAAATAAGAGTTCTTTAGATTCTGAGTCTTCTGCATCTTCTCGGAGTGATGATGGTAATTCCTACTAAGTTTTTTTTGCAAGTCAAACGTCAGTTGATGTCTGGTTCAATCTTCATGAAGAAGATGTTTGTCACGATGTCATATGAGACTTGGTACCATGCTTCACTGGGAGTTGTTGTTTGTGTTGTAGGTTCATCATCTTGAGGACTCATATGGGTCCTTGGTATAGATGTTTTTTATGTTTTCTTATGATATGTTATCCTTGTTATTAGGATTTTTTTCAATATTATGTCATGATAAACTCTTGAGATGCATTTAGAGTTTTGGAATAATATGGTTATGTTCATATGGATCATGTAATCTCTTTGAATGAGATATTTTAGGTCATGGTTGTCATGTTTATGTTCCTGATTTTGTAGTTGGAACTTTGACATTGATCTCGGTTTAGTTTTTTGTGTTTTGAGTATATTGATCATTTGTTGGGTACTTTATGATATTGTGGTTAATCATTTGGAGTTTGAAATGGATTGATCAGTTATAGGTGCTCATGGATACATGGAAACATAGATGATGCTAATATTCTCTTATGGCTAGAGGTGTATGTGTTGGAATGAGTAATAGTTCCAATTGAGAAGTATTCATTTGTTATGATGTTTATGTTTCTTAGTAGCCTTTGAGTGTTTTGAAGGTACCAATCAAATTCAAATGGTGTGCAAGCTCTGTTGTCCTGTATTTTGTCACCACAAAATGAAGGTAATAGTATGAAAAATTTGAACTTAGTTTTGTGTTTCTCTATGTTGATTCACTATTTAATTAGCCCATAATGATCGATCAGTTGATCTCAATTTGATTAGTGATTCTTTATGCTGTAGGTTTTCGTCAAACTTTTGGTCTTTTTATTTCGTCCAATCTCATGCTTCAATTTTTCCTTCGATTTGACCTATCGTAGGTGTTAATCGAACCTTTCAATCAAAATATATGGTCATTTAAGTGCCCAAAAAGTGGAATCTCCAAGCTCAATTGCATATTTAAAAAATAGATGTTATTTTCTATAGTTGAGTTGCACTTTTTGAAAAATATAACATTTAATCACTTTATGTTATGTCTTTGAGATACTTTATCACTTAAATTTTTAACTTAAGTGATTAAAGTGCACTTTATGATATATTTTTACATTGAGTTGCTTTTTAATTTTTCACTTAAGTGACTATATTACTTTATCATTCTATTTAAATGTTGAGTTTTACTTTATGTTTTAAATAACATATAAGTTAAATATTACTTTATAAAATAACATTTGAACATTATATGCTTTATATTTTGTGTTAATAGTTATTTTGGACCCTTAAAGTAATATTTCACTTAACATTTTAAATAGACATGTGCTTAAATAATCACTTAAGTTGTGTATAACAACAACATGTTATCAAATTCCTACTTTTTATACAAATGCGTCTAGAGACTCCACTTTGCATATAAAGTTTGAAAAATAAAACATGCATTTACATCTAGAGACTCCACTTTACATGTAAAAGGCTTCAACATGTTTTACTCTACATGCAAATGCCTCTAGAGACTACATTTTTACTCTTGGGATGCTTTTAAATGTTTTAAAAGTTGTTAAAAAAAACATGGATTTGCATCTCTAGAGTGAGCTTTGTTTTAAAACATGTAAATGAAAGTTTTGAATACATGTAATGGCCTCCCAAGAGTCCACTTTGCATGTAAAAGACTTATCCTTGCAAATGCATTGAAAAATAAAACATGTCTTTGCATGTAGAGAACCTATTTTTGCTTGGAAGGTGAGTTTTAGACCAAAAACATGACATGTGAATGCATGAAGAGAACCCATTTTTGGTTGGGAATGAAGTTTTGATGCAAAAAAATTAAAAATAACTTATGTCATTGTATCTAGAGAACCCATTTTTGGCTGGGACTAAACTTTACATGTTTTCCATTCAAAAATAATACATGCACATGCACATAGAGAACCTGTTTTGGCTGGGAATGCTCTTCCTTGGTCAAACATATGAGAAATAACTCATGTAAATGCAACCCATTTTTTCCTTTCAAGCCCAATGAAATTAAAAAACGTAACATGCATATGCATGTGAAGAGTGCGTTTTGACCTAGGGCATCATTTCTTACCAAAAATGTGTTATGTAAATGTATTTGTTAAACTTGTTTTGGCTGGGAATCATGTTTGTTGTATTTACATACCAAAATGAGATATGTGTTTTTATTGCACTCTAAGAGTGCTTTTTGGCTGGAAGTATCTATTCTTGCTCAAAAGACTTTAAAACTTTGAATGCAAATGCATATAGAGGCCAGAGTTTTACTCTAGGATGCATTTCTAAGTTTTTCCATGCAAAAGAATCCATGCATTTGCATCTCTAGAACCTATTTTGCTTCCAAATGCATGTAAAAATGCCCAACAAGTTTGAATCTTAAAAATTGTCAAAGATCTTTGAGTGGTTGGATGCAAATACATCTCTAGAATCCATTTCTGGAGAAGACAAAGATATTTCGACTTCTCTTTCTCCCATTTTTTTGTCTCATTGGCTTCTTAGTAAGTATATGTATATGTATTTGTTTTTATTTTTCTCTTATTTTTCCTAAAATGTTGCATTTTATGGCTCATTTTTTTCCATTTGTTCAAATGCAGCCCATGTATTATGATTTTTGTGTTTAAATAATTTAAAATCCTTCATTTTTCAATGCATAAAATCATCTTTTACTCAAAAATGAAATTACATGTGGAGATTGGTTTCAAGTTTTTTAACATGTTTCGGTCAATATCAAGAGGTATGATTTGTGTTTTTATTTCTTGTTTTCTTGCTTGTTTGTTGTTTTTTTTTGAAGAAAGATGAAGTCATTTCCTCAAGAATGCAAGTGCATCCATCCATGCTAATTCATCCTTCACTTTCCAACACATGTAGTTGTATTCCTCAAGTCCATTACATGTGAAAACATGTCATCCTTCATCACATTTAATCATCCTTCAAGAGTCCATTTTTGGTAAAAAGGTCACTCTTTTAATACTAAAATTAGCATTTACATATTCTCTTGTCTTTCCAATTGCATTATTGGCCACACAAATAAAGCCCCTCATGCAATACATCTTCACAAGCTGATTATTTACTCATATTTGTCCATATACATGTGCCTTTCATCTTATTTCAAGTCAAAATGTGTGTTCATTGAGTATCTAATCAATACTTTGAATACCTTGTTTCTTCATAGATCCATCTTTGCAAGCCAAAATCCTCTCATGGGTTCAATCTCTTTAGATGATGTATTTACTCTTTGGGATTTCCATGTTGTAGCACAGGATATGTCAACATTGACCAAAGTTAAAGGAAAGATGAAATATCAGTATGATAAAGAGCTGGCTCATTCTACACCCTCACTCGTTTCATCATTTTTGGATCAAGTTAGAGACAAGAATAGGAAATATTGACATGACCAATTTCTTGAAAATTCTTGAAGATCCTACCAATAGGGAACTACGGTGCATCAAGAGGAGTAACATTCACTGGATTTTTTCTTTCCCTATGGCTGCCTTGGAACCCGAATCTATCTTTGAGTGTGCATGCCATTTCTATCCCAAGAGAAAAATAGTCAAAGATGCAAATAGAAAGGTGATTTTCAGCTTGGATCCTGATGTTATTGAGCAAATTTTTAGAATACCTCCAAGCCCTGAATGTCCAGACTTGTCCAAGGACATAACCATATAGCTGTGGAATCAGCATAAGATAGATTATCAAAGATACATGAATGACCATTGGCTGGTTAATAAGAGAAAAAATTTCTCTAGATGCCCCAAAATAATATACAGATCATATTTCTCTCCAGAAGTCAATGATCTAATAACACTCCTTAGTAGAATATGTGGCCTTAGTGATTAATATAATTTTGATTCAGACGTATAAATTTATTTTTCAAATTATTGAAAATAAGGAACGAATCTATTAATGGGGATAACTTGTAAGCACAACATTGTGCGAACAGTTGAGCGATGTGGGTACATCAGTGTCTTTCTACATGAATTCTTATCTGGTTTACATTGCTACAGCCATGGGAACTTGTTGGTGCCCAAAAATGAAGGATTAGATTTCCTATGGACTTGCCAATCTAATGCTGGGAAATTCAATTTTTTTTTCCAATGAACAAGTTCAACCATAATAGGGGTTTGAACTTTTGCAATTATGACTCTGCCGGACCAAGGCTGGTGGGCCTATACCTTAACCAAATCTATTGGTTCAAAGGCTTTTTATAGCAGATAAATGAATATAAAACTTTTGGATTCTCTCAAAGTGGAAAATGAACTTGAGAGGAATCAAATTGTGAGTATCACAATTATTGAATGTTGTTTAAATGCTATAATAAAAATGGTTTTGAAAGAATGTTTTAAAATAATGTATTATTTGGTTTGAAATAAATACTAATAACTACTTTCTTCTTGTAATATTTTTGAACAGAGACTTCAACTTAAGGATAATAGATTAGTGCCTTTCTTCTATTGGGCAATAGAGACAATTCCCTTTTGATCCTATGTGAAACTAATTGAGATAGAGAACACCACCTAAATGCTCCTATCAACTGCTCCTCTTCAATGTCTTTGATTATTTTATTATGCTACAATCAGTCTTATTGAATTTAACCCAAGCTTAATGAGCCCAATAAGATAGAATTAATAGAGCCTAATAATTCTAATTATGAAATTGAAAAATAATGGGAATAATTTCCAAACATAAAGTTTTAAAGAAGCTTTATCTTCTAGAGATAAAATCACAAAGGACTAATCAATTAGGAACGATCAAATCCATAACTCCAAATTAGATAAAATAACTAATTTATATTAATGCTCCATAAAGTCTTATGTACAATAGATCACTTGCAAAAAGTGCAGTAGAAAATAATAAGTTTTTTACATTGTTGATGATTCTTGTCTACCTTTACATTTTACACCACATATATATGTGGATGAATGGTTTTCACACCCCTTTAGGGTGAAGAGACACCACCCTATGCTAAAATTTAAAAACTTCTTTTGAAAAAACTAAATAGAAAATTAACTAATAACTTAAAAACATTAGATTTCCACAATCCATTATGATGCAATTAGTTTCTGGATTCGATTGTGTAAGTTTTTTTAGCATCGATGTTTCAGATCACACTCTATGATCCATCATCAGGAATAGAGAGTGAAGAATGAAAAATAAAATGTGAGGTAATGCAAGGAAAGGTGTAGTTATTTTTTTGAAGGGGTTAGAATTATGTATTGATACCGAAATAAACTAAGAGGACAACAAAAAAGAAAAGGGAAAGAAAAAAGCAATAAACTAATGCAAGTGTGCGAGCTGATATATATATGCAAAAGAGGAATACAAAAGAACAATATGGTAATAATATATAAAAATAATAAATGATAGAGCATATATATATAAGACTGTATGTGAGTGTGTGAGTGTATATATATATATATATATATATATATATATATATATATATATATATATATATATATATATATATATATATATATATATATATATATATATATATATATATATATATAGACACACACACACACACACACACACAAGAAAATACATAAGAGCACAAAAATAGGGGCACAACAAAGGAAAACAAAGAACAAGAAGAAGAAAACAAGGAAGGGAGAGAATGGGTGAGAGAGCCACAAAAAACAAAGAGGAAAAGACCAAGCCTAATAGAGCAATAAAATCGAACCAGAAAACTAAGAACCCCGAGGGCCGAAGGGGGCTGGAAGAGGGAAGGGACCTAAACACTAGAGAAATTGAGCACCAAAAAAAAAGGAAAAATGGGGGGGAAGGGGCAAATCAGGGGTGACAATGGCTATCGAGAGTGCCTAACAGAGGTTTCCAAGAAAGGCTCAAAGACCAACCGTCATCACGGTTGAGGTTGGTGGGATGGTAGTGAATTTCAATGGCCTCCTTGAGCTTCCTCCTGAAATAGTTATCCTCCTTGGAGAGAATTTGCATGCTATCCAAACAAATATGATGTTTGGTAGCGGCGGAGTGCTTAGCAAGAGCTGATTTGTGGACCCTATCATGCTCAATATCCACACAATGCTCACAGATTCTGGTGTGGAACAAGTGGCCCATTTCGCCAATATAGGGGGTTCCACAGGATCATGAAATCTTATAGACTCCAGAGCCTAGAAATGGGTCTTTGGAGTCCTTGAGAGGGGGGACACGATTCCTCAATTGAGAAAGGGGTTTGAAAGCAACCTGAAGGCCCATTTTAGTTAGGATTTTGGCAATTTTTTGGGAGATGCCATCCACAAAAGGGAGGGAAGAAAATGAAGAAGGTTGGGACAAGGACAACTAAGGACTGGAGTTGACAAGAAAGAGAGACTTGGCTTGGTTAAGAGCCTTATAAATTTTCTTGTGAGAATACCCATTTAACTTGAAGACCTGGCAAAGGTGGGTAAGCTCTTGGTCTAAGTTGTCATCATCACAAATTCTCAGGGCTCTTAGGGAAAGGGTCTTAAGGATGCTGACTTTTTGGCTAGGGTGGTGGTGGGAAGATGAATGGAGGTATAAGTCGGTGTGGGTGGCTTTGTGATACACACACCAACCTAATGAGTGATCTAACTTCTTGATGAGAAGAACATCAAGGAAAGGTAACTGGTTGTCAACCTCCAGCTCCTTGGTGCAAGAGATGTTGGAAGCCAAGTTGTTGATGTGTTTGTGAAACTCTTCAAGATTTTCATGGCCATGCGGCCAACAAACATTGGTGTCATCAACATATCACTTCCACCATTTGGGTTTGAGGGGGAAGGAATGGAGGGCCATCTCCTCAAAATGCTCCATATAGAGGTTCGCTATGACGGGGTACAAGGGGGAGCCCATAGCCACCCCATCCACCTACTCATAGATGACAGTTTGAAAGGAGAAGAAAGTGGATCTAAGATAGAACTCTACCAAATTGGTGATCTCAACACCCACCTTACACTTGATGATTTGTATGGAGTCAAGAGTGGGAACCTTGGTGAAGAGGGAGACCACATCAAAACTGACCAAGATATCATTGGGCTCTAGCCTCACGTCCTTGATAAATTGGACAAAATGATAGGAAGCTTTGACAAAAGAGTTGGAGAGGCCCACTAGGGGTGAGATAATCTTGTCAAGGTGAGAGGCTAAGAAATAAGTGGGTGACCCAATGGGATCTACAATGGGTCTCAACGGAATGCCATCTTTGTGGATTTTTGAAACCCCATAGGTGCGAGGGGTAACTTCTTTGGAAGGCAACAACTTTCTCTTAGTGGTATCATTAAAAGAGGAATCGGACACAAAAGTTTTGACTTTCTTAAGGATCTTGGAGCAAGGGTTGCGAGAAAGGACCTTGTAGCTTGAGGGATCAGAAAGTAAGACAAGCATCTTTGAGACGTAGTCTTGCAGGTTCATAATGACAGTGGCATTGCCTTTGTCAGCTTTGGCGATAACAATGTTGTTATTGCTAACTAAATTGTGGAAGGCTAGGGTCTCCACTCTAGGGATGTTGTGTCCAGGCCATTTAGCACGCCTAAGGGTGATGACACAATCTTGCCTAATTTCTTTCGCAACTTCTATTGAGAGAGAACAAATCATGTTCTCAATCTCAATGAGAAAATGAATGTGGGGAATGGAGCAGGGGGTGCAAGAAAAATTAAGACCCTGTTTCAAAAAATTGAACGCGAGAGGGTCAATGATGGTCGACGACAAGTTGACAACCAACTTGCTCTCCCAATCAAGAATGGAGTGAAGAAGAGGAGCTAAAGGGATGGTAGGGAGACTCAAACCAATGTGAGAGGGAGGGTAGGGGAGAGAGTCAACAAAAAGGGGAGTAGATGATGGTTCAACTAAGAGATTATAAGCAATAGCGGGGGTTATAGCAAGAAGGGATGATGTAGGCAGCTCAGTCACCAAGGAAGACGCTCGGGAGGGCATAGAAAGACAAACCACGTTGGAGGAAATAAAGAGCTGCCAGCAAGGACTCTCGATCAAATGCTCAATGTGATTGTTTGTGATGGGACACCCATCAATCATGGGAGGGGCTCGATGAGGGGAGACACCATCAAAGAATTCAAAGCTAGACTTGCAAGACACGAAAAGAGAACCATCAAGATAGGTAGATGTACCTGCGCGCATAAGCAAGGAGCCATTGAGAAGAGAGGAACATTGGGGGTCTATGAGATGCACTCCAGAATGATCCTCAAGCACAAAAGCATGGGGAGAGACCGGCTCTATCATGGAGGAACAGTTGTGTGATGGAAGAGAGCTCCTCAGCGAGAGATCAAATGAGGACAAATTGCTATGCGAGGGGATTACTGGGCATTGCGACAACCCAAAAGGGAGAGATAGGTGTTGCACAAGCCCCAGCGGTCCACCAATGACCTCATGTTGGCTCACGTAAGGAGTAGTTGGTACCTTAGAAGAACCCGCATATGTCACTCTCTATTCCTGATGATGGATCACAGAGTGTGATCCGAAACGTCGATGCTAAAAAAACTTACACAATCGAATCCAGAAACTAATTGCATAACTAATAACTACCTATCTTTCAGATTTGGACTTGGTTGAAAACCCAAAACAACTCATGAAAAGCTAATATTTTTACTGCAAATAGAAAATTTGATTTCCCAAACTGAGTCATTTTTTAGATTTTTAAAATTCAACCATCTTTAGTCTCTATTAGCGTCATCTTTGGAGCAAGTTGAAATTCTAGTATTTTCTGAAGGCTTTGATTAGTTAGTTCTATTTATTTGTGTCATAAGTCTTCCTTCCTTTTATTTTTTAGTATGGATAAACTTACTTCTTGATAATGGATTGGGCCTCCTAAATTCTCAAAATTTAGGGTACCACCAATGGCTCTTTCTGGGGACGTATGCTCCCTACGGGCATAGCGAGAATCTAGCTATCTCTGGTAGAAGTAGATCAAGTGCAAAGTCCATTAGGCTATAGAGTCACTGCATATTTCACTAATCAAATCAAATCTCATTTGGTGGCCCCATGCCACCAAAACATAGAATCAATATTTTCCCCTATCAAACACTTGATTCTGATCATGTAACACTTTGGATTTCCTGAATACAATGCCACCATTCCCATGGACAACATTCATTATTTTATTAACATGCTCTAACTTTTGTTCAGCCTTCAAAAAGTCATCAAGTGCACTGTAGTTCTTGCTAAATAGAATATTCTTATGCATTTGATCATCCCTATAAGTAACTAAATTAATCTCTTCTGCTTGGATGCATTTATTTATACAATCTATGTTGTATTCAAGATGTTGTTTCTCTTCACAAAAAGGATTTGAAGATAACTCAAATTCATGAACTTCCTTCTTATCAAGAATCTGATCAGATAGGACACTCAGATAATTTTTAGGATTAAGCTTATATAATTTCACCTTATCTTTTCATATTTGGTGTATTTACAGCTCATAGGATGAACTAAAAAATGTCTCACCTTCTACATGCATATCATGAATTTCATTAAGTTCAAAAATATCATTAGGCTTGTTATCTTCATCATGATGTTGATGGACTTGATCACATAGAAAATTCTCTTCAAATAATGGATTCAAGAAAATAGAGAACTCAAACATATCTTCTTCTTCCTCTCTACTAAATTTATCCTATTTAGAATCATATACTTCATCAAAAAGACAGGTGTCTCTCTCATCAGGTTTATCTTTTGGTGTTTATCAATTTTCTTATCCTTGTGAATTGGAAAATATTTTGAGTCATTTTTGTGTATATGCCTTTGATATTTCTTATCCAACAAATCTAAAATTTGTTCTGCACTAAGAAAATATTCTTCCTTATCATGATTTCCCATTTGTCTCCACACAAATTTGATTTGGTGTAGATACTTCTTCAATCTATTCACAAATTTCTTCTTCATATGAAATTTCATTAGGGCTCTCTATAGATTCCACAATGCATTCATTTTCCTCAACATATTTATCACAACATATATATGTATTGTTTTTCTAAACCTCATCTATTGTGTGTATCAATTCAACCTAGATCAACACTTCCTCTTTGTTTTAAGGTTATTGATATCATTCCTGATATTCTGACTAATGTTCAAGAGTGTTTTGGCCTCATAAGCTGCATGAACTTTCACTTTTGCAATATCAGATAAGTTTGTGAACTCATTATCAAAAGTGTTCATTACCTCCTTTGCTCTTTCCAGAGGGTCATCTTTTGCAATTTGTGTAGTAATAATGCCTTGTAATTTTTTAGTAAGCTCCTTCAGGAATCCTTCAAGACTCTTAACTTTCTTATTCTTTCCAATGATCTTGTTCAAAGATGTGATCAATTTCATCTGATCATCATCATCTGCTTCCTTTCCCAAATTCTCAATCATAGAGCCAATCTAAGTTTTCTTGCCAGTCTCAGGTGTAAGACTGATATCTTCTTGAGTGGAAATAGGTACTAGTTTTTCTATCACTTTAGGTTCTACAACTGTGGTCTTTGTTTTCTCTTCTCCTTTGGTAGTCTCCTGCTCTTCAAAAGCTGAATTGTCAACAATGTTTTCAAGATTCTTGAATAAGTTATCATCACTATCCAAGGTGATCTTAGTTCCTTCTACATTCATGACTTCATCCTCAATGTGTATGGCTGGTGGAGAGGGAATGTCCTCTTGTTCTACTTCTTCTACTGCTTGATCTTTGGATTCTACTGCAACTAATGATTCTCTAGCATTCTCTAACATTACTTTAATGATTTCTTGCTCTGTTTCTACATTAACTTCTTCATATATGCCTCCAATAATCTGAATGGTTCTCTTTTTGGTTCTCACATGGGTGCTTAAAGCTTTCATAATTTGATTAAAGTGTACTTCATCTCTTACAACACAAAGCTTTCTTACAAGATTTTCTCTAATAGCTGTGTTCTCTTCTAATGCTCTCTTCTTCCTATTTACAAGTTTATTGTACAAGTCATCAAGTATCTTACCCTGAATTGTATCAAAATTCTTATTAGACAAAATCATATGCTTTACCATTGCATTTTACAAATTTAATCTCTCTGCATAATCATAGAGATCATAATACTTATTCATTCTTGTAAAGTCTCCATCTTCAATGATTTGCTCATTAACCTTCTCAACTCTAGGTTTCCAGGTTTTCTTCTTAATAGAAGTGTCATCATCTTTGATTTCTGCAATTTTCCTTAGAACTGGTTGCACCAATGTTTTCTGCCTCTTACTTGGTCTAGTAGCACTCTCTTTTACTCTTTTTCTAGGTGTGGAGGAAGTGGATCTAGTGGATATCCTTGCTTCTTAATCCTTCTCTATTTCTTC
Source organism: Chamaecyparis obtusa (assembly GCA_027943335.1). Lineage (NCBI taxonomy): Eukaryota > Viridiplantae > Streptophyta > Pinopsida > Cupressales > Cupressaceae > Chamaecyparis > Chamaecyparis obtusa. The sequence goes on from BSBK01002952.1 coordinate 1,378,143, forward strand.
CACTTTCACCTTAACTTGTGTTTCTTCTTTCTATGCTACAATTGATGATAAAGGTGGAACAGATAAAACTTCTTTTTGTCCAATATCTCTAATTGCTGCTGCTATTTTCTTGGCTACCAATAATTCATGCTCAGTCATCCCTGTATCTTTTAGAATTTTCTTGATAGTACTCTCAACTCTTTTTTTTGACTGCTTCTCTTCAAGTAAGGTCTTTGTGGATTTTAAGTTCTCCTCAAAGGTTCCAAACCTATTACAGTGAGTATCCAAATTGCACTTAAGTAACCTGCTCACATACTCTTCTATCTCAACCTCAGATATCTCATAGCCAAGAGGGTCTATGAAATCTATTCTAGGTTCTACTACTTCAATGTAAGTAAAATCAATATCAACCATGAAACATATCTCACTTTTATACTTCTCCACAAGAGACTGTGGGATCCTTGATCTGCTAGACACTATATCCTGAAATGTCTTAATTACCAATATTGCACTCTCATTCACTTTATCACTAACATGCCTCCTGTACACTAGGTTAATCCTTTCCATTGTAGTTTGATCATCATTCTAGTCATTTCCAATGGTGTAAGGAAATCTTCTCAATAGATGAAAAAACATATAAGTGATTAAGGATAAGAATCTAAATTGTGTATACTTAGTCTTCTTAATTTTCTCCAAATTCTCAAACAGTTGAATTCTCAGAATCTCACACATATCAACTTGTACTTTGTCAACACACATCAGATAAGATGCATGTATCATTCCAACTACCATGTCATCCTCTCTTGAGTTTGCACAAAACTTAGTAGTTAGGATCTTGCATAAGTATCTGACATCATCTTGTTGAATCTTACTAATCACAATCCCTCTACCATTATAGGATAAATTTGTGTTGTCTATGACTATTTTCCTCATGTTCTTCTCATTTAAAGGAATGGATCTAGTTTTAGATAGTCTAGTAACTTCATGAATCAAATCAGCTGTGATATCTATCACTCTATCTTCTAACCAAAACTTCCCATTATGAATTCTGCTTAGAATTATCTTAGTACATTCTTCATTATCAAATTAATACTGTAATGCATAGTTAATGATCTCATTATCTTTCAAATGTTTAAATCCTTCTTTCAATGTCATGTCCTGATTGTAGATCTTTTGATATTCCTTGGTGAAATCACTATCACTGATAGTCTCTAGTTTGCATCCAAGATAACTTCTAACATTCTCTAGATGTAAAACTCCGATTGGTATGGATGATAAAGCTAACCTAGGATCATCTTCCAAGGGTTCTACTGGTTCCCTTTTCATCTTAGGTCTATTTTTATCTTTTACATTGTGAATCAAAGAAACATCCATGATTTCCTCTAATTCCTTTACTGATTTAAAGATCTCCCAAGTAAAATACCTTGATTTTGTGATTTAGGGCTTGCATAGATTTGACACAAAATTCTTCTCCAAATCCTCACAAAATTCTTCCAATCATTGCTCTTTGATCTCCTTAACACTTGAATTCACTTTGATGGTCAAATAATACTGATCATGACCTTTTATTAATTCAATCTCACTTAGATCTGACATCGCATTCAATTCTTTTGCCGCTTCTTTCCAAAAAGCTAATTCTGTTAACCAGCAAAACTTAAAACTTCTTGCGATCTCACAAAACATAATATTTTTCTTTGCGCTCTTAACCATAGCATTAGAACATCATATACTACCTTGCATTAACTATGCAAGACTCAATTCATAACATATCTACTTCTACACTAATCTAAGTTCCTATTCTACTGCAATTTTCATAAATTAAGTACTTTGAGATGGGTCAGGCAAAGATTCATTCTTACCTTTTAATACTTCACCTTCCTGATTGCCTTCAATGCTAAGTATGTCTTCTTGATCTGTGCTTTTGATAAACTTCACTTCATCTGAATTACTACAACACCCTTTTTGACTGTTACTTGCATCTTCATTTCTTCTTGCATGACTTCTAGGGTTAGGGTAAGGATGAAAAAATCTATTGTTCATTCTGTAAAACCTTGCTGTGTGTCCAATCTTATTGCATATCTAACAAACTATTCCATTGTTTCCATATCTTGGTCCAAGCTGATTGATCTGTGATCTGTAATTTCTAGCAATGTGTCCAACCTTGTTGCATCTATAATAGACTACTCCATTTCTTTTGTTCATATCTTCAGTAGGTTTCTTATCTGCATTGTTAGTATTCCTAAACATTCTACGACTATTATTATTCTCAACAAATTTAGGTTTCCTGCATTCAATAGCTCTATGTCTAAAATCATGACAATTATAACAATAACCATTAAGAGGTTTGAATTGCTTACATGTGCAATCTCTCTTCATATGACCAATAGTATTACAAGAAAAACATCTACCTTTGAATTCTCTTTGCATACCTTTGGGTGATTCCTCTTACTTAGGTGATTCTTCTTCCTTAGGTGTATCTTCAGATTTGTTAATCTCATCAGACTTCTTCTCATCTATGCTTTTAGACATTTTCAGATTTGGTTCCTTGCTTTCTTCATTTGCATTAAAAGTGTTGAATCCAAGACCAGTCTTATCATAGAATGGTTTTTGATAAGATATTTGTTCATCAATCTTCTCACTAGTTGAATATAGCCTTTCATGTTGTTTCTTAGATTGAGTCAATTCTCCTTTCACTATTGCATTGTATTTCTCAAGTTTAGCATACTGCAAATTGACTTTCTCAAATTCAGATGTTACTTTACCAAGTTTAGATTTTAGTCCTTCATTTTCAGTCTTTAGACTTTCATTCTTAGATTTCAGATTTGCTTCATTTTTGCCATTTCCATCTTTCAAACTTAGCTTCAGATTTGCTATCTTCAGTTCATGCTTAAGGATCTCATTTTCTTTTTCTAAATTGTCATCACAATCTTCAATGAAAACTTCAGATTCCTTTTTAGATTTCAGATCTTCCAACTTGTTTTTCAGTTTCTCAATGAGGTTCTTTGCATTATCATATTTTCTTTTCAGAGTATCTCTTTCATCTGTAAGCATATCAATCTATTCAAGAGCTTCTTCAAGATTCTTCTATAGTTGATCCATATCCATAGAGATCTTACTAAAGCTGCTAGGCTTTCCTTGAATGATTCTTTTTTGAGTAACTAAGCTCTGATACCAATTGTTAGAAATAGGGAATACTGAGAGGGGGGATGAATCAATATTCTACAAACTTTATCTTTTGCCCAATTATGGATATAACAGATTATCTTAACACATACATAACATAAGAGGCTAAACAACATGCATAGAAATAAAACTAAAGAACTCATAACACATTATTTGTTCTCGAGGAAACCCTGGCCAAGGGAAAATCTCAGTGGGGATGGTACCCACAAAGATCCACTAATCAAAAGTATCCTATTAAGGATGTTGACCCTGTTAGGAGTCTATTACATGCATATAGTGTCTCAGTCCTGATTAAGGGACTATAGGCCTTGTTAGAAGCCTCAACCCTGTTAGGAGTTGGCAGTACAAAAAGTGATTACTAGATGAGCCCACTGCCCAAACAAGTAATGTAAAATATTTACTGATTATAAATGTAGGTCAAGGTACATAACCTTATACTACTTGCATCAATATCTCTTCACTTCTCTTTCACTATCTCTATTACATATATTCATTCCTTCATTATATCCTTCTTACAATTTACAATTACATTTATACAAGTTATTAAAGCTAATAACTTTTCAGTTGGCTATCATATTACAAAATATCTTTACCCAAGGGTTAACATCTAGGATTTAATCCCTTTATATTGTTAAGTCATTATTTTGATAAACAAAATAATCCCTTAACTCTTTATCAATTCTGTCCTGTTGGCTTAACACTATCTTTAGAAAAACTATCATAACTTATTTCATACATGTCGTACTGACTTGTACTCTGAGATGAGTCTTCAATAGTCACCATAGAGTCTATTTTCAAGTGCGCAAGCACTGAAATTACTCCAGTTGACATCGCAAACAAAAACTATCTTCATGTTCACTAGTAAAAACACACTGTCTCATACTTAGACAATTTGACATTGTGCTCTGATATACTAGCTCTCTGACCTGTGTGATCTTCATGTAGATCATATGTTTCCATAATGACAACATCTATGTAACCAAATCAGCCAAATTTACAACACCTATACCTTAACCAAATTGATTGGTTCAAAGGCTTTTTATAGAAGATAACTGAATATAAAACTTTTGGATTCTCTCAAAGTGGAAAATAAACTTGAGAGGAATCAAATTGTGAGTATCACAATTATTGAATGTTGTTTAAATGCTATAATAGAAATGGTTTTGAAAGAATGTTTTAAAATAATGTATTATTTGGTTTGAAATAAATACTAATGACTACTTTGTCCTTGCAATATTTTTTAACATAGACTTCAACTTAAGGATAATAGATCAATGCCTTTCTTTTATTGGGAAATAGAGATAGTTCCCTTTTAATCCTATGTGCAACCAAGTGAGATAGAGAAAATCACCTAAATGCTCCTATCAACTACTCCTCTTTAATGTCTTTGATTATTATATTATGCTGCAATCAGTCTTATTGAATTTAACCCAAGCTTAATGAGCCCAATAAGATAGAATTAATTGAGCCTAATAATTCTAATAATGAAATTGAAAAATAAAGGGAATAATTTTCAAACATAAAGTTTTAAAGAAGCTTTATCTTTTGGAGATAAAATCACGAAGGACCGATCAATCAGGAAAGACCAAATACATAACTCCAAATTAGAGAAAATAACTAATTTATATTAATGCTCCATAAAGTCTTATGTAAATAGATCACTTGCAGAAAGTGCGGTAGAAAATAATAAGTTTTTTACACTATTGATGATTCTTGTCTACCTTTACATTTTACACCACATATATATGTGGATGAATGGTTTTCACACCCTTTAGGGTGAAGAGACACCACCCTATGATAAAATTTAAAAACTTCTTTTGAAAAAACTAAACAAAAAATTAACTAATAACTACCTATCGTTCGGATTTTGACTTGGTCAAAAATCCAAAACACCTTATGAAAAGATAATATTTCTATTGGAGATAGGAAATTTGATTTTCCGAGCTAGGTCATTTTTAGATTTTTAAAATTCAACCATCTTCAGTCTCTTTCAGCATCATCTTTGAAGCAGGTTGAAATTCCAACATTTTTTGAAGGCTTTGATTAGTTATTTCTATTTATGTGTGTCATAAGTATTCCTTCCTTTGATTTTTTTAGTATGGATAAAATTTCTTCTTAGTAATGGATTGAGCCTCCTAAATTCTCAAAATTTAGGGTACCACCAGAACCTTCTCTGGACTTTCCAATAAAGGTGATCAATCGTTGGTACCTATTTGGGAGTATCATGATTAAATTACACTCATAAATAGAAAATATCATTATTGGAGAGTGCAAGATGCTTTCTTTGGGAATTTTAGATGTCTTTTTGATAAAGAATTGGCAATCAAGAGGTTGTCAGATGAAGCTTGGAAAAAGGTGAATCAGTTTGATTGCATCTTCCTGCAATTTCCAACTTTTACCTACTTAAGAGTGGGTTATTTCCAAGGAGAACCCAATACTTTGCCAAGATATCCTACTGACAAGATCATCCTCATGGAGATGGCAAGACAACTCATGGAGGTACATTCATATTAGCACAATCTACATAGGCCTAGTTTGGGTATCAGCACTGCCAAACCTCTTCAAATTGGTTGTTATACACTTAAATCAGTGTATAAGGCAAAGGCAATGGAAGTATAACTTTAGCTTATCACGTTAAAGAAATTTGAGGCTAGGTCTAATTTTGATTATAGATGACTACATTCAAAAATCAAGAGACCCTTCACCCATGTTCATTAAATGGAAGATGTGTGGATTGATTTGCGTACTGAAGTGGATATCATGAGAATGGACTACTGTAAGTTTACCTTGAAGAAAATCATTAATCTTAACATGGTTTAAATTCTAGAAGGGATTGAAATTGAAGATGATGGCCTAGTCCTAGATCCTGAGTATTACAATAATTAATTTGAGAAGCTTGTTCCTTTCCCCATTTAGTGGCAACAAAAATAAGGGAATTTTGTCTTTGATAGAGTTCAATCTATTTTGTTGAATACCAACAAGTGGCTGAAGAGAAAAGGACTCAAAAGAGTGCATCCAAAGGTTGGGGTAGACTGCAATCATTTTTGCCCTATTGGAAGCAAATCATAGGTGGAAGTAAAAAATAAGGACGAGTCTTCTTCTTCTCAATCAATTAAAGCTATCAGGTTTACAGTCGAAGGAGAAAAAGGATTAAATTCACCCTTAGGTCCTGTTCAAACACCCTTGCGAGATGAAGAATCAGATGAAGAAGGAGAGATAATGATCATATCTCCTCCTTAGTTGCCAAATAGTGAAGATCCTTCTAATCAAGAGGAGCGATTTCTACATATGGTAGATAATAATGTGGATTCATTTTCCACTATATTCACTCCTACTATTGCTAGTTTAGAGGTCAACATGTCTGTATTTCCTATTTATTCTACAACTCCTTCTATCCTCACAGCGGGACAATGTGAGAATCTAGTAAATGTTTTTGGTGACTTCACAGCTCTTATGGAAGGTCAAGTTTCCCAACTTGATACTTTGGTTATAGGCTTTGAAGCATTCATGAAAGAGTCATCCCAAAGGACACTTATGGCTCCTGCTATGCAAATGAAGGCATGCACTATGACAATGGAAATATAATAAGGATCAATTCCTATTGTAATCACTATTTCAAGTCTAGCAAAAGAAGGTTTTAGTTTGCCATCATGGTTGGGAAAAATCACCATGAAAAGAAAGAAAGTGACATTGCCTTTGGAGGATTTTTTTGCTAGGAAAGGTAAATCTAAGTCTTCAAAGGCTAAGGTTGTCTCAAGAATCATTGTCGATGATGAGAAAACCAAGTATGTTGAGATTGAGGAACTATTGGTAGACAAACCAGTTGAAGGACTTACTTTCTATGATTATAAGTTCACCAAGGTAGAACTTCATAAACAAACATGGCTAGGATGTCTATAGGATGCTTAAGATGCATTATCAAATATGTCTAAAAGGAATCATGAGCTTTGGCAGAAGAAGAACTTGCTAAAGAAAGAGAATGCTCATCTTCATGAGATCATACATCAACAAACATTTCAAATTGTCACTACTTCATCACAAATAACTTAGGTAAATAGGAGGGTAGAAGCAGTGAAGACTTGGTTTGAAGAAGTTGTCTCAGAAGGAGTTCAATCAATCAGAAATACACACAAAGTCCTTGAGCGTATCAGATAGGTTGAAGAAAGACTCCATGGCATGAGTTCTTCCTTCAACCAAGACACCAGTAATGTGAGGAAAGATCTAGGAACTTGGGATCAAATGTCTGATAGTGAGTTAGATGTCCTCATTTCATATGATGTCATTCCATCAAAGGATATGTTCTACCAGAGTTAGGGACTCATGAATCACAAAGTCCAAGGAATAGAAAAGTTTTTAACAAAGCTTCATGAAGAGCTAGAGAGTTTTCAAGTAGCTGAGGAGTATATCACCATTAATATCAGGAAATTAGAATGTGAATTTCTTACCCAAGATGATAACCTCTTTACTGAAGAAGACATGACCACATGATACATTGACATGGTTAATGATGATTTTGATTCTAAAGAATTTAGAGCCCAAACAATAAAATTTTTTTCTACATATAAATTTGTGGCAAAACACTTGAGGGATTCTCTTGATGATAATTTCAAGGTTGTGAAATTAGCTGGTATATGTGCAATAGGATTGAAGCCATTTAAGAGATCTTGAATATTTCAGATCTTTCTCTTATTCATGATTGTATTGCCAGATATAAGGCTTTCCTTGATAATTTAAAGGATTAATTCTCATTTCTTCATCTTTATGTTTTAGTTTTTATGCTTTGTAGATTGGAGAAGATGAATTGCATGCAATGTAATTACATGTAAATTCGATTACATGTCATTATGACATGTAATCCAATAATTCTTCTCACATAGTTAGACCGGGTCAAAGTGGTTGAGTTGCTCCCACTTTTTCCTCCTTTTTCTCATTCCTTTCCCTATAAAAGGAATGACCCCTCATTGTAAATTTCATCTTTATTTTATGCAAGAGAGCTTTGCCAAACTTGTGCAAGCATAATTATGATTGTGTAGTACTTTTTCAGAGAAAAATAAATAGAAAGAAACAATTGGACCTGAAGCTATGAATGAGTGCAATTGTGGTGAATCAAATTGGATGTTGTGACTACAATTTGGTTTTACTATCTTTTTGTTTATGTGATTCTTGTGTTTTGTTATGAGCAAATTGAAAATGTAAAGAGCCTGGCTGGCTCTCAAAAACAATCTGACTTCTATCTCTAATTTAATTTCAAATATTTTATGAATTTTTTACACAAATATGAATTTTGATAATTTTTCTTGGATTAATGAAATATAACATCAACAGTAAATTAAATTCAATCGAATGCTTTCTAAATTGACAATTAAAATTTGGCAAGAAATAATGAATAACATATTCGAAAGAGAGAACCTTTGAAATCTAATGGTTCCATACAAAACATGTGATGCTAAGTTGGTAACGTAGGTCCTCAAGCACCACACAACCAATGAAAGTTACCTCAGCCTTCATGAAACATAATGCAACTTCCAGTCAATCAATTCCATACTCCAAGTAATTAACACTACCACCTAATACTAATACACATCCAACATGTGTTTACGTAGGCCCAAATGAAGTTGACGTAGCTTCCACACATTGCATTGCAACAAAAATGCAATCCTCATTGCAGACCAGATGCAACTATTTCTTGATGTAGTCATACTCTTCAGGCAAATCCGTATGAAAATGGTAGAATTCAGAATTAATCAAGAAACATTCCCACAAATATTTGTATTCAATTTTGCAAAATAAATCTCTGCAATTCCCAACCATGAATTTGTTGTTTTCTCCAAAAGTTGAAAACCAAACACAAACCCTAGCAGTTCTCCAAGGAAAATCAGTTTCCTTCTCCACACAAACTTTTCAATTTTCAATCAATGACATAAGGTAATGAAAAGTGCTTTTTCGAATTGAATATATAGCTTTTTTGGAAAAGGCTTCAATTTCTTTTTTTTCACTTAAAAGGCTTTTTTTTTAATCACAACTTCAATTTATAACATTAAGTTATAAATTCATTAAGTTATTAAATTAAAATAATTTAATTTAATAACGATAACTTCAGAATAAAAAGCCACTACAACCCACTGACTGCAACAAATCTGTTTCTAACACCAGAGCCTCAAACTTTAACTGCCCTACCAGAAATAGCCAACTGCTAAAAATAGACTTACTAAAAAAAGTAAGTCAGTCAAACTGGAGATCCCCTGAAACTCAATCCTAAAACATCTGACACCATGTGCAGACACCCTGCTAATCCTGGCCATACCCAAAATACCACTTACTAAAAATAGTAAGTTGACCAAATTGACCCGAATGAAGAGTAGACCTGGTAATCTAAACCTCCAGAATGGAATCCCAACATTGGCTCTGCCAACTGACCCCCTCTAATCACCTGATTAGCTTGCGAGGTTCGGCAAACCAAGCTAATCCCAATAGTCTAAAAATAGGGACATTACAGAATATCAAAAACAATTAGAGCCAAAGATGTGACTGGGAGCGATTGTGATAATATAAAACTAGAAGCTGTGACTATAGGTTATATTACCATCTTATTTTCATACACTTAGTTAGAATAAGTTAGAAAATCTCTACTTCTAGAAGTCTGTGCACCCCAATGGTAGAGGTATTTCTTATAGAAGAGATAAATAGGTCTTAGAGTCAAGCTGGTATGCTTTCAATCAACCTGTGAGTTGGTGTTGGTTTATTGGTATCACTACTTTCAGATTTTAGATAGAAGTGTAGTCTAGAGATTAAAGCTTTACCCATTACTCGATCTTCAGGTAAGTGGATTCCTTCTTGAAAGATAAGAAGAAGGAATAATTTTAATACCCTATTGTTGGATTGGAGAGATAGGGTACTGAGAGGGGAGGGGTGAATCAGTGCCTACAAAAACTTTCAACTCATAAACCTTTCAAACCTTGAACAAAAAATAGTAGTAACCTTCAACTGTAACTTGAATCAATTGCATGCATCATTCATTCATTTAACTATCAAAGTAAATAACATGAAATCAACAAGATAATCAACACATAACACAAGTATTTTGGTAACATAGAAACCCTTGTTAGAAGGTAAAAACTATGGTGGGGATGACACCCACAAATTCTTTACTACTGCAGATAGAAAAGGTTTTCCTATTAGGGCTACAAGTGGTGATCACTTCTAGTGATCTTACCCTATTAGGAGTAACATTTCAGATTAGTTAGATCTACCTAGTGATAGGATTTTAACAACACTACTTGAGTGTGCACTCGGTTAAGAGATTTACAAAAGACTCTTAGGTCTACTCTGTTAAGAGATTTTACCAAAACTCTATTACAATGATTAGAAAGTAACAAGTATCTATTTGATAATGACAAATCAACTTGTTTGATACAGATCAATGAATTAATGAATAGATATCACCTTTCTGTGTGAAAATCTCAACTCTGAATTGCTCAGTAGCTTGATCTGATTCTGCTCAATCTGATTATCCATGAATACTGTTCTGCTCTGTCTGACAACTGATAATCTTGAAGTTGGCTAATGCTTCAAGAACTTCTTTGCTCATACATCTCCATGCTTACATCAAAATAATACAAAATACAATTATATAGCATACTACTTTATGCCACTTACAAAATTAGGTTAAAATGTCTTAGAGAAAAACCCTAAGATCTATGGTGTACAAAAATAACCTAGATCCAACAATTACATAAGATCTTCATCACATTTAATGAATATCTCAATAATAGATTATCCTTGATCTTGGTAAAATGTTTTGTGATTATATTGTAATTGTTTGCATAGATAAATGTGCCAATCCTGATTCCTATGCCATTTTTTGTGATCCTCGGTGAACAATGTATATACTGCTCGATAATTACACTGGTGCTTGGTTTCTAGTTTTCTCGGTGTTTAATGTGCTCGGTATCAGTTTCTGATGCTTGGTAAAACTATTCTGTGCTTAGTGTAAAGACTTAACCGACTAGCTTGAGATGCTTTCTTTTACCGACTAGGTTAACATAAGTAACCGACCGATGTCTTTGATACTAATGACAATCATTAATGCTCAATTAGAGATAACAATCTCCCCCTTTGGCATTAGTATCAAAACTCAAAATGTATATAGACAAAATATCTCAAAAATATTTCCTGTCTTCACCATATACATTGTCAACAAAAAAATTGCACTCCCCCTCGGTGCATGCTCCCGATAATGTGTAGTATACTTAGAATTTTATATATATATTTGGCATATACATGATTTCCCCCTTTTTGATATTAATGCCAAATAAGAATATGTATACTTAAAGCTTATCAAAAATGTGCTTATGGGTTTTCTTCAGTGACTCCAAGAGGTTTTCCCATTCCTCTTTCAAGTTGGTGAGAGCAAGATGCTCAAGACCGACTTGTGCATGCATATAAAAAATGTTGTCCAACACATAAATTTCTGGTGTTGCAACAAGCATTTGTAGCTTCACAATGTGCTTCTCATGGATTTTCAGGTATGGAAGCAACTCAGTCTAAAGTTCTGTGACTTCATCACTTATTGTTTCTTCCTATTTTCTGAGGTCTACTCTTAACCGCCTGATTTCTTGAACTTTCAAGATGTGTTTAGAAAATGCTTGGGGCTCGGTTAAGGCTACCTGTGCACTAGTCTAAATTTCCTTCTCAAGTTGTTTTATCTCTTCACTGACCTCGGTAGTAAAATTTTCTATAGTGCATAGCTTGATTTGACTTATTAATTGAGTAATAAATTGAATATCAGTTATTACCTCTGATAGCTTGACCTTATTAATTTCCACTTCTTGGCTGATCCTTTTTGCCAATTTATGCTATATTTTTTATTCTGTCATCTTCTATCCTCTTTTCTGCTTCAATATTTGGGGCATTTATTTCCTCGGTAAGTGCAGCAAGTTGGTCCATGATGGGAGTATCTTCATTTATTTTGACCTTAGGTACTACCTGTTGTAATATATCTCAGACATTCTCTAGTATCTCCTTGCTCTTGCACTCTTGCCTCAATTTTTCTTGTGCGGCCTTCCTTGTACACAATTCCCCATATTTCCTCAATTCTTCAAGGCTAAGGGTTCCGAGGTCACATTTTGGTATAACAATGATTTCCTCTAAAGTGACTGGCCCCTTTCCTTTGATCTTTTTCTTCTTCTTCTTATTCTTCTCAGGTTTAGTGGATGAATTGTTGACAAAAGGTACAAGTGCCTTTACCTCTATACTTGGTGTAACCTACCTGGTTGACATTGTGTCATCCTTCTATTGCTCCTTGGTAGTCTTGGTATCAGTTGATTGTGTTGGAGCTTCTAATGTAGTGTCCGGTGGGGTGGCCTTGGTTATAGTAGGATTCTCCTAATCCTTTGATTCGGTGTCTGTTGCCTCTTTTTCTTCAGGCTTATTTGTCTCTATTGGTATTTCTACTTCTTGTTCCCCTATTGTATCTTGTGGTTGCTCGGGGTCTAAGCCTTCAGGTTTCTCTTGAGATAAGATTTCTATTGCTTCAACAAAATAGGAAGCTTCCTTGGTAATGATGTGAAAACTAACTCGTTATCTTGAACTTCATCCTGTGTGATGTTTGGTGCTATATTCACATATTCATCATCATCTTTGTCATCAAGATCATGGTTTGTGATGTCCTCAATGAGTTCATCATTTTCATCTTTCACCTTTATCTGGATCTCTGCTAGATCTGATGCATCTTGTGAACTATCCTTAATTTCTTTATCAAGTGTTGTATCAATTACCTCAGTAAATGATACATATGACTCTTTTGTCTTCTTTTCTATATCATCATTAATGAATATACCTTTTCCTTTGCACTTCTGTCTCTTGTTAGACAAATTTTGAAATGCATTTTTCTCATTTTTCTCTTTGATTGCAAGAATTGATGTCCAAATGAGTTGACCAGACTCATCAAGATCTGCTAGATTTTCATCTAAAACTTGCATAGCCTGACCTTTTATTTTGAATCTCTAAACATATGTATCCATAAGTTCCTTAATTTAAACAAGAGATAAGTTTGGTTCTACCAATACTAGAACTTTTTCCCTCATTTTTCTCTTGGTATTTAAGGCATAGGACCACTTCTGATTTATTCTCTCCTAATGCCTCTGGAAGTTGTGTAGAAAATTCCAATGGAACTTTTCTAAAGTGTATCATCATCTGAATGACTACTTCATCAATTTTATCCTTATCCTCATTTGACATACTGTCAAACTATCTGAGTTTCAAATCTGTGAGATCTCCATTCTTAATTATGTCTGCAACAACCTCATCAATTGATATTTTCTTGTTGCTGACCACTTTGAATTGACTTGTGTTATTTTGATTTTCTTCTTCCTCAAGGTCTTCCTTAAATCTTATTAGTCTTCTTCTTTTCCTTGGTGCCTCAGCTACATCCTTGAGTCCTCTCTTTGTATATGTTTTAGTTGGTGTAGCTGCCTTTGGTTTTTCTTCCCTCACAGCTCCCTTTTTCTATTGTGGTGAAGCTCCAATTGCTGACCTTGTGCATGCACCTGTCTGCATTGGCAACTGCTTCTTCTTAGGACTAGGAGTGGGAGAAACTGGTATAGAGTCTTTTTCTTTTTTGGACTCAGTTTCCTCATTGCCATATGGTTTGTTAGCCAACATTAACTGACCTTTGGTTGTAGGTTCAATCGATGACACCTCAGATGAGTCAGATATATCTCCAAACTATTCAGTTAAAGCTTTCTTCATTTTCTTTTCTTTTCTTGTTATTTTTCTGATGGAAAGACCTATTTTTATTCTTTATTTTGCTTCTTCAAAGGTTCCAAACCTTTCAGCCTTCTCATCCTTCGATAATGCCAGTAAAGCCTTGATTGATTTCAAACCAAAATCATGATCCATTTCATATCCCATGGGTGCTAGCCATTTTGTCCTTGGCTCTACAACTTAATCATTGTATGGTCAGTGTCCACTAGGAAACAAATATCCATCTCATACTTCTCGACCACTGAACTTGGAATCCTGCTTCTCATATTCATCTTAATCTAAAACTCCTCAAAATAACTATCTATAACATTATTCACATTTTCTCCTAGATTTTTCATTATATACAAAATTTGTGAAATGATCGGTGTGTCGGTAGGTGTTAGGATTAACAAGACATAAATAACAATTACATGCAAATATAACCAATATCAGAAAAACAATAAACCACAAAGAAGAGAACACAAGATACAAAGGTTTAACGTGGTTCACCCAATCCCTGGGCTATGTCCACCAAAAATGAGTTCAATATTTTATTATCCAGTGGTTGCAACTTGATTACAATCTATAATCCCTTATAGCTCAACTCTGACACAAGTACTAAAATCATACATTATGAAATCCCTAACCCTAAGCCATATTATACAATATTTTTCCACTTTAGGGTTAAAATGAGTTACAATATGTCGGCCCAAAAATAGCTAAAAATATGTTCAAGGGCAAGAGGAAAAGTGTACAATACTTTCCTGATCAGTCACCACAAGCTAACAATCTCCCACTTGGTGACTAATCAGTATCCACACTAAAAAACCTCCCACTTGGAGACTGATCCTGTAGCAATATTGCTACCATATGAGGCTCCCACTGGATCGAACTACCCTGGAATTAGTTGTTCCTTTATTCTGTTCAGTCTAGAAGACCAACTGAAGTTGAACATGAGTTCAACTTCTCCGTTGTTTGTTGGATTATCATTTGTATGAATCTTTTCCAACTTTAACTTTCCATCATCCAAAACTAACCGAATGAAATTGTACCACAACTTTATATGTTTTGTCTTTGAGTGCAAAGAAGAATTTTTCACAAGATGAATGGCACTTTGGCTATCTATATGCAAAAAATTATCCATTTGTGGATGTCCCAATTCTTCCATGAAGAATTGAAGCCATATCATCTCCTTGGCTGCCTTTGTAGCAACAACATACTCTGCCTTTGTAGTGGATAAAGCAACCACCTTTTTTAGTCAAGAAATCTAACTCACTACTATCCCACCAATAGTAAATACATAGCCTGTGGTACTCTGTATGCTATCTATATCTCCTGCCAAATCTGAGTCAACATAGCCTTGTACAGTAGTAGTAGATCCCCCAAAGTGTAAACACTTACTGGATGTACCTCTCAAATATCTAAGAATCCATTTGACTGCATTCTAATTCTCAATACTAGGGTGACTCATATATCGGCTAATGACTCCCACTGCGTGTGCAATATTTGGCCTAGTACATACCATTTCATACATTAAGCTCCCTACAGTTAAAGCATAAGGTACCTTAGACATTTTAGCCTCTTCTTCTAATGTCTTAGGATACATCTCCTTAGTCAATTTCAAATGACCAGGCAAAGGTGTGCTGACAGCTTTGGCATTCTCCATACAGAAATGTTGCAACACCTTCTCAATATAATCAGCCTGAGATAGAGACAACTTCCCATTTTTCCTATCTCTGCAAATTTTCATACCAAGGATTTGTTTTTCTGCTCCCAAATCCTTCATAGAAAATGAATGTGCTAACTGTTGTTTCAATCCCTTAATGTGATTCATGTTAGACCCAGCTACAAGCATATCATCAACATATAAACATAGAATAATGTGGCTATCATCATGCAACCTCTTAAAATAAACACAATGGTCAAAATGACACCGCCTATATCCATGCTCATTCATAAAAGTGTCAAATTTAATATACCATTGCCAAGGTGCTTGCTTCAAGCCATATAAAGTTTTATGCAATCTGCACACCAAATTCTCCCTACCCTTGACCTCAAATCCTTGTGGCTGTACCATATATATTTCTTCATCCAAATCACCATGAAGAAAAGCTATTTTAACATCAAGTTGCTCTAAATGTAAATCTTGAGTAGCCACAATACTTAAAATAGTACGGATAGAAGTCATTTTAACAACTGGAGAAAATATCTCATCAAAATCAATACCCTTTTTCTATGCAAATCCTTTTACAACTAACCTAGCTTTAAATATTTTCTTACCTCCATCCTCTTCTTTTATCCTGTAAACCCATATATTTTGTAAAGACCTTTTACCTATATGTAACTTACATAAATCCCATGTTTGATTTTGTAGAAAAGAGTCCATTTCATCTGTCATTGCAGACTCCCATTGAAGCTTTGTATCCACCTGCATAATTTCATTATAACATTTAGGTTCACCAGCATCTGTTAATAAAATAGAATACAAAGAGGGAGAGAATCTGTCTGGAAGTCTACTTAGCCTTGTTGACCATCTACCATTCACTAGGGTGTGTGGTATTTGTTATTGTTGTTTTTGCAGAGCATAAGGAACTACTAGAACATCATCTTTTGGAGTATCATCCAGTACTACATAATCATTTTCTTTCTTCTCATGCTGCTGGAACAAATCTTTGTACAACACCTCATTGAATATGACATCTCTGCTTCTTACAATTTTATGATTTTCAAAATCCCAAAGCCTATAACCAAATTCATCAATCCAATATCCAACAAATACACATTTCTTTGACTTAGCTTCCAACTTGGTTCTATTTTTAGAATCTATATGTGCAAAACCTTCACAACTGAAGGTTTTGAGAAAAGAATAACTCACCTTCTTACCACTCCATGCTTCCTCTGGAATACCATAGTCCAAAAGAGTAGATGGGCCTCTATTGATTAAATAAACAACAATGTTCATAGCCTCTACCCACATGTTTTTGGGCAGCCTAATATGCAATCTCATACTCCTTGCATGCTCAATTATTGTCCTGTTCATGCATTTAGCCACTCCATTTTCTTGTGGAGTCCTTAGAACATTTTTTTGCCTATGAATACCATTAGAGGAACAATAATATTCAAATTCTATGCTGCAATACTCACCACCATTATCAGATCTAAGACATTTTAACCTTTTACCAGTCTCATTCTCAACCAAGCATTTCCATTTCTTAAAAGTTTGAAATACATCAAATTTCTATCTAAGGAAATAAATCCATACTTTTCTTATTGCATCATCTATAAATATAATATAATACAAAGATCCACCAAGGGAAGATACCTGAGCTGGTCCCCATACATCTGTATGCACAAGATCTAATCTCTCATTTTTCTTTTCCTTCCCACTCTTCACAAAACTAACTCTCTTTTGTTTTCCATACACACAACTCTCACAAAAATCCATATTGACACATTTCAGACTAGGTAAAACTTTCTTTGAATGAAGTAATTTCATACCTTTTTCAATCATGTGCCTAAGTCTGTTGTGCCACAGTGCTGTGTCAGAATCTACAGTAATGGTTTGATGTTCTTCCTACTCTTTTGCAGCCGCTGTTCCTCAACATTCATTATCTTTTGAAACAATTAAAGTAGAAGGAACAATATGAATTGTACAAAGATATAAGGTGCCTACTTTCACACCTTTTGCTACTACTAAGGAAACTTTTGAAACCTTCCAATTTCTATCATTAAAAGTAACTGTGCAACCCTCATCACCCAGTTACTCTGCTGAAATTAAATTCCTACTTAGCCTTGGAACATGTCTTACCTCTTGTAGTAGCCAATGATTCCCATTCTGCAACTTAATCTTAATTTTTCCCTGTCCATCTATCTGACAAGGTTCATTATCTCCCAAATAAACTAGCCCAAAATCCCCTTGGACATAATCAAGAAAGTAACCTCTATGGGGTGTAGCATGAAATGAAGATCCAGAATCTAAAACCCATGAATCATCAATAATTTCTAAAGAAAGAATCAAAGCATCCTCTTCAGATTTATTACTTACCACATTTACCTCCTTGTTACCTTCTTGTTTGTCTCCTTCCTTATTCATCTAAGACCAGTAATTTTTCTTCTTATGACATGGTTTTCCACAATACAAACAATCATTTGGCCCTTTGGATTCAGACCTCTTTCCCTTTGATTTTCCTCTTGATTTCCCATGATTTCCAGAGTTGTTTCCTCTCTCATTAGTTCTACCTCTACTTTGTGTGTTTAAGACACTACCTGATGTGGATCCACCTAAGCTTTTCCTAAGAATTTCCTCACTCAGAATAACACCAATAATATCACCATATTTTAGTGTATTAGAACCAAAAACATAGTTACTAACAACCATTACCAAGCCATTCCAGCTTTCAGGCAAAGAACACAAAATCAAGAGAGCCTTGACTTCTTCATCAAAATTAACATTGAAAGAAGTTAATTGATTGGTAACTATATTAAACTCATTTAAATGATCAACAAATAACCCACCTTCCACCATTTTCATATTAAACAAACACTTCATGAGAAATACCTTATTTGAAGCGGAGGGATTTTCATACAAGTTCTCTAGGGTTTTCATCAAATATTCAGTTATTTTTGCTGAGGTAAAATTAAATGCCACCAATTGTGTCAAGCATAATCAAATACTACCAAGAGCCTTTCTATCAAGAATATCCCAGTCCTCATCATAAATGCTTGCTAGTTTCTTGGCTTTTCCTTCCAACGGCCGCCATAGATCCTTTTGATAGAGATAGTCCTCCATTTGCATTTTCCATAACTGAAAGTTCTACCCATTAAACTTGTCAACCTTCAGCCTACCCTCATCTTCCATTTCTCCCACTCAACCGTGAGACTCCCACTAAACCGTGAGATCTTACTATAGAGGATAACTGAAAACAACCTCACTCTGATACCACTTGTTAGGATTAACAAGACATAAATAAAACTTACATGCAAATATAGCCAATATCAGAAAAATAATAAACCACACAGAAGAGAACACAAGACACAAATATTTAATGTGGTTCACCCAATCCCTGGGCTACGTCCACCAATAGCAAGTCTAATATTTTATTTTTCAGTAATTACAACCTAATTACAATCTGTAATCCCTTACAACTCAATTTTGCCACAAGTACTAAAATCATACGTTATGAAATCCCTAACCCTAAGCCATATTATACAATATTTTTCCACTTTAGGGTTAGAATGAGTTACAATATGTCGGCCCAAAAATAGCTAAAAATATGTCGGCCTCAAAAAACTTTGCCGAGGGCAGGAGGAAAACTATATAGTACTTTCTTGATTAGTCACCACAAGCTAACAATAGGCCAATCTATGTGACCGACAGAAGGAAAGAATTTCTAGAGATAGAAAAACAAACATACTAACAGTGAGCCAAACTTACAGGTATTAGACTTTTGTGACTTGATGGTTTTCATGTTCTCTTTAACTTGTTTCAAGAGTAGCTCAGCAAGGTCTATCTAATGACCCTTCTTTATCATTTTGTGAGCCATATCCACAAGAGTAGCTCAGCAAGGTCTATCTGATGACCCTTCTTTATCATTTTGTTCACTATAGTTTTCTAACACAATAAGATTGACTTCCTCTTCTAAAACTTTAGAAGCCCTCATAGTAGATGCCATTTCAACAAACTAGGTTTTTGGTAAGTGGGAAGAATATGCTCGGTAGGGGTTTCAACTTACTCAGAATATATCGAAGAATGTGCTCGGTTCGATTTGCAACTTCTTTGAATTAGATTGAAAGATTCTTTTCTCAAACTAGCTCTGAGAAATTTTCGCTCTCCAAAATCACTTTTTGAAAAATAAACTTAGTCTTCTGTGTATTTATAGCTTTTTCTGATTTCTCGCTTAAAAATTTATGTCATTAATGCTTGACCTACTTTTCAATTTGTAACAACTATCAACTCAGCAAATATTACAAGCTTCCATCAGCTCAGTTAACACATGATTTCTTTCTCGGTTGATACTGATACTCGGTTAAACTTGAATAGTGATTATCGATGGGTAACCATTTGCTCAGTCTAACTTTTACTGACTGTGTAACTTTGTTAGCTCATAACATATAAACCATAATGCATCCTTATTCATGTAGATTTGGTATGTGCTCATCATATTTAAGGAACTGTATGTAAAATATGATCATTTAAAATATCATTCCCATACATACCTATATCACCTTAAGTAGATGTACCGATGTCACCCAATCCAGTGGATGAGGTTTCACCGATAACATTACTTGACTCATCATTCTCATTAGATGCCTTTCTCCACATGGTGTTTCTAATTCTCATGATATCTACAATAGTGTTTCCACTCTCAAATACATGTCCTTCTTCTAGTGCTCGGTCTTTGTAGTCCTTGCTTAGATGACTGACCTTATGACAATGTAAGCATGCCATTCTAGTGCTTGTCCAGCTTTGTGATTGTCCAACCCATCTTTTCCTATAAAAATTTGCTGCTATATGTCCATACCTACCACATGCAATACAGTTAGCCCATGTGTTGTAATCACAAACATAAGAGTTACATTATCTTTTCAGTTGATAAGGCTTGGGTTTGATCTTCTGCTTTGGCATCCATACTTGCTTCATCTTAGACTTACACTCTCATGCAGTGTGTCCATGTTCATTTCAAGTATAACATACTTTCTCCATGGTAGGTTGTTATCATTCTTATTCAATTTAGCTCTACACTCATAAGCTTGATGACCAATTTTCCCACAATAATAATAGTAACCATTAAACTTAGGAATTACTGGAGGTTTACCTTGTGCTTTGCTTCTACAAACATTAGAGGTATGTCCTAGTTTTCCATAGTGATAACATGACAACACCTTAGGTCTTTGATTTTGATAGTTGTTGGCTTGTTCAACTTGTTTGGATGATTCTCCTTCACCAGTATAGCCTAAACTAGCCTTTCTTCCAAATCTTCTTTGATTAGTCAGAAAATCATCAATCTTTTTAGAACTATCCTTAGCCAATTTCATCATTTCATTGTGTTGTTGTTGAGTTTTCACTTCATTTCTCAACTTCTCATTTTCTTCCCTAAGTATTGCTACATCTTCAAGTCTTCTTGACAGTCCACCATTCACTTGGTTGACCTCCTAATTCATAGTTATCATCTGATTGGAAATTTTAAAATGGTGTATGGTGAGTCTTTGTATCTCACTTTCTTTTTCTTGAAGTTGTTCAGTTATCTATCTTCGGTCTTCAATAGCTAGGTTCCTTTCTTGCTCAGCTTGTCTAGTATTGTTCATTACTTCTACCATTCTCACCATCTGAGATTCTTGACCAATTTGTAGTGCTTTCACTTGTTCAGTTAAGTGAAGATTCTTTTTAGACAAATTAGAGATTATGCTTTCAAATCCATCAGAAATACTCCCTGAACTAGATCCAATGTGATCAAATAAATCATCAATCTCTTCTTCATGGTAACCAATCTCATTTTGTAGAATAGCTAGGTTCTTCCTTTCAACTAGTAATTTCCTCAATCCATCCTTGGCTTGCTTATACTACTTAACAAACATCTGCATTTGAATCTTTTGATTCTCTATTGTTTTATCCAACTTGTATCTTTCCATGACTAGATCTTTACCCTTCAGTAGTTAAACTATCCAATAAGAGAACTGAGCTCTGATACTAATTGTTGGATTGGAGAGATAGGGTATTGAGAGGGGAGGGGTGAATCAGTGCCCACAAAAACTTTCAACTCATAAACCTTTCAAACCTTGAACAAAAAATAGTAGTAACCTTCAACTGTAACTTGAATCCATTGCATGCATCATTCATTCATTTAACTATCAAAGTAAATAACATGAAATCAACAAGATAATCAACACATAACACAAGTATTTTGATAACATAGAAACCCTTGTTAGAAGGTAAAAATTGCAGTGGGGATGACACCCACAAATTATTTACTACTGTAGATATAAAAGGTTTTCCTATTAGGGCTACAAGTGGTGATCACTTCTAGTGATCTTGCCCTATTAGGAGTAACATTTCAGATCAGTTAGATCTACCTAGTGATAGGATTTTAACAACACTACTTGAGTGTGCACTCGATTAAGAGATTTACAAAAGATTGTTAGGTCTACACTATTAAGAGATTTTACCAAAACTCTATTATAATGATTAGAAAGTAATAGGTATCTATTTGCTAATGAAAACTCAACTTGTTTGGTACTGATCAATGAAGTACTGATTAGATATCACCTTTCTGTGTGAAGATCTCAACTCTAAACTACTCGGTAGCCTAATCTGATTCTACTCAATCTGATTATCCTTGAATACTATTCTACTCTATCTGACAACTGATAATATTGAAGTTGGCTAATGATTCAAGAACTTCTTCGCTCATACATCTCCACGCTTACATCAAAATGATGCAAAATACAATTATATAGCATACTGCTTTATGCCGCTACAAAATTAGGTTACAATGTCTTAAAGAAAAACCCTAAGATCTATGGTGTACAAAAATAACCTAGATCAAACAATTACATAAGATATTCATTGCATTTAATGAATATCTCAACAATAAATTATCCTCGATCTTGGTAAAAAATTTTGTGATTCTGTTGTAACTGTTTGCATAGATAAATGTGCCATTCCTAATTCCTATGTCATTTTCTGTGATCCTTAGTGAACATTGTATATACTACTTCATAATTACACTGGTGCTCAGTAAACAATTTTCTCAATGTTTACTATGCTTGGTATTAGTGTCTGATGCTTGGTAAAATTGTTCTATGCTTGGTGTAAACACTTATCCGACTAGCTTGAGATGTTTGCTTTTACTGACTAGGTTAACATAAGTAACCGACCGATGTCTTTGATACTAATGACAATCATTAATGCTCAATTAGAGATAACACCTATTTGATAATCTCTTAACTTCTTTCTTACCTTGATTTGATCCAAGGAACGGTGAGAAGGGGGAGCCTTCCCTTTAAGGTAGGAGAGACATTGTCTCACACACTATGGCTAGTATCACTATTTTGTAACTAGATATTTTCCCAAAATTGTTGGCTGCAAAATATCCACCCAACAAGATTGATGGGGCTTAAAGAACTTGACTCCTATTAAGTCTTGTTTAGTAAGTCCATGGATATCAGAAAAGTACTTCATCAAGTGGGAGATTGTTGGATATGCCAAAGTACAAGTGAAGTCCGCCATACGGTGAGTCCATTGTACGAGGTTCCTCCATATGATTAACTCATGTACAGTGAGTCCATTATAAGGGGTTCCACCATATGATGAAGAAAATATAGAAATTCTCCATCTTGATATGGTGAAGTGGTACAAAAAATGCTAGTACGGTGCTAGTACCAAGTAAGGTGCTAGTTCCAGTATAGTGGAGTCACCATATGGTAAATCTATCATATGGTGTTTCACTACACGAGGTCCACCATAGGTGAGACAATGTGGTGAATGTTGATTGTATGGTGTAGTCGGTACTTGATGGTGATGTGGTATGTGAGGCTAGTGATGAAGCAGTACAACGAGCCAGTATGCTAAAGCTGGTGCCAATATAGTAGATCTGGCATAGTGCAACTGATACATTGAAGCAGTACAGTGATGACCATGGTGTAGTATCCATCGTGCTGTGATATTGACACACATAACTTTATGGTGATCATTGGTTGAATTGGATGAATGGAAAGGCTAAGTTATTTGACCATTTGTGAAGTGACAGTTAAAGTACCAGATTTCATAATGAATTGTGGTGTGTATAAATCGCTGTAGGATTTATTGGTATAGGGTGCAATGAGAGGATAGAAAGTAGGGGATGCACCAATGCTGTTGAGATACTTGATAAGTTGCAGAGGATCAATCTCTATGAAACTTGGTGATTGAGTATTCAACAATTGTAGAACTAAGGTTGAGAATGTATATTTGAAAGTAAACAATCTATAACTTATATGTAACCAGATTTATGATAATATAAGTGACTGTTTCTTTGGGTGTGTGGATTTTTACCCGTAAGGATTTTCCCACATAAATAATGGTATTCTATTTTATGATTGTTTATCCTTATTTCCTTACTCTATTTACTTTTGTGCATCTTAATGACTATAATTAAAATTGATAGTCATCCCTAGTTTATTCTCCCCTAAGAATTTGATACTATGAAAAGTGCTCCGCTCTCTTCTTTCCTAACATAAGATAGTACATAGAATTCTCAATTTGAGTTGGACTCAGCTTGAGTTGTACCTAACACATGATTCAAAGAATCATTTCTTTTCAATCCCAAGTGTCTGATGCAGGAGCATCTTGGGTTTATGGAAATCCTAAATCAACCAAAAATATGTTAGAGCTTGTTTGGCTACTCGGTAGCTTGTTTGGTTTTCTCGGTAACTACTTTTGAGTTCTTGATGAAGTGTTCCTTTTGGTCATTGGTGAGCTCGGTTACCACTTTTTTTTTCTTTACTGAGTTGGTTTAGTATGTTTGGTGCTTCTTATTTCCTGAGTTCAGTGATTGGTGTAGTTAATTGTTTGATATTGGTCGACATGTGCAGTTAATTTTAGTCACAATATTAATGTTGGAATTTATCATTGGGTAACATGTGGACCTAAATATGGGTCGTTACTTTCTCCAATGTTGGATCTAAAGGATCTTTAGAGCCGACTTGTTTGGCAGTCTCTTGTATAAATAAGTAGATCTATTCTACAGTTAAAGGGATGACATTTTAGGAGGATAAAATATGAAGTTTGGATCCTTGCATGTATGAGGACTTCTCTATAATTGAATTTCCTTGTATTGGCCATAAAAAAAAAGGCCTTACAACTTGACATGTATGAATTTTTATGAGTTAATAAAAGATATCTATATTCCTTCTCTCTTTCTCTATGTGTTTTCTTTCAAGTTGTAATTTGCAAGTAGGTTAGTGATGCAGAGACTAGGGTCTTATAGGGGAAATACAAGGTTCTTAAGACCTCTCCTAAACACCAAAGACTCTAGACCTTTGGAAAGTACTTACTTTGATCCACATGACATGTCCGATGACTCAAGAAATTAGGCTCAATTTAATTCTATGCTTGGTTGAGACAAAACTCAACTTTCTACCCTACCCAGGTACACTACCAAATTGGTGAATGCAATGAGATCATAAGAACTTGACTATAATGGTTGAACCTTTCTTTCTAGGTTCTATTCAAGGTCAACTTGATCCAATTTCACTGATAGAAAGGTTCTAGGGTTCATGCTAGGAACACTTCCTTCTTTAGGCACCAAATCCCTTATAGCCCTTGGGGAATGGTTTTCTAACCACAACTTCACAATTTCTCAAAGGACTAGAAAAAAAAGGTAGTTTGAGATACCCTTTTAGGAGGTACAATTACACCCTTAATGATGATTCAAGACTATAACATTAAGGTTCCTAACTATTATTGGTTAACTAGGTCTAATTGCCACTAGTAGGACTCATTAACAAAGGAAGTTCTCTTCAAAAGAAAGGCATGACCCAATAATGGATTCAAGGATTCTCCACATGTTCCAAAAACTCCAAATCCAAGGTTTGGATGGATGATTAAACCTCAGCATGCTTTTGTGATCATTTGTTCATTCTGATCATAGGTTGCCACATGGTGTTGCCAACCTAAATCACTAAAATTTGTTGTCTTTCACCACCAAACTACAAAATGGTTTGGAAATAATAAATACATATGCAAATCTCCCATTCCATAGATTTCTAAGGTTTTCTATAGTACCCCGCCCCTAGTCTGATTTTATAAATGTTATGATTATTTTAGGATGATAGATTATATGTTAGGAAATCATTGATGCTTATGATTTTACTAACCCCATACTTGCATGTGTATGGTTGATGTGTTTGTTTTATATTTTTGCTTGATGTGCTTGGTGTGGTTGAGGTACAAAGTCATAGTTACTTGCTTGCGAGATCTACACGATCAACTGATCTCTGTCATTATCTGTTATATATTTATATATGTATGTACATGCTGGTTTTGTATGTAGGTTTGCAAGTACCGGGCATTGACTTCCATGAATTGTCAGGATGAGCATGCCCTGTCGCAATATCTCAAATGGTAAGAGAGGGGAGATAACATAGATCCAAAACCCTAACCTAAGCCCATTTGTCCTAGGATTTGACAAGTATCAGTTTGACTACCCTACCCAGATTTGTCTAGTTGACAGGAATTCATGGATCCCTTTCTGGTGTTTGCTTGGTTTTATGTTGTTTGGCCTCAGTTGATTTATTTCTTATGTGGATGATTTTATGTGATTATTAGTGTTATGATTATAGTTGAAAATTAATATTAATCACGTTCCTAAGTTTATTCGAGAAAATTTAATTAAAAGTTAAATAATTGAGTATTTGGATTTAATTGATTATTTAATTAAAAATTAGATTTAATTATGCTTGGGTACTTTATTAAATAATTAAATATTTAATGCATGTCTTTAGGATGCTTTAAATATTTAATCTATTTAATATGATTTTTAATTATTAACATGTGCATTATTGAAAAGTGAATTGTTCTCAAAAGATAACAACCTGTTTCAAAAAGTCAATATTGGGTTGTGCATGAAAAGTGTTTTTAATTATGTAATTGAGTTTTATTTTCAATTTCTGATTTGGAGTTGAAGTGGGAGTTAGCTGTTGAGTTATCTTTAGGGTTGCATGAAATGGGAATTGAATCCCTATTAGGGGAAATTGCATTCATTTTAGCATCAGACAGGTTTTTAGAGGAGAATTTTGGGGAGAGCTTGTGCACTTTGGGTTTTGGGGAGAATTTGGTTTGTGTGATTTCTTGTTTGTGCATTTGGATCGTGTGTGTGTTTCCTACATAGACTCAAATCTGTAGGTTGGATTCATCTTGGGAGGAATTCTGGTCTTCAGATCTTCAAAGGTTTACAATTTTGGTTTCTTGCTTCGGA